>OY740785.1:10186826-10786826 GCA_963514005.1 Raja brachyura
CTGATCATGTCTTACCCAGAAATGGTTCCACAGATCCAGGAAACTAAAGCCCATTCTTCTGTACCATCCCAGCTGCCATGCATTCATCGCACCTAGCCTATTCCTATATTCACTAGCTCACAGCACCAGAAGCAATCCAATATTCCCTTTGTTTGTCCTGCTCTTTAAACAGCGACCTAGCTCTCTCAACCCATGTTACAGATCCTTATTCACGTTATTGGTACCAACATGAACTAGATTCTCAGGCTGTTCACCCTCCCTTTCAGACATCCTGCAGTCACTCCAAGAGAGGCATTGAATTTAGATAGATATTACTTCAGTTACATTCTTTCTTAAGATAAGTTTAAATACATATTCAGGCCTGAAATTTGTATTAATCCCTGTTGAAATTCTAAGTGTGGTTGACATGTCTAACTCCATGGATCATGGGATTTCAGGCATCTTTTGGAAGTTAACATTATAATTTTTCATAAGTAAAGGAAGAAGGGTCTCGACCCGAAACATCACCCATTCCTTCTCTCCCGAGATGCTGCCTGTCCCTGCTGAGTTACTCCAGTTTTTTGTGTCTGTCTTCAACATAATTAGAATCTACAATATTAAAAACAATTGGTGAAAAAGGTGTATTTAATTTTGCATTGCAATTTGTTATCTTAAATATAAAAGTGGAGGAAGTAGATTTAGAAATAATTAAAAAAAACTCTATTTAGAAAATAATAATTTATAGCTCAGTGGGACCATGCAAAAGAATAGTTTGCTCTTATATGTAGTGGGCGGAACCAAGGCTGACTGCACTGTCCGATTCCACAGAAAATACATTCACTCTCGAGGCATTTATACTGAGGAACACTCTTAAGCAGCAGAATTGTCATTAATTAGCACATCCAATTTGCTGTGTACCCAGCTGCACTAAAGTCAGCGTCTGTTGCTGGGACTTGCTTGGGGATTTAAAAATTACTGACACGACTACTAGGAAAGCCATGTAATGGAGAAGACGGAGGAATTTGTCACTGGATTTCTTATTTCAATTCGAAAATATCTAAATATCTAACAAAAAGCTTTGGAGTAACTTCTGAGTAAAGTGTACCTACCATTCTCTCCTGGAGCGGTATGTATAATTGTCTCATATTTTGCCAAAGTGAACACATTGCATGTGTAAAATTAGGTTGTGAGACTCAGTGGGCTGTTCAGTTGTGTCCCAGCTCTATGTCTAACTGAATATTGTATTTCAAGAAATAAGAGTCCCGACCCAAAATGTCGCCTATCCATTCCGTCCAGAAAGTCTGACTGACCAGTTGAGTTACTCCCGCTCTATGTTTATTGCTCAAGACTCCAGCATTTGCAGTCCCTTGTGTCATCATACTTCTAGTCCAGTTTGCATATTTTTGATACAAGGTCACCGGACAGAAGCTGGTTGCAAGCATTCTGATCTATGTGCACCTTCCCAGATTTGGAGGCGATAAGGTCAACAATATTCCCCACTATTATTTTGATAAAATTGGAGGAGATTAGTAACGTTTGTCTAAAATCCTGTCTGAGCCCTATTTCAAAAAGTAACATGTATATTGATTTGGCTTCCAATTAAAAACACTGAAGAAGTGTTGGTTTGTTTTATATACCATCTTTAGATTGAGGATTCTTTTGCCCATTAAGAAAGTCATTAACGTTCCCAGGACATTATTCAGCTCAAAATATATTTTATAAATGTACAAAAGAGCTACTCGGAAAATGATTCATTCAAAAACACCGTAATCCTTTCCAATCTGGCAAGAATAAGAAAATACCATAAGACCTTAAGAAGAGACAGACTAGCGAGAACAAAGTATACCCTTTCACATAAGAGACTGGAAAATTATAATAGGTATATGAAAATGACAGAAAATTCAAACAACACCTTGCGTCTATCTTCACAGAAAGCCCCCAAATATTGGAGGACCAGGAAATAAATAAATATGTCATTTGTTTAAAAAAACACAAGATATTAAGGAGACTGAAAGGTGATAAATGCCAGCATTTTTCATTGATAAAACCAAGAGCGTTCAAAGGAAAGGCAATGCTGCATGCAATCATTATGATCTTCCAGGATGGTATAGTTTTTGGACACTTCCTGGCATTGCAGACAAACAAATTGACCGTAATATTTAAGAAAGAAAGGAAAACAAAAAAAGGGACTTTCTGATTACTCCTGACATTGGTAGTTGGGGGAAATGCTGTAATCTATAGTAATTAATGTGATATAAAAACACATAAAGCACTACCTAGACCCAAAACATAATAGTATCTGGGAAGATACTATTTCAGGTTTGGGAAGATACTGGTTTTGGACTCCCTCAACAACTCCCGATGTTGGGGAGTCCAGAACCAGGGGCCACAGTTTAAGAATAAGGAGTAAGCCATTTAGAACGGAGACGAGGAAACACTTTTTCTCACAGAGAGTGGTGAGTCTGTGGAATTCTCTGCCTCAGAGGGCGATGGAGGCAGGTTCTCTGGATGCTTTCAAGAGAGAGGTAGATAGGGCACTTAAAAATAGCGGAGTCAGGGGATATGGGACGAAGACAGGAACGGGGTACTGATTGGGGATGATCAGCCATGATCACATTGAATGGCGGCGCTGGCTTGAAGGGCCAAATGGCCTACTCCTGCACATATTGTCTATTGTCTAAGATGGGTCTGTCAAGTGAGGGGAATAGGATAGGACTCTTCGCTGAAGTCGAGAATAATAGATGATCACAACTTAGCTATGATGGTAGATATGGGGAGGATATTTCCCCTTGGTTGAGGTAAAGAAGGAAGCACGTCGGATATAGACATCTGGGATCAAGCAAATTCCTTGAGGAATTAAAGATATGTGGGAATACGTTAAGAAGGAAATCAGCAAGGCAAAAATAGGGCATGAGATAGTTCTGGCAGATAAGGTAAGGGAGAAGTAGAAACAAGGAGCTGCAGATGCTGGAATCTTGAGTAAAACACAAAGTGCTGTAATAACTCAGCGGGTCAGGTGGCATCTCTGGACACATGGATGGGTTATGTTTCGGGTTAGGACCCTTCTTCTCTAAGTGATTCTACAAGGTAGGAAACAAAAGGTAACTTGGAAGATCATAGATTCCCTTAAGGATTAATGTGGTTACCTACGTGTGGAGCCACAGGAGAATGGTGAGGACATAAATGAATATTTCTCATCTGTATACCGTGGAGAACTGAGTGAGGTTAGGAATGAGAGCAGTGATGTCCTGAAGCATGTCGACATTACAAGAGATGAGGTGTTGGGGGTCTTGAAGCACATTAAGGAGGATACATCTCTGTGACCTGACAAAGTGTATACTCAAAAGTTGTGGAAACAAGGGAAGGAGTTACTGGGGCCCCGGATAAAGATTATCTGGTCGCAGCGGCCTCTGCAGTCCATCTGTCTTTTTTTTATTTTTTGTCTCATTTGAGTGTTGTTAGTTACTGTTTTTTTTTTAGTTGGATATGTGTGGGGGGTGGGGGGGGCGGGGTGGGGAAACTTTTTAATTCTTTTCCCTGTACGGAGGACCCGACCTTTTCTCTGTCGGGTCTCCGTTGTCGTTGGGGCCTAGCACTGTGGAGCGGCCTCCAGCCGGACCTGGGGCTCCAGTCGCGGAGCTGCGGGTACTCACCATCGTGGGGCTGGCCGAGTTCAGAACGGGAGGAGCTGTGGTGGCGCGCTGCTGCTGCCCGACCCCGGAGATTCGGAGGCTCCAGCTGCAGGCCGGTGGATGGTAACATCGGGAGCTCACGGGTCTCTGGGGGGAGACCGCTTTTCGGAGCTCCCGCGGCGGTAACTTCTCCCGCCCGAGTTGCGGGGTTGAAGACGACCTGGAGCGGGGCCTCACATCACCCGGCGCGGCTTTGATGGCCACGGGACTTGCTAGGCCCGCCGGGGGCTCCAACATCAAGACCCGGAGCGGGGCCTTGCATTGCCCGGCGCGGCATAAATGGCTGCGGGACATATGCTATCGCCCGCCGGGGGCTTTGACTCTGACTGGGAGAAGAGTGGGGAGTGCAGGGGAGAGCTAAGACTTTGCCTTCCATCACAGTGAGGAGGATATTCACTGTGATGGATGTTTGTGTAAATTGTGTTGTGTCTTGGTTCTTTTCTTCTTGTATGTATGACTGCAGAAACAAAATTTTGTTTGAACCTCAATGAGGTTTCAAATGACAATAAATGGTATGGTATGGTATTGTTGTGTCTTCGTTAGCCACAGGTGAGGTAGCGGAATACTGGAGGGTGTTATGCCTCTATTTAAGAAGGGCTACAAAGCAAATCAAAGAACTATAAGTTGGTGAGCCCAACATTTGTGATAAAAAAAGTTACTGAAGGAAATTCTGAGGGGCAGAATTAATCAGTTCAACAGCTGATACAAAGAAATTGTAGTGATTGCTGGATTAGTTGAATCTGGGCATTACACGTGTATATTTTGCGAACTCTCTGGTTTTAGTGCATTCTGGACACAAAGCTGGAGTAACTCAGCGGACAGGCAGCATCTCTGGAGAGACGGAACGGGTGATGTTTTGGCTCAAGCCCCTTATTCAGGGTGTCTATCTTTGGTTTAAACCAGCATTTGCAGTTTCTTCCTACACATTTAGTGCATTCTGTTGTGAATTGGATTTCTGAATCTTTTGTTCCCATTGAAATAATGATTAGAGTTATTTTTGCTGAGTACAACAGTAAATCTGTTTTTTGAAACTGGAAACCTTATGTTTGAAAGAACATTTCTGCAGCATTTCACATCATATCATAGCCAATTCATCACTTGGGAGGTCTAACTGTTCTTGCTATGTGGCAAATGCCAGTTTGCATGATGGAAAATCTCTCAAACTGCTCGTGATAATTTCCTGATTGGGGGTTGATGTTTGTTGAAGGCCAGATCATCGTCAGGATTCCAGGATAATAACTCTTTACTCTTCTCATATTGTGCAGCCATCTTTCCACGGTTACCTGAGATGGCAGGTGGATTCCCGTTTAACACCATGCCTGACAATTTTCTGATAAAGCACCCTCGGTATGTGTGAAAACAAAGTTTAAATATTACTGCTGAAGAGTGCGTTTTGAGCAACAACTTTCTAACTTAATGAGTTGCCATTTGAACTGGGGAAAAAAATGAATTAAACAATGAAGTTTAAACCTTTTTTGTTGGAGTTAATTAAATCTATGACCTTGACCTTCTAATAAAATTATTGAAATTGGCAGAAAAAAGAATCTTGCTGGGACAAAATGTCCCACTGTTCTACAATGTTTGAGATGGAGGATAACGGGAAGAAATAACCTCAAACCTGCATGCATTTAATAAATGTTTGAAAGTTCATTCTGTTAATCGTATTCATTATGGAGATGTGGTTGGCTGCTTTTTTGTGATTCCATCCAATTGTACTCGCATTTGGGAAGCTCTTTCCACCCCATTGTTCTAAGTCGGGTGAGTCATTGAACTGGTTTTGAGCAGGAACCTCCCCTTCGCTGCTGAGATAAATTAATTCCTTTAACTAATGGACCTTTGGGGGTGATTATTAATTGATAAATGCAGGAACACCCAAATCTCATCCTCATGTTGACATTTCTATTTGCAAATATTGAAGAGTAGGATAACATAGTGCTGTGGAGGTTTCTTTGAAATAAGTCGTCGACGTGGAAGTGCTCCGTTTACCAAACCAGTGTCTATCATCCATGATTTACAAGTCCAATGTTGGCGAATTGTCTTAAAACAATAAGTGAACTTATTTAGGTAAATTAGGATAAATTGACAATGTGTGTAGAATAAGTTATTTTAAAGGGTCTGTTTATGCTGAAAAGTAAGTTATGTTATTGAATATTGTTATAAGCTAATTAGGTAGAGTAAACTAAACTGGTAATCTGGAATCTTAGAGTGGTAGTCCAGTTACCCAAGTAAGAAGAGTCTTGGCCTGAAATATCACCTACACCTTTTGTCCAGAAATGCTGCCTGACCTAAGTTACTTCAGCATTTGTGTCTACAAATTCCACCTATTAAATTAAAACTGCATATTAAAAAGTTATTAATAATTGAACCCAAAATATATTTGCCAGAAAACCAAAACATAGTAGAGAATGCTAGAAGGACCTAGCAGTTCTAAGCAGCTTCAGTTGAGAAACAAACTAAATCTGTGTTTCAAGTTCAGGACCCTTTGTCAGAACTACAAGTGAGGAAGAACACCTGGATAAGAAGGACACCCATGTCAGACTCCTATCCATAGACTAGATCTCTGCTTTCAATACCATTATCCCACCCAAGCTTCTCTCCAAACTTGTGGAACTTGGAGTCAGCACTCATCTCTACAACTAGATCCCGACTTCCTGAACTACAGACAACAATCAGTGAAGATAGATGACAATCATCCTCCACAATAATTCTCTGAGACACATGTGTTCTCAGCCCCCTACTATACTCCCATTACACTCCTACAAGTTTGCAGATTACACCACCGTAGCGAGCCACAAATCAAGTAATGACGAGAGGGAATACAGAAAGGAGATTGAGAACATTATAACCTGGTGCCAACATGATAAAATCTCTTAAAACGTTTAGTTTTTGAACTATTTTGAACTTTTACATTTTGTTTACTTGCTGACTACTGACAAGTAAATCATTTTTTGTGTGTTTACAGCTGGCAATGTTTAGAATTGAGTCTTGGAGAACAACGTGTGTGATACACATAGTTAACAAACTGTATTGTCCATCCCATTCTAAGCTTGTACAGCAGGCCAATGTTAAAGCATTCCGGGAATGCAGGATTGCTTTGCCGCAATGAAGCTCTGCTTTGTTTTGCCACTGACTAAGCCAATGAAAATATGCGGGTTGCCAGGAGGCTTTGATAGCAGTTTCAATATCAGGCTGCTTCGGAATTATTCATCCGCTTCACCTACTTTTTGGAAATTTAGTCTTTTACTCCTTTGTTTCTGGAATAAATACTGCTCGAGCAAAATAATATATATATTTTAAATTGAACGACTGATAAACAGTCCTGTGTTTCAAGTCATGGACTAGATTCCAACGACTGTTTATTTCACATCATAATAGTAAGTCGTTTCCTACCTCCTGTGGTTAGAGGCACAGTTTTTAAAGTTTTAGGTTTTGATTAGCAAGAAAGAAAAGCTCTCCCCAGTCACCACCTTTGAATTTAATTACAGACCATCCAGAAAGAGCCAAGGAAGAAATAATAAAGCTAGTCCTTTAATCTGAACAATGTAAAAGACTAAAGGATGGTTTTGTAATGGGGGACGGGGGGGGAACAAGATGATCTTAATTTAATGCCTATACCATTGCATGCTGCAGCACAGCAGGCTGTGTTGTTTGTACTCTGCACCTGTGACTTTCTGTTCTGCCAACGTACTGTGTAAAACCTGATTATGCCAACATCTGCTTCAAGGAAGGAAGAAGAACGGCTCTGGAGTTGTGAATTGAAGTTATTCAGGTACTGTTTCTATGGTGTGCAGGGAGGAATGAAGGAGTCTGTGTAGTTCATCTTCAGTACCACCACGTCATCACAAATCTGTATGTTAACCATACTACAAGGATACAATTGCCTGCTGTTGTTGTCCAAAGCAACTTTTTTTACGTTTCTGTATCTATTAAGAAAGCCATAATGTATAATTGTTTCCACCTTGTGCAGCTTCCAGAGCTTTTCTGCATTTTTGTTGAGTGCTCAACACGCTCATAGCGTTCCATGTGCCATTGTCCGCCTTTGAGTGCTTTTTGTTTCTCTGTTGTGTTCAGGCCATTTTGAGCTTCCTGGTTGTTCCTGTTGGTCAGTGTGGCATGTTCCACCAGACAGAGCAGCTGCTGTTTGAGTAGGTTGACAGTAAGTGCTACTGTAAACATCCTCCACTGGAAGCTTTGAGAGAGCAAACTGAGCTTTCAGTCAGATGCTTACAACTACAAGCTGTCGTGCACTCCAAAAGCAACAACATCTTTTGACCCATGGTTATGCCTGAAAATGATTCATAAGTTCATAAGTTCTTGGAGCAGAATTAGGCCTTTCAGCCCATCAAGTCTATTATCAATCTCCACCCTAAAAATATTGATGGCTTCCACATCCTTCTGATTGTATGTACCTAGCAAGTGAGGCTGCATGGAAGCTAATAAGCTTATGTAAATAAAGTGAATTTGGGTTTCTTCACAGCAAACAACTACTTGCTTTTGTATTGATATCTTCAGTATTGTGCGGCGATTCAGGTGCTTGACAGCACTAGTCTGAAACAAAGTTTGAAACTAAACTGATTTAGATTTGGTGGCCACGTTTTTGTTCAAAGCAGTAGAACATCTAAGAGGAGAAAGAGATGGAGAGATTTACAGAGCCGCCGCCCCTTGGGGAAGGATAATCACTGGGAATGTGTGGATTTCATCCCTTGAATGGATGTGCCTGAAGTAATAAATCCATTGTTATAGGGCCACAGCCAGCACTCGCCATCAATTGAAATAACATGGTATAAAACCATTGGTGGGAAAATAGAGAATATTTAATAGGAACAAAATGGGTCAAGGCATCATTTCATTGAAAGATCAACCGGCTTCAGCTTTGAACAAGTGAAAGCCAAGAATCAAAAATTCTGCTTCAAATTTTTCAGCCAGTACAGAAACTAATTAAAGTTTGATATACAAATGTAAATTAAGATTCAATTTTGTGCTTCGGTTTTACCACACCCAATGATATACGTAAAGCATTGGTCTGCTCCAGTTGGTGAACAAGTTCTACCAACAACTGCATATCACACTTTCCCGCACAGTGAATCTAAATCTGTTGTGTTCACAGAAAGATTATGTTTTTGGGAAAGGTTGATTTATTTGGGTTGAACTGTGATCTTGTTGAGTGATGCAGCAGGCTTGAGGAGTCCAGTTCTTGTAATTCTCTCAATTCATCATTTACATACCTCCTGACACACTGGGGGGGGAGGGGGGGGCATTATTGTCTCATGGGTAGAATTTGTTTACGAGCGGTAGGGTGAAAGCAGGAATATGGAAACAAGAACAAAAGCCAGCTTACTTACATTGGCAGTTGTAGGGGGATAATGTTGACTAGGAATATCCCAGATTTCATCCTCAACTTGTGCTTAGTCTGCCAGGTCAAAACTCAGGACCAAGTGTTTGAGAAAGGTGGCTGATGAGCCAGTTACAAGTGCCTGAATGGCCTGCACTATCCTTATGTTCCCATCTGTTAAGGTTCTTGCAATGCTGGATTTTTCCTGAGGTCAGTGTTCAATTCAGTACTGTACATTATAATGTTTTGTATATTTAATTTTGAAGGCCCATGGTTCCCAGGCTTTCTGGTTTCTCACTCAACTAGCACCTCGTGCATCAGTACAACCAGAGATAGTTAAATAGGCAACATAATAATGGGAATGCCACAGTCTGTAATCCGTGTGGAAGGAGATCTGACATTAGGAACAGGGTTCTTATTTCTGAACCATTGTTTCTGCATGTTCTTGTGCCACTGAACATATTTCCACATACCTCAACTCCATCTTATCCCCCCTGGTCAAATCCCTCCCTACCTATGTCCAAGGCACCTCACACGCTCTTCGCCTCCTCCATGACTTCTGTTTTCCAAGCCCCCATTCCCTCATCTTCACCATGGATGTCCAGTCACTCTACACTTCCATCCTCCGCCAGGAGGGTCTTAAAGCCCACCGTTTCTTCCTCGACCGCAGAACCAACCAATCCCCGTCTACCGATACTCCCCTCTGCCTAGGGGACCTGGTCCTTGCCCTCAACAAATTTTCCCTTGACTCCTCACATGTCCTCCAAATGCAAGACATAGCTATGGGCACGTGCATGGGCCCCAGCTATGCCTGCCACTATGTAGGGGACGTCGAACAATCCTTGTTTGAGGTGTACCGTGGCCCTATCCTCCGAACTTTACCTCTGCTACATTGATGACTTCATTGGTGCTACCTCCTGCACCCATGCAGAACTCACTTTCATCCATTTCACCACTAACTTCCATCCGGCACTCAAATTCACCTGGACCATTTCTGACATCTCCCTACCGTTTATTGACTTCACTATCCCATCGCAGGTAATAGACTACTGACCGATATCTACTGCAAACCCACCGACTCCCATGGCTATCTGGACTACAATTCTTCCCACCCCGCTTCCGGTAAGGACTCTATCCCCTCTTCCCATCTCCTCCCCTTTCGGCTTTCCGCAGAGAACGTTCCCTCTGTAACTTCTTGGTCAATTCGTCCCTTCCCACCCAAACCACCCCCTCCCCTGGTACATTCCCTTGCAACCGCAGGAAATGCTACACTTGTCGCTTTACCTCCCCCCTCGACTCCATCCAAGGACCCAAGCAGTCTTTCCAGGTGAGGCAGAGGTTCACTTGCACCTCCTCCAACCACATCTATTGCATCTGCTGCTCTAGGTGTCAACTGCTCTACATCGGTGACACCTCCCCACAGTTCGCATTAACCAACCCGATCTCCCGGTGGCTCAGCACTTCAACTCCCCCGCCCATTCCGCATCCGACCTTTCTGACCTGGGCCTCCTCCATGGCCAGAGTGGGTCCCACCACAAATTGGAGGAGCAGCACCTCGTATTTCACTTGGGTAATTTACACCCCCGCGGTATGAACATTGACTTTTCCAATTTCAGGTAGTCCTTACTTTCTCCCTCCTTTACCTCCCCTTCCCAGCTCTCCCATAGCCCACTGTCTCCGCCTCTTCCTTTCTTCTTCCCGCCCCCCCCACCCCCACATCAGTCTGAAGAAGGGTCTCGACCTGAAACGTCACCTATTCCATCGCTCCATAGATGCATTTTTATCTACCTTAGGAACAGGGATGTGTGTTCTATATGTTTCTGTTCTTCAGTGCAGGAGTATATGAAAGATTCATCTGAGATTAATCAGCTGTGAATCAGTAGGAACTGGATGTGAGATGTCTGGGCCATGTTATTTATGGCCTTATACCATGCACAAAGTGAACACAGGTTAGAAAACATTAGTTTGGCGTCAAAATTATTACTGAAGGATGCCATGATCAATATTTTTAGGCAATTAGGAAGAACATTGTGGAGATGTGTCCTTGTGGCATATTCTTCATATAAATTTGCATTTCCACCACCGTCCTAGGGTGTAGGGAACCACTACAGAAAGAGTACTCTCTGTGACATTGCGAGCTAGTCCCCTTGGCAATTTCTTTGCGTCACTGGTGCAGTGGAAGTTCTGGTGATAGTAACCATTTCATCCCCCCCCCCCCCCCCCCCGCGCCAATGGTAGTGCCACTGAAGGCCAAGAGTACAGTGCCCTCCATACTGTTTGGGACAAAGACCTATCATTTATTTATTTGCCTCTGTACTCCACAATTTGAGATTTGTAATAGAAAAAAATCACATGTGGTTAAAGTGCACATTGGCAGATTTTAATATAGGCCAATTTTATACATTTTGGTTTCACCATGTAGAAATTACAGCAGTGTTTATACATAGGTAATGTTTGGGACACCGCAATGTCATGTAAATGAAAGTAGTCATGTTTAGTATTTTGTTGCATATCCTTTGCTTGCAATGACTGTTTGAAGTCTGCGATTCATGGACATCACCAGTTGCTGGGTGTCTTCTCTGGTGATACTCTGCCAGGCCTGTATTACAGCCATTTTTAGCTTGTTTTGGGGGCTACTCCCCTTCAGTTTTCTCTTCAGCATAAAAAAGGTATGCTCAATTGGGTTCAGATCGGATAATTGACTTGGCCATTCAAGAATTGACCATTTCCTTCTCTCCTCCATACTTTGCTCTTGATATACCGTATTTCCCCGGCAATGAACACGCACCAGCGTCGATGACGCACCACCATTTTGAGTAGCAAAATTTTGAAAAAAGGCTGGTGGAACAAGATCAAGGGTTTGGTTTAGTCAGTAGAAAGGAAGATATGAGAGTCCCGGTCCCGGCGGCCGCTCGCAGCTACCCGAGCTCTTTCCCTCCCCAGCCACAATGCAGGGAGGGAATTGCTACTTTGTGCAGCTTAGGTCATGCTGACCCAGGCCAGACTCTCCACACGCTGTGGAAAGGAACTCTTTCTCCCCCCCCCCCCAGCGGCACTGTCCTTTTACAGCCACTTCCCACTTCACACAGTTCCAGGGTCGAAGGCGAAGCAGGTTCCGCGGAGCAGTCGCTACGAGAGTGGCATTGCTCGGCCTAACCTTCGGCCTCCAAGGCGCAGGTAAATGTTCGGGCCTTATTTTAGAGTAAAAAATAGCGTCTTGGACACCGGGAAATATGGTTTGTTAATCTTTATCTCATCTGTCCACAAGACCTTTTTCCAGAACTGTGGTTGCTCTTGTAAGTACTTCTTGGCAAACTGTAAACCTGGCCATCCTATTTTTGTGGTTAATCAGTGGTTTGCATCTTGCAATGTAGCCTCTGTATTTCTGTGGACAGTGGTCATTGACAGATCCACACCCGACTCCTGAAGAGTATTTCTGATCTGTCGGACAGGTGTTTGGGGATTTTTCTTTATTACAGGGATAATTCTTCTGCTATCAGCTGTGGAGGTCTTCCTTAGCCTGCCAGTCCCTTTGCTTATCACTGGTCACAAGCTCACCAGTGCTCTCTTTCTGATGTTCCAAACAGTTGATTTTGGTAAACCTAAGGTTTGGCTGATGTCTCTAACAGTTGTATTCTTGTTTCTCGGTCTCATATTGGCTTCTTTGATTTTCATTGACACAACTTTGGTCCTCATGTTGATAAACAGCAATAAAAGTTTCCAAAGGTGATGGAAAGGTGCTGAGAGCTCTCTTATACCTGCATTAAGGAGGCAATTAAACACACCTGAGCAATTACAAATGCATGTGAAGCCATGTGTTCCAAACATTATGGTGCCCTGAAATGGGGGAGCTATGTATAAACACAGCTGTAATTTCTACATGGTGAAACCAAAATGTATAAAATTGGCCTTTAATAAAATCTGACAATGTGCACTTTAATCACATGTGATTTGTTCTATTACAAATCTCAAATTCTGGAGTACAGAGCCAAATAAATAATGGCTGTCCCAAACATTATGGATGGCACTGCAGGTGATTAGACTATGTCTTGATAGTCTGGCCTGGCATTTTTGTGGCTTGAATGTTTCAGGCTGGGTGGATAAAGAGAGCAAGTACTTTGTTTAGATTGTGCTGTACAAACAAGGTTGCTTCAGTGTAACTCCTCATCAAATAATGCAACCCTTGCACAAACATTCCCGAATTTGATCTTGTGACACATAGAAGCACTCGATCCATCTGCTGAAGATGAGTGTATGACTGAAAGCTGGAATAATGAACCTCTAACCACTGCAACCATCTTCCTTTGTGTACAATGTGACTCCAAATGGGGTATTTTCACCTTGTGGCTGGTGACTTAAGTTTTTCCTTGATGCCACACTTGGTCAAGTACTGCCTTGATATCAACGGCAGCCATTCTCACCTCATCTGTGGAATTCATCTCCATGATCTATGTTGGCTGTGCAGAGGATCCTGGCAAATTCCAAGCTGGGCATTGCTGAGCAAGTCATTGATAAGTAAGAGCCAGTTGACAGCACCGTCAACAACATCTTCCATCACTTGATGGTTGAGAGTTGTGCAGTAATTAGCCAGATGGGATTTTACTTCGGAGTCACTTGAGTGACTACGTGAAGAAGACCCCGCCTGGCGCTGGAACGGCATTACGTCGTCGCTGTCGGCAACGAAAGAGCTGCAGAGCGCAGCTCCACACAGCGGTAAGGAACCGGCCCGCAGGTAAGAAAGTTTTACAAAATTTTGGGCGAGGTTTCAGAACTCCGTAGCCTGGTGGGTAAACCAGGAGGAGTTAGAGGAAAAAATAAAATGGAGAAGGCCAAGAAACAGCGGGTAAAACGTGCGTCCCAGGGTGCAGAAGAGTCGGGACAGCAGTTTATTGCGGAGCCGGTTCCGATACCGGCGGCCGTTGAAACACCCGTTAGTGAGGCTTTGATTGCTCCACAAACAGAAACTGTAGAGGAAATCCCAGTGCCTCAAAAAAGTAAAAGAAAAGCTGCAGGGCCTGGGGTTTCAGAGGACTCTGATTCTGAAGGTCCAGAAAAGAAAGCCTTATGGCTCAGGATGGACCAAATGGAGAAAATGCTCCAGACTATAATCAACCAAGGGTCTACGAACCCAGAATATTCCCAGGCAGCCCCTGAGGGGGTTCCATATCGTGAATATGGTGCCAATTCGAATTGGGAATTTGAAACCCCAGTGCCTGGGTATGGACTGGAGGAAGTCTCCTTTGAACAAGTTTCAGGAGTACCAGGGCTGTATGAGACAGACCCTGCAAGTGGTGTTTGTGGTCCGGAGGACACACCACAATTCAAATATATGGATCCAGGTGTGCCTGATGTGGCACAAGATTTTGCTATACCTGGAGGAAGCGGTGAGGCCATGGAAGAAAACCTGGCGGCCAATATTAATTATATGGTCTCTCACCCGCTTCAAGATGCTGTTATGGTTGAGACAGCAGAAATTTATAAAACACCTATCAATTGTGCCTCATTGAAGGTACCTACGGTGAATCCAGTTGTTTGGGCGCCTATGTCATCAATTATGCGGGCGCAGGAAATTCGATTTCAAAGAGTCCTCAAGCTGATTTCAGCTGGCATTACTGCACTTGGCAGACAAGTGGAAGGTTGTGGAATGACCAAAGTGCAGAAACATATGTTGGCCTTATTTTGCAACTCATTTTTTGAGATTAATTGCATGAGGAAGATTGCCATTCGACCTCTGTTACATCCAAGATTTGCAGGATTGTGTAAACCAAGCAATGTTCAAACTCCTGGGTTTTTGTTTAAAGAAATAGATGAAGAAGCAAAAACTTTTGGTCGTATGAGACCCTTCAACTTTGGCCAGAGATGGTCTGGCTATTCAAGGAAGAGATTTGATTTTGGAGCTGGTACAAGCCGAGGCAGGAGTATGATAAGGAGGAATTTCCAGCCAACGCAGCCGAATGTACACCCATTCCTTGGGAAAAGGAGATCATCTCGTCCAGCTGGAGAGGTACATAAACATTATCTTATTAAAAAGGAATGCTGGGATGGGCCACAGATTGGCGGTAGACTCCAAATGTTTTATAAGGAATGGGACAATATTACAGTTGATCGTGTGGTATTAGACACTGTACAAGGATCTACCATTGATTTTGTGGAAGGTATGGTTCCATTGGGACAGTATGACCCTAGTCATCCTTTAAGGTTCTCCGAGTTTGAGGTTAATCAAATGGACAAAGAGATTAAGAGTTTCAGTAAAAAAGGAGTTATCGAGAGAACAGGAGAGGATCCACAACAAATTATATCAAACATTTTCCCCAGGCTGAAGAAAGATGGGGGTTGTAGGATCATTTTAGATCTCACATTTTTGAATACATTTGTCCAGTATAAACATTTTAAAATGGACACTTTCTACACTGCAATGCAGTTGGTATCAGCAGGTTGTTATATGGCTACAATAGACTTGAAGGATGCATATTATTCGGTCTCAATTCGTCACGATTTTCGCAGGTATTTAAAGTTTAAATGGATGGGACAGCTGTGGCAATACAAAGCTTTGCCAAATGGATTAAGTTCAGCACCTAGATTGTTCACTAAATTGTTAAAGCCAGCACTTGCACTGTTAAGGGCACAAAAACACATCGTTATGGCTTATCTAGATGACATTTTAATTGTCAATGCTAATCAGGAATTAGCTGGGGAATCAGTCTCAGCAACTATTAGCTTGTTGGAGAAGTTGGGGTTTCTGATCCATCCAACAAAGTCTAAGTTACAGCCGTCCCAAACCATTGAATATCTGGGGTTTCTGATTAACTCAGTCACCATGTTGGTAACTTTACCAATGAATAAGGAGTTAGATTTGACAAATGTATGTCAAAAATTGATTAACAAACCTTATCCCTCCATCCGAGAGGTTGCCAAGGGTATTGGTAAATTGGTAGCAGCATTTCCAGCAGTAGAATTTGGTCGTTTACATTACCAGAATCTTCAAAGGGCAAAAACTAAAGCACTAATTCAGCGAGCAGGCCATTTTGATAGGCCAATGCAATTGCCTAAGGAAGCTTTATCGGAATTACAATGGTGGATTGAGAATGTTCCACAAGCTGCTAAAAACATTTTAGTTCATCAGCCAGTCGTGGTATTACAAACTGACGCAAGTTCTCTCGGATGGGGGGCTACGGACAATGAGACCAGCTGTGGAGGCAGATGGGCTGTCCAAGAGGATTTATTGCTCCAAACATATGGTATTAATTATTTGGAGTTACTGGGAGCATTCTATGGATAAAAGCTTATTGCTCTTCATTAAAGGATTTACATGTCCAAGTACAAATAGATAATACCACAGCTGTGGCATATATCAATCACATGGGTGGTGTCAGATCAATTCCATGTGATCATCTGGTAAACCAGATATGGCAATGGTGTATTACAAAAAATATTTGGCTTTCAGCTATTTATCTCCCAGGGAGAAACAATGTTGTGGCAGACAAAAGATCACGAATATTTAAAGACAATACAGAATGGATGTTAAATCCACAAATTTTCAAAAATATTGTCAGTCGGTATGGAGTACCGGACATTGATCTGTTTGCATCTAGATTGAATCACCAATTGCCGAAATACGTGTCTTGGGAACACGATCCGGGGGCAGTAGCGGTGGATGCTTTCTCGCTACACTGGGGGGATACGTTCTTTTATGCTTTTCCCCCATTCTGTCTCATTGGGCAATGTCTCAAGAAAATAGCGCAAGACGCTGCCAAAGGCATTTTGGTGGTGCCAAATTGGCCCACGCAGTCATGGTTCCCATTGATGCTAGAAATGATTATTGAACCATGTATGGTTATTCCCAGTTGCGACAATCTGTTGACACAACCAGTAACAAAAGAAATTCATCCATTGCATGATCATATGAATTTGTTAATCTGCAGGTTCTGACCAGACCATTGCAAGAGTTTGAACTGTCGGACAGGACCATGGATGTTATAGATGCAGCTTGGAGGACTAGCACTAAAAAAACAATATATGTCGTATATAAGAAAATGGGAAGCCTTTTGTACACAGTCAAAGATATCTTATCATTCTGCAAACATTTCAAATGTATTGGAGTTCCTTGCTGGGTTACACTTTGATGAGCATTTGAGTTATAGTGCCATTAATTGTGCTCGGAGTGCATTGTCATCCTATTTAGGACAAATTTCGGATCGAGATTCAGTTGGGTCTCACCCATTAGTATCCCGATTCATGAAAGGTATTTTTAATAAAAATCCTCCCAAGCCCAGATATACAGAAATTTGGGATGTTAGCATTGTTCTCACTTTGCTTAAACAATGGACTCCAATTAATTCAATGTCTTTACAGAACTTAACATTCAAGGTGGTTATGTTAATGGCATTGGTATCAGCTCAAAGAGTACAGACTTTGCAATTGTTAAGATTGGATTGCATGCATGTGACTTCAGATAACATTGTGTTTTATGTCTATGACTTGATCAAACAAAGCAGACCAGGGAAAACTGGAATGAAGGTAATGTTTAAAGCATATCCTATTGATGAAACGTTGTGTGTAGTTAAACATTTAACTCAATACATGGAAGTAACCAAAAGTCTCAGAGGTTCTGAGAAAGCGTTATTAATAACACACAAAAAACCACATACAAAAGTTTCAGTTCAAACCATTTCTAGATGGTTAAAACAGGTTTTGGGTCTAGCAGGAATAGACACTGATGTGTTTAAATCTCACTCCACTAGGGCAGCAGCTACGTCCGCGGCGAAGGTACAGGACGTACCACTCGATCAAATTTTAGAGGCCGCAGGGTGGTCTAGAGAAGAAACTTTTTCAAAGTTCTACAATAAACCTGTTGTCACGGTGCCAGGATTTGGACACGCAGTACTGGGTTCCCTTTAAATGCTTGCTTTGTTTATATTATCGATTTATATTATCGATTTATGTTACCATTTACATCATTTATCAATTGTTGTAATTTTCCCCTGCAATAGAGGGGTTCTTATTTTTTTAAAAAGTTGTTCTTTTTTATAATTAAAGGACTTATTACATAAAATATAACAATGTGTTAAAATATTTTTACTCACTACTGTTTTGACCAAACAGAGAGTCGTATGAAATGAGTTTACGACATGGAAAACACAGGGCTTTAAAATCTTCACGTAGTCACTCACGTGACTCCGAAGTAAAATAGTGAGATTAAACGAGAACTTACCTGTTCGAAGTTTGATCTTTATTTTATGAGGAGTTACGATGAGGGATTACGTGCCCTCCACTCCCAACCCTCATAATATAAATGATCATCTGGTAGTTCTAGTCTATTTTGAGCCTTACTATTTTACTCCGGCTATTTGGTTCTGTGTTTTTCATGCCGCTGCTTTGAAGTATGCCGTTCCAGCGCCAGGCGAGGTCTTCTTCACGTAATCCCTCATCGTAACTCCTCATAAAATAAAGATCAAACTTCGAACAGGTAAGTTCTCGTTTAATCTCACTATTTGTCTTGCTTTATGTGAGCAGGACATTTGGACAATTTTCCATATTGTTAGTAGATGCCAGTCAGGCATGTGCCGTCAGGGTAGGCAAGGTAGGCACTGCATACCCTGACTAAAATTATAACATAGTAATAACTAAATATAAATAATAAAGGCATGGGAGAATTATGCCTATGTAAGAGACCAATCTCTTGGGTAGGCATAATTCCCCGTGCCTTTCATCCGCAGCGCTTGTAACACGGGAAGCTCTGTGTAGTCCACGAGCCGTCAGCGCTGCCTGAAGCCGTCAGTTTCAAGCGGGGACAAAGGCAGCAGAAATTCTGCCTTTGCTGTACTGCGCATGCGCATCAGTCTACTGCGCATGCGCAGCGCAAGTTTCTTGGCGGGGTTTTCAACTATGGTCTGTCGTGTACCAATGATGTGGTGAGTACATTTTGTGTTTATGTTTTTAAATACCGTATTTCCCGGGATGTGGGGGTTGGGGGGAGAGCTCCTTTCACAGCGTTTGGGGAGTCTGGCCCGGGGTAAAGTTGCGGGGAGGGCACGAATGTTATGAATGAGGGGTCGGAAGCATCCACTTGTGATGCTCCTTGCACGGAGGCGTGGAATGCCACCGCATTGAGGCCAGGGGTGGGGGGGATGGGTGGCTGAGCGGCCGCCGGGCCGGACAGCGGAACCAGCCGCCACCTTAGCTCCTTCTGCCGGTCCCCACTCACCTCTGGCAGCTCTCCGTCTAAAAACCTCTTTCCTGCCATTCACTGGCCTCACTCATGTCCTTAAATTAGGAGAGTGCGATTGAGGTTATTCGGTTGTGGGAATTTAAGGATTTGCAGGAAGCCGCTGACATGAGCAAAGTCGGCGAACGGCAGGTGACAGGTGTTCCGACGGAGAGCACTGCCAAAGGTGAGCGGGCCGGCAGAAGGCGCTGAAGTGGCAGCCAGTTCTGCTGTCGGGTCCCGGTGGCCGCTCGTAGCTCCCCGAGCTGCTTCTATCCCCAGCTACAGTGCGTGGCTTCAGCCCGGCGAGCTGCGGTAGCAGTGAGTGAGTTACTGGCATATCCCCGACACCCTCCTTCTCAACACTCCTGCCCTCCCCACAACTTTACCCCTGGCACAGACTCTACACACGCTGTGAAAGCAACTGTTCCCCCAATTGGTCTGGGACGAGGAAGCCTTGGGCAAATTCAAATGTCACTGTCTTTATTTATTTATTTAACGGAGCTAACAATCTGCGCATGCACAGTTTAATATTTTTAAAAATCAGACTGAGTGCCTACTCTGAGTAATTACTCACGGCACGTGCCTGATGCCAGTATTGTAACCATACTGCAACAGCTGAGCGTGAGGTGCAATTAGTTCTGGAGTGCAATAATGTTGTCTGATCTAGATGGCTTTTTTTTAAATCCACTGTTCTTCGTTGTTAAATGATAATATGTGGAGTGAGCTGAATTGTCTGTTGATTTGCTTATGTGAAGGTGGGATCTCTGGAGGAAGCAAAGATAATTTCCACTCTGCCCTTCTGGCTGAACATGAATGCGTCGAACTAGACTTCAGAATTCATCTTTGCCAAGGATGAGGATGTTCTCAGAGACAACACCCCCATTTGCTGTAAAATTGTCTGTCACCATTTATGGTTGAATATGGAAGGATTGATAGGGCAGTACAATGGCGCAGCGGTAGAGTTGCTGCCTCCCAGCGCTAGAGGCCCAAGTTCAATTCTGATCTTGGGTGTTGTCTGTGTGGAATTTGCACGTTCTCCCTGTGCACTGTGTGTTTTTCTCCGGGTTTTTCCGTTTCCTTCCATATTACAAAGACTTGCAGGTTTTTAAGATAATTGGCTTCTGTAATTGTCCCTAATTGGGTAGGATAGAACTGATGTACAGGTGATCGCTGGTTGGCGCGGACCTGGTGTGCCGAAGGGCCAGTTTCCACACTGTATCTAAGCTAAACTGATGACCTTTTGACTTTGCTGCTTATTGTGTTATTACTTAGCTCTGCTCATTGCGTGCTGATTTTGTTGTTATTTAACACGCACGTTGTTTAGTGTTATAACTTTAGTAGGTTGACATTCAGTTTTAGAAACGCATGTTGCTGCTCTCAGCTTGTTCTTATGTATAACTCAGTGAAACAAGGTTGATCCTCTGACTTGATAAGAATAGGAGAATGAGGAATAGGAGCTGCCATAAGGTTACAGACTATGGCCATATGCATTTTTCTCCTGTGGATGGTCCACAACATTTCATAAACGCTCATTCTTTAGCATAGTTGTGGTACCTCAACACACTGGAGGGTATCCCTGATGTAAAAATGGGACTGTACGGTGGTCACATCCACCAATGCTGCCATGGACATGAGACTCTGCAACTGGTAGACTGATAAGAAAGAGGTCAAATAGGCTTATTTCTCAGTTTGATTCTGCACTCTCTTCTACACACCAAGTCTGGCACTTGTCCTTCATGACTCAGCCCATCTGATCGCGGCAGTGCTACCAAGTGACCCTTTGCGGTGGGCACTGTGTATAATTATGCTGCCGCATTTGTTAGGTCTCTTATGCTGCTGGCATGGGATGTCCCCAGCGATTGAGTTGCAGGCATCTATGACAGGTTTTGCTTGACTAGACTTTGGATTGCTCTCCCCGTTCTGTTCCCAGGTGTTTGTGAAGGGGGATTTACAGGTTAACTGAACTAAGAGGGACTTTCCGGAATCTGGATGTATTACTTTGGTCAACAGTAATTTGGTCCATCCAGTTTATATTCCTTCTGTTTAAACTCTGTGGTTTTGGTGCAACTGAGTGGCTTTCTGGGCCATTTGCAAGGTTGAGAGAATCAACCAATGTTGATATGGATTTGGAGTTCCTGTGGGCTGACCCAATCAGAATGGTAGATTTCCTTTCAAGATAGGTATTTAAGGAACAGGAGCATGAGTAATCATTCAAATGCTTAAGTTTATTCCTCCATTCATTGAGATCAGGTCTTTCTGTTTTAAAATCCATTGTGACAGCACCCTCGTCATTGGATGTTTCTGAACCCTATCACCGACTGCCAGGCCAGGAGAGACAGGAGAGCCAGTCCCCAGCATCACTGGTAATAGCTAGGTCCAATTAGCTGATGTTTCTTCTCCCTATAAAACCCAGGCATTCGAGACAGACTGGGAGAAGGAGAGAGAATGACTGAAGAAAGTAGAAGTAAGAAAGAAAGCGAGGAAGGGAGACAGAATTGAGCACCTCCCTGCTAGCTGTATTTGCCTGTTGCAGGTTTGAGGAAGACTGAGCCACTGGGAACAGCCTTAGACCACCAGTGCTATCTTGTCAGGGTCAAGGCTGGACTCCCAGGAAGATGCCCTAGACAGCTAGCACCTCTACTTGAGGCCAAGACTGAGTGGCTGGGGCAAGCCTGAGACACCAGAACCTCTTCCTGCCCCAGACAACGAGGGACTGTGGCCACGCACCCCCTCAGAGGCAAAGTCTGGACACCAGGATAATCCAGAGACTGCCAGCGTTGCCTCTTCAAGCTCAAAGCTGAGCTGCCAGGAAGAAACCTGTACCATCGGCACCTGCTCGAGGCAAGGGGCAACTGCAGGAAGAAGCCTGAGATCGCCACACCTCCTCCCACGAAGACCAGGACTAAGCTGCCGGGAGAAGGCAGCATCATCACACATGTGCTCTGATGGTGATGGACAGCGCCCCCATGTGGTCCTAGACTTTCTTACCACTGTAAATAGAATAAATCACGTGAGTTTACCCTACTGCAAGTGTTGGTGTAGTCAATAGCAAACCTGATGTTGTTCCCCGACGCCACACCGTTTATCCTTTAATATCCAGAAATCTATTGATTGTTATTTTGAATGAATTCAATGAACATCCGCAGCCCTTTCTGGTAGTAAATTCCATAGATTCACCAGTGAATCCAATTCCTGAACAGCCTATAACTTATTCTCAAACTGTGACTGGTCCTCAAAAGTTCATTTGGGATGAGCATCCCTCTTCATCAGCCCTATCCTAAAACAATTTTGTAAAGATTGATAAGATCCCCTCTTTTCCATTGAAACTGAGAGAATGGAGTGCTGGTCTGCTCAGCTCCTCATCACAAACCTGCTATTCCTAGAACCAGTCTAGTGTATATTCTGTGCCAATCAAATTGGTATTCTGGCCTCATCTGTTCATATCCCTATCCATTTATATTTCTCCAAATGCCTTTTGAAAGTCATCATTTTATCTGTTTCAGTACCTTCCTCTGCAGCATTCCCAATTCAGACTATCCTCTGAGTGAAAAAGTTGCCCCCTATTAAATCTCATCCCTCTCAACTTTAATATTACAATCCTACCCATGGAAAAGGTCAGTGAATATTCATTTTATCCATGTCCCTCATGATTTTGTTTACTTGAATAAAGTCAGCATCCTCTGCTCCAAGGGGAAAAAAAGTCCCAGCCTCTCTCTGCAACAGGAAAAAACAACAGCAGATCCGGGTAACTTCCCAGTAAATCTTTTATGCGCCTTTCCAACTTAATCACATCCTGGATGAACAGAACTGCACACAGTACTCCAAATATGTTCTTGCCAACAACTTATATTGCTCCCACATGATGTCCCAACTGCAGTGTTCAGTGCCCTTCCCAATGAAGGCAAGAATGCCAAATGCCTTCTACACCACCCTGTTACCATTTTCAGAGGACAACGTACCTGTACCTGTACCAGATATCGATGTTCTATAAAACACTTTTGCAAGATCTACCATTTACTGTGCACGTTGTGCCCTGGTTTGACATACCAAAGTGCAAAACCTCGCCCAAGTCTGAGTTAAATTCTATTAGCCATTCCTTGGGCCACGTTCCCAATGGGGCCAAGGGATGGGAATCGACAGTAAGGAGACGGGAGGCAATAATTCATAACAACTAATGCCTTTCTTCAGAACAACCTATTCATATTATTGTACATCAGATTTAGTTTTCCTGCAAAATGTGTACATGCTCATCAACTGCAGTTCAAGGGGGCAAATATATTGCTTCCCAAAGAATGCTAACAATTGCCTTAAGCTTTGTGGGGAATTGAATATATGCCAACCATCACAAGCAACCCCAGCTTCGAAGTGTTTAGTTGCATTTCCTGTTGACTTCAAATTTCATCAAGACTTTTTTAAAAACAAAGTTGTGGTAAAGTGCTTTGTACTTTTCATTGTTAACATTTTATTTGGCGGGGTGGGCATAGTTGCAATATTTTATTGCTTATAATACAACAGCTTATAATACAAGTATGAATTATTTGTTCAACAATGAGTCTGAACGCTTCTGTTATGTATTTAATAGCAAAGACAGACTGAAAAGATTAAGCAGTTTTCCCTGATGGGGCTAGCTTTTAAATTATAACTGTAGACAAATGTTCCATTATATAGCTGGGATTTTTATCAGTCTTGTCACAACAGAAAAGCTCTGTTTATATGTTGAATGTATTTGGTTTCAGCAAGTTTCAAACAGATGGGGGAACAGTAGACATTGGCACAAAGCAGTTTGCACTCCTTCCACTCATTAATGTCATGGTTCCACTGTAGAGATTGATCTCTGGAAGAGGCTGTTCTTTGTGCATGAATTTCAGTGAACTGATACCAATTGCATTTTACATTAATCGAGTCATTTCTCTACTGAAAGGAAATATAAACTAACAGAAGAGATCCTACTGCATTTGATTTTACGGAGTGTCCACACTAGTAATTCATTACTCTTCTCCAGTCCTAACACAATGCTCTAAACAAAATGCAGAAATATGAGTTAAATGGAGACTGACCTAACCTTGCAGTTAGCTTCCAGCAGGAATAAATCTAAGCAGAGGACAAAGGGAAACTATTCAACCTGTGTTCAATTTGCACACCAAAACCAAAAGCACTTCACTTTTGCAGCATGGTCATGTTTGTGAGTAGTCACCTAATCATCTTCAATTGATTTACTGAAGTTTATATGAGATTGTCCCTTATACTTAACATCAGATATGGGACAAAACTCATGGTTTACTGGGCAGAGGTAATCCCATCCCTGATGTGTTTCTGAGACTTTGACTATCTTGCACCACGTTTCTGGAGACATTAGAAAGATATCACCAACTCTTTCTCTGAATAATCCTTAAATCCATTAAATCCATTGCCAGGATAAGCAAACTATTGTTCTCCTCAGGCCCACATCCTGGGGCCCCATCCACATTGAGGCCCCAATATACTTGTGTACATAGGGAAGACTATATTGTTAGACTCAATGCTAGACTCTTGAAATAGACACTTTTCATGACCAGCCAGAGATTACCAGGCAAACATAGAATAATGTTCAAAGATATATTCAAGGTCTGTGAAGAAATGCTCGGCAGCGCAGCGGAAGAGCCTCTGCCTTTGTTGGGTCCAGGATCACGATAACAAGCCAAGTTGCAGCTTGTGTAAACATCCTACACTCTCAGCTGTGACAGCTGGGAAAGCTGGGGGAAGGGTGTTTACTCTTGCAGCCTTGGATAGGCAACAATCATGGAACTGACTAAACTGATCTCACTGGTGAGTGCAGTTTTTGTGTGAACGCAAACCATGCATGCTTCTGTTGTTACAAAAGATTACTTTTGTTTTTGTTTGTGAATTGGGGGATTGTAGAGCGGGTGACTCATCGGAAGCTTAAATACCAGGAGTTCCCAGAATTCTTTCTCTTCTTTGTCGACCCTGACTAGTGAACAGGCTGCCGGTGTGAGCTGCAGGAGGCCTGGCCACATGGCATAGAACTTTGTGTATTGTTACCTATATTTGTCATTTAATGTTGTATTGGGACGGATAAGGGCTGACCTGAGGGTTTTCGTGTATTTTGTTTCAGGGTTATCTCCATTTAGGCAGGTTAGAGACTCTGGTTCGACGGTTCATTGCGAGGCTGGCTGGAGCACTGTTATATTTGTTTGTTAGTCGATTCTTGTCCCTGACTGTTGTTTAAAATCAGGTTCGGGTTTTTGTCTTCTCTTAACTAAATTAAAGACTATTTTCTTAAACTTGAACCTGTTTTTTTGATTATGTTACGCGGCTCTGAGGTACCTGCCTTCGGGAGCTGTAACAGAGGGGACGAGTGGTGGTAAACCTCTGAATGAACTGTGAGTGAATTTCCGTTAGTGAACTGCATGCAATTGATGGAGATGGGCAGATAAGTCTAATCTTAGACAAGAATGGACTTTCTTTGGATTTTTGGTGTTTCCCCAATCTCTAATCTTTTTGTCATCTCTCCTGTGACCTGGAAGGTGGAGACACCAAATTACACATATTGGTGTGAGAGGGTTTGGAGTCAGCCATGACAAGAGTTGGAATGTTATCACATTCCTGGTGCTAAACTCTGGTATCCTGATGGTCCACAACTTATTTAAGCAGAGGCACAGGATGTTTGGCCAAGGATTTGTTTTTAAGGCAATCATGGTATCTTTAATGAACATTTTTTTTCCGCTTCAGATTTGTTTTTGTTGATTTCCTTGAGAGCTTATTCATTTTCTCATCCTTTGTTTATATCAATATAAGGAAATGTTTTGGTGCTTAATTTATCTCCAGACAATTTGCTGCTTTTTGTGTTTAATTCACAGAGTTATGCGGTTACAGAATGTGCATGTTCAATTCCTTTAGGTCAGTGATGTGGTGTTTCACTTATTTTTTTACTAGTCTTCTAATATTTAGGGTACACTTCCTTACAGGTTGCATTCTACAGCCACTGGGAGTGCCTCAAGGTGGATTTGAATTTCAGCTTAGCACAACCTTAGATGATTCTTTATTTTCTAATTAATGCATTTCAATGTCCTGAGAGTGTAATGACCTTGGGGTTTATGGACCTGTGACATGTGAACAATCAAACTCAGAATCTTCAGTCTACAATAATGGTTCTATCATGGTAAATACTACTTGGTGGTCAGCGGGATCTCCAGGTTGCTAACCATTTATCTCCCTTTTCCGTTCCCATACTGACCTTTCTATCCTGGGCCTCCATCATTGCCAGAATGAGGCCATATGCAAACTGGAGAAACAGCACCTCATATTCTGCTTGGGTAGCTGACAAGCCAACGGTATGAACATTGAATTCTCCAACTTTAGGTAACCTCTATAAAACACCACCCCTCCCCTTTCTCCCACTGAGTTACTCCACAATTTCCTTGGTTCTTGTGTATTTCCTTGGTTCTATAATAGCATGCATTGGTCTTAGAAGAGCATTAGTCTTTCAGCTGACTGGATAGCAGGCAACAAAAGCTTTTCACTGTACCTCGGTACACGTGACGATAAACAAAACCAAAGTAGGGAGTGTGAATACCATCCAGGTTGTCCACCTCCAGCTGGGCTGAATTCTCCCAGAAATAGTAGTGCAACATTTTAAGAAACATTTGGACAGGTACATGGACAGGACTGGTTTGGAGGGATATGGGCCAAATGCAGGCAGGTGGGAGTAATGCAGATTGGAAATGTTGGGCCAAAGAGCCAATTTCCACACTAAGAATCTATGACTCTATGACTAAATGATGACACTTCTCCAGCCACAGGGATTATTCAAACTCAGAGGGTGCTGATAGGGAAATATTCATCATATTTAAACAGACATTGACATGCAATACAGAAAATGTTGGAAACACTCAGTAAACAGGCAGCATTTCTTGAGAAAAAATTGTTGAGTTAATATTTCAGATCAACAACCATCATCAGAACTGGAGCAGTAGTCTGAAGCAGGTCTGTGAGCCTGGCACTGGAAGGTGTACTTGGGGCAGGTGCCTCTTTATGACCAGGATATATATTGAGGGTCAAGTGGCCTCCTGGGTCAGAAGGTGTCTGAGTTCGATGATCTAGAGATTACTATATTGAAAAGAATAGTTTTCCTTTTTGACTCATAGGAAAAATCCATCCGGTTGGATAACGGAACCTGTGCATGTAAGGCTGGTCCGTGTTTCACGTTCCGCTCATGGTGAAGACATCATTCATTGCAATGGCTGTCTGACATTGGCATCCGGGAAGGAATCTAGGACGAAGGATTTGCCATGAAGAACAACAGTGAGGGAACTGCTCTATGGTGACACCAGCCAGGGAATGTTCTTGTGATTTGCAGGGAACGTTTGAACGGAACATCTTCCTGACCGAAAGGAGGCGCCAGGAAGGTACATCCTCCTGATACAAAGGGAACAGCAACAACAGAGTGCCCTCATCATCCACAGGTAATGCGAGGAAAAGAACACTGGTTAGAGACCATCATCCTGCTTGCACAGTGAGGATCAGCAAGGGAAATCCTGATCATTGGGAAGCACTGGGATATCCTCCTCTTCTCCATCAATGTGGCCACGTCGTGGCAGTCGGAGCCCCCTCACTGTCTTGTGCGGTTTATTTACAAAGTTACAATATTTACATGGCCCAAGTCACAAGCTCCCTGAAAATGGCAACCCATTGGACGGAGTGGTAGAGAAGGCATATGGTATGCTTGCCTTCATCGGTCGGGGTATTGAGTATAAGAGTCAAGAAGTCACGCCACAGCTTTATAGTACTTGGGTTTAGTTCTGGTCATCCCAGTACAGGAAGGATGGAGAGGCTTTGGAGAGGGTGCAGAAGATATTTACCAGAATGCTGTCTGCGTTAGAGGGTATTTGATATAAGGAGAGGTTGGACTTGAGTGAGATTGTTTTCTCTGGATGTCGGAGTTTGAGGGGAGACCTGACAGCGATTTATTTTTAAATGATGAAAGCATAGATAAGGTAGACAGTCTGAATCTTTTTCCTTGGATCGAAGACTAGAGAGCAAACCTTTAAGATGAAAGGGGCTAAGTTTAAAGGAAATGCACAGAGCAAGTTTTTTTACACAGAGTGGTGGGTGCCTGGAACATGCTGCCAGAGATAGTGGTGGAGGCAGATATGATAAAAAAAAACATTTAAGATGTTTTTAAATAGATACATGGATATCCAGGGGATAGAGGGATATAGATCATGTACAGGGAGAGGTGATGTTTAACTTCACATCATGTTCTGCACGGACATTGTGGGCCAAAGGATCTGTTCATGTGCTGTACTACTATGCTGTATTCTATGATTAGACCTGCAGCATGTCAGATAGCAACTGAACCTCTCTACCTGTGGCTTTGGAATAAAAATAATATCAGATTATATAGCAGCACAAACTGGAATGACAGAAATCCCATTAATATGTGTGCCAGCTCGGTTTATGGTTTCATCAGTTTTAGCAGAGAGTAAATAAGACGTGGATCAGGTTCACTATTACTGAGCACTGAAGGAAGGTAATTATCAAAATCAGGTCAGATCTTGCAACAGTGCAAGCTTAACTGAAAGTGCAGCACACCAGTGAAAAAGAGAATCCCATTTTAGAATCTAGTATGGGTGAATTATGCACCATCATTCAGGGTCTGGACTGTGTTAGCACAAATTGAAGATACCAACATTTTTTTCCAGACTATTATACCACTTTATACCATTCTAGCCTTAATAACCTCTTTCTGACTCTCATTATGTTGGAGCACAGCTCTTTGAATAAATTGTCAACATAGTCCTACTCTACCTCCCTAACCGGAAATGCAGTCTGCAAATCTTTCCTCCACGTATTAATCTGTTCACTTTGCAAATAGAATTGGCATTTGCTACTCATTGACAGTGTAGTCAGATCAACTCAAATCTCAAAGAAAACACCTTTGGCATGGTGGTGCAGAGGGCGGCGCAGTGGGTAGAGTTGCTGCCTTAAAGCACCAGAGACCCGGGTTCGATCCTGACTACAGGTGATGTCTGTATGGAGTTTGTACATTCTCCCTGTGAGCTGCAAGTGTTTTCCCTGGGTGCTCCAGTTTCCTCCCACATTCCAAAGGCGTACAGGTTTATAGGCTAATTGGCTGGTTTGGTAAATTGTCCCCAGTTTGTGCAAGATAATGTAAGTGTGCCGGGATCGCCGGTCAGCAGTGATTCGGTAGGCGCTGTTCATGCTCTGTATCTCTAATCTAAACTAAAGCTCATCTATGGTATCTAGCCACTGCCAGGGTCACAACCTGAAAAGTAAACTATCCCGCAGAGAAGGAATGGGTGACGTTTCAGGTCTAGACAAAGGTCTCGACCCGAAAGGACACCCATTCCTTCTCTCCAGAGATGCTGCCTGTCCCGCTGAGTTACTCCAGCATTTTGTGTCTACTTTTGATTTAAACCAGCATCTGCAGTTCTTTCCTACCCAAGTAAACTATCCCTTCATTCCAGAGATGCTACTAGACCGAATTAGTTCATCAGCAGTTTGTTCTTTGCATCTCATCTATGACAATCACCTTCTCTCCATGTCCTTTATTTATCAGCAGTTTGTTCTTTGCATCTCATCTATGACAATCACCTTCTCTCCATGTCCTTTATTTATCAATCTTCCCATAACTATAGTTACTTAAAGAGAACCGGACGAGCTTCACCTTTACTTATTAAACCATATAATCTGCTGTTTACTGAAATTTTGATTAAAAAATAACCGATTCTAACTTGTCTTTCATAAAGTCCCCGGCAGAGACTGGAGCAGAGACTCATGCAAAATAACTTACAGAATTCAGAAATCAATGTTGAGTTGCAAAAGAACTACTATCTCACTGCTTTCATCAACAGTTTTTTTATTGCAAGAAATCCATGGTTTTTAATGTGAAATAAAATATGTACATTGGTATGAACAGATAGCAATATCCATTTGCACCCAAAACACACTATGCTTGTCATAATTCTTGGGTTTTCAACCTTCCTGGAGTTTTCAGACACTAAAGGTCAATCCAAAGAAAGAAAAGCACTGCTTAAGTATTTTTTATTTGCTTTAAACCTTTTTTAATGAGATAGCTATCGAGAAATGAGGGGGGAGAAGACTGTTGTCCATGTTATGTGAATAGACATTGGGGGTAATCAAATATCCGGAATAATCTACAGTTGGAACTTTATAACATTTCCTCCCATCAAATATCAGATAGATTAATTGACATTAAGCATTAAAAACTGTTCATTACTACATTTACCACAAAAGGACGTAAGCTTTGAAATAGGATTTCACTCGTTTATCCAAATTCCACACAACACTATTTCTCCAAAATAGAAGTTTGGCACTCTGGCAGTTTGCACCCAGAACCAAGTACTAAAGTGGAACTTGCAGGGTTCCAGTTGGGAGACTCTGGAGCATCTTGTTGGTGTTGCATTATTACCATGCTAACCATTCGGAAGAGCGTCAAATCTTAAAGGAACTCTCCACATAGGGTGACGCAGAGCAGTTGTATAAAGGGCTGCCAGAAAAACACAGGGGAAGAATGGAGAATCTGTTTGGATCCATGCCAGAAGTGACACCACTACAAGGTATGGGATAACCACGGTGCAGGTCAGAGATGATTGTATAAAAGTGTCAAACAGTGAGGAAACGACCACCTTTATCCAGAGCATTGAACATTGAGGCCAGTGTTGCCAAAGGTAGGTACCAATGTCAAAGAGAAAACTCTTTGATTCTTTCACTCCCTCCCTGTAGAGATTGATACCTCAGCTTGCTCCCGATTCATTTGCAAATATGCAAAAGCCGTAAGATTGTACCCAGAAGCTCAGATTTCTACATATATTATCCACTGCATCATCCTTGACTTTCGGTACATGGTCAATGCTGGGAAAATATTGGGTTTGCTGAAATAAATTGCACATTTACTTTAACAAAAAGTAAATTGTGCCTGGGCTGCAAGTACAACTGTGAAATGATTGCTAATGCAATCTAACCCAGTTACACTATTAGATGCAAATGAATCTATACTATTATAGTCTATACAAATTTATGGACATTTTTTATTAATTAATCCATATATTGCACCTTGCATTCAGGGCAGAATGTACCTCATGTATAAAGAGTTTTACAAAAACTGAAGAGACCCCAATCATGGACTATTACTCTGAGTGCAACACTGCCGAAGTTATATAAACATTCAGCCTCTTTTACACATTGTTAGAAATATATAAAAAATACAATCACAAGCATGTCCATCGGCAGAGCAAGGAGACTCAAAGGTCATTTCACAAAAGCTTTGTCATGGAGTTTCAGCTGAGATCTGCCTTTGACCACCTATTCACAGTTGGCTGGACGAGTGCCTTGTTCTATAATCATATTAGACAATAATGTCCTCTTGGAATTCTTGTAACTATTTCTCTGTTCCGTCAGTATCTGCTACATTTTGTATTTGGCAATGAAGTGCTTGATCACCAGTGTTGATTTCTGTTGGTACTTTAGGCTTTGTAGCCACCTGATGATCACTCTTCTCTTTGACAAAGATGTTATTCTTGGCTGCAACATTTTCCACCTTGGTGTTGCCTTGATCTGTGAGTTGCTCTTTTTGATGCATGCCTGTTTCTGGACTGGTTTCAGTGGATGAGGCCAACTCTGTCCCAGCTCTCAATTCAACGTTGGTTCTTGACTTATCGCTTATGGGTTCACACCTAGTTTTCTCTTGAGCAGATAAAGTATTCTCCGATAGAGATGATCTGGTTATGGTACCTTTAGCTCCTGCCGCCTCCTTCTTGGGAGGCCCCCAGATAAAGTTCTCTGGTGGCTTATAATTCTGATGGGCAAAGCGCAGGAGTTTCCTTCTCTCTTTCCTGGATTTTATTGTGTAAACAAAATATTCCAAAGCACTGTGCAATATGTTGGGCAGAGTCTCTTCAATTAACGCCTCATACAGCAGGAAGTGGACCAGGCCAATCTGGAAGCTCTCAAACTTAAATTCTCCTAAACTTTTTAAAATGCGGGTGATTCTCAGATAATTGTGCTCGGATCTTTAAAAATAAGGGCACAGTCAAATTAAATAATTGGCATTTGGTTGATACGCCAAAATACTGTAACATCAACATTGATTTACAAATAATTGGTGGCTCAGAGGCCTCACTGACACCTTTGGTTTAGAAGATTATGGTTCAGGCCTTACTTCAAAGACTCAACCCAATAAATCACAAAAGACATTGCATAAGAGGGGATGTGACACTGCTGTGTTTTAGCTCATTTACCAGTCTACCTCATCAGGACACACTGTTGGAAGACTTCAGAAATTGATCTATTCCTTGACCAATAGAAATTTAACAAACACTATTTTGAGATGAATATTAACCAGTTATTATCCCATTTACTTGGCCATATACTTGCTGGTTGCATTTGCTGAGATTAGATCAGTTGCAAGATTTGAAACTTGTTTGAAAGTTCTTTTGATGTGTATACTCATTGAGTCATACAGCACTGAACTTTGACCTAACTTGTCCATGCCAACCAAGATGCCCCATCTAAGCTGGTCCTGTTTGCCTTCATTTGTCAATACCCCTCTCAACCTACCTTATCCATGTATCTGCCCGAATATCTGTCCTTTAAATTGTTTTTTTGTAACTGCCTCAACTATTTCTTCTGGCAGCTCGTTTCATTTACCCACCAGCCAGGAATGAGTGAGTTAACATATGATGCGTTTGAAGGCGCTGGGCCTCTACTCGCTGGAGCTTAAAAAGATGAGGGGGGAGCTCATTGAAACTTACCGGATAGCGAAAGGCCTGGATAGAGTGAATGTGGAGAGGATGTTTCCACTATTGGGAGAGTCTAGGACCAGAGGTCATAACCTCAAAATGACGTTCCCTTAGGAAGGAGATGAGGAGGAATTTCCTTAGTCAGAGCGGGTGGTGAATCTGTGGAATTCATCAATCCACTTTCTGCTTGTACCTTGGGAGTGACCACCTCACTGTAACTCCTAGCTATGACCTCTCACATGCCTGGATAATCCTGAGGTTGTCTGCTTGTCATTGGTCAAACAGAAAACTGATACCCATTCAGATATTTTCCACGTTCCTTTGAATTCCATTATTGTGTCTCAAGCCCTTTGTGACCCAGCACCACTTTTTACCATTCTGACGTGAATATTCTTTACTTTCCTTCTTCAGGGATCGCCCTCTCCTTACCTTTACTCTTTTGCTCTCCCTGTCTTGATAATTGCCACAAATGACCAAGAGATCCAGGGAGGTTGCAGTCTTGAAAATGAAATGGTGTTGGGAACAATATCCAGGTATTATAAGTCACTTTCATAGCCTAATTGTCATGTAAATCTTTCACCTAATTGTCATTTAAATAATATCACTCCCCTTGTTTCTACATAGGGTGCCAATAATGGTCCCATCTCACCTCCTGCCATTTGCTCTCTCGTTAACCTGGTCTTAAACTGTGATCCCTTTTGTCATTCTGCCCACTTGGTATTCAATTACAGAGCCTCCCTTTTGACACTTTCCCCCTCCCCACCATGGCCCTACACCTGATGGCTTTGATAGCTTTCTCTGGGTTCATTTGCCTCAGTGAAAGACGCTGGTTCCTCATACTTACTCATTGAGATGTTGAAATCGTTCCTTCCAGTTTGAAGCACGAGCCACTGCCCCAGTGGTTTTATCTTCTAGTTTCATTCCAAAAAAATCCAACATTATTTCATAACCCTGGAGATAGTTAGATTTTGCTTTCTTGGTTTTAAGAAATTCCTATGAAAAGAGATACAAAAGGCTATTTAATTAGAAAAACTTTGATATTTGTCCCATTCATGTCATCTGTTGGCGTTTGGGACCCCACCCCTGCACACATCTCCATTGTCTTGTCAAGGTGTTCTCAGCCTGTAAAACTCCCCCTTGCTTGATATGAATCAGGTAGGTGCACGTTCTCCCTGTGAACATTAGTTTCTCCCCGGTGCTCCAGTTTCTCTCCACATCCCAAAGATTAGTCATTGTATAGTTCCCTCCCGAGTAGGTAGTTGACAGGATCTGGGGAAGGGGTGTTGATGCGAATGTGGGAGAATAAGGTGGATGAGTAGAAGTGGGTACTTGATGATGAGCATGACTCTATTGCCCTATGGGCCACAACTGTGTCCCTCCACAAATATTGCTTGACCTACTGAGTAATTTCAGCAGGTTTTGTTTTTACTTCAAACTTGCATTTCTGCTTCAACAAGCATTGCCCAAGGTTCAGGTGGCAGATTGTGTCCAAGTTTGAGCATGACACCTTTTGAAAGCTTTCAAGAGGGTACAAAGGTGATTTTCAAAAATGGTTCCGGAAATGAAGTACTGACTTTGTGGATACAGGAAACAACCATTGGTTTCCCTCCAGTCCGGGTGCAACCTGTCTCTCTCGTACAGGCCCTGGAAGAGAGCCCAATGATTGATGCACACATACACTCTCCCTCCTGCACCAGCTCCTTATCCATGTGTTTAACTGCCCTACCTTCCTCCTTCTTGCTTCGCTATATCGTGGCATGGTGACTCATTCTTAGATTACAACCATAGAGGTCCTGCTTTTTAACTTACTACCCAACTCACTAATTATCTTTGCAGGCTACTCATCTCTCTTCTTAAATCGTCGGTACTAAAAAGGACAATGACCTCTGGCTATTTACCCTCCCCCTTTAGAACGTTACGTGGCCTCTCAGAAATATCCTTGACCCAGCCACTAGAGAGGCAGCAAACTCTCCTGAAATGCCACTCACGGCCACAGAAATACTTGTCTCTGCCCTTAACAGACCCCGATCACTATTGCTCGCTGAGACTTTGCGTACGCTGCTTTACAGCAGAGCTGGTCATAGTGCCAATGATCTGGCCGTTGCCTCTATTCTCCATGCAGTATCCAAACTGGCATACTTGTTAGATAGGGGGTAGCCACAGGAGTATCTTGTACTAGGATGTGGGCCGAGCATCAAAAATGTGTCCATAAATCAACTTTTGTGACCCATGTTCGGAATACATAACATTTTGCACAGATTTAGATAAAATATATTTGAGATGGAAGTCATAACTCGTCAGTGCCAAAAGTTGCACATTAGACTAACTAGAAAATGAGATCGAAAAAGTAAGCGCCATCTAGTGTCCAATGCCCATATTACACCATGGGGGAACCTATTTCCGTGTTGCAGTCTATTTAAGCCATATATTATACTATATATATTATATATATATGACATGTATATGACTGTAATCATATATAATTATATGATATAAAATAATATAATGAATATAATTGTGAGTGTGTTTTTTCAATGAGACTGCTGCAGAGGTCCGGCTCCTGAACCAGCCTAATTAATGGGTGAGGGCAGTTCCTGTTGGTTCCTGACTGCCAATGCGCAGAGTGAAGGTCATGGCCATAGTGGGACTGGGGCAGATCCAGGCTGGGGGAAGGCTAACGCACCTTCCACTGAGAGGAAAATGCCTAACCCGAACCCGCCCCCTTTGGGACCAGCTGCGGGCTCCGTATGTGTGGCCCCACAGAGCGTCCACCTCGGCCAGCATGCCCTTCTGGATCATCGTGGTGCTGATGGTGGGGTGCAGCACCAAAGATACTAGACCAAAAGAGGAATGGGTCCAAGAACACACGTAGTTGTGAATGAGGAAGTGCAGGGAAGGTTTTTCACATTGATTCCTGCAGCGACAGACTAACTCCAGCCTGAACTGTCTCAAGTTTAGGAGAATGAGCGGTGACATCACTGGGAGTACAGGGTAGATATCAAGTGTTGGAAGGAACTGCAGATGCTGGTTTACACCGAAGATCTACATACAAAATGCTGGGGTAACTCGACGGGTCAGGCAACATCTCTGACATTCTATCCTGAAGATAGACACAAAACGCTGGAGTAACTCAGCGGGTCAGGCGACTGTGAGATGCAAGCATTTTGTATCTATCTTCAGGGTAGATCAACCCTGGCCCCTCGCCCTCATGGGGATCTGGGTGCATTGTAGTTTATTCCAGAGGAGAAGCTGGTTACATAAACATAAGAGGTGTAGAGACACCGGCACCCGGAGAGCACAACGCTCCGGCGGGGGTCTCCCACTGAGCTGCAGCCAAGGCGGCTCCGCTCCGCACTGCACCCCTCCTGCTCCCGTACCCGGGATGGTCCAGAGAAGACCACAAGGCAACTGTATCAACCCACCCCAATCTCACCTCCAGCCCCCAACTCTACCCCCAGGCCCCCGAGGTGGGACGAGCAGCGGGTCTCCCCTCACTCACCTGGACACTTTGCTGGCGAAGAGGAAAGATACTAGATGCTTTGAGCAGCACTACCCTGCACGCCCCCCCCGGGTTGCCTTCAGCAGCACCATAGTGCCGGCACCGTCAGACCGCCCGTTCGCTCGCTGCAACACCGGCCTACCGACAGCCCGACCGACCCCTCGCAGCACCCACCGGCTGTCCGACCACTCACAGCATCCACCGGCGGCCCGGCCACTCTCACCACCCACCGGCGGCTGGACGGCCCGATAGTCCGACCGATCCTCCACAGCATCCATCAGCCTACCGACAAGCCGGACCTGATCCTGACTCTAACCCTAACTCTACATTTGTTATTTATCATTTTTATTTAACAGTTCACATTATAACTTTATAAAGATAAATCAACTGAAAAACAAAATGATCAGCAAGGTTAGCATCACCTTTATTCCTTGGAAACCTTATTATTGCTATTGATGTAATGAGGAGGCAGCCATGATCCCAGGGTCCTTGCTGCCTAGCGACCATAAAACAAAGCGTGGGATTGGCAATTTGCGTCCGACCTCAATGTCAAACGTGCATTGATTGGACAATTACTTTTTGGAAAATTGGAAGGTTTTCTCATATTTTAAAAAATGAGCAAGTTGTCGTCTCAACGAGTTTCAGGTATGATTTATATAATATTTTTACACAATATGTTAAAAGTTCAAGTAGTGAGTTGAGTCACGAACTTGAACGAAAAAGCTCCTTGCCACTCCTGGCGGTAAGCAGTCTACCTGAATGAACCTTTGGTATGACCACATCCCTGGAAATTTCATCTGACGGGAGCATAGCACACCACTAGCTGCCATTTTACTTCGGAGTCACGTGAGTGACTATGTGAAGAAGCCCCGCCAGGCGCATGCGTGTCATTACGTCGACGCATGTCGCACTGACGGGCTGGAGAGCGCAGCTCCACCAGCAGTAAGCAGAAACTTTGCAGGTAAGTGAGTTTTTACAAACTTTACTGCACGTAAATCTGCACGTAGCTCCATAAATGTGGCTCGTGAGTCAGTAGGAGCTAGTAGTCATGGAAAGCGTTGGTAAAAAGTCTGTTCGTAATAATCGTGGGTCGCGCAGCGATGCGCTCCATCTCAGCGATCGGGTCGGGAGATAAGTGCGGTAACGCCGGTTCCGATGCCGGCGGCCGTCCCCCCGGTGATTGAACAGCCTTCAGCTGCTCCAGTGTCGCAGGGCACTGAGGCCACGACAATAGGGAAAAAGGCAAAAAGAAAGTCTGTCAGACCCATGTTTTCTGACGGGTCTGAGGAAGAAAAGGACTCGCCTCCAGATCGGAACAAAATATGGGGGAGACTCGATCAAATGGAGCAAATGCTCCACGCTCTCATCAGCCAGGGGTCCAAGGCCCCAGTGATTCCCCAGGCAACCTCGCAAAGAGTTCCATATGCAGAATATGGTGCCTATCCACAATGGGAATCTTTCTCTCCAGCACCTTGTTTGGGTCTGGATGAGGTCTCCCTTGAGCAGGACTCGGGAGTGCCAGGGCAGGAGGAGGCTGACCCTCAATCTGGTGTCCCTGCTTATGTGCACACACCAGAGCACAAGAGTCACGCTCCGGGTGTCCCGGATATAGCGCGAAACTTCACTGCACCAGAAGGGACTGGTGAGGCTATGGATGATAATCTAGCTGCCAACGTCAACTACTTGGCTTCTCACCAGTTCCAGGAGACCATCATGACGGAAACAACAGCCCGATATAAAACACCCGTCAATTGTGTTTCACTCAGGGTGCCCACCGTAAACTCGGCAATATGGGCACCCATGAGTGCAACGATGCGAGGCCAGGAAATGCGCTTTCAGCGTGTCCTCAAACTGGTGGCAGCAGGCATTACTGCGTTCGGGAATATGGTCAAAGGGTCACCGATGTCAAAAACGCAACAAGATATGCTAGCATTGTTTTGCAATGCCTATTTCGAGGTGAACTGTATGAGGAAGATCGCCATTCGGCCAACGTTAAATTTGAAGTTCGCAGGCATGTGTAAGGCTAGCAACATTCAAGCACCGGATTACTTATTCGGCGAAGACCTCCCCAAGCAAATTAAGGATATTGACGAGGAGGCAAAGACAATTGGGCTTATAAAATCCTTCATCCCTACTCCCAGGACGGCATATAAGCAGCCAGGTGGGATACGCAGGGGGTCAGATCCTGGGGCAGGGCCCAGCAGAGGGAGGCCGACGGGGCGAAGATATTACTCACAAGTACAGCCCAACAACAACCCCAATATAGGGAGAAGGAGACCTTCCAGGCCGGTTGTCGAGGTACAGGACCTTCATTCTGTCACAGATAAAACTTCTGGGGTACAACCTCCGGTTGGGGGTAGATTGCAATTGTTTTATGATGAATGTGCTGCATAACATCTGACTGGTTTATACTAGATGCTGTGTCAGGCTCTACAATAGAGTTTATGGCAGGAGTTGACCCATCTGTACAGCATATGCCTAATAGAATCTTGGTGTTTGCTGCACCGAAACTCGGCAGGTAAAAGAAGAAATTAAAAATTTGTTCCAAAAAGGTGCGATTGAGAGGACGGTTAACCATCCTTAACAATTTGTGTTCAATATATTCCCCAGACCCAAAAACAGATGGGGGTTGTAGAGTCATTCTGGACCTCACCCACTTAAATTCCTACATAATAGGCATTTTAAAATGGACACATATTGCAAAACAGCTATTATCACAAGGCTGCTATATGGCGATTATAGATCTAAAAGATGCATATTATTCCGTACCAATTCATCATCATTATCGGAGATACTTGAAATTTGGTTGGATGGCAGAGCTGTGGCAATTTAAAGCATTGCCTAATGGGTTAACTTCAGCTCCTAGGCTGTTCACAAAATTATTGAAACCAGTGCTGGCGCTACTGAGGGCCCAGAATCACATTGTAATGGCTTATCTAGATGATATTTTAATCATAAGCAACACTCAGGACACAGCTGAAGAATCGGTTTCAGCAGCCACACACCTGTTTGAAAGGTTTTCCAACAAAATCTAAATTACAGCCATCCCAAACAATTGATTATTTGGGTTTTATCATTGATTCAGTTAATATGTCAGTAACTTTGCCAACAGCCAAGGCTGTGGATATCAGGAATGCCTGTATTTTTCTCACTGAGAAACCATATCCTTCCATCCGAGAAGTAGCCAGGGTTATTGGTAAATTGGTAGCAGCTTTTCCTGCTGTAGAGTTTGGACCTCTGCATTATCAAAGCCTGCAACGAGACAGAGAACAAGCACTAAAAGAGCGTGCATGTCATTTTGATAGGTCCATGCATTTACCAACCAGAGCCTTAGCTGAATTGCAATGGTGGATTATCAATGTTGCACAAACTACGAAAAATATTTTGGTTCAGCAACCTTCAGTGGTTTTACAGACTGATGTGAGCGCTCTCGGATGGGGAGCTATGGACAGCGAGTCTAGCTGTGGTGGAAGATGGAGTGTCCAAGAGGATTTAATTCTCCACAGGCATGGTATAAATTATTTGGAGTTATTGGGGGCATTTTATGGACTAAAAGCTTATTGTTCCACAATGGATCATTTACACGTTCAACTCCAGGTTGATAATACCACAGCTGTGGCATATATCAATCACATGTAATAATCTGGCTAACCTGATGTGGCACTGGTGTATCTCCAGAAACATTTGGCTCCCAGCTGTCTACCTACCTGGTAGAGACAACGTGGTGGCGCACAACAGGTCACAAACGTTCAATGACAATATAGAATGGATGTTAAATCCAGAAGTTTTTTAAATGATTGTCAGCCCTATGGGTTGCCAGATATTGATCTGTTCGCATCCAGGCTAAATCACCAGTTGCCTAAATATGTTTCATGGGAACCGGATCCAGGAGCAGTAGCGGTGGATGCATTCTCGCTACGTTGGGGACGTACATTCTTCTATGCTTATCCCCCATTCTGCCTGATTAGGCAATGTCTCACCAAAATAGAGCATGACTCCGCCACAGCCGTTTTGGTGGTTCCAGACTGGCCTACACAGCCATGGTTCCCTTGGTGCTCAGAATGATGACTCAGCCATTCATGACGATCCCCAGCTGCAGTAATCTAATGGTGCATCCAGTAACAGGAGAAAGTCATCCGTTACATGACCGTATTAATTTGTTGATCTGCAGGTTCGGACCAGACCGTTCCAAGGCCTTGGACTGTCGTATAGGACCATGGATGTCATAACTGTAGCTTGGAGAGATAGCACTAAGAAACAATATGTGTCTCATATAAAGAAATGGGAGATGTTTTGTGTACAGTCAGATATATCTTATACTGCAAGCATACCGGATGTATTGGAGTTCCTTGCCATGTTGCATTTTGATCAGCACTTGAGTTATAGTTCCATTAATAGTGCTCGGAGTGCTTTATCCTCCTATTTAGGTCTCATCCGTTAGTATCCCGATTCATGAGAGGAATTTTTAATAGAAATCCTCCTAAGCCTATATATACAGAAATCTGGGATGTCAGTGTAGTTCTTACACTGCTTCGGCAATGGGCTCCAACTACGTCACTGTCTTTTCAGAAGTTAACACTTAAAGTGGTTATGCTCGTGGCACTAGTATCAGCATAACGAGTACAAACATTACAAATGTTACGACCAGATTGTATGCATTTGTCTGTAGATAAAATTACTTTTTATGTCTATGATTTAATCAAGCAAAGCAGGCCTGGAATGGCTGGCACCAAGGTAATCTTTAAAGCATACCCTGTTGACCAAGCATTATGTGTAGTTAAGTATCTGAGTCAATATATTGAGGAAACAGAGGTTCTGAGACAGCAATGCTCATTACCCACAAAAAAACATATAAAAAAGTGTCAGTACAAACTATTTCTAGATGGTTAAAACAGGTTCTGGATTACGCTGGAGTAGACACTCGTGTGTTTAAATCTTACTTCACCAGGGCGGCATTAACATCCGCGGCGAAGGCGCTGAATGTGCCGCTAAATCAAATCCTCGGGGCCGCAGGATGGTCTAAAGAATCAACATTTTCTAAGTTTTATGACAAACCTGTTCTGACAGTGCCAGGGTTTGGGCATGCTGTGTTGGGTTCCATTTAATTTGGTTTGCTTCGTTTCATATCATTTTCTTTGTAATTTCCCCCTGGGATAGAGGGGTTTATTACTGTCATTTGTTATTAAAATAGTTATTGAATAGTTCGAAGCAATGTTCAATATATTATTTATTCACTACTATGTCAACTGAAGCAGTGTGTCGTATGGAGTGGATTCAACGGCATGAAATCACAGAGCTTTGAAATCTTCACGTAGTCACACGTGACTCCGAAGTAAAATAGTAAGATTAAACGAGAACTTGCCAGTTCAAAGTTTGATCCTTATTTTATGAGGAGATACGATGAGGGATTACGTGCCCTCCGCTCCGAGCCCTCATAATCAAAAGGATCTGGTAGTTCTAGTCTTCTCAAAGCCTATGTTACTTTGGCTATTGTTTCTGTGTTTTCACGCCGCTGCTTTGAAGTATGATGCGCATGCGCCTGGCGGGGCTTCTTCATGTAATCCCTCATCTTAACTCCTCATAAAATAAGGATCAAACTTCGAACTGGTAAGTTCTTGTTTAATCTTACTATTACTGCTCCTTCAGTAAACTAGCAGACTTCAGAAAAAGGAAATATTTTACCTTGCCCCTGCCTTGTGGTCGCTCGCTCACCCTCCCTACTGAAGCCCAATGTTCAACAAAGTCCACACTTTCACCACCAGCAGAACTACATGCAGTCCTTTTTAGAGATACAGCATGGAAACAGGCCCAACGGGTCCGCGCCGACTAGCGATCCCCGCACATTAATACTATCCTACACCCACTATGGATAATTTACCTTTACCAAGCCAAATAACCTACAAACCTCTACGTCTTTGGAGTGTGGGGGGAAATCAAAGATCTCGAAGAAAACCCACACAGGTAACAGGGAGAACGTAAAACTCCGTACAGCACCCGTAGTCGAGATTGAACCCGGGCCTCCAGCGCTGCATTCTCTATAAGGCAGCAACTCTACCGCTGCGCCATCGTGACTACCTCTAGAGCCAGCCTTCCTTTTAAAGCAGTCACTTGAGAAACAACAAGTTGTTTGCCTTTCGTGGACACAAAGGGTAGACTATTATCAAAATTCTTAGATTCTGGAGTAATTCCTGAGGATTGGAGGGTAGCTAATGTAACCCCACTTTTTAAAAACTATGGGAGAGAGAAAGCAGGGAATTACAGACCAGTTAGTCTAACATCGGTAGTGGGGAAACTGCTAGAGTCAGTTATTAAAGATGGGATAGCAGCGCATTTGGAAAGTGGTGAAATCATTGGACAAAGTCAGCATGGATTTACGAAAGGTAAATCATGTCTGACAAATCTGATAGAATTTTTCGAGGATGTAACTAGTAGAGTGGATAAGGGAGAACCAGTGGATGTGTTATATCTAGACTTTCAGAAGGCTTTCGACAAGGTCCCGCATAAGAGATTAGCATACAAACTTAAAGCACACGGTATTGGGGGTTCAGTATTGATGTGGATAGAGAACTGGCTAGCAGACAGGAGACAAAGGGTAGGAGTAAACGGGTCCTTTTCAGAATGGAGGCAGTGACTAGTGGGGTACCGCAAGGCTCAGTGCTGGGACCCCAGCTATTTACAATATATATTAATGATTTGGATGAGGGAATTCAATGCAACATCTCCAAATTTGCAGATGACACCAAGCTGGGGGGTATAGTTAGGTGTGAGGAGGATGCTTGGAGGCTGCAGGGTGATTTGGATAGGCTGAGTGAATGGGCAGATGCATGGCAGATGCAGTACAATGTGGATAAATGTGAAGTTATCCACTTTGGTGGCAAAAACATGAGGGTAGACTATTATGTGAATGGTGGCAGATTAGGAAAAGGGGAAATGCAACGAGACCTGGGTGTCATGGTACACCAGTCATTGAAAGTAGGCAGCAGGCAGTGAAGAAAGCAAATGGTATGTTAGCATTCATAGCGAAAGGATTTGAGTATAAGAGCAGGGAGGTTCTACTGCAGTTGTACAGGGTTTTGGTGAGGCCACGCCTGGAGTATTGCGTACAGTTTTGGTCTCCAAATCTGAGGAAAGACATCCTTGCCATAGAGGGGGTACAGAGAAGATTCACCAGACTGATTCCTGGGATGTCAGGACTTTCACATGAGGAAAGATTGGATAGACTCGGCTTGTACTCGCTGGAATTTAGAAGATTGAGGGGGGATCTTATAGAAACTTACAAAATTCTTAAGGGGTTGAACAAGCTAGATGCTGGAAGATTGTTCCCGATGTTGGGGGAGTCCAGAACAAGGGGTCACAGTCTAAGGATAAGGGGGAATTCCTTTAGGACCGAGATGAGGAAAACATTCTTTACACAGAGAGTGGTGAGTCTCTGGAATTCTCTGCCACAGAAGGTAGTTGGGGCCAGTTCATTGGCTATATTTAAGAGGGCGTGAGATGTGGCACTTGTGGCTAAAGGGATCAGAGGGTATGGAGAGAAGGCAAGTACGGGATACTGAGTTGGATGATCAGCCATGATCACATTGAATGGCGGTGCAGGCTCGAAGGGCCAAATGGCCTACTCCTGCACCTATTTTTCTATGTTTCTATGTTTTCTATGTTTCTAAAGGGCCTCATTCTGACTCCATGATGAGGGGCTAGGATGAGTGACCTTACACAACTATAACAACCTTCCTTTGTGTGAGGTATGATTCCAAACATCAAGTGTTTTGATGCCCATTGACATCTGCTTTAGCAGGGCACCATGATGCCACATTTGGACAAATACTGCACTGTTGTCAAAGACAATCCCTCTTGGCCTTGGCAAAGCCTAAATGTGACAGTGGTGAGCAGTTTACTGATGAGCACATGCCACTCAATTGCACTGAATTCACTTTCCATTTCTGACTAATTTAAGCACTGATTTTACTTCGGAGTCACATGAGTGATTCCGTGAAGAAGGCCCACCAGGCCGCATGCGCAGCATTACGTCAACCGCATTGGCGCAAGCACCAGTCTGGCAGGACAGAGCTCCTGTCGTTGGTAAGTTAAACTTAAAAGGTAAGTTTGTTTTTTTACTTACCAGGGTTTTTTAGGCAGGAGCCTCTTTTCACAGAGGTTTTTCCTGCCAGTTTCGCAGCCCGACAAGTTGCCGGTTATGGACTGTGGGGAAATTCCAGTCCAACCGCAAATGCGGATAAACCGGCAAAATTGATCGGGATGCGAGATAAGGAGCCGCTAACAGTGCAGTTAGCGACTCCCCAGCCTGCAGGGATGCCGTACAAACGGCAGGAAATTTAAGCGGAGTCGCTGACAGGGGGGTCAGCGGCTCCCCAGCCTGCAGGGATGCCGTACAAACGGCAGGAAATTTAAGCAGAGTCGCTGACAGGGGGGTCAGCGGCTCCCCAGCCTGCAGGGATGCCGTACAAACGGCAGGAAATTTAAGCGGAGTCGCTGACAGGGGGGTCAGCGGCTCCCAGCCTGTGGGATGCCGTTGGAACGGCAAGGAAGCAACGCTAGAGCCACTGACAGTGGGGTCAGTGGCTCACAGACGTTGGTCCCCAGTCAAGAAATTACTGGCTCATTCTGCCCTATTTGGACTCGGGTGAGTCGGGCTATAAAGGGTTTCTCCTTATAATAAAAAGTATGTATTTTATAGTGTTTTTTCTTTAAGTAAAAGCTAAAGGCAAAGTAAAAAGTTATTGTTATATGTCGTGACAATGTTATAATTGTTTAAGTACAGGTTGCTATGATTTATTTTTATCCTTCACAGGTTAAGCTGTACACTAAATGTTGATTTAGTGAGCTTACACAGCAATAGCGCGGGCCTATGGGACAGGCGGCGCCAGCAGCGCCTGACAGAGCTGCTTCATGTGTAAAATGTGCGGGCCTATGGGACAGGCCACGCCAGCAGCGTTGGACAGGGCTGCTTCATATATGAAAGTGCCGGCCTACGGGAGAGCTGTGCCAACAGCGCCTGATGCAGGGCTGTTCATGTCAAAAAGCGCCGGTCTTTATGAAAGGCGGTGCCAGCAACGCCTGGGACAGGGTTGCTCAAATTCATATATATCTGCTCGCCCTCGGAATCGGGAGATGATTCTCCACCGGGGCTAGAGAGCAAGGCCCACGGAGTCGGGGGATGAATTCCTCACCCGGGGCTGATAGTGCGTTGAAACGACTATCCTAAATACAGCAACTGTTGTATACAGTGCTGCAAAGGTCTCCCTCTCGGAGGCAGAGACCAAGATGGGTCAGTATCCTGCTGACATTGAGTCTCATGGTATGGCCGTGGGGCATACCCAAAGGGATGAAGAGCATGTGTGAGAGGTACCTTTCCTGACAAAGTTGCTATCCCAGTAAATATTCTATACCCCCTGATCCCTTTAGCCACAAGGGCCACATCTAATTCCCTCTTAAATATAGCCAATGAACTGGCCTCAACTACCTTTTGTGGCAGAGAATTCCAGAGACTCACCACTCTCTGTGTAAAAAATGTTTTCCTCATCTCGGTCCTAAAGGAATTCATCCTTATCCTTAGACTGTGACCCCTTGTTCTGGACCTCCCCAACATTGGGAACAATCTTCCTGCATCTAGCCTATCCAACCCATTAAGAATTTTGTAAGTTTCTATAAGATCCACCCTCAGTCTTCTAAATTCGAGCGAGTACAAGCCAAGTCTATCCAGTCTTTCCTCATATGAAAGTCCTGTCATCCCAGGAATCAGTCTGATGAACCTTCTCTGTACCCCCTCTGTGGCAAGAATGTCTTTTCTCAGATTTGGAGACCAAAACTGTACGCAATACTCCAGGTGTGGTCTCACCAAAACCCTGTACAACTGCAGTAGAACCTCCCTGCTCCTATACTCAAATCCTTTCGCTATGAATGCTAAAATACCATTTGCTTTCTTCACTGCCTGCTGCACCTGCATGCCTACTTTCAATGATTGGTGTACCATGACACCTAGGTCTCGTTGCATCTTCCCTTTTCCTAATTTGCCACCATTCACATAATAGTCTACCCTCCTGTTTTTGCCACCAAAGTTGATAATCTCACATTTATCCACATTATACTGCATCTGCCATGCATTTGCCCACTCACCCAGCCTATCCAAGTCACCTTGCAGCCTCCTAGCATCCTCCTCACACCTAACACTACCCCCCAGCTTAGTGTCATCCGCAAACGTGGAGATGTTGCATTCAATTCCCTCGTCCAAATCATTAATATATATTGTAAATAGCTGGGGTCCCAGCACTGAGCCATGAGGTACCCCACTAGTCACTGCCTGCCATTCTGAAAAGGACCCGTTTACTCCTACCCTTAGCTTCCTGTCTGTCAGCCAGTTCTCTATCCACATCAATATGGTGTGCTTTAAGTTTGTATACTAATCTCTTATGTGGGATCTTGTCGAAAGCCTTCTGAAAGTCTAGATATAACACATCCACTGGTTCTCCCTTATCCACTCTGCTAGTTACATCCTCGAAAAAGTCTATAAGATTCGTCAGACATGATTTACCTTTCGTAAATCCATGCTGACTTTGTCTAATGATTTCACCACTTTCCAAATGTACTACTATCCCATCTTTAATAACTGACTCTAGCAGTTTCCCCACTGCCAATGTTAGACAAACTGGTCTGTGATTCCCCATTTTCTCTCTCCCTCCTTTTTTAAAAAGTGGGGTTACATTAGCTAACCTCCAATCCTCAGGAACTACTCCAGAGTCAAAGGAGTTTTGAAACATTATCACTAATGCATCCACTATTTCTGTGGCTACTTCCTTGAGTACTCTGGGATACAGCCTATCTGGCCCTGGGGATTTATCGTCCTTTAATCCATTCAATTTACCCAACACCACTTCCCGGCTAACCTGGATTTCACTCAGTTCCTCCACCTTATTTGACCCCCGGTCCCCTGCTATTTCCGGCAGATTATTTATGTCTTCCTTAGTGAAGACAGAACCAAAGTATTATTCAATTGGTCTGCCATGTCCTTGTTCCCCATGATCAATTCACCTGTTTCTGACTGCAAGGGACCTACATTTTTTTTAACTAATCTCTTTCCCTTCACATATCTATAAAAACCTGTGCAGTCAGTTTTTATGTTCCGTGCCAGTTTTCTTTCATAATCTATTTTCCCTTTCCTAATTCAGCCCTTTGTCCTCCTCTGCTCGACTGAATTTCTCAGTCCTCTGGTTGGCTGCTTTTTCTGGCTAATTTGTATGCTTCATCTTTTGGTTTATACTATCCCTGATTTCCCTTGTAATCCATGGATGCACTACCTTCCCTGATTTATTCTTTTGCCAAACTGGGATGAACAATTGTTGTAGTTCATCCATGCAGTCTTTAAATATCTTCATGGTTGAGTTCTTCATTAGGATGGAGAGTGACATAATTAAGTCAGAAACAAGGGTTCTGAACTTAAACAAAGGTAACTTTGAAGGTATGAGACGTGAATTGGCCAAGATAGACTGGCAAGTGAATCTTAAAGGGTTGACAGTGGATGTGCAAGGGAAGGTATTTAAAGACTTCCATTGCAAGTCCCTTGCAGTCAGAAACAGGTGAATTGATCAGGGGGAACCAGGACATGGCAGACCAATTGAATAACTACTTTGGTTCTGTCTTCACTAAGGAAGACATAAATAATCTGCCAGAAATAGCAGGGGACCAGGGGTCAAATAAGGTGGAGGAACTGAGTGAAATCCAGGTTAGCCGGGAAGTGGTGTTGGCAGAGCAGACAAGGGCTTTTTTAAGATCATTTTGAATGCCCCACGGTCTCATTTTATGTTATCAAGGCCAACAGAATCCTTAGAAGTATGGATTCAGCACTGTGTATTAGTTAATAAACAATTACACAAGAGAAGGTCGGTTCAGACTATTTCAAGGTGGCTGCAACAGGTATTAACATTGACGATTGTATGTCTCATTCCACCAGGTCAGCATCAACGTCAGTATATCATTTAGATAGTGTGTTTACATCTCATTATACTAGGGCAGCAGCTATGTTGGTGGCCAAAAGGAGGGATGTGTCCTTCGACCAAATTTTAGCAGCCGTCGGATGGGCAAATGAGCTGATGTTTCACAATTTTATCATCGGCCAATTGTCAATCCAGGGCTGTATGCCAATGACATTTTAAGTACCTAAATTTTAGGGGTACTGTTGTTTGTTTACATTGTTAAATAAACCCTATCATTACATTGAATACAACGTTATTACTAATGCATTTATTTATCTTTCGAATCAATCAAATGCAGTGGGATGCCGAGATTGTAATCTGCGGCATGAAATCACAAAGCTTTCAACTCTTCACGGAATCACTCACGTGACTCCGAAGTAAAATAGTAAGATTAAATGAGAACTTACCAGTTTGAAGTTTGATCTTGATTTTATGAGGAGTTACGCTGGTGATTACGTGCCCACCACACCCAACCCTCTCTCATAAAAGATCATCTGGTAGTTCTCGAGTTACTGATCGTACTGTTTACTTCGGTGTTGTTTATTTGTGATTTCATACCGCTGCTTTGAAGTTTGCTGCGCAAGCGGCCTGGCGGGCCTTCTTCACGTAATCACCAACGCAACTCCTCATAAAATCAAGATCAAACTGGTAAGTTCTCATTTAATCTTACTATTAAACTTGTCTACATGTTGAGTTTAGCATGTAAAGTCAGTCTGGAGTACTCTGTACCACATGCAGATTTGGTCTCCTAAATCAAGAAAGGCTTATATACAGTTGTGTGCTGTCTCCCCCAAGTCTTGTATGAGTATGGCTGGTGTTCAGTTGCATTTTCAGATGGAGTGAGCAGGCACCAGGGGATTAGCCGCGAGCAAGACGGGAGAGGAATCGAGACACAATATTCAGCCAGATTTCACAACTTACCTTGATCTCCTCGGTGGTCAGTTCCTCAGCATGCCAGTTTAATCCTGGTTCTCGCAGCGGGAACAGCCTGATTTATTAATACAATAAATTAATTACAAATGTGTACCTGTGCAGGAAACTTAAAACAATTCAATGGTAGAGTTAAAAAGTTGAAACAAACCATTGAATATAGGTGTGGTTGTTTTCTAGCTTGTCATAGTCTCCTTTCCATGTGGTGAGGATATCATCAATATAAATACCTGTATATAAGATGGCATTTTAATATATGCACTAGATTTACAGTGCAAAAAGCACAAAATAAATTTACAGGAATGATACAGGCTTCAGGGCAAAGGTGAGACCACATCAGAGAACGTTTGCTCAGCTAATACATAGAATGGGTAGGTAGTGTTGGGGAAGGTTGGACAGACATGGGGTGCATTCTTTGGAGTTTGGAAGAGCGAGAGGAAACCTGATCAAAACCACGACCCTGATGCATATTGACACAGTGAATGTGAAGAGGGAGTGGCAAGTCCTGCGATATGCTCCTACGGTAGTCAAGCCAACATGTATGTCTTTTCTCCAGAGATGCTGCTTGAGCTGCTAAGTTACTCCAGCATTTTGTGCCTATCATAGATGTCTTCATGGGATTAGTCAAGAATATGACTGCAAATAAACAGAAGGCAATCCTGATAGGTGAAAAGAAAGGTGGGATAATGTGTGTAGGTTACAAACATTAACATGCACTGGTTTTTATGCTAGTTTTTATGAATAAAAGTGAATAGGCAGAATATTTTGGGTGGTAAAAATAAAGGTATATATTTCCAAATACAATGGATTGCCATTCAGGCCCGAGGTGAAAAGATAATCTCTCATTACCCACAAAATGGTGAATCTTTAGCACTCATTACTGAAGACTCTGTGGAGGCTCAGTCATAAAGTATGTTGAAGACTGAGATGGAGAGATGTCTGCATCTTGAAGGGATCAAGGTTTATGGAATAAGTATAAGAAAGTGCCACTGTGATACAAAGTTAAGTGAGCAGATCTCTCGACTTACCATCCGGTTTCAACGGTATTTCCTTCATGTAAAACTTGAGATTTACTTGACCACTGTTCTCTCGTGATTTTGCCTTGGTTAACAAAAAACACATGTAAAGTAAACACGTGAACATTATGCCATTCTGTGGCAATATGCATTGAAGTTATACAATCTACCATATCTTCTGAGAAAGGAGAAGAAACATGCTGGAGATTACATAATAATGCTAAGAGTCAGGACACCAAGCTGAGGAAGAGGTAAACTAAAGGTTTGTTCGGGTATGAAATTAAAATCGCATTAATCTGACTCAACTTGAGTCTAAAGGGCTATAGTTTTTCTTGGATCCCATCAGGATTGGGTTAGATAGCCAAGCTCTCAAGTAAATCCATATACATATAATTCTGCCTACCTGAGGTGATATATACTGCTATTTATTCACTTCAGATTCTCTCTGACATTTAATGGTATGTGGAAAGAAAAGCACTGGAGAATGTATGTGGTCTGTGGGAATTTTTTATGGCTAACATGGAGTGGCTGCATGTTATCACAATGGCATGAATGATCAGGTCTGGCTCTATTGCACAATCTTAGCACATGTAGGAACTTGAGGGATAATTTTTTTACACCATGGGTTGTGGGTGTATGGAACAAGCAGCTGGAAGAGTAGTTTGGGCCGGTACTATGGATAGGTTAGGTTGAGAAGGATATGGGCCAAACACAGGCAGGTGGAACTAGTGTAGATGAGACATGTTGGTCGGTGTGGGCAAGTTGAGCCGAAGGGCCTGTTTCCATGCTGTATGACTATGAATGAGGCTACACAGCTCTGTCCTACTCGTATGTATACTCACACACATGCACTCCACATACCCACCTAGATATCTGTGCACACCCATGCTACAGAGTCACACACACTACCCAATACTATAATCTGCTCTCCAGCTTGACACTAAACTTTTGCCTTACAACCAGAATTTCTTCTTCCAGGGTGGAAATGTCAAATACTAGGGATATGTTTAAGGTCACGGGAGAACGGTTTAAAGGAGAAGGGCGATGACAGTTTTTTTTTTGGTGGACTAATAGGTGTATCTCTTGGACTAATAGGGAACTGCTGAAAATACTTCTGAACACACTCCAGAACTAAGATCACCTCCAGAGGAGGTGGTGGAAACAGATATGATAGTGATGTTTAAGAGGCATTTAATCAGATACACAGGTAGGGACTTTAGGGATACACACCATGTGTAGGTAGATGGAATTAGTTTACATTGGCATCCTGATTAGTACAGACATAGTGGACCAAAGGACATGTTCCTGCATTGTACTATATTATGTTCTACTGTGCCCAGGAAATAGACCCCAATGTAAGGTATTAAATATCAGAAAGCTGAGGATGATGCACACTCACTGGGTAGCCATGTCGGTACATATACAGGTCTCTGGCAGCAAAGTAACTTCTCTTTCGTTTGAATGAAGTATCAAGATTATCCTTATTCTGTAAAAGATCAAATTGACCAAATTAACACGGTGCCAGATTAAAACAAATAAGACAGTACTCTGCAACACAGAATCAGCAGTGCAGCAAGGTGTTGGGAAATTCTGTCGTCATATTTGAGCCTATTACACCTTAATAACATAATGCGGCTGCATAAGCAGACCATGCACTGCACTGTAACAGCACCATTTTTATTGCATTTGGCATACTTCGGAGAGTTTATGAGTTCAATGGAGATACCAAAAGAATATGTCAACACTGCCCTGATATTTTCCTCAACCATTCTTGCTGCATAATTGCACTTTGCCTTCAATAAATTTCCTGTAGGAGTCGAACCTATCTCTTATACTATTAGGGAAATGCTGAAAATACTTCTGAACAAACTCCAGAACTAAGATCACCTTAATCTCAGTAGCTGAGCTACAATACACAGATCATGCCTCTGTTTTGGCTTGGTCAGAGGCTGAGCTCCAAGCAACCATTGACTGTTTCACTGAAACATTGGGTGGCATAATTGGTAGAGCTGATGCCACACAGCATTAACCTGAACTTGGGTATTGTGTAGCGTTTGTACGTTCTCCACATGACCATGTGAGTTTCCTCTGGTGCCCCAGTTTCCTTATATTGGTTGAATGGTTAATTGGCCATTGTAAATTGTCCCTTGTGTGCAGAACGAGGGCGGGTAAAATCTCAGGGACCAAAGGCAATTTAGGGAGGATAAAATAGGATTTATATTGGATGGTTGGCACAAACTCAGTGAGCTGAAGGGTCTGCCATTTGCTGTACCTATAACTATGAGAGCAGCCCCTACACGCAACATTCATAAGTACAAAAACTCCCACTAACACCCCCCTCCTCCACAGCAGAACACTGTATTCTGACAACACAGGTACGCGGTGAGTTCTGGGAAAATGTATAATGCTTCTCGGGCCTTAAACCACCGTTCAGAGAAGGCAGGCATCTAATTACTTTCTAATCCAGGCAACATTCTGGTATTCATGGCAGTCTGAAGAAAGGTCTCGACCTGAAACATTATTCATTCCTTCTCTCCAGAAATGCTGCGTGCCCCGCTGAGTTACTCCAGTATTTTCTAACATTCTGGTGAAGTTCTTATGCACTATTAAAGCCTCAACATCCTTCTTGCAATGTGGTAACCAAAACTGCACAAAATATTCCACTGGTCAAGCCAAAGTTTTATACAGCTGCAACATCATGTGGACTTTTATTCTCAACTTGCCTACTGACGTATGCATGTATGCCTCATATCTTATTTACCTGTGTTGCCATTTCCAGGGGCCTATGGACGTGTACCCCAAGACCCCTCTGTACATCAATGCTCCTGTGGCCGGCCATTCACTGTATAATTCCCCCTTACATTTGACTTCCCAAAGTGCAACACATCACTCTTCATCTGCCTTTACTCTGCCCATATTTTCAACTGGTTTGTATCATGTTGTATACTTTTATGACTTTCTTCACAATACATAACTCTACCTATTTTTGTGTAGTCTGCAAACTTGTTAATCAGCCTACCTACATTTCATTCAAATCATGCATGATTCAGCACTAATCCTTGTGGGACACCACTTGTCACAGACCTGCAGTCATAATAACACCATCCGTCTGTCTTCTGTGGCCAAGCCATTTTTGAATCCAATCTACCCAGTCTTCATGGATCACCTGGTCCTTAATCTTCTGAATCAGTCTACCATAAGAGACCTTGTCAAAAGTTTTACTAAAGTCCATATATATAGCATTCACTGTCCTATCCTCATCAGTCATCTTTGTCATTTCCTCAAACAACTCAATTAAATGTACAAGGCATGACCTAGTTTGTTTTTTAAAACTTTCACTCTCTATACTCTAGAAGGGCCTTGCCCCATTTTCAGCTCTCTATACCTAACATGCTCATCCTGTTTTCCGTTATCTAACCCTCAATATCTCTTGCATCTGGGGTTCTTTTGACTTTCCTTCCTTATTTTTCACTCATACGGGAGCATGTTGTCACTTTAACTCTACCATTTGTTGGATGTCAACCTACCTGCAAGAAACTGCACCCTGTCTACTTATGCTGGGATGTCAATCTTCATAGAAACATAGAAAAATAGGTGCAAGTGTAGGCCATTCAATATGATCATGGCTGATCATCTTAAATCAGCACCCCGTTTCTGCTTTTTCCCCATATCCTTTGATTCCTTTAGTCCTAAGAGCTAAATCTAACTATGTCTTGAAAACATCAAGTGAATTGGCCTCCACTGCCTTCTGTGGCAGAGAATTCCACAGATTCACAACTCTCTACGCAAATTCATATACAGTTGAAACCTCCATCCATGTGTGTGATCGACTGGGCTACATCCAAAACTGCATTTTCTTATGGATTTGGGTAGGCCTGTTGGTCGGCATAGACTCTATAAACCTTTTTATTGTACAGTACTTCAAGTTTGACTTGATTATATTTATGTATAGTATATCTGATCAGATTGGATGGCATGCGAAACAAATCTTTTCATTGTACCAGGGTACACATGACAATAATAAACCTAAACATTTCCTTGTCCAATCTCTTTGCTGTCCAGTGATATGTTTTCCTGTTTAATAACAGTCCTCAGGCCGGCTTCGATGAAGTTCTTCTTCTTCTTGCATATGGCGTGCACAGCCTAAAGTTGTATGACAACTTGTTCTATTTGAGCTTATTTGATTGTGCACGCCGGGTTGATTGCATTCGTCGAAACAGGGCGAACCACGGGAAGGTTGCAATCTCCTACCCCTTCGATGAAGTTGAAAGTGCAATATAAAAAGTTGATGTGAAAATGCTGGATCATTTCACCAGAAAACTCAGTGGTGCGTACCTTCGGGCACAAAGCAATACTTTTAAATCTGAGATAAGCGTTTGATTTCCCAATTTGTCGGGTTTGGTGACCCAGAGGAATGGAATGTCGACCTACCGGTTCCAAACCTCAGATAAAATATTGCAGAACAAAGCCGGGTTGTCTCACTTTACACAGTAGATAAAAATGCTGGAGAAACTCAGCGGGCGAGGCAGCATCTATGGAGCGAAGGAATGGGTGACGTTTCGGGTCGAGACCCTTCTTCAGACCTTCTTTTCGGACTTGCCTACAATCACTTTATACAGTGATGCCCAAAGATACTAGAGGAGATCGAAGATAAAGATACTCCTCTAGTATCTTTGGTGCTGCCCCACAGGAGAAGCCCGCCGCGGTGTTGCTCCACCCCATTAACTTGCTGCAGTTTTCAGTGATCAGTACCTGGTCCTCTCCGCTCCCGCCTCCCCTCGCTTCCTCGGCCGTGGCGAACGGTTTCTGAGCAAGCCCCTGCTGCTCCTCCGGTTCCGAGTCGCTCTCCCAGGTCGAGTCGCATTCCTCCACAGTGGCAGGCTCCCTGGCGCTCCAAAGCTGCGAATTTCCCATTTACAGACGGGCGATGCCAAGAGAACTACCACCCAGACATAATCCGGGGCAACGGCAGGGCACTGATTTGCGGATTCGCGGATTACTTCCTATTTACACACGCATCCTCTCGAACAGCACATCGCGAATCATGCGCTCACTGTGTATCAGGGAAGAACCTTCCCCTGCTCCTCTCAATGACAATAACACACCCTTCACTGGAGATGGGCTGAGCAAGGTTCCTGTGAACAGAGTTGTAATCTTCATGTATTCTCTCCCGCGCCGGTCTTTTCCCTTTGCCACCGTTCCCAATTATGTGGCTCTTTCATTCACTGAACTGTTGCACCGAAGCTTTCCGCTGTGTCGTCTCCGGGCGGCGGAAGAGGGAGGCAGGCGGCGTCTGCTGTCCATGCCGAGTATTGCAGCCACTGCCCCAGTCAAATTAACAAGCCCTGGGAAACGAAGGCCACACCAAAGATAGTACTAGAGGATTGCACAAAAAGCTGGAGAAACTCAGCGGGTGCAGCTGCATCTGAGGAGCGAAGGAAATGGGCGACGTTTCGGGTCGAGACCTTTCTTCAGACTCCTCTAATATCTCTAGTTCCTTGGGCTAGGGGGGGGGGGGGGGGGGGGAGTAAAGATACTGATCTTTGGGGGGAGGAAGGGTAGCAAAATCAGCAAAGATTTCACTCTTGGATCGCACACGCGGAGCAAAGGTTGGACACGAGTTCACCCATCTCCCGGAACCTATTGGAGGACTCGTCAACCGATGTTATCGGAGAAGCAAAGAGAAAATCTGTAGATGCTGGAAAACTGAAATAAAATATCGAAACTCCCGGAAAGACAGCAGGTGGGGAGACATCTGTGGAGAGAAAAAAAAAATCACGAGTGAATGGTTCAAGACCACAGCAATTCGTCAGGATCAATGTAAATTCATCCACCTAAAATATATAATCCTGCTCCTCTCACAAAAGTACTCAAAACGTTGAGTTCGGTTAAGGTAGTGTGCAGGGAAATGTGCAGGCGTGAATATATTGTAACGCAGAGGCTCACCCAGACCTCACCTCCCTCTCCAGAGATGATGCCTGTCCAGCTGAGTTACTCCAGCTTTTTGTGTCTACCTTCAATTTCAACCAGCATCTGCAGTTCCTTCCTACTCTCACTGAATTCAAACCCCAGAGGTCTGAATTATCGACCTGGAGACACCAGTTCACATTGCCCTCCTCCAGGTGTAATACCGGCACGGCGACCGAGTGGGGCCTGCGGGCCGGGCGTCCGGTTGTCCTGGCAACGGTGGGCGCAGGCCGCTGCCGCTGCCGCCATGGAGCAGGGCGAGGCGCAGGCCTCGGCCCTGTGGGCGCGGCGCCGCAAACACTTAATACAAACCCACCTTTGCCGAATGGCCGGGAAGATGTATGTCTCCGAGGGGGGTCGCCGGAGGGTGATCGCGGCCGCTTCTGCCGCAGGCCGGAACCGACCGCGGTCATGGCCCGAACTGCTGCCCCGCCTGCAGGAGGCCGAGGAAGAGCAGTCGCCCGGCGACCAGCAGGATGCGGCCTACCGTCTGTGGCTTGCGAACAAGAAGCGGCAGAGGGCCGAGCTGGAGGCCATGGCCGACGTGAAAAGCTGGATCGATAGCAAGATCGGGGCCACTGACATGGAGCTGCGAGTCCTGGAGTCGCTGGAGCGTCGACCCAAAGCAGTCGAGCCGGTGCCTGAGCCTGTGCATCAACCCAAACACAAGGTCTGCAGCCACCGACGGTGCACTGGGCTTTCATAGAGTTTAACGCGGTTGGACCTGTCATTCCTGGCTTCCCTTTCCCTTCCTCTCTACCCCATCCCACCCTCACCATCTACCCCTTCCCCCCATCTGCCCATACTCCCCTCCCCCCCCCCCCATCTACCCCTTTCCAATCTACTGCCCTCCCTTCCCCATCGACCCCTCCCCTTCTATCCCATCGACCCCTCCCCTTCTACCCCATCTGGCCCCTTCGCTCTCTCCCCCCATCCTTCTGACCTCATATGTCCCCTTCCATGCTTCCCTCCCTATCTGTTCCTTCCCCTCTGCCTTCCATCCCTCTCCAGCTGCCTCTCCCTCACTTCCATCTGCTGCCTCTTTCTTTGCAGTTGCCAATTCCCCAGTTGCCAAGCCCTTCCTTCTCTCTCTCTCTCTCTCTCTCTCTGTCTCTTCCCCTCCCCCGGTGACAAGAAGATAGTTTATTTTAAAATGTCTTGTTCCGTAATGATCTTTGAAAAGCTAACTTATTATTCTTATCTAGCCTAGTGCAACCGTGGCTCCAAAACACTGTAATTTGGATGACTTAACTTTGTTTAACTTGATGTTAACATTTTGTGGGCGAATCCAATATATACTTAGATGCTGCTGCACCCGCTGAGTTTCTCCAGCTTTTTGTGTAACCCTCGATTCTCCAGCATCTGCAGTTCCTTCTTTAACCCAATATATTGAAGGATTTCTGCTGCTTAATGGAGGCAAATTGGATTAGTGTAGGTGGTCACAAAAAAATTAATGATCCAGGAGGGCCGAAGGACCATTTCTATGCTGTACAATTCTATCATTTTAATTTATTAATGTACTAATAGTAATAGAGATATGTAATGCTTTCATTGGTGTGTTACAGAAAAGGACTAAACACAAGCGTTACAGCAAAACTGTGTCAGTTCATCTCCCTACTCTGGAATCAGTTAAGCGACTCCATGAATATTTAAGTAAAAAAAGGCTACGATTTGTAGATTTCTTCCGAAGTAGTGATCAAGGAAAGAAAGGCAAACTCTCAAAAGATGATATATTGGCAGCATTTAAAAAGGTGAGCACAATCATAACATTTGAGATCAATGGCAATATCACGTAGGGAATGACTCACCGGTGGCGACACCTGGTGGTAGGCCACGGGCAGAGCGAACCCTCAGCTCTGGAGGGAGGAGTTAGGTGTATCGGTGTGGGAGGCGCAGATTACGGGGTTTATCCTTAGGGGTATTTAAGGTCGGGCAACGCCCGTGCCTTTTGAGGAGTAGCATTGTTAATAATATATGCTGTTTCATCACGCAACTTCATGTCCGGTCTCATTCTTGGCTGGGCTCCTGCGAGTCCCCGCTACACACCCAACACTCCAAAGCCATTCTATCCTTTATAGGGCAGAAGCAAGTAGTGTGATAAAAGACTCTCCACTTGGATGAGGTGGCACATGATGAAGCTGGTAGAGCTGCGGGCACATAATTCCCGAGTCTCAAGTTCAATCCTGACCTCGGGTGATATCTGCGTAGTGTGGATGTTCTTTCAGTGACTTTGTGGTTTTCCTTCAGGTCCTGGTGTCATAGAACTCTTCAGCATGAAAACAGGCCCCTTGGTCCAACTTGTCCATGGTGACCAAGTTGACTGAGCTGTCTTCTTCTTAAGCCCTTTGCTCCTCTAGGAGCATAGGCCATTGACAAATGTCCTCCACCTCACTCTGTTGTTCACAGTTCTTTCGAGATCTCTCCAGTTGAGCCCACTCTCAGACATTTCTGTTTGGACACCTCTTCTCCAACTGTTCCTGGGTGACCTCTTTTCCTATTTCCTTGGGGGTTCCATTACAGGGCTTGCCAGGTGATGTTTGTGGCAGGTTTCCAGAGGGTGTGTCCCATCCAACTCCATTTTCACTTTTGAATTTGTAAGTCAATGGGCTCCTGGCTTCTTTTCCACAGGTCCATATTGCTTACTTTGTCTCTCCACCAGATGTTAAGTATTCTCCTAAGGCAGGTGTTAATGAATGTTTGCAGCTTATTTGTAGTGTTTTTTTTTTGTTTTCCATGTCTCTGATCCATACAGCATCACCTGTTTCAGATTTGAATTAAATATGCATATTTTGGTGTTGGTTGAGCTGTGTTTTGAGCTCCAAATCTTCCTGAGCATGTTAAACACCACCCTAGCCCTATTGATTCTACTTTTTATGTCTGCATCTGCCTGTCTGGTGATGTCCACAACACTGGTATGTGAATGTTTCTTCCTCCTCTAGAGCAGTGCTGTGCATAAGGATAGGATTGCTGGTTTTGGAGTGGATCTTCATCACCTGTGCCTTTGCTGTTTTGGGTATAAGACCAAGTTTTGTTGCAGCTTGTGAGAGTCCGTCTGTCCTCTCCTGCATTTGTATCTGTGTGTGTGAAAGGAGAGCTATGTCGTCAAGATCATCTAGCTGCTCCCATATTGTCCACTGAATTTGATTTATTTTTCCTTCATTTGTTTCCATCATGATCCAGTCAATTGTCAGGAGGAACAGGAAAGGTGACAATAGACATCTCTGCTTGATGCCCATCCTGACACTAAAGTTCTAATTTTGCATGAGGTTCCATCATACGAGTTCTTGAATAAGTTTATGATCTTGGTGGGATTCCATAGTGGTCCATCAGGCACGATAGTTTTGTCCTGCCTAAGCTGTCAAACGCTTTCTCAAAGTCGATGAAGTTGATGTACAGGGACATGTTCATTCAATAGTCTGCTCAATAATGCTATGTGTCTGTGCATAAGCGATCCTTCTTGAATCCTGCTTGCTGGTCTCGTAGCCTCTTGTCTACAGTTTCCTGAAGACACTGTGAGGGAAGGCACAAAGTCCAGTCCCCATCCCCATGTCCACCCATAGTCGGGCCTATTTTGGCCTCCGCAGTCGCTTTGACGGAGGCCTGATGTTCCAGGCCCTTCTCGCCGGATGATAGTGCTCCAGCATCAGGAGAATCCTCACACCGGCATGGGAAAGCTGGAACGGCCACTTCCTTACCGGAGACCACAGCTTCCGAAGCCGACAGGCCGCGCTGGATGGAGCTCCACCACTGGCGATCTCGGCATGTGATCCCAGGCTCCCGATGTAAAGTTCAGTGCTGCCGCCCGTGGCTGGCCGCTCCACAGACCCGCAGCTCCGCGATGTTTTTTATCGGCGGACTCAGCATTTTGGAGTTCCAGCACAGCGACCCAGGCAAGGCATCGCCCGCTCCACGATAGCGCTCCAGCGCTGTGCCGCCGCCGAAGCTGAGGTTCTATCCGGTCCCCTCAGGAAACGCTGCTCCTGACCCGCTGGTAGGCCGCAAGGACGGGTCAAAGGTGCTGTCCAGAGAAATGCCACCTCTCCGACCAGGTAGGGACCCTGAAAAGTAGTTTCCCCTCTTCCCCCCCCCCCCACCCCCCAAATAAAAAAGTGCAGAGCTCCAGGAACAAAACACTTTAACTCACTAAAAATAAAAAAGAGGTGAAAAAACGGACAGCTGCAGTTTGAGCAGCCATACGGCGTCCCCTTCTTCACCACTTGAGTACTACTGAGGTATTCAATGTTGTATTTAACTCTGGCTTTTGGCCTGGTGGTGTCTCTTCAGCCTTAGCTTGAATTTCCCTACCAGGAGGTGGTGGTCTGAAGTTGCATCTGCTCCTCTTCTTGTTCTGACATCTTCCATGGACCTTCTGAACTATTTACAGATACAGATGTGGTCAATTTGATTTTCTGTCACATGATATGATGACACCCAAGTTGTTTTGTAGATTGTTTTATGAGGGAATACACTCCCATTTGCCTGTGCCTGACCCATATCCCTCCAAACCTTCCTATCCAGTGTATTTTAAAGGTAGATAGAGATAGAGATAGATAGATTCTTGATTAGTACGGGTGTCAGAGTTATGGGGAGAAGGCAGGAGAATAGGGAGTTAGGAGGGAGAGATAGATCAGCCATGATTGAATGATGGAGTAGTCTTGATAGACCTAATTCTACTCATATTCCTTATGACCTAAATATTGTACCCACCTCAACCACTTCCTTTGACAAATCATTCCATCAGTGTGCAAAATGGTGATCTCACCATCAGTGTGCTAAAGTTGCATCTCAGATCCCTATTTAGTCTTTTCCATTTCATCTTAATCCTATTCCCTCTAGTTTTTCACTCTCCTTTGCAGGGGAAGATACCATGGCTATTTCACCTGATCTATGCCCCTCACGTGTTTATATGCCTTTCTAAGGTTTAAAGTTTATATGCCTCTCTAATGCTGCCTATGCTCCAGGGGGAAAATATTTTAACCTATCCAGCCTCTCCTTATAACTCAAGACCCCCAGTCTTGCTAACATCCTTGCAAATCTTCCTTCTATTATTTAACATTTAATTACATTGTTCCTATGGCAGGTGACCAGGACTATATTTGTAAATATAGACTAATCACTATCTTGTATAGCTATATAGCTGTAACATGATGTCCCAACTCCTGTACTCAATACCCTGGCTGAAGAAGGGTCTCAACTCGAAACATCACCTTTTCCTTCTCTCCAGAAATGCTGCCTGTACCGCTGAGTTACTCCAGCATTTTGTGTCTACCCTGACCAATGAAACCAAGCATGCCAAATGCCATCTTCACCACACAGCCCACCTGTGTCACCACCTTCAAGGAACTAATGTCTAAACTCCTGGGTCTATCTACCGACAAGACAAAGTAGTTGGTGGTGGTCTTTGGGAGGAGAGGAACACCCCTGTCCCTATCTGCATCAGTGGTGTGGATGTGCTGCTTACCAGGGAGTACAAATACTTTGGAGTGTACCTGGACAGTAAACTGGACTGGTCCAGGAACACTGAGGCCCTGTACAAGAAGGGACAGAGCCGGCTGTTTGAGAATGCTCCGCTCCTTCAATGTCTAGGGTAAGATGCTGCAGATGGGTTTTTTTAATTTCAAAATAGACTTTATTCAAGTAATAAATATATACAATACAGGAACCGTGCAAAAAATTAATCCGACATTCTCGGAGGCTATACAAACATTCATTACCCAAATTTCACAAATTTCTCCCCCACCCTTGCCACTCATGTGGTCCACAGGCGCGGAATCCCTTCCCTTATTTTGAAGGGAGTCCCCACCACACTCTGCCCCCCATGCCCAGCAGCGGAAGGACCCTAGACTGTGGTCCTCCCCCACCGAGCCTTGGCGTTGGCTGCACCGAGCAGTGGGGAGTGAGAGTGGGGGAGGAGGCTGGATAGAGGGAGAGGATGGGGGTAGGGAGGGGAGAGGAGTTATGGCGGGATGGAGGGAGTGTAAAGGTAGAGGAAAGGAGAGGTAAGGGGGGAGTGTAGGAGAGGGGAAAAGATGGGGGAGAGGGGGAGGTACGGAGTGGTGAATAGTGGGAGAGGAGGGCAGTGGGGTAAGTGAGGAGGGATAGTGGAGGGAATAGGGGGAGGTGGAGCTAGAGGGATAGGAGGGTGGTAGGGAGGGTAGAGGAGTTATGGAGAGAGGGAGGGAGTGACTGAGGGTTGGGGAAAGTAGAGGGAGGGAGGGATCGGGGAGGGGAAAGAAGTGAGAGGGCTAAGAGGAAGGGGAGAGACTTTTGGGGATGAGGGGAAATGTGGCGCACCTGCGCAATTGGGGCTCTGGATGAGTAGTGGAATATTGCGTTGGGGAACGGGTTGCATTGACCGCCCGTGTGACAGGGACCCAACGGTCTAGTATATGTGTGTGTATGTGTATATGTATGTATATGTATATATATATATATATATATATATATATACACATATATATATATATATATATATATATATATATATATATATATATATATATATATATATATATATATGAATAAATGGCTTGGATATAAATGTAGATGGGTTGGTGAATATGTTTGCTGATGACACCAACATTGGTGGAGGAATGCTGGCTGAAGATACAGTGGAATATAGATCAGCTGCAGAAATGGCAGGTGGAGTTTTACCCAAGTAAGTGTGAGGTGTTGCAGTTTGGGTGGTTGAATGTAACCATTGCTGGGGGCATTGTGTATGAGAGTCAGGAAGTCATGATGTAGCTCTATAAGGTTTTGGTTAGGCTGCATTGGTAGTATTGCATGCAGTTCTGGTCACCCCATTACAGGAAGATGTGGAGGTTTTGGAGAAAGTGCAGAGGTGAGTTACCAGAATGCTGACTGGTTTAGAGGGTATCCGCTACAGGGAGAGTTTGGATAGACCTGGATTGTTTTCTCATGAATGTCAGAGGATGAAATCAGACTTGAAAGAAGTATATCAAATTATGAGAGGCATAGATATGGTAGATAGAACCTTTTTCTAGAGTGGAAATGTCCAACACTGGTAGAAGGTGAGAGGGAGAAAGTTTAATGGATATGTGTGGAGCAAGTGCTTTGCACAGAGGGTGGTGGGGGCTTGGAACGCATTGGCAGGGGTGGTGATGGAGGCAGATACGATATTGGTGTTGAAGAGGCTTTTAGACAGGCACATGGAAGTGCAAGAAATAGAGGGATATGAATCATGTCAGGCAGATGAAATCAGTTTAAGTTGGCATCATTGTTCAGCGCAAACATTGTGGGCCGAATTACCTGTTCCTGTGCTGTACTGTTTTATGTTAAAGACAAATTTACTGAATTGGCCTTCCTGTGGTGCGTTGAAGTTCTATGATCCTATGGTGCCATAAGAAATTGATATTGGATGGAAGGGCTTATAGGATTGTGAATAATAAATGCATGGAGTATAGGTTAAAGGACAGAAATTTGATTTTTCTGCTGAGGAATCCCAAAATTGTTTGCAACATCATATTTTCATGTCTCACAAACATTCTAATTTTTCACTTGCATCTAATACATTGTGCCAAAGTTGTGCAGCGTGGTAGTTTATTGGCCACTGTAAATTGTCCCTGGTGTGAAATGCTGTTTCTAATTTTTCTCCAATAATGTTGCCTGACCCACTACTACATTGTGTTATTTCAAATTAAATGTGGTGTTTCAAGACCATTCTGAACTCTGGTTCTTGTCTATAACCCATCTCATTTCTTCTTTCAGATCAAACAGTGCAGCTACAATGACCCAGGTTTTCTATGAATATAAGGTTTTACTTTTAACACACAATCTTTTCCGACACACCTCTGTAACTGACTGATTTTATATTTACTTGCGTATGTTGCATGTGTATATTACATTTTCAGATCATTCCATATATTATCTGTTCAAATAGATCAATCTTCCAATCACTGATCTGCAAATCAAAGAATTGATCGAAAATCTTGGTGATCACACTAAGTGCATTCGTTACAAAGTTCTTGCCCAAGCACTAAACACCTGGAGAGAAGAATTGCGACAAGAAAACGTAGAGAAACATTTCGAGAAAGGTAGGGATGGATTAAAGAAAAAATATATGCTTCAAAATGCCATGTATCCAGGTCAAATCCAAAATTGTTAAACAAACTCACAAAAACATGGAAGACATTTCACTACACTTCCCTTTTCCTCCCCAATCCAATAGATTTGTATTCTTGCACTGAGATTCAAAAATCTGAGATTTTTCTGTTTTGGGAAGTGAAGATTATAAGGTGTTTAGCATTATTTCATATTTGGTCAATAACTAGTAGTTGCAAATTTAATCCAAGTGGCAAAAGAACTGAAGGAATCATCAGAACTATTTAAATATGGTGACACGGTTTAGATTACCGAAATTGAAGACGTTTTGGGGGCAAAGTGGTGCGGCAGGCAGAGCAGCAGCCTCACAACTCCAGAAACCCGATTTGATCGTGATCTGTCTGTAGGGAAATAAATTCCTAACCCGAAATATCACCTATCCATGTTCTCCAGAGATGCTGCCTGATCCACTGAGTTACTCCAGAACTTTGTGTCTATTTCTATGTTGTATGACTCTCGTAGAACCTGACTGTCACTTAATTAGGAACCAAGAATGGAGGTGAATTTATCAAGGAAAGACAGCTAGTTGAAACTTTAGTCTTCTTCCATGCTTGACTCCAATCCACAGCATTTTATTCCACCCAGCTTTGCTGCCAATCCTGACCAACAAAGGGTATCCCTGCGGAAGTTCTCAAATGTGAAGATGAGGAACTTCATTCATAAATACACAAACTCAATACCCACATCTATGAAGGAGATAATCTAAGATATTCTGAGTCCCCACACTCACCTCAAGAAGGGAGACAAATCTAATAATGGTAAACACAGGGTGGTCTCCTTGCTCCCTGCCCTAGGGAAAGTAATTGACTGCTTCAACCACTTCTTCTCAGAGGCTGATGGAATCCAAATCTAGGTTCTGTCCACGTGAAAGCATGGTGAAGATGATCTTTACCAAGAAAAATTGGGGAAGGAGAAGGTGACATTTCAGGCTAGGTCCCTTCTTCAAATTTCTTGTAATGTTAGAATGTTTTTTAAATATTGGGGTGTTTTAATTCCAGTGTACGACTTGCCAAAGATTGCTGCATCCTCCAAACGTCCAAAAGATGGGCGTGATGTGTCCAGACATATAGATACCTTGCCTGTGCCAACAGTCGATCAGAGCGAAAACAGGCCTTTAACAGATGCAGAAATGGAGCAACTCAAAGCGAGGGATCAGGAGAGAAATATAAAGCAAGCGGTGAGAATAGCACAAAATGATTTCTGTATATGGTCTTTCTGTAGAGTTTATTTGCAGGAATGTTTTTGAAGCTTGAAATATAAATTAGAGCAAAATTTGCTTTGGTTTGGTGTCTTTTATGCCCACAATGATCCAAAATGTTTTATAACCAGTGTGATCATTCTGAAATGTATTGCTGCTTACGAATGTTTTCATACGAATTGCCATGAGATTAAGTACTCAGCAAATCTATTTTGGCAATAGGTAAAGGATATATATTTGTGGAAAAAAAATGAGAATCCCCTGTTTCAATTTGAATAGTTAAATACAATCTTTTATCCACCTGAAAGAAGGGTGACTACAATTTTGTTGCATAGCACTGTTTTGTTCAGCACAACCAATGGTAACTTGATGCTTCCCAATGTACAATGTACAATAATATCGCTTTGCAATGTGAACCATTCCACTGTTAATTAGATCAATAATCCAGTAGGTAGATATGCAATATGCAGGCTTCTGTATTGGATGCCCATGTCAATTCTTGTGTAACACTCGTTGGGGATGTTAACAGGATAAATTAGGCTACATTTAACTAAACCAAGCGGATAGTTGCTCTGTCCAGTGGAACAAGGTCTTCACTGTTCAGCAGTAATGTGATATAAAAGGCCATTCAGATTTGTCGCTGAAACTTCAGTTGGTTGGCCAGCTGTTGAATCTGACACTTCAGGCCGTCCCCAGTTAATGGAAGGGGTTCAATTTTTACAGACATTAATGAATTGACATTGTCCGTTACGTGGAAATTACACAGAAATCGCTCGACATGGTAACCATGCTTTCAGAATTTTATAATGAATGAACTAGACCAAGTAGGAGCAGTTGGGTCCCTGTCACACGGGAGGGCTGGTCCCCCAAAGCATTATTCCACCACTGACTCAAAGCCCCCAACTGTGCAAGCGCGGCTGATGGGTTCTTGTTGTGACACCAGAGATCCCCATTGTGACGCGAGTCACGGCAGCCCTCCCAAGTGCGCCTGCCCATCCCTCCTCCTACCACTATTCTCCATTCCCCCCTTATCCCCAGCACTTCCTCCCCCTCCTCTACACCCTCCCGCTTCTTTCCCCTCTCCTCCTCCCCTCCCCCACTCCCTCCCTCTCCTTTCTCCTACCCTCAGTCACTCCCTCCCTCCCGCCATAAACCCTCTCCCCTCTCTACCCCCCTCCTCTCCCTCTATTTCCCTGCTCCCCCATCCCTCCTTTTTGCGCAAACACATACCGGACAAACAAACAAACCGGCAAACAAACAAGATGAGAGTTTTAGTAATAACTAGATTGAGTGGGACACGTTGGGTCTCAGCCACATGGGAGGCCTGGTCCCCCAACGCAACCCATTCCCCAACGCAATATTCCACCACTCACCCGTTCCCCCAATGTAACCCATTCCCCCAACGCAATATTCCACCACTCACCCACAGCCCGTAACTGCGCAGGCGCAGCTCATTTCCCCTCATATCCGAGCACTCCCTCCACCTTATCTTCATGTGTGGGAGGGGAGGTAAGTGGGGTGTGTGGCGGGGGTGTGGGGTGGGAGGGGAGGAGGAATGTGTGTGGACGGGAAGGTGCAGGGGGGGGAGGGTGGTGCAGGGGGCGGGGGGTGTGAGGAGGGGGGTGTTGGGGAGGGGGTTGTGGGGTGGGGAGGCGTGTATGGGATTGGGGTGTGGGAGGGGCGGGTGTGTGGGGGAGGGTGTGTGTGTGGGCGGGGGGTGTGGTTTTTTGTGGGCGGGGCGGTGTGTGGGTGGAGGGGTTGTGGGCGCGCGGGGGGGTTTGTGGAGGGGCTTCGTGGGGACAGGGGGTTTATGGTGGGTGTGTGTGGGTGTCGGGGGTGTGTGATTTTGGAGGTGGGTGGGGGGGTGTGTGTCAGCGCGGGGGGTGTGTGGGCGGGAGGGGTGTGGGCGGGCGGGAGGGGTGTTGTGGGGGGAGAAGGGTGTGTGGGCGGGGGGGGGGTGAGCTCGGAGAGAATACAGGGAAGAGCCATGGAGGAGTGTGGGTGGGTGAGGAGGTGTGTGTGCGTGGGGGGTTGTGGGCAAGGGGGATGTGGGGGGAGAGGGTTTGGGCGGGGGGGGAGTTGTGGGGGGATAAGGGTGTGTGGGCGGGGGGAGTGAGCCCGGAGAAAAGACGGGGGAAGAGCCATGGGGGAGAGGGGGGCAGGAGCCAATGAGGGGGAACCAGAGGGGTAGTTGCTGGAATTAGCGAGGCAATGGGGACTCACAACAGTCGCTGGTCGTTCTCCTCAGCCGGGATCAGAGTCTCCGCTTTCCGTTTGGCGACATCTCAGACTCTGGGCTGGGTCTCGGACTCTGGGCTGGGCAGGATCGTGTCTCTGACGCTGGGCTGCTGCTTGGGGCTGGGCTGTTGCTTGGGAAGCTGTTCTGAATCCATGCCCTTCACAGCCCTCCCACAATAATAAAACGTCCACAGCTTGGTTTGCATATCCTGCCTGTGAAAGCTGGTTCTTGGTAGGGTTGGGTAAATGATACGGCATACTGAGGTGTGGGGCTTTGCTGCGGTCTAACAGTGGCAGTTCCATGTCATGTGCTGACAGGTCACATAGATCCTATCCTCACTTATCACCTCTTGTTGGTTGGATATTTTTCTCTGGTAACAAGCTCAATGGACATGACTACAGAAAACAAGAGATGTGGTGTTGCTGCAGGAAGAGTGCTAGGCTGAAATAGATCTTCGATCTTATTGTAGGTAGACATAAATGCTGGAGAAACTCAGCGGGTCAGGCAGTATCTATGGAGCGAAGGAAATGGGCGAAGTTTCGGGTCGAGACCCTTCTTCAGACTGATATGGGGGTGGGGGGGCAGGAAGAAGAAAGGAAGAGGCGGAGACAGTGGGCTGGGAAGGGGAGGGGAAAGAAGGAGAAAGCAGGGACTCCCTGAAATTGGAGAAGTCAATGTTCATACCACTGGGGTGTAAACTACCCAAGTGAAATATGAGGTGCTGCTCCTCCATATTAAAAGTGGGCTTCACTCTGGTCACGGAGGATGCCCAGGACAGAAAGGTCGAAAAGAGAGGGAGTTGAAGTGCTGAGCCACTGGGAGATCAGGTTGGTTATTGCAAACCGAGCGGAGGTGTTGGGCGAAGCGATCGCCAAGCTTATACTTGGTCTCACCAATGTAGAGCAGCTGACATCTAGAGCAGCGGATGCAATAGATGAGGTTGGAGGAGGTGCAGGTGAACCTCTGCCGGACCTGGAAAGACTGCTTGGGTCCTTGGATGGAGTCAAAGGGCGAGGTAAAGCGACAAGTGTAGCATTTCCTGCGGTTGCAAGGGAAAGTGCCAGGAGAGGGAGTGGTTTGGGTGGGAAGGAACAAATTGACCAGGGAGTTACTGAGGGAGCGGCCTCTGCGGGAAGCCGAAAGGGGAGGAGATGGGAAGATGTGGCCAGTGGTGGGATCCCGTTGGAGTTGGCGAAAATATACTCTGACGGCTGGTAGAGTGGAAGGTGAGGACAAGGGGGACTCTGCCTTTGTTACGAGTGGGGGGATGGGGAGTGAGAGCAGAGTTACGGGGAATAGAGGAGACCCTGTTGAGAGCCTCATCTACAGTAGAAGATGGGAACCCCCATTCCCTAAAGGATGAGGACATCTCCGATGCCCTGGTTTGGGTGAAGATGTGGGTACAGATACGGCATAGATTGGGAGATCTTATTGATTTGCAAAGCGGGGCAAGGGGACAGGTGGCCTACTATTGTTTCTTAATCTCTGATGCTTTATGTGTATATGTGTGTATTTATTTATCCAGGATGTGTAGGAAAGAACAATGGTTTAAATTGAAGATAGACACAAAATGCTGGAGTAACTCAGCGGGACAGGCAGCATCTCTGGAGAGAAGGAATGTGTGACGTTTCGGGTCGAGATCCTTCTACGGACATTTATTTGTTCATCTACCTGTTTGCCTCTTAGTTATGGGGTGCACGATGTGGCCTGGGTGCAGTTGCAGGGGGCACTTTTGAGGTGCAATTCACAGTGTCAGAGATCTCACCTTAACATATGTTAAGTTTTATTCCATTCAATATTGCTGCATGTTGCAATGTATGTCCCCCAATGCCGTGAACATGCCTGGAGCAAGGGAACTCTTCCTGCCTCCCTGTCATAAACTCCAACCTCTCTTTTGTGGAGGTAGACAAAAATGCTGCAGAAACTCAGCGGGTGAGGCAGCATCTATGGAGCGAAGGAAATGGGCAACGTTTCGGGTCTTTTGTGGACCTCGTTCACCAATTCCTTTAGGTCTCAGCCTGTAACATTCCTGATTGCTGCAGTGTGGTTACTGAAGTGTATAGTATTCCCCTAGCTACGGTTGAGTGTTCTCCTTCATTTGCTTGTTCTTTAATCAATGTAGGCCAAACAACATCACATGGATTTAGAGGAAAGATGCCTGTACATGAAGGGAGAGGATCGTTCCATTGCCTGCCATTCTTTACCAACGACAATGGGGGGAGAAATGGGGGAGGCAACCAATGCTTTCCGCCGACGGTGCCTGATGGAATACAGGAAAATTCTGAAAATGTGCCGGTTCTATGGCATTGCCCTCACTGAAAAGATGTTAATAAAAGGTAACATTCAAATCTTTTAGATACTAATCACCTAAATGATCTTAATATTTACTGGATTCCACTTTTAAAGATTGTTGCTTAAAGCACACGGTTTTCAGACGAGTTGTGTTAGGAACTTGCATCTTTGTTTCCAATTCTCTGTTTTTAAACAAGAGACAATAGGTGCAGGAGTAGGCCGTTCGGACATAAAGCATTCGAGCCTGCACTGCCGTTCAATGTGGTAATGGCTGATCATCCACAATCAGTACCTTGTTCATGTCTTCTCCCCATATCCCCTGACTCAGCTATCTTTAAGAGCTCTAACTCTCTCTTGAAAGCATCCAGAGAACCGGCCTCCCGCCCTCTGAGGCAGAGAATTCCACAAACTCACAACTCTCTGTGTGAAAAAGTTTTTCATCATCTCCATTCTAAATAGAAACATAGAAATTAGGTGCAGGAGTAGGCCATTCGGCCCTTCGAGCCTGCACCACCATTCAATATGATCATGGCTGATCATCCAACTCAGTATCCCGTACCTGCCTTCTCTCCATACCCTCTGATCCCCTTAGCCACAAGGGCCACATCTAACTCCCTCTTAAATATAGCCAATGAACTGGCCTCAACTACCCTCTGTGGCAGAGAGTTCCAGAGACCCACCACTCTCTGTGTGAAAAAAAAAAAATGGCTTACCCCTTATTCTTAAACTGTGGCCCCTAGTTCTGGACTCCCCCAACATCGGGAACATGTTTCCTGCCTCTAGCGTGTCCAAACCCTGAATAATCTTATATGTTTCAATAAGATTCCCTCTCATCCTTCTAAATTCCAGAGTATACAAGCCCAGCTGCTCAATTCTATCAACATATGACAATCCCGCCATCCCAGGAATTAACCTGATGAACCTACGCTGCACTCCCTCAATAGCTAGAATGTCCTTCCTCAAATTTGGAGACCAAAACATCACACAATACTCCTGTTGTGGTCTCACTAAGGCCCTGTATAACTGTAGGACCTCTTTGCTCCTATACTCAACTCATCTTGTTATGAAGGCCAACATACCATTTGCTTTCTTCACTGCCTGCTGTACTTGCATGCTTACTTTCAGTGACTGATGAACAAGGACCCCCAGATCCCGTTGTACTTCCCCTTTCCCAACTTGATACCATTTAGATAATAATCTGCCTTCCTGTTTTTGCAACTAAAGTGGATAACCTCACATTTATCCACATTAAACTGCATTTGCCATGCATCTGCCCACTCACCAAACCCGTCCAAGTCACCCTGCATCCTCATAGCACCCTCTTCACAGTTCACACTGCCACCCAGCTTTGTGTCATCTCCAAATTTGCTAATGTTACTTTTAATCCCTTCATCTAGATCATGAATGTCTATTGTGAATAGCTGCGGTCCCAACACTGAGCCTTACGGTACCTCACTAATCACTGCCTGCCATTCTGAAAGGGACCCGTTAATCCCTACTCTTTGTTTCCTGTCTGCCAACCAATTTTCTATCCATGTCAGCACCCTACTCCCAATAGCATGTGCTCTAATTTTGCCCACTAATCTCCTTTGTGGGACCTTATCAAATGCTTTCTGAAAGTCCAGGTACACTACATACAGTGGCTCTCCCTTGTCCATTTTCCTAGTTATATCCACAAAAAATTCCAGAAGGTTAGTCAAGCATGATTTCGCCTTTGTAAGTCCACGCTGACTCGGACCGATCCTGCTACTGCTATCCAAATGTGCCGCTATTTTATCTTTTATAATTGAGTCCAGCATCTTCCCCACCACCTATGTCAGGCTAACTGGTGTATAATTCCCTGTTTTCTCTCTCCCGCCTTTCTGAAAAAGTGGGATAATATTAGCTACCGTCCAATCCACAGATCCTGAATCTATAGAACATTGGAAAATAATCACCAATGCATCCACAATTTCTAGAGCTACCTCCTTAAGTACCCTGGGATGCAGACCATCAGGCCCTGTGGATTTATCAGTCTTCAGTCCCATCAGTCTACCCAACATTCTGCCTAATCTACATTTCCTTCAGTTCCTCAGTCACCCTAGATCCTCTGGCCACTAGTACATCAGGGAGATTGTTTGTGTCCTCCTTGAGGGCCTGTCCCACTGTACAAGGTAATTCAAAAGTTCTCCCGAGTTCTCCCCTGATTCGAGCTCGTGTAATGTACGTAGCGGGTACGTAGGGGCTCGTACGAGTAAAAAGTAAAACATTTTTGCATCATGAGTAGTTTTTTACTCATGGACATTTTTCAGTGTTGAAAAAACGTCACGAGTTTACCGGATTTCCAGAGTACCTACCGTTACTCGTACGAGCCGCTACGTGACATCCACGAGCTCCTACGTACCCGCTACATACATTACACGAGCTCGAATCAGGGGAGAACTCATGAATTGCCTCGTACAGTGGGACAGGCCCTTTCGTGAAGACGGATCCAAAGTACCTATTAAACGCGTCTGCCATTTCCTTGCTCCCCATAATAAATTCACCTCCGTCTTCAAGGGACCCACATTTGTCTTAACTTCATTTTTTCCTCTTCACATACCTAAAGACGCTTTTACTATCTTCCTTTATATTCTTGGCTAGCTTCCCTTTGTACTTCATCTTGTCTCCCCGTATTACCTTTCTAGTTACCTTCTGTTGCTCTTTAAAAGTAAAAATTACAGTAAACCCTTGTTTTAACTGAATTCTTTGTAATGGATTTCAGTTATAGTGGGTTGACTCATCAATGGCTCCCCACATCACCCCGGTTCCCATCGCCGCTCTGGCACCCCGGCTGCCACACTATGCCCGACTCGTGCTGTCTTCCCGGCCACTTGCTGTACTGGCTCCCCTCACGCCACCGCCGGCTCGTGCCGTCTCCCCGGTGAAGAGGAGAAGCGAGGGGGGGGAGGTTTAAAAGTTAATTAAAATTGGAGAATTCAATATTCATACCATTGGGTTGCTGTCCCTCTAGTTTGCGTGTGGTCTTACTCTGGCAACGGAAGACCCCCTGGACAGAAAAGTCTGTTTGGGAATTGGAAGGGGAGTTAAAATGGGTTGCAAGCTGGAAATCCAGTAGGCCTTGGCAGACCGAACGCAAGTGTTCAGTGAAATAGTTGCCAAGTCTGCACATGGTCTCACCGATGTGCAGGAGGCCACATCGGGAACACCGGATGCAGTCGATAAGATTGGAGTAGATGGGCGTGATCCTATGTCTCAACTGGAGGACTGCTGGGGTCCCTGAATGGAGGCAAGGCAGGAGATGTAGGGACAGGTATTACATCTCCTGTGGTTGTAAGGGATAGTACTTGGGGAGGGGGTGGTTTGGATAGGAGAGGATTCATGAACCAAGAAGTTGGGGAGGGAGCAGTCTCTGCAGAAGGTGGAAAGGGGTGGAGACGGGAAGCTGTGACTCAAAGCTCCGCTATAGGATCTTTGCTGTGACTGGTGGTGGGATCACGTTAGAGGTGACATAATTGTCGGAGTATTCGTCTGAAGTCTGCTACATTCCTTATTATTATTTACCACATTGCTGAGATGGTGGGCACCATTGGACTTTGAAATTCTGAACTTGGTTACCAGCATTAGTAAAACATAGTCCTTAGAGCAATATGGCATAGGAATAGGCCCTTCAGCCCATGATTCGGTACTGACCATGATGCCAATTTACCTGCACATGGACAATATCATTCCGTCCCCAGCATGTTCGTGTGCCTGACTAAATACTTCTTAAATATTAATATTGTCTCTACTTCCTCCATCTCCCCCGGCAACACATTTTAGTCACTTGTGTAACACTCTGTGTAAATTTGTAAATTTCCTTTAAACTTTTCTTTAAACCTATGCCCTCTTGTATTTGATATTTCTACCCGAGGAAAAAGACTTTGACTATCAATATTATCATTGTTGTTCATATCTGATTGTTCTTCACAGTCTCATGGTTGGATACACAGCAGTGTACATCCTTACAAGGGAGATATCAGTGGTATGTCACAGAAAGTTTAACAACATCCTTGCATGCATTTTGCCCCTGTGTGTGTGTTATATACATTGGAATGTTTTCTTGGTGCAATGTAATGTAAGGTCTGTGATCCATTTTGCCTTATGATTCAGTTTTTCAAATAAGCAGCATGAGATTAAATTTACACGCCTCAATACTTTACGGTGTTAAAGGTTGTGTAAATGCAAATTGTTTTTATTGAAATGTACACCTCATAGAAATGACGACCTTGCGGCATTGATTCAAGAGTTATAATTTGTGTCTTTTCTTTGTAGCCTTACTTCACCCTGGAGACAAGTTAATTAACATCCCGGGACAAAGTGTGAAGCTAAGACAGCCTGGGACTAATGTTGTATCTGATGATTATACGGAGCGATGGCAGGTCACTAGGTGCGAATGGGAGCCAGACCATGCTTCTATTTTTATTCATATTCATTTTTGGGATCCAGCTTCATTGTCCCTCCCTCATTTCCCATGAGAAAGGCATGGTGAACCATCTCATTGACCTAGTAGAATAATTGCAGAGTATTCTGTAGATGATACATAATTCAGTGACACTGCCGGTGATGAAGGGAGTAACTATTTAGACTGGATGATGGAGTACGAGTCAAATGGGTTACCTTTTGTTTGTCTATGGGTCTTTTCATGCAAACAATGCAGATATGGTGGAGTGTAGTTCACACCTAATGAGGTGCTGAGATAAATTATGGGTTATAAGTAGTTTAAGCAGACTCAAAGAATACAGTGGAAGATGGCAAAGAATAAAGGCTCCTTAATCTGAAACTGCCCACTAGTTCACAATAAGGCAAACAACTACTCAGCATCTATCCCTTTCACATTCAAATTTATTTCAATAAGATGGTTTCTTACCATTCTCGCCTCCAAAAGGCTCAGGTTGGATTAAATTGCATTTATTTTGATGTCAAATGCCTAGCAGGTTAGGAGGTTAAACACAGGATGTGGATAGGTACATGAGACTGGATAGTCATGACAGAAGCCTGGCTAAAGGAGGAATATGACTGGCAACTGAATGTTCCAGTCGAGATAGAGGTGGAGGAAAAAGAAGAAGATCAAGGAGAACATGATGGCAGTACTCCAAAATGTCATTAATGAAGGATCGTCCAGTGAGGCTACATGGGTAGAGCTGAGAAATAAAAAGGGGATGATCACCTTGTTGTGATTGTAATGTAGGCCCCCAAATAGTCAACGAGAATTAGAGCAACCCAAATGCCCGGACATTGTAGACAGCTGCAAAATTAATAGGATTGTCCTGGTACAGGATTTTATTTCTCCCAATATAGACTGGAACTGCCACAATGCCAAGGACTTAGATGAGGTGAAATTTGTCAAGAGTGTCAAGAATGTTCAGGGACCTTCCATTTCCCCCCTATCCATGTGTCTATCTAAAAGCCTGTTAAATACCACTATCATATTTGCTTCCAGTACCACCCCTGGCAGTCGGTTCCAGGCACTCACCACTCTGTAAAACAAAATTGCCATTCATCCTTTAAACCTTCCTCTCTCAGCGTAAACTTTTGCCCTCTAAATTTGACATTAGCTCCCTGGGAAAAAAAAGTTCTGCATTTTTCCTATCAATGTCTGTCCATTTTTATAAAATTCTATCAGCCTCTGATGTTCCAGAGAAAACAATTCAAGTTTGTTCAACCTTTTCTTGTTATGCTAGTAATTTACCAGCATCCTAGTAAAATGTGGACACAAGGAACTGCAGATGCTGGTTTACAAACAAATACACAAAGCACAGGAGCAACCTAGTAAACCTGATCTGCACCTTCTTCAAAACCTCCATATCCTTCCTGCAATGAGACCAGAACTACATACAATATTCCAAATGCAAAGATATATAAAGCTGCAACATGATCATCTGATCATTCATATCAGTCTGAAAAAGGGTTTCAAGATGAAACGGCACCCATTCCTTCTCTCCAGAGTTGCTGCCTGTCCCGCTGAGTTACTCCAGCATTTTGTGTCCACTATCCTCTGTTTTTCCATAAATAAGCCAGTTCTGAATCCAAACTACCAAAAAACTGGATTCCATGCATCTTAATGTTCTGGATCATTCTTCTATGAGGGATCTTATCAAATGACTTACAAAAGACCAATTAATCAACATCCAATGCCCTACCTCATCAAGCACCTCTGTCACCTAATCAAAAAACTCAGTTAAATTTGAAAGACATGACCTTCTGCAGACAAAGCCATAATGACTCCTTAATTAGACCATTCTCTTTAAAATGCGAGTAAATCCTATCCCGAAGTATCCTCCCCAATAGCGTCCTTCCCACTGATGTGCGGCTCACAGGCCTGTAATTTCCTGGATTGTCTCTACTTCCTTTGTTAAACAAAGGAACAACTGTACCTCCTTTTCTTTTTTCTCTTCTCATTCACTCATATCCTCTGACACACTCTTCATTTCAATCCCATCCCCAATCCTCCGTCACCCACTTCTCCCCTCCCCCTCACATGGTCCATTGGCCTATCACCCACACATACAACACACTATTCCTTCCCGCTACTGTTCCTATCTGCCCACCAAGCCTCCATCCTCTGGTTCCACTCATCACTTTCTGTTCTTGGGTAGAAGGGAACTGCAGATGCTTGTATGAAAACAATAGACACAAAGTGCTACAGTAACTCAGTGGGTTAGGCAGCATCTCTGGGGAAAAAGGTGGGTGACTCTACGGGTTGGGAGCCTTCTTCATTCTGAAGGAAGGTCCCCGACCCGAAACATCACCCATCCTTTTTCTCCAGATACGCTGCCTGGCTCATTGAGTTATTCCGGTATCTCCACCCTCCCTTCCCCTTCTTCCATCTCTCCTATCAACTCTTCCTCAGCTGGATCCACCTAATGCCTCACCCCTCATATAGCTCTCATCAACTTTCTGAGTTCTTCAAAAACCTCAATAAAAATGATAGATATGATCATGTGTTAAGCAAGCTTCTCAGGAGCAAACATATTTTGTAAACCGCAGATCTAAGAGTCTCTAGTTGATAGCTTCAGGTAGGTACTGAGTGCCAGATTAAGCTAAAAGTGTGAATAAATCTTTACTTTACTACCATCCTAGACAACGCATCATTATGGATAGATTCAATCATAAATATGCACTGAAAAAGGAAGATAATCAGATCAACATGGCGCTAAATAAAAGTCAACTGGAGGATGCTAGTGAAGAGCTAAAGTCAGAACTGAGGTAATGCATTTTCCCCAACCAAAAGCCCATGACTTTTTATGTGGAAGAGCCAATAAGTGTCACATGAATGAATGAATGAATGAATGAATACGTTTATGAATGAATTAACAGGTTTATTGGCCCAGTATGTACATATACAAGGAATCTGCCTTGGTGCTCTGCTTGCAAGTAACAACACGACATACAGTAACAATTAAGACTGACACATAAAACATTAAACATTAATAATAAAAATTACAGTTTAAACATGTGAATGAAATAAAATACCAGGACAAATAAGGCTACAAACTTTTGGTTATTGAGTAGAGCGACTACTCTTGGGGAAAAAAAGCTGTGTTTATGTCAGGCTGTGGCTGTTGTGACAGCCCGGTGTCGCCTTCCAGAGGGAAGTGCTTCAAAGAGTTTGTGGCCAGGGTGAGAGGGGTCAGAGATGACCTTACCCGCTCGCTTCCTGGCCCTTGCGGTGTACAGTTCGTCGATGGAGGGAAAGTTGCAGCCAATAACCTTCTCAGCTGATCGGACGATTCGCTGCAGCCTCTGGATGTCGTGCTTGGTGGCTGAGCCAAACCAGACTATGATTGAGAAGGTGAGGACAGACTCTACGATGGCAGTATAGAATTGGACCATCATTGCCTGTGGCAGATTGTGTTTCCTCAGCTGCTGCAGGAAGTACATCTTCTGTTGGGCCTTTTTGACTGTGTAGTCGATGGTAGCCCCCCATTTCAGGTCCTTGGAGATGATGGTTTCAAGGAACTGAAAAGACTCCACAGATGTGACTAGTGTTGTTGATGGTGAGGGGAGGGGGAGCTCACCTAAAGTCTACTATCAATTCCACCGTCTTAAGAGCATTGAGCTCCAGGTTGTTATGAAGGCACCAGAACACCAGCTGTGATACTTCCACTCTGTAGGCAGATTCTTCCCCATCCTGGATCAGTCCAATCAGGGTTGTGTCGTCCACAAACATTAGAAGCTTGACAGAGGAGTCTGTGGAGATGCAGTCGTTGGTGTGGAGAGTGTAGAGGAGAGGGGAGAGTACGCAGCCTTGCGGTGTTCCTATGCTGAGGGTCTGCTATTCCGAGATGTGCTTTCCCAGCCTCACATGCTGCTTCCTGTCTGTCAGGAAGTTGATGATCCACTGACAGAGGGGTTCAAGCACAGCCAACTTGGAGAGTTTGGAGTGTAGTAGCTCTGGCACAATGGTGTTGAATGCAGAGCTAAAATCAACAAACAAAATCCTGGCAGTGTAGGTGCTGGAGAATGAAGTGCAGGCCCATGTTGATCTATTGACCAGGTATGCAAACTGCAGGGGGTCCAACAGGGGGTTTGTGATATTTTTCAGCTTTGTCAGCACAAGTCTTTCAAGGAACTTCATGACTACAGCTAAAATAAGACAATACCTCCAGTTTGATTACCTCGAAAAGATCATCTACACATTTATCTCCTCCTGCCTAGATTACTGCAACTCCCTTTACACAGACATCAGCCAATCTTCCCTGTCTCGCCTGCAACTGGTCCAAAACGCCACAGCGAGACTCCTGACGGCACCCGAAAAATGGACCACATCACCCCTATCCTGGCCTCTCTCCACTGGTTCCCTGTGCGGTTCCGTATAAATTTCAAGACCCTCCTCTTTGTCTACAAAGCCCTCAATGGGCTTGCCCCACCTACATTAAAATTCTTCTCACCCTCCACTCCACCTCCAGGTCCCTCAGATTGACCGACTTGGGGATGCTGAATATCCCGCAGTCTAGGCATAAGCTCAGGGGCGACCGCGCCTTTGCGGTTGCAGCTCCTAGACTGTGGAACAATATCCCTCTTCCCATCAGAACTGCCCCCTCCATCAACTCCTTTAAGTTAAGACTAAACACTTATCTATACTACAAGCCTTTCTTGACGTCCTCTGAGCAAGGGCTATATGTCTATATGTATGTAGTTTGTTTGTTTATACTATTCTTATAACAAATGTAAAGCACTTTGGCCAACGAGAGTTGGTTTTTAAATGTGCTATATAAATAAATGTGACTTGACTTGATGCGTGACGACAGAGGTCAGTGCAACAGGCCTGTCGTCATTAAGACCAGTAATCCTTGACTTTTTGGGTACTGGGACAATAGTGGAGACTTTGAAGCAGGCAGGGACAGTACAGGTTTGCAGGGACTGGTTGAAAATGTATGTGTAGACCCGTGCCAATTGTTCAGCAAGAGCTTGAGGGTAGAGGGGGAAACATTGTCAGGTCCTGGAGATTTCTGGCTCTATTGTTAGTGATGGAGAAGTGGCCAGACTGATGTTGGGCAGCAAGGAGGGGGAGGGTAGTGTACGATGAAGACTGGAGTCAGACTGGAGACTGCAGATTTGAGTCGGGCTGTAAATGGGTGTTAAGTGGTGATTGGAGAGGTGTGGGTGGGAGAGGGCCCAGTCTTTGCAAACTGCAGTCAGGCTGTGAATAGGTGTGAAGTGGTGGTTGGGGAGGGGGGAGGGGGTCCAAGGTTATGTTTCTGTTTATCGAACTTGCAGTGGAACTCGTTCAGGTCGTTGGTCAGCTGACGATTGCCCAATGACCCGGAAGTTTTTCTATTGTAACTGGTGATTTCTTGCAAGCCCTTCCAAACTGAAGAAGAGTCACTAGCTGAGAACTTGCTCCTCAACTTTTCAGAATACCTTAGCAGCTCTGATTCCTCTTCTCAGCTTGTACTTGGCCTGCCTGTAGAGGTCTGCATCCCAGCTCCTGTAGGCCTCATCTTTAGACTGGTGGAGCTGTCTGAGTGCTGCTGTAAACCAGGGCTTGTCGTTGTTGAACGAGATCCAGGACCCAATGGGAATGCAACTGTCCTCACAAAAGCTGACATATGACGTCACAGTGTCTGTATACTCATCGAGGCTTGTGATTGCTTCCCTGAACACATTCCAATCAGTGGAGTCAAAGTAGGACTGTCGGTTTTCAATGCCCTCACTTCTCCACCTTTTCATTGTTCTGAGCACAGGCTTAGCAGATTTTAGTTTCTGTCTGTAGGTCGGAATAAGATGAACTAAACAATGATCAGAGAGACCCAGAGCCGCCCGGGAAACAGAGTGATCTGCGTTCTTGATTGAAGTGCAACAGTGATGAAGTGTTCTCTCCCCCCTGCTGGGTCAGGTAACATGAAGTCTGTATTTTGGAAGGTCTCGGCTGAGGTTAGCCTTGTTAGTCCCCCAAAACAATAACCATGGAGTCCGGGAAGTCACTCTCCACCCTCATTACCTGGTCATCTAGTTGCATTTGTGCCTCACGTACGCAGGAAGGTGGGGGATGTAAACTCCAGCGAGAATCAAAGAGGTAAATTGCCTCGGGGAATAAAGGGGTTTGCAGTTTATAAAGAAGGATTCTAGATTGGGAGAACAAAAGTTAGACAGTACAATGATGCCGCTGCACCAGTCCTGGTGCAGTACGGTTTATCCATTCAGTTAGTTCTGATTCCCATGTGGTAGAATTGAAAAGATACCATGGTACAATTTAAGAACCAGCAGGGAATATTCCAGTGTTCTAGTCACTACTTTCCTCTCAGCCAACAGCATTAAAAAAAACATTAACTACTCTTTCATAGCCTACACCTTTAAGGAAACTTACAATGAAGAATCCTATTGTGTCATTCCCTGAATAAACTAGAAAAGTAATTGGAAAACTGGAAAAGTAAAAGAATGCTTCATCATCGGGACTGTAAAACAAGCACCGGGGCCTTCCTTGGCTGGTGTATGAACAGCTGGCGTCTCAATTACACCACATCATTCCTTCTCTCCAGAGATGCTGCCTGTCCCGCTGAGTTACTCCAGCTTTTTGGTCTATCTTCACATTAATGATTGATTCATTGATACTTTCTTATCACATGTGACATGTCACAGTGAAATTCTTTGTTTAGCGTACCATACTTTTCCATACACAAGGTATGCAAAGAATCTAATAGGTATAGGGCACCAACAACGTTACAAAGTGTTCATTATGGTCCCCAGTGGTCCCTGTTTGTTCTCAGCGGCCCATCTTCTTTTGGGATCTGTTTCCAAGAAAGTTTGGAAATGGAGGTTCGTCCAAATCTGCTGCTTAACAGGCTATTCCCAGGGATGCACATTGGCAGATTTTCAACATGGTGAAAGGTGGACACTATTCTGGCGAAAACCTGCTGCTCTTCCAGTGCAAGGAGTTGCCTACAGAGTGGCATATTCTAAAGTGCAGGACTACATGCAAATGGACACACTGAAGCTTTGTGCAGCCTCTCCAAAGGTTACATAGGTAAAGACCATAGATTTGGTTATCCTATCATGGGACACATGGGCTTGGGTACTGCATAGTCACCTCTCCATCATATATATCGCTCCTGGAATGTTCAGGAATGAAACGTTGTTGCAACATTGCAATAATTTGGTAGAACAGACAAACATTATGCATTATATAACTTGAAATTCAAAGAATACTCTATATGGAAAAAACATACTCAAAATAAAACATACTCATCACTAACACCACTAATATTTTTTATTTTTATTTAGTTTTTTATTTTTTATATAATGTACTATATTACTTAAGTTATGATTGGTATTATACAGTTGGTTCAAAGAGATATGTATGTAAGAAAAAGTTATTAATATTAAAACTCATCGATCAGAAACATGGGTATGAGATTGGGATGGATATGCTGAGACATCTACTCCATTATAATCCACCTTAATAATAAAATGCAAGACATTAATACGAAAACTGGGGGTGATGGAATCACCTTCTGCAGTTGGAATGTAAAGGGAATTAATGAACCAATTAAAAGAGGTAAGGTTTTGGCCCAGTTAAATAGAATTAAATCCAATATAATTTTTCTTCAAGAGACGCACCTTAAAAAGGATGCGCAATATAGACTAATAGCAAAATGGATTTCTAAAGTGTTTCATTCTTCATTTACACATAAGTCTAGAGGGGTTGCAATACTTATTCGTAAAGGCATTCCATTTAAACATAGCTCAACAATAGAAGACATTGAAGGTAGATACATAATAGTTACGGGTAAATTATATTCAAAGAAAGTCGTTCTTATGAACATATATGGACCCAACTTTGATAATCCGTTGTTTTTTAAGAAAATATTTAATACTATTCCTATAGTTACACAACATAATCTAATAATCGGGGGTGATTTAAACTGTACTTTAGATAATTATCTAGATAGATCATCAACTAAAAGGAAAACTATATCTAAATCAAGCAAACTCATAAATTATTTTATTAGTACCACAAATGTCATGGATATTTGGAGAACTGATAATCCCTCTGGTCGGGAATACTCATTTTACTGTCCGGTATTCGGAACCTATTCAAGGATAGATTATTTTTTAATAGATTCAAAGTTAATTCCATTCACGTATGACTCAAAATATCATAATATTATTATTTCGGATCATGCCCCATTAACATTTAAAATTAACTTAAAGGGTATAACTAATAAATATTCTCAATGGAGACTCAACCCTCAAATATTAAATGATAAGGCTTGTTATGATTATCTGGTTAAACAGATTAAACTGTTCTTTGAGACTAATGATAAACCTGGAATTTCTTCGTCACTTCTTTGGGACACATTTAAAGCCTTTATGCGTGGTGCTATAATATCCGCGCAAGCACACCTTAATAAGGAAAACCGAAAGATTCAACAAAAGTTGGAAAATGAAATAAAGCAATTAGATATTGAAAATGCAATATCCCTATCTAGGGTGATATATAATAAAATTGCAACATTAAAATATAAGCTAAATGAGATATACTCAAATTATGTTATTAAACTTTTCCAACAGACTAAACAAGTATACTTTGAATTCGGGGATAAACCACAAAAACTTTTGTCACGCCAACTTAGAAAATTAGGTGAAGAAGAAATGATACATAAAATCAGATCTGAACAAGGAGAAATACTAACTTTACCAAAAGATATTAATGACAGATTCCTGCATTCCTGGCAAAAACATGAGGGTAGACTATTATCTGAATGGTGGCAGATTAGGTAAGGGGGAGATGCAACGAGACCTGGGTGTCATGGTACACCAGTCATTGAAAGTAGGCATGCAGGTGCAGCAGGCAGTGAAGAAAGCAAATGGTATGTTAGCATTCATAGCGAAAGGATTTGAGTATAGGAGCAGGGAGGTTCTACTGCAGTTGTACAGGGTTTTGGTGAGGCCACACCTGGAGTACTGCGTACAGTTTTGGTCTCCAAATCTGAGGAAAGACATCCTTGCCATAGAGGGGGTACAGAGAAGATTCACCAGACTGATTCCTGGGATGTCAGGACTTTCATATGAGGAAAGATTGGATAGACTCGGTTTGTACTCGATGGAATTTAGAAGATTGAGGGGGGATCTTATAGAAACCTACAAAATTCTTAAGGGGTTGGACAAGCTAGATGCTGGAAGATTGTTCCCGATGTTGGGGGAGTCCAGAACAAGGGGTCACAGTCTAAGGATAAGGGGGAATTCCTTTAGGACCGAAATGAGGAAAACATTCTTTACACAGAGAGTGGTGAGTCTCTGGAATTCTCTGCCACAGAAGGTAGTTGAGGCCAGTTCATTGGCTATATTTAAGAGGGCGTTAGATGTGGCACTTGTGGCTAAAGGGATCAGGGGGTATGGAGAGAAGGCAGGTACGGGATACTGAGTTGGATGATCAGCCATGATCACATTGAATGGCGGTGCAGGCTCGAAGGGCCGAATGGCCTACTCCTGCACCTATTTTCTATGTTTCTATGTTTCTATTACTATCAAAAACTTTATTCAACCAAACTGACGGGTCAATCTGATGGAATAGAAACGTTCCTACATGAATGTCATATTAAAGGTTTGGATCAGGAAGGAAGAGACTTGCTAGACGCTGAAATATCAGTAAAAGATATTGAGGAATCAATCAGATAATTGAAAAATGGAAAAGCTGCTGGCCCGGACGGTTTAGGTGTTGAATTTTATAAAAAGTTTCACGATTTGATTTCCCCACGTTTACAAACAATATATAAATACGCCTACAAACAAGGAAAGTTACCAGAAACTTTAAATGAGTCCACAATTACACTCATTCCTAAAGCAGATAAGGATCTGGAAGATCCAGGATCATATAGAGCAATTGCTCTTCTAAATGCTGATCATAAAATATTAACTAAAATTCTATCTCAAAGGTTAAGTTTAGTGATAAATAAATTAATACATCATGATCAAACAGGCTTTATTCCCAAACATTACTCTACTTATAACTTGAGACGTCTATTCAATATCATATATTCAAAAATAATTAATGATATTGAATTAGCTGTCATATCCCTTGATGCGGAAAAAGCATTCGATCAGGTTGAATGGCCTTATTTATTTAAGATAATGCCGAAATTTCAATTGGGGGACAGATTTTGCAAATGGGTTAAAATATAAAATTCTAACCCATTTGCAAAATCTGTCCCCCAACAGCAAGAATATTAACAAATCAAATGTTATCAACCAAATTTAAACTCTCTAGGGGTTGTAGACAAGGATGTCCGTTATCACCTTTATTATTTGCTCTTGCAATAGAACTATTAGCCGAAAGGATTAGATCAGAACCAGAAATATATGGATATAATACCATTACCACAACGAATAAAATATCTTTATATGCAGATGACGTCTTAATATATATTACAAAACCAGAGATTAGTATTAACTTACTTAATGTCATAACTGAATTTAGTACATTCTCAGGATATATAATTAATTGGAATAAAAGTGAAATTATGCCTATAACTGGAATAAAATCAAATATACTACAAAAATTTCCATTTAAAATAGTTACGGACAAAATTAAATATCCAGGAATTAATGTATCTAAATCGTACAAGTAGGTACTGAGTGCCAGATAAAGCTATAAGTGTGAATAAATCTTTATTTTACTACCATCCTAGACAACGCATCATTATGGATAGATTCAATCATAAATATGCACTGAAAAAGGAAGATAATCAGATCAACATGGCGCTAAATAAAAGTCAACTGGAGGAAGCTAGTGAAGAGCGAGAGTCAGAACTGAGGTAATGCATTTTCCCTACCAAAAGACCATGACTTTTTATGTGGAAGAGCCAATAAGTGTCACATGAATGAATGAATGAATGAATGAATACGTTTATGAATGAATTAACAGGTTTATTGGCCCAGTATGTACATATACAAGGAATCTGCCTTGGTGCTCTGCTTGCAAGTAACAACACGACATACAGTAACAATTAAGACTGACACATAAAACATTAAACATTAATAATAAAAATTACAGTTTAAACATGTGAATGAAATAAAATACCAGGACAAAATAAGGCTACAAACTTTTGGTTATTGAGTAGAGCGACTACTCTTGGGGAAAAAAAGCTGTGTTTATGTCAGGCTGTGGCTGTTGTGACAGCCCGGTGTCGCCTTCCAGAGGGAAGTGCTTCAAAGAGTTTGTGGCCAGGGTGAGAGGGGTCAGAGATGACCTTACCCGCTCGCTTCCTGCCCTTGCGGTGTACAGTTCGTCGATGGGGGGAAGGTTGCAGCCAATAACCTTCTCAGCTGATCGGACGATTAGCTGCAGCCTCTGGATGTCGTGCTTGGTGGCTGAGCCAAATCAGACCATGATTGAGAAGGTGAGGACAGACTCTACGATGGCAGTATAGAATTGGACCATCATTGCCTGTGGCAGTAGACAAAAAAAGGTCTGAAGAAGGGTCTCGACCCGAAACGTCGCCTATCTCCTTCGCTCCTTAGATGCTGCTGCACCCGCTGAGTTTCTCCAGCTTTTTGTGTAACCCCACATTGCCTGTGGCAGATTGTGTTTCCTCAGCTGCTGCAGGAAGTACATCTTCTGTTGGGCCTGTTTGACTGTGGAGTCGATGGTAGCCCCCCATTTCAGGTCCTTGGAGATGATGGTTCCAAGGAACTGAAAAGACTCCACAGATGTGACTAGTGTTGTTGATGGTGAGGGGAGGGGGAGCTCACCTAAAGTCTACTATCAATTCCACCGTCTTAAGAGCATTGAGCTCCAGGTTGTTATGAAGGCACCAGAACACCAGCTGTGATACTTCCTGTCTGTAGGCAGATTCTTCCCCATCCTGGATCAGTCCAATCAGGGTTGTGTCGTCCACAAACTTTAGAAGCTTGACAGAGGAGTCTGTGGAGATGCAGTCGTTGGTGTGGAGAGTGTAGAGGAGAGGGGAGAGTACGCAGCCTTGCGGTGTTCCTATGCTGAGGGTCTGCTATTCCGAGATGTGCTTTCCCAGCCTCACATGCTGCGTCCTGTCTGTTAGGAAGTTGATGATCCACTAACAGAGGGGTTCAAGCACAGCCAACTTGGAGAGTTTGGAGTGTAGTAGCTCTGGCACAATGGTGTTGAATGCAGAGCTAAAATCAACAAACAAAATCCTGGCGGTGTAGGTGCTGGAGAATGAAGTGCAGGCCCATTGATCTATTGACCAGGTATGCAAACTGCAGGGGGTCCAACAGGGGGTTTGTGATATTTTTCAGCTTTGTCAGCACAAGTCTTTCAAGGAACTTCATGACTACAGCTAAAATAAAACAATACCTCCAGTTTGATTACCTCGAAAAGATCATCTACACATTTATCTCCTCCTGCCTAGATTACTGCAACTCCCTTTACACAGACATCAGCCAATCTTCCCTGTCTCGCCTGCAACTGGTCCAAAATGCCGCAGCGAGACTCCTGACGGGCAACTGAAAAATGGACCACATCACCCCTATCCTGGCCTCTCTCCACTGGCTCCCTGTGCGGTTCCGTATAAATTTCAAGACCCTCCTCTTTGTCTACAAAGCCCTCAATGGGCTTGCCCCACCTACATTAAAATTCTTCTCACCCACCACTCCACCTCCAGGTCCCTCAGATTGGCCGATTTGGGGTTCCTGAATATCCCGCAGTCTAGGCATAAGCTCAGGGGCGACCGTGCCTTTGCGGTTGCAGCTCCTAGACTGTGGAACAATATCCCTCTTCCCATCAGAACTGCCCCCTCCATCAACTCCTTTAAGTTAAGACTAAACACTTATCTATACTACAAGCCTTTCTTGACGTCCTCTGAGCAAGGGCTATATGTCTATATGTATGTAGTTTGTTTGTTTATACTATTCTTATAACAAATCTAAAGCACTTTGGCCAACGAGAGTTGGTTTTTAAATGTGCTATATAATAAATGTGACTTGACTTGATGCGTGACGACAGAGGTCAGTGCAACAGGCCTGTCGTCATTAAGACCAGTAATCCTTGACTTTTTGGGTACTGGAACAATAGTAGAGACTTTGAAGCAGGCAGGGACAGTACAGGTTTGCAGGGACTGGTTGAAAATGTATGTGTAGACCCGTGCCAATTGTTCGGCAAGAGCTTGAGGGTAGAGGGGGAAACATTGTCAGGTCCTGGAGATTTCTGGCTCTATTGTTAGTGATGGAGAAGTGGGCAGAGTAATGTTGGGCAGCAAGGAGGGGGAGGGTAGTGTACGATGAAGACTGAAGTCAGACTGGAGACTGCAGATTTGAGTCAGGCTGTAAATGGGTGTTAAGTGGTGATTGGAGAGGTGTGGGTGGGAGAGGGCCCAGTCTTTGCAAACTGCAGTCAGGCTGTGAATAGGTGTGAAGTGTTGGTTGGGGAGGGGGTACCAGGGTTATGTAGGTATGTTACAATACCTACCTTTGGCAGCGCTGCAGTTCTGCCGCTCCCCATGTGCGCGACTTTGGCGCCTTTCGGAGGGGGGCGGGTTTAAAATGCCGATTTTTTCTAGGCAAAATCGATCCATGTCGGGCGATTTCATCGCTAAAGAGAAATCGCTCCGACATTTCATTCATAAAGGTATTTTTAAACTACGCTAGATTATTTATTAACTAGAGTAGTTTAAAAATCATCTTCTAAAGCTCTGAATGGTGACAGCGGAACGGACCTAAGGTAGGCGATAAAAGAAGCTACACAGTTTATTTTTACATAAAAACTTGGTTTTTAGGAAGGCTTTAATAACATTTTCATGTTGCGAAAAGGGGACAAAAAAATGTATGAACCGGCTGTATTTTTCATACTGACTTCACCGCAAACCGCAACGTTCTAATCCACGGCATTGCACTAAACCCCACTCGCTAGTTGATTTAAATGGCCATTAGTTTACAGGCATTAAACACTGGCATTGAATGGCAGTGTTGATTTAAATGGCAGTGTTGATTTAAGCCGCTAGTTGATTTAAATGGCCATTAATTTACAGGCATTACAGGCATTCCTTCCATTTGGCCTATAAATTCATGAAAATGATATTCAAAAATTATGTTATATTGTGGATTATTGTGTGAATGTTATTTGGACACTTATGCAATTTAAAAAAAGTTTATCTTTTCTTAAGAAATGGATAGATGTTTAGATCTACTCATTGAATTTTGTAATTAGCTACAATTAGATAACTAACTAATTATATGCTTTAATTTCAGGTCATCCAAGTAAGATTGTTTCATATTTGTTTCAGAATGCTTCAATCTATAATAACTGAAAATTTCATTGAGCTCTCTTAATTTTTAAGAAAGTTATGGGCTTTTAACTGTTCAAGATCACAGCTTTTGAGTTTAGTCAATTGAAAGGCAATGGGGAACAAGATGCTAATTTCCGAGTATGAAAATGGTCATAACTTTCTTAATACTGAAGATATGAAAGTGAATTAGGTGTCAAATTAAACTTCTTTTTATGCTTTATCTGATGGGATAAATTGCAGACTTGATTTTTTTTTATCTCAAAATTTTGTAAGATTGCTAGGTTATGTTTCTGTTTATCGAACATGCAGTGGAACTCGTTCAGGTCGTTGGTCAGCTGACGATTGCCCAAGGACCGGGGAGTTTTTCTATTGTAGCTGGTGATTTCTTGCAAGCCCTTCCAAACTGAAGAAGAGTCATTAGCTGAGAACTTGCTCCTCAACTTCTCAGAATACCTTTCCTTAGCAGCTCTGATTCCTCTTCTCAGCTTGTACTTGGCCTGCCTGTAGAGGTCTGCATCCCAGCTCCTGTAGGCCTCATCTTTAGACTGGTGGAGCTGTCTGAGTGCTGCTGTAAACCAGGGCTTGTCGTTGTTGAACCAGACCCAGGACCCAATGGGAATGCAACTGTCCTCACAAAAGCTGACATATGACGTCACAGTGTCTGTATACTCATCGAGGCTTGTGATTGCTTCCCTGAACACATTCCAATCAGTGGAGTCAAAGTAGGACTGTCGGTTTTCAATGCCCTCACTTCTCCACCTTTTCATTGTTCTGAGCACAGGCTTAGCAGATTTTAGTTTCTGCCTGTAGGTCGGAATAAGATGAACTAAACAATGATCAGAGAGACCCAGAGCCGCCCGGGAAACAGAGTGATCTGCGTTCTTGATTGAAGTGCAACAGTGATCAAGTGTTCTCTCCCCCCTGGTGGGGCAGGTAACGAATTCTGTATTTTGGAAGGTCTCGGCTGAGGTTAGCCTTGTTAGTCCCCCAAAACAATAACCATGGAGTCCGGGAAGTCACTCTCCACCCTCATTACCTGGTCATCTAGTTGCATTTGCGCCTCACGTACACAGGCTTGGTGGGGGATGTAAACTCCAGCGAGAATCAAAGAGGTAAATTGCCTCGGGGAATAAAGGGGTTTGCAGTTTATAAAGAAGGATTCGAGATTGGGAGAACAAAAGTTAGACAGTACAATGATGCCGCTGCACCAGTCCTGGTGCAGTACGGTTTATCCATTCAGTTAGTTCTGATTCCCATGTGGTAGAATTGAAAAGATACCATGGTACAATTTAAGAACCAGCAGGGAATATTCCAGTGTTCTAGTCACTACTTTCCTCTCAGCCAACAGCATTAAAAAAAACATTAACTACTCTTTCATAGCCTACACCTTTAAGGAAACTTACAATGAAGGATCCTATTGTGTCATTCCCTGAATAAACTAGAAAAGTAATTGGAAAACTGGAAAAGTAAAAGAATGCTTCATCATCGGGACTGTAAAACAAGCACCGGGGCCTTCCTTGGCTGGTGTATGAACAGCTGGCGTCTCAATTACACCACATCATTCCTTCTCTCCAGAGATGTTGCCTGTCCCGCTGAGTTACTCCAGCTTTTTGGTCTATCTTCACATTAATGATTGATTCATGCATACTTTCTTATCACATGTGACATGTCACAGTGAAATTCTTTGTTTAGCGTACCATACTTTTCCATACACAAGGTATGCAAAGAATCTAATAGGTATAGGGCACCAACAACGTTACAAAGTGTTCATTATGGTCCCCAGTGGTCCCTGTTTGTTCTCAGCGGCCCATCTTCTTTTGGGATCTGTTTCCAAGAAAGTTTGGAAATGGAGGTTCATCCAAATCTGCTGCTTAACAGGCTATTCCCAGGGATGCACTTTGGCAGATTTTCAACATGGTGAAAGGTGGACACTATTCTGGCGAAAACCTGCTGCTCTTCCAGTGCAAGGAGTTGCCTACAGAGTGGCATATTCTAAAGTGCAGGACTACATGCAAATGGACACACTGAAGCTTTGTGCAGCCTCTCCAAAGATTACATAGGTAAAGACCATAGATTTGGTTATCCTATCATGGGACACATGGGCTTGGGTACTGCATAGTCACCTCTCCATCATATATATCGCTCATGAAATGTTCAGGAATGAAACGTTGATGCAACATTGCAATAATTTGGTAAAACAGACAAACATCATGCATTATATAACTTGAAATTCAAAGAATACTCTAAATGGAAAAAACATACTCAAAATAAAACATACTCATGTACATTGGCGAGAAAAAGTGTAGACTTATCGACCGTTTCGATGAACACTTACCTTCGGTCCACCAAGGCCTACTGATCTCCAGGTTGCTAAGCATTTTAACCCCCCCTTCCCATTCCTATACTGAGCCCCTCCCCCGCCTCCACCACCCTCTCCTTTCCCTCCACTAAAAGTCCGAATGATGATTCCCTTTTGAGCTCACACCATCAGGGAACCTCCTTGCCTGAGATGATCTGTTGCCGACCCTAATTTGTCCAGGTTATGTTCTTGCTTCCTGTCACCCCCCCCCCCCCCACTATAAACAGTCTGCAGAAGGGACCCGTCACGAAATATTGCCAATCCATTTTCTGTCCAGATGCTGTCTGATCCGCTGATTTACTCCAGCATTTTGTGTCTGTCTTTGGTATAAAGGAGTATTGTATCGGGCAGTTCATTTTTATTATTTTCAAAATAAAGTTGTACTGAACAAATTTATAGTAATGCAAGAGGTTATTTGATTAAAGTTTTTTGATATTAAGGAGAACAGATATGGTTGATAGAATAACTGCTTTCATTCCTTTTGATTATGACATTTAGATGTGTTATATGCAAAAACAAGAAAACTTTAGAACACTCTTCTGTAAATGTAATTGATATGAGCTCAACCAAAAATATTGAGGTGAATGAAGCAAAGCTGTATGTCTAAGGCTTCCATCAATGGTCAATTATACTTAAGCGGCTGAGCTCAAAGAAACTTAGAGATACTTATGGAATTTAGTCCCGATGATCCTAAAGTGATGCACTTTGAGAGGGCTATCAAGGATATGACATGCACAATGAATGGTACGGCCTCAGGGAGAATTGAGGAACAGAGGGTCTAAGGATCCCTGAAGATGTAAACACAACTAGATAAGATGTGAAGATGGCCTATGGAATACTTGCGTAATTAGCCAAAGCATACAATCTATGAACAGGGAGTTTATAAAGCATTGTCTAGGATTACTATGTACAATTTAAACATAGAAACATAGAAATTAGGTGCAGGAGTAGGCTATTCGGCCCTTCGAGCCTGCACCGCCATTCAATATGATCATGGCTGATCATCCACTCAGTATCCAGTACCTGCCTTCTCTCCATACCCTCTGATCCCCTTAGCCACAAGGGCCACATCTAACTCCCTCTTAAATATAGCCAATGAACTGGCCTCAACTACCCTCTGTGGCAGAGAGTTCCAGAGACCCACCACTCTCTGTGTGAAAAAAGTCCTTCTCATCTCGGTCCTAAAGGATTTCCCCCTTATCCTTAAGCTGTGACCCCTTGTCCTGGACCTCCCCAACATCGGGAACAATCTTCCTGCATCTAGCCTGTCCAACCCCTTAAGAATTTTGTAGGTTTCTATAAGATCCCCTCTCAATCTCCTAAATTCTAGAGAGTATAAACCGAGTCTATGCAGTCTTTGTTCATAAGACAGTCCTGACATCCCAGGAATCAGTCTGGTGAACCTTCTCTGCACTCCCTCTATGCCAATAATGTCCTTCCTCAGATTTGGAGACCAGAACTGTACGCAATACTCCAGGTGTGGTCTCACCAAGATCCTATACAACTGAAGTAGAATCTCCCTGCTCCTATACTCAAATCCTTAGGTCACCACACTGTAGGAAGGACATGATTACTGGTGATGGTACTAAGGAGATTCACCATAATGTTGCCAGGGCTTCAGAAACTCAATTATGAGGAGAGCCTGGATGGTGTAGGTAGCTTTTCCTTGGAGTGGAGTAGGCTTGGAGAGGGGAAGAACCTGATAGAGATGTACACAAATATGAGGAGCATAGACAGTGTAGATAATGGGGAACCTTTCTCCATAGCAGAGGTATCTAAAACAAGAGGGCAGAGGGTGAGTTTAAGCAATAAGATAATTAGGAGTGAACTGAGGAAGAACCTTTTCATTCAGAGGGTGTTTGCAATGTGAAACTCACTGCCTGAGTGAATGTTTGGGGCAGGTACTTACTTTCTCAACGGTTAGGAAGTATCTGGAGGACCACGTAAATTGCTAATGGGTTTGTTTTGGGCAGGTACTGAATACCAAACATAACTGAAATCACTGCGAGTAATTCTCTATTTTACAGATATCCTGAGTGGTTCATTGTGGATAATCTCAACCAAGAATCAAAGCATAAGGAAGTGAAAGTCGAGGTAGGAATGCAACCGGACACCAGTCAACTGGAGGAAGCCAGTGCAGAAGCAGAATCAAAATTGAGGTAGCGCACTTCCACGCCTACTCTTTCTCAATTTACCCCTTGACTCCTCAGGCTGCCAAATTACAAGGCAAATTCCAATTTAATGGGCATTCTTTGCATGTTTGGTAGCCAATGTCAGCAGATCATTCAACTGGTCCTGTCTTCTTTAGGCTGAATTTTCCATGTTCTGGTCATCATTTGCCTTTCAGCCAACTGCAAAACAGTGCAAATTAACTGGTCATAAGCTAGAAAAAGTGCACAGGAAATTTACGAGGATGTTGCAGGTCTTAGCTATATGAAGTTGGAAAGGCTCCTCGAGAGCAGGAGACAGAGGTGATCTTATAAAGGAGTATAAAATCATGTGGGGTATACATAGGATGAAAGCACAGTCTTTTTTTCTAGGGTTGCGGAATCAAGAACTAGAAGGCATAGATTTAAGATGAGAAGCAAAAGATTTAATAGTAACTATTGGAGGGGATCTTTTTCCTACTGTTTTCATAGAAACATAGAAAAATAGGTGCAGGAGTAGGCCATTCGGCCCTTCGAGCCTGCACCGCCATTCAATGTGATCATAGCTGATCATCCAACTCAGTATCTCGTACCTGCCTTCTCTCCATACTCCTACTGTTCCGGTTCTTGAAAAGTGAAGAGGCTGTTTTTTTTTTGGATGGGGGTATTTTTTTGTTATTAGTTGAGATTTCCCACATCTGCAGTTCTTTGATTTATATTCATTGATGATATTTTATCTGTGCTCGTTGACTGCAACTTGCACAATACAGTTCAGGGAGCCTGTGTTGATCCATTTTTCAATATTTCTCTCCTAATGGTATGCTGTGTTCAAGGTGATCCTAATACTTACATTGCACATAGAAGGCCGGATAGTTTTTACATCAGTGGTGAGTGTGCTATTGGAGAGGATTTCTGGTGACATAATAGAATTTAATATCATTTGGAAAGGTTTGGGATTAATAGGGATAGTCAGCATGGCCTTTTGAGGGGAAAGTCATGTATGATAAACTTGGATGAGTGTTTTGAGGCTGTGACAAAGATGATTGATAATAAAATGGTGTGAATTTCGGAGCACCTACTCATTATGTACATGGTGCAATTCACTTTTGTATTGAGATTGAATCGCAGATCGCTGTACTCATCAGGAGAGATGTTTTCCAGGATGTCCTGTGGCTTAAATAATTGACGTCTGACAACCACAGCTTAATAGAAAGTCAATCTGAAATGGTAACTGCATCTCTCTCCAAACATGCATCCTGATCCACTGAATATTTTCCACATTCTCCATTGTTATTTCATCTTCATTTAAGTGAAAACATTTCCAACCATGTCTTCAGTACTACAATGGAAATATTTTCTATTTACACCATCTTTCTTGTATCGAGTACTGTTGGCCATTTATAATATGTAGAATTAATCAAGTTTGTCATAAATTGGTTAATGCAACTGGGAGACTCTCAGACAATGTTTTTTTTTCATACACATACTTGGTCCTCCTATTTGCTCTATAATTTCCCATCACTGTTCATAGTATTTTTGGAAATACAGCTTTAATCTGATCTATTGGTTGTAGCATCACTTAGCTCTGTCTGCATTTACTGTTTGGCACACATGTAAACTTGTGTTGTAACTGCACCAGATTGACATAATTCTTTAAATATACCTGCACCCATTATTCCTTCTCGACTCCTTACTGGACCTGGCATGATCTCTTGGCTTGATAACAATGGGTCAAAGAGAGAGATACATGAGTTTACAGACTATCACATTGCAATCACATCTAAAAGATCACCATCCTGTAATTCTTACCACAGAAACGGGCTGCTCTGAGCTGCATTTCCAGTATTTTCTATTTTAATTCCAGCATCTGAAAACTTGTTATTCAATTACAAACTTATGTTTCTGTCGGTGCTTTCTTAATTCCAGCATCTGAAAACTTGTTATTCAATTACAAACTTATGTTTCTGTCGGTGCTTTCTTTCAGGCTTCTAAACATCATCGTATTTTGTAAACCATAGTAAAATAACTGCAAGAAGTACCAAAGAGCAGGAAAATCTGTGAATAATTCTTGATCTCACTGCTATCCTAGACAACTTATCATTGTTGATGAACTGACACCGAGAAAGGAGAGGATCCAAATTAAGGTGCAGCCGGACAACAATCAACTAAAGAAACCTAGTGAAAAGCCAGCGACAAATCCAAGGTAATGCTCTTTCACTTTCTCCACCTCCCTTTACTTTCTCCTTCATTCTGCAAGAAGACCAATTTTTCTAGAAGCTATTTCAAGGCATTCCTTATCAATGATGCAACCAGTGTCCGCTATTCATTCATCTGGCCCTGTCTGTCTTCACACTGAAAATCACATGCGTATCTTGAGCAGTAGCAAAGGATTGTCCTACTCTTTGAGCCATTATTCTCAATTAAGTCAAGAACCAGTATTATCACCTCATTCATTTTGTTCCTCACAAGGGCTATTTTCCATGATATGGGAGCATTTTGCACTTATTTATATGATCAATTCATGAGGAAATTTTGTTTTGTACATATTTTAATGTACTTACTCCCATTTTGTGGTGGAAATCCCACTCGCTGCGACATAGGATGGGGCACTCAAGGTCATGAGTCACCCTAACATAGCTGATAAATTCATGCAAGTCTAAGAGTCATACAGCATGGAAACAAGCCTTTTAGCCCAACTCATTCATGCCGACCACGATGCTCCACTCAGCTAGTTCCATTTGTCCGTGTTTTACCCATATCCCTCTAAAACCTTCCTATCCATGCACCTGGCCACAATATCTTTCAAATGTTGTAACTGTATCCACCTCTACCACTTCCTGTGGCAAGTCATTCCATATGCCCAACACCTTCTGTATAAAAAAACCTTTGTCTCAGGTGGCAAACTTGCCATTTTAAATCTTTCCCCTCTCAACTTAAAGGTTTAGACTCCTCTACCCTTGGAAAAAGACAGCGACTGTCCACCTTATCTATGCCCATCATGTTACCTCTCTAAGATCACCCCTCAGTCTTCTACTTTGCAGGAACACAGGCCCAGCTTATCCAGTCTATTGTTATATCTCAAGCCCACCAGTCCTGGCAACATCCTTGTGAATCTTTTCTGCACCATCTCCAGCTTAATTACATCTCAACACCAGCAAAACCAAGGAGCTGATTGTGGACTTTGGAAGGGGTAGGATGGGAACCCACAGTCCTGTTTATATCAACGGGTCGATGGTTGAAAGGGTCAAGAGCTTCAAATTCCTGGGCGTGCTCATCTGTGAAGATCTTTCCTGGTCCGAGAACACAGATGCAATTATTAAGAAAGCTCATCAGCGCCTCTACTTCCTGAGAAGATTACGGAGAGTTAGTCTGTCAAGGAGAACTCTCTCTAACTTCTACAGGTGCACAGTAGAGAGCTTGCTGACTGGTTGCATCATGGCTTCGTTCAGCAACTTGAGCGCCCTGGAGAGGAAAAGACTACAAAAAGTAGTAAACACTGCCCAGTCCATCATCGGCTCTGATCTTCCTTCCATCGAGGGGATTTATCATAGTCGCTGCCTCAAAAAGGCTGGCAGCATCATCAAGGACCCACACCACCCTGGCCACACACTCATCTCCCTGCTACCTTCGGGTAGAAGGTACAGGAGCCTGAAGACTGCAGCAACCCGGTTTAGAAATAGCTACTTCCCCACAGCCATCAGGCTTTTAAACCTGGCTCGGAACTCTGAACATTAATATCCCTCCATCTAGTATTTGCACTTTATTAATTTATTAATTCATGGGTGTATTTATGTATAGAATTGTAGTCAATGCCTTCTATGTTCTGTTGTGCTATGCAAAGAAAGATTTTCATTGTCCTGTCAGGGACAAATGACAATAAACTCTTTTGACTTGACTTTTGACTTTGACTTTGACTACTATGGTATTGTGACCAAAACTACAGGCAATATTCCTGATGTGGTCTCACCAAGGTCTTGTAGAGCTGTGACATGACGTTCCAGCTCTTGTACACAATGGCCAGTGTGATGAAGGCAAGTGCGACCTACACCTATCATTGCTTTGCCCACCTTTATCGCCACTTTCAGGAAACTATGTACTTGTACCCTTTGGTCTCTCTGTTCTACAATACCAGGCCATTCATCATGTAAATTGACAATAAAGCATGGAGCAAACCCTGTGGATCAAAATAATGTAAATAAAAGGTTCCAGTTTGGATATGAAGTTTGACCATCAACTCTGCCACAAATTTTACCGCTTCATAAGCATTGCTGACAAATATTACAAAATCTCTATATTGTGTATATAATCTCAGGCCTCTTAATGAACATGCACTTCACAGTGTCGTTGGTATATACATACAACAACCATTCAGTTGACAGCAAGCCATGCTGCTGCTCCCAAGAGAGAAAAGCACCCCAAAGATTTTTCTACCAGCATTTTAAAGCCTTAAAGCATTTTAAAGATTTACTAGAATGTTGCCAGGGTTTCAGCACCTAGGTTACAGAGAAAGGTTGAACAAGTTAGGTCTTTATTCTTTGGAGCGCAGAAGGTTATGGGGGGACTTGATAGAGGTCTTTAAAATGATGAGTGGGATAGACAGAGTTGACGTGGATAAGCTTTTTCCATTGAGAGAAGGGAAGTTTCAAACAAGAGGATATGATTTGAGAATTAAGGGACAGACGTTTAGGGGTAACATGAGGGGGAACTTTTTTACTCAGAGAGTGGTAGCTGTGTGGAATGAGCTTCCAGTGGAAGTGGTGGAGGCAGGTTTGATTTTATCATTTAAAATAAATTGGATAGGTAGATGGACGGGAAAGGAATGGAGGGTTATGGTCTGAGTGCAGGTAAATGGGACAAGATGAGAGTAAGTGTTCGGCACGGACTAAAAGGGCCGAGATGGCCTGTTTTCGTGCTGTAATTGTTATATGGTTAAAGCCATTTTGGCATTATGACTCCAAGTAACATTGACATCCAATTTTAGGACAAAATGTTGTGCTGACAGTGCGGAAGACAATTTTAGAATATATTGCAATTTAACTGCCGATCAACATTGCAGCATTCCAAGCACCATTCTGCACCCTGGTCCAGTGCAATTACATGCTGTTGCCTGGGATGTTGCAATGTTGATCAGCTGTTAAATTGAGTGGAGTCATGAAAGATGAGATTTATTCTCAGTAAATGCAATGTTATGTAATTTGGGAGGTCCAGAGAGTGTAGAACACTTGTGGGGCCCAAGGAAGTACCAAGGAATAGAGGGACCTTATCATTAGCTTGATAAGTTCATAGAGGTGCCAGGACAGATAGATAAGATGGTGAAGAAGTTATATGTTTGCCTTCATTAATTGAACGTTAGAATATGAGAATGGATGTCATGGTACAACTTCATAAAACGTTAGTTACGACACAGCTGTAGTATTATGTTCAGTTCTGCAAGCCACACTATAAGAAGCATGTAATTGCACTGGAGAGGGTGCAGAATGTTGCCTGGGATGCTACTTTTCAGTTTGAGGAAAGATTGGTTCTCTTGGCGGAGGGAGCATCTGATATGGGTACACTAGGTTTTTAAGGACATATATAGAGTGGATGCTGAGAAGCTTTTCCCCCAATGGGAATGTCTAACAGCAGATTGCATAAAAAAGGGTTAGAGAGGATCTGAGGAATTATTTTTCACCCCGAGCGTGGTTTTGTTTGAAATACATTGCTTACGCACCTAGACCAGCAGAGGACCTATGCTGGTTTGTTGATTTTAGCTCTGCTTTCAACACCATTGTGCCAGAGATACTACACTCCAAACTTTCCAAGTTGACTGTGCCTGAACCCCTCTGTTGGTGGATCACCAGCTTCCTGACAGACAGGAAGCAGCATGTGAGGCTGGGAAAGCACATCTCGGACCTGCAGACCCTCAGTATAGGAGCACCACAAGGCTGCGTACTCTCCTCTCTCCTCTACTCTCTCTACACCAATGACTGCACCTCCACTGACTCCTCAAGTTTGCGGACGACACAACCCTGATTGGACTGATCCAGGATAGGGAGGAATCTGCCTACAGACAGGAAGTGACACAGCTGGCGTCCTGGTTCCATTACAACAACCTGGAGCTCAATGCTCTTAAGACAGTGGAATTGATTGTAGACTTTAGGAGAGCTCCCCCTCCCCTCATCCACTCACCATCAACAACACCACAGTCACATCTGCGGAGTCTTTAAGTTCCTGGGAACCATCATCTCCAAGGACCTTAAATGGGGGGCCACCATTGACTCCACAGTCAAAAAGGCCCAACAGAAGATGTACTTCCTGTGGCAGCTGAGGAAACACAATCTGCCACAGACAATGATGGTCCAATTCTATACTGCCATCGTAGAGTCTGTCCTCACCTTCTCCATCATGGTCTGGTTTGGCTCAGCCACCAAGCACGACATCCAGAGGCTGCAGTGAATCATCCGATCAGCTGAGTAGGTTATTGGCTGCAACCTTCCCTCCATTGACTAACTGTACACTGTAAGGGCCAGGAAGCGAGCGGGTAAGGTCATCTCTGACCCCTCTCACCCTGGCCACAAACTCTTTGAATCACTTCCCTCTGGAAGGTGACTCCGGACTGTCACAACTGCCACAGCCAGACATAAAAACAGCTTTTTTCCACCAGTAGCAGCTATTCTCAATAACCAAAAATCTGTAGCCTCCTTTTGCTCTGGTATTTAATTTAATTTACATGTTTAATCAATAATGTTTTATTATTAATGTTCTATGTGTCATTCCTAACTGTCACGATATGTGATGTTGTCACTTGCGGGCGGGGTACCAAAGCAAATTCCTTGTATGTGAATACTTGGCCAATAAACTTATTCATTCATTCATTACGAAGGTGATGGAGGCAGTGCTCTCACAAATTTTCATAAGTGTCTTCATGTGCACAGACATAGACAAAGGACAAATAATAGTACAGTACGGGAACTGACCACCATGTCTGTGCCGAACCTAATGCCAAATTTAACCATTTTTTACTGCCTGCAATTTATCCGTATTCTCCATTCCCTGTATATCCATGTGTCGATCTAAAACCCTCTTAAACGCCACTATTGTAGCTACTTTCACCACCACCCCTGGCATCGTGTTCCAGGCACCTACCACTCACTGTATAAAAAAACTTGTCCCGCACATCTCCTTTAAAGGTTGCCCCTCTGACCTTAAAGCTCTGCCCTCTAGCCTTTAACATTTCCACCCAAGCAAAAAGGTTCTACCCTCTCTTTGTCTTTCATAATTTTACAACGGAATTTTTTCACAATATGTCAAGGATCGCACCGCCCCAGGATCACAACATTGATGCAAGTTTACTGCTTCCAACGAGCAGCAAGCAATCGCACATGACGTCAGAAGATTATGTGAAGTTCAAAAGGTTAGTTCAGAATGAAATTGGTGAACGTTGTGGGGATTTTGTGTTTAGGAACAACAGAGCACATGGCGGCAGCTTAATATAGCTACATACCTTGCTGCCAGCTCAAAGTCTAACGCAACATTTGATCGTTGGCCAACTGATTAGGTAAACCAGGTTTGTAGAGTGTTGCGAAGTTTACATTTCGCCTCCAATATGAACAATGTAGATCATTACCACGACACGTCTCACATAGCATCATTTTCAGGAACTTTACAAAATCAGTAAAAACGTGGCAAATATTAGATTATTTCTTCCTTTTCTGTCTTGATTTCACTCTTTGTGTGGTTCTCTGTCTTCCTGCTCAACATCCTTTCTCTTACCGTTCTAGTTTGAACCCTATGGATACCCCCAGCAGGCACGCTCTAAGGATGTTGGCCCCAGTCCTGCCCAGGGGTAACCCATCCAGTCTGTACTGGTCCATTTGTTCCCAATCTTCTGCTGAATCAGTCCAGTGTCTCACAACTCTGATTGACTTCCATACCCACCCCCATCCCCTCTCTCGGCACTATTTTTCACACAACATATTTATCCAATATACAATTGAGTTCTTCCTTTCAATTAATCTATTAATTCCCAACTTTCAGATTGTAGGACTTCATCACTTTTTTGAGCCAATATTGCTGATAATGATATGTACAGTGACATAACTGTCCACCCTTCCCTTCCATTATGTCCTGCAGCAACTCAAGACATCCCTCATATCAAGGAGGCAGCATGTCAACCTGGAGTCTCAATTGTGACCGTAGAAACGCCAAACCGTTTCTAATGAAATCTCCAATCACCAACACCTTCCCACACATTTTCCTCCCCCCCCCTATACAGCAAATGGTGCCACGAACATCGTTGCTGCTGCTGCTGCTACCTTTCTCAAAGAAGACATCTCCCCAAGTAGTATCCAAAGAGGTATATCCATTGGAAAGGGGAATGGCTACAGATTCATGCAACATCTGCCTTCCTCTATACTGCCTGGCAGTTACCCATTGCCTTCCCACATGACTGAATGGGTCATCCTCATACATCTCTGCTTCACAGTGAATCTACCTGCAGCTCCAGCTCCGGGTCCGTATTGTGATTAGCCAGGCACACTTCTTGCATACAGTGATGCTGGAGTTTTCCCTAAATTGTCACATTGTGCAGGAGGAACAATCCACAGGTCTGAGCTCAACTTACATGAATTCACTTTAAATTACTCTGAATTAAGATACATTGAATGTAACTACTGTAAATACACTGGGGCTTATCCATTGAGTTTCTGCTGACCATCAAGCACTTGTTTACACTTATCGTAAACTAATTCAATTTTATTCTCCCCACATTACGGCCAACTCCTCCAGATCTATCACTCCCTAGAGGGCGGGTCAATTTATAGTGCCCAATCAACCGACCAACCCATAAGCCTGTGGGATGCGAGATGAAACTAGAGCAGCTAAAACCCACTTAGACACAGAGAAAATGTGCAAACTCCACACCAACGCCAGGGCCATCAAGATTGAATCCAGGTCACTGCAGCAGCGTCATTGGCTGCACTATTATGCTATGTCATGAGAGATTTCAAAATATTAAAAGTGCTTGCAAATGTCATTCACTGTTGTTGAAATGCATATGTTATGAATGTTCTTTTATTCATTTTCTTTGCCAGAAAGTTAAAAGGGAAGCTTCCTTCAGTGGCATCTTCTGCACAGGACGTCTTTTGGCCTGGTCGCATGCTGGAAAAGGTGCGCATGTACCTCCCAAATGCTAAGCTACAGCATGAGGAAGTGTTGTTCAGTAAAATCCAGAAAGGTACAACTTCCAGCTCCAACATCTATCACAACGAGAAGACTTGGCCCATTAGTGACCAGGGATATCTTATGTATGGAGATATTGAAATGAAGAAGCATTACTTGCTTTGATCAACCTGCCCAGGATAGATTGGGCTGTTCATACAGCTTGACCCTTGTGACTGTGAAGCTCTCAGAAACTTGTCTAATCCTTCCTTTAAAAAATGGAAAACAACATGGACTTCTGCGAAAAGACATAGTGTGCAGGAATCTGATCCTTATAATCAGCATTAAATAAGAGATCAAGATTCTACACAAATCCTTCTACCTTCATAACTTAGCAGCTTAAAAACACTCTTCTAAAATTTCTGTGCTCAGTAATAGTGATTCAACTTCACGTTAATTCAATTTTAATTAATTAAACACAATATATTACTTATATTTCCCATCTTTTATTTATTTCATTCATCCCAGGCAGGTAAAACTAACACTCTGCACAGAACTAGGGCTCTGAGATCTACATAAAACTCCCTAGTTATGTGTACATACAAGTGGGCATTCAGGATTAATTTCACATATTAAGATTTTAACTTGTTTTTACTTCTTCTGTCTTCATGGCTCTTACTGTAATTAAGAATAGTAAACTGATTCAAATAGTCATGCTCAGGAGGTTTTAAGAGAAGGGCGGCACGGTGGCGCAGCAGTAGATTTGCTGTCTTACAGCGCCAGAGGCCTCGGTTCGATCCTGACTACAGGTGCTATCTGTGTGTAGTTTGTACGTTCTCACTATGACTGCGTTGGTTTTCTCTGGGAGCTCCAGTTTCCTCCCACAGTCCAAAGATGTGCTGATTTGTAGGTTAATTGGTTTTGGTAAAATTGTAAATTATTCCTAGTGTGTAGGATAGTGCAAGTGTATGGGGATCGCTGGTCGGCATGGACTCGGTGGGCCAAAGGGCCTGTTTCCGTGCTGTGCCTCTAAATCACAGTCTAAAGCCTCTCTAATACTTGCTGAGTATTCCCAGCATTTTCATCATGTCATATGTTATAGAATCATACAGCACAGAAGCAGTCAATTTGACCCACCATGTCCACGCTATATATCAAGTATCCATCTTTTAACCTCAGGGTAAAAAGATTTTCTTCACATTACATCGGACCCTCTTATTCCTAACTTTAAACATATCATATAGCAACCAAAATGCAGAAACAAAGAACTGCAAATGCTGGTTAAAATACAAAAGGACATAAGGTGATAGAATAACTCAGCAGGTCAGGCAGCATCTCGGGAGACCATGGATAAGTTGCATTTGTCCTTTTTTAAACATATAACCCTCGGCTTGTAGATACATCTGTTATGAAGAAAAGTTTTTCACTGTTTACCTGATCTGGAACCCGGACGGGGCGTCGAAGGACGAGAAACTGAAGCGAAGAAGTGGAAGACAAGATACCGAATGGAAACGATGCCAAAAAGTGTACGTGTTTTTCCCTTTTCGGTGTCCCGTCCATTAGGTTATTTGGCTTTTCGGAGTCGCCCTCGTTCGGTTATTTGGCTTTTCGGCGTCGTGTCCGTTCAGTTATTTGGCTTTTTGGCGTCGCGCCCGTTCGGTTATTTGGCTTTTCAGCGTCATGTCCGTTAGGTTATTTGGCTTTTTGGTGTCATTTCCGTGCAGTATCTTGACTTCCACTTCTTTGCTTCAGCTTCTTGTCCTTCGACGCCCCGTCCACACACGCCTGATCTATGCCCCTGATAACCTTGTATCCTCTACCTTGTATACCTCTATCTGATTCCACAACAGCCTCCACACTCCAAGGAAAACAATAGTTTCTCCTTAAAATTGGAATATATTCCTCATATACTGTTGCTACCAGAACTGTGTACAATATTCTTCCTATGGCTGAACTAATTTTTTTTTAAAGTTGAACTATGAGCTAATATTCCGTGCCTCAGCTAATGAAGGCAAGTATCCTACATGTTTTCATAACCACCTGTCCTTGCAGTAATCTTTAGAAATCTATGGACTTGTAGACCATCATCTCTAATATTCACGAGTTGGCGCCAGCAATGGCTGCCTCGCCAACAGTCTGTCTGTCCCTTCCTTCTTTGTGTTTTAATAGTATGTGTTAAATGTATGTTTTTAGTGTTCTTTAGCTTGTTTTATGTGGAGGGGTTGGGGGAAACTTTTTCTTATCTCTTACCTCAACAGCGATGCAATTTTTTTCCGTATTGTATCTCCGTCTGCACTGCACCTAAAATTGAGGAGTTGCCGGCCTTTGCTGGAGTCCAGCTTTTGAGACCTCCACCGCGGGGAGTCCATGGGACTTTAACATCGCGGAGCCCGCGATCGACCTCGGAGTTTCATCCGTGGGTGCTTGCGGACGTAACATCACAGAGCTCACTGTCTCTGGTTAGAGACCAACTTTGTGAACTTGAAGCCGCAGGAGCTTCGATCGCCCCGACGTGGGAGTTTTGATCGCCCCGACAGATGGTTCGACTGCCCCGACCACGGGAGAATAAAGAGGAAGAAGGTTGCACTTTTTTGCCTTCCATCACAGTGAGGAATGTGGGGAATCCGCTGTGGTGGATGTTTATGTTAACTTTTATGTAGTTGTGTGTCTTGTTGATTTTTTTCGTATGGGTGGATGGTAATTTGCATATCACTCTACCTTAATTGGTACATGTGACAATAAAAGACCTTTGAAAACAATACTACCTGGAGCTCTACAGCTTATTCATGCCATTTCATGCCACACAAGATAAAATTAAAATAACTTCTACATGTTGAAAACAAAACTGGATATTATTTTAAATATTGTCCTGCCTTTATTTAGATCATAGACATTGTGACTTGGGTAGTAATTAGTATTAGTTAATTAGTCACTTGTGTCGTGGTACACGTAACAATAATAAATGATGATTAATCATATATTCACCCACTAAGTTTCCGATTGATATCATGTGCTATATTGTCATTAACATTTAGGTGACAAGATACAACCCGCACCAATCATTTCTGCCCCTTGCTGTTTCTTAATTCCATCAAAGCTGATTATCTAATCTGGCATCCTTCTTTCTGTGGTTATCCATTCTTGAATGTCATTGGATGGCTTATCACTGTCTTAATTTTTTAGATGTTACATGGTATTATACTTTCAAGTGAATGACTAGGTTACAGGGAGCACGAGAAACACGGGGATGGTCAAATTAAAGTGAACTGATGCCAGTGAATTGTTAGGGCGTCTGGCAAACAGCACCTGTGGTTAAATAGTTAGCAGTTTATTGGGTTTTACTGTGATACCACAACCTATTTTAAATGCTACTCATTTTTTCAGGGAATCCAGTAAATTAAAAGGAAGCACGTGATCAGTTTAAATTCAGCCCAGCAATTGGGGCCATGATGAGTATGGATCTATTGTATGAGCCTTTTGTCAGGCCCCACTGCCCCAGTGAGTTGCAAGGAAAGGATGATCCTGTTGAGTTTGAATGGAGAGTGAAAACTGGCTCCAGTGAGTTGCAAAGGAGCACATGAATTAGGGGATAATTGAGTGGGAGCCGAGGAAACAGAGCTTTGGTGGATTAGAAGCAGGTGTGGAAACCAGGATTCCAGTAAATTAGAATAGAGTGTGAGAACGTGGGAGCAGAGAGGTCTATAACATTCATTTTTATACATGCTGGGGATTTAGCAAATACAATTTATCAATCTGCAATTAACATCCGTAACCCAATTCATAACCTCACCTCATTCGGTCTTCATAGATAATAAATAAATACATATTTGAAAGATCAGCCTATGCAGAAATGTTACTGAAGGGGAAATGAGGCCTGGTGAAGATGTTACGATAATTTTGAATAGTTGGATAAATTTGAGGGGGCTAAATTCCTAACTCCTTGAAAGTGGCAACACAAGTAGATAGAAAGGCATTTGGCATTCTTGCCTTCATTGGACAGTACATTGAGAATAAAAGTCAGGTTCTAGTCGTCCATTACAGAAAAGATGTGGAGCCTTTAGAGAGGATGCAAAAGAGGTAATGCTGCCCAGATAAGAAGGTTTTAACTATAAGGAGAGGTTGGACAAAGTTGGATTGTTTTCTTTGGACCTGATAAAAGTATATAAAATTATGAAGGCATAAATAGGGTAGACAATCATAACCTTTTCTCCCTGGTTGGAAATGCAAAAACTAGAGGGCATAACTCTAAGATGAGAGGGGCAAAGTTTATATGCAGCGCAAATTTTTTTGCACAGAGGGTTGTGGGTGCATGGAATGCACTGCCAGGGGTGGTGGTGGTGGAGGCATGATAATGAAGTTTGAGACTTTTGGGTAGACATGGAAATACAGGGGATGGAGGCTTATGGATAAGCAGATACAAATTTGTCTTGGCATCATGTTCAGCACAGATGTTGTGGGCAGAAGGGCCTGCTCATGTGCTGTACTGTTCTATGTAGAATGGTAGGTGACCAGAATGAGCTCTCTGGTCACTGGTGGCAGCAACATGATAGGGGCATTTAAACTTTTAGATAAGCTCATACATATGCACAGAATGGAGGGATTTAGATCACTTGCAGGCAGAGATGATTAGTTTAATTTGGCATTATGTTCTGCATAGGCATTGTGGGCCTTGTTCCTGTGCAGTACTCTTCTCCGTTCCATCTACGTCATCATCTATTGTGGCGTAGATTTTTTTGTGTTCCTAAGTACAGGGGAGCACGTGATTTGTTGTTTCTTCTCATCTGTTAATTAAATGGGGACTCTTTTATTTCCCCCCTGGGGTCATGGAAAGGCTTCATTAAGTACTGGCCTAAGCACCTGTCACCTTTGTTACAGTGATAACAGCCAGCTTGGTAGCTGGTGAGGTTTTGCTGGTGTTAAAATGATTCTAAAATGAGCCAACAACTTGAATCACAAGACTGTTTAAGAACTGCGAATGCTGGAAAAATCGAAGACAAAAAATGCTGGAGAAACTCATTGGGTGAGGCAGCATCTATGGAGAGAAGGAATAGGCAACATTTCGGGTCGAGACCCTTCTTCAGACTGATGTCGGGGGTGAGGGTGGAAGAAAGGAAGTAGGCGGAGACAGTAGGATGTGGGAGAACTGGGAAGGGCAAGGGAAGGAGGGAGAAAGCAAGGGCTATCTAAAATTAGAGGTCAATGTTCATACCGCTGGGGTGTAAACTACCCAAGCGAAATATGAGGTGCTGTTTCTCCAATTTGCGCTGGCCTCATTCTGGCAATGGAGGAGGCCCAGGACGCAAAGGTCAGACTGGGAATGGGAGAGGGAGTTGGAAGTGCTGAGCAACCGTACGGTCAGGTTGGTTAAGACGGAATGAGCAGAGGTGTTGGGCAGAGATTTCCGAGCCTGCGCTTGGTCTCGCCGATGTAGAGAAGTTGACATCTGGAACAGCGGATGAAGATGAGGTTGGAGGAGGTGCAGGTGAACCTCTACCGCACCTGGAAAGACTGATTTGGTCCTTGGATGGAATGGAGGGGGGAATGTAAAGGGACAAGTGTTGCATTTCGGGGAAAGTACCCAGGGAGGGGGTGGTTTGGGTGGGAAGGGACTAATTAACCAGGTAGTTACGGAAGGAATGGTCTCTGCAGAAAGGGGACAACATGTGAAGATGTGGCCAGTAGTGGGATCCCGTTGGAGGTGGTGAAAATGTTGGAGGATTATGTGTTGAATGGGACGGCTGATGGGGTGGAAGGTGAGAACAATGGGGACTCTGTCCTTGTTACGAATAAGGAAGGGGGAGTAAGAGCGGAGCTGTAGGATATAGAGGAGACCCTGGTGAGAGCCTCATCTATATTGGAAGAGGGGAACCCCCGTTCCCTAAAGAACGAAGGCATCCCCGATGCCCTAGTATGGAACACCTCATCCTGGGCGCAGACAGAGGAATTGTGAGTAAGTGATACGAGTCTTTAAGAAGAAGCAGGGTGCCCTGTTTCTCAGGATGCTGGATTACAATGGTAGATGGAAAGTCAAGCTGGGTAGACCACCCTCACCCCCTACCACTAGTAGCGTAGAAATGTTGCAGTAAATGGGGGCTTATGATTGGCTCGGAAAAGGGGGCAGTAGAACTGTCTGCTTGAAAGATGAGATAGAATAATGTCAAGATGCCCTTGTATGTTTGACTTGTGTTAATCATCTGTTCTTGAATAAGATTAACATAAATAAAAAGTATATTATGACTAATGAAATAATTAATACCCATGTAGTAGATGGTAGTTATAGGAAAACATATAGCTAAGGACAAATATATTTTCATAAAGTTGTAGCTAACAAAAAATAAAAGTTGTTTACTGTAGTTGAACTGTCGGCTAATTCTGCCGTGAAGCGAGAGAACTGGTGAGCAGTTAACTGCTGCCTTCTCTCCATGATATCATCCAATAAAGTCTCTTGAAGCAGACCTCGAAGTCCCCGCTTTTCCTTTTTCTTTAATTTCCCTCTAAGATATTTACTTCAAAGGAGTGACATTGGTCCTGTGAAACGCAAACAGTCCTACCTCAGATGATAACAAAGGCTCATCATTTATTTACCTGCCTCTACACTCCACAATTTGAGATTTGTAATATAAAAAAAATCACATGTGGTTAAAGTGCACATTGTCAGATTTCAATAAAGGCCATTTTTATACATTTTGGTTTCACCCTGTAGCCAGCAGTGTGTATACATAATCCCCCCACTTCAGGGCACCATAATGTTTGTGACACGGTAATGTCATGTAAATGAAAGTAGTCATGTTTAGTATTTTGTTGCATATCCTTTGCATGCAATGACTGCTTGAAGTCTGCGATTCATGGACATCACCAATTGCTGGGTGTCCTCTGATGATGCTCTGCCAGGCATGTATTGCGGCCATCTTTAGCTTATGCTTGTTTTAGGGGCTAGTCCCCATCAGTTTTCTCTTTGGCATATAAAAGGCATGCTCAATTGAGTTCAGATCAGGTGACTAACTTGGCCACTCAAGAAATGACCATTTTTTAGCTTTGAAAAACGCCTTTGTTGCTTTAGCAGTATGTTTGGGATCATTGCCTTGCTGTAGAATGAACTGCCGGCCAATGAGTTTTGAGGCATATGTTTGAACTTGAGCAGATAGGATGTGTCTGTACACTTCAGAATTCATTATGCTACTACCATCAGCAGTTGTATCATCAATGAAGACAAGTGAGCGAGTACCTTCAGCAGCCATACATGCCCAGGCCATAACACCCCCGCCACCATGTTTCACAGATGAGGTGGTATGCTTTAGATCTCGGGCAGTTCCTTCTCTCCTTCATACTTCGCTCTTGCCATCATTCTGATATAGATTAATCTTCATCTCATCTATCCACAAGACCTTTTTCCAGAACTGTGGTTGCTCTTAAGTACTTCTTGGCAAACTATAACCTTGCCATCCCATTTTTGCAGCTAACCAGTGGTTTGCATCTTGCAGTGCAGCCTCTGTATTTCCGTTCATGAAGTGTTTTGCGGACAGTGGTCATTGACAAATCCATACCTGACTTCCAAAGAGTATTTCTGATCTGTTGGACAGGTGTTTGGAGATTTTTCTTTATTATAGAGAGAATTCTTCTGTCATCAGCTGTTGAGGTCTTCCTTGGTCTGCCAGTCCATTTGCGATTTGTAAGCTCACCAGTGCTCTCTTTCTTCTTAATGATGTTACAAGCAGTTGATTTTGGCAAGCCTAATGTTTGGCTGATGTCTCTAACAGTTTTACTCTTGTTTCTCAGTCTCATAATGGCTTCTTTGACTTTAATTGGCACATCTTTGGTGAAAAACTTCAATAAGTTTCCAAAGGTGATGGAAAGACTGGAGAAAAGACTAGGAGCTGAGTGCTCTCTTATACCTCCATTAAGGAGGCAATTAAACACACCTGAGCAATTACAAACACCCGTGAAGCCATGTGTCCCAAACATTACGGTGCCCTGAAATGGGGGGTGGGGGGGGAGCTCTGTATAAACACAGCTGTAATTTCTACATGGTGAAACCAAAATGTATAAAAATGGCCTTTAATAAAATCTGACGCTGTGCACTTTAACCACATGTGATTTTTTTCTATCACAAATCTCAAATTGTGGAGTACAGAGGCAAATAAATAAATAATGGTTCTTTGTCCCAAACATTATGGAGGGCACTGTAAATAGTTTTGAGAAAAATACTTGGAACAAATTAACACAATTTGTCCCCATTTTCTCCATATATTGCCTGTCCTGCAGAGTATTTCCAACATTTTATTTTCATTTCAGAAAAGCAATGCTGCTTCTGCAAGGACTCCGTGGCAACATCAATATGCCTGTTTTTTTAAACAATAAATGATTGATCTTGTATTGAATTGCTGAACTTTGATTCACACAAAATGAGCACTCTTAACAGATGCCTGACATACTGATAAGTTACTGGCTTGAGGAAATATAATGAATCACTTCTTGCTAAAAGCTTTATTTACACGGCTTTCTCCATTCGCTGGGCAGCACGAAATTTCCCAGTCAGCTCCTTGGGTAAAGGCACCAATCCGGGGCAGGGAATTTGTCCTTCTACTTCACAAATGCATTCCCGCAGACAGTACTTCTTGATTCCAAAATGTGCAGGATGGGAATAGACATTCTTTGCTAGTTCTTCTGCATGCTGCAACTCTCTGTGGGAAAAATAAGATATTGTCAGGGACTACTGAAGAAATTACACAATTTGTAAGCCCGTGCACAGGTGGAACAGCTGTATTGATGCTGCATAGCCATTTAGCAGCAAGGAAAAAGTGGCGCAGAGTTAGAGGGCAAATGTGAAGGGAGAAATTGCCCACAGGCATGGTGCCAAGACAGCGTTGTACATTTGGAGAGAGAGTAAAATTGGAAGGCTAATCATTCAGAAGAGTCATATTGAGTGCATGGATAAACAAGGAACTACGGGTGCTGTTTAACAAAAAAAAGCATTAGAGTAACTCAGCTTCACTGTTCACACCTCCATCCTTGCATCACACGTTGCCCCTTCATATCTGGTCTATAGTTCCCTGAAAATAACACCAATGGATAGGTGGTGAAGGAGACATATGGCAGAGGATGATGGCGAGAGTACTTTTTGTGGTTTGTAAGTCTGCGATTCGTGTGTTTGGATAGTGCTGTTTGTTACACACTGTAAAAATTTGGATAAGAATGCCGGTGGATTAATGGGCAAATTTGCACGTCACTAAAATGACAAATGATCAGCACAATGGCCATGAAATGTAATCCTGATCTTTCCATCTCTATTAGTCTTCTTAAAGCATACCACAATTAATGGCAAAGCTGCATGGAAGACTGAGGAATTTTGGTGCACAAGCCCATCCATCCCTGAGGTGGTGAAGAACACACTTGCTGTCATTAGAAAGGCAGAGGAGCAGGAAGGTTATGGTCCTTTAATAAAACATTGATTATGTACCAATGGAATACTGTCACTGCACCTTAAGAGGGACATGAGTGTGCTGGAGGGGATACAGAGGATATTCACCTGGGATATTAGCTGGGATAGAGGGTTTAAGTTATGAGAATGTATTGGCTGGGCTGTTTGTTCTTGGAGTGGAGGAAGGATTTAGAGGAGCCAAGGGAGATCTGAAAGACGGCCACAAATTAGAGTGGCATAGCCAAGGCAAAACCATTGCTGTCTATAACAAGAGGGCATGGAAGTAGTCAATTGTAAATATTGTGAACTTATAGAAATACCTTTTGTAAAGTAATTAGGCTCAACATATCTGAATAAATCTAACATGGTTCTAAGAAAGGTCAAAACAAAGGCTTACTGGCTTTTTCCTAGGATTGTCTTGACACGCTCAAGGATGTCTCTGTGATTCTTTCCTTCTACATCAACCAAAACCTGTTCACCGTCACCTGGAGAAAATGGCAAAAGCATGTATCTAAACATTATACTGATGCAGTCAACTCATGGATGAGTCTTTTCCTGCTATAGGAGAGGCTGACATTATTCCCCACATCTCGCAGATTAAGTCCTATCCCAACCGTTATGACTGACCCATCCTATGAGGCAGCAATACCCCTATTCCCTAGATAGAATGTACCCACGCTGAATATCAACCGATCTGAACATATTTCAACCTGGCCATTAACATCCTGGTCTGCGTCATCACACAATTCCAATATTAGCTTCTCACCGTGAACCACACCACTACATATCCTTTAGGAAACGCCATCCTGAATATCAAAAAACAAAAAGAAACAGATACCAGGACTGTTTATTCCCACACCACAAGGTGCATCCTCTCCTTCTCATCTATCATCCCCCAGTAAACTCAGTGGCACAGCGGTAGAGTTGCTGCCTTACAGCACCAGAGACTCGCTTTCAATCCTGACTATGCGTGCTGTCTGTACGGAGTTTGTCCATTCTCCTCGTGACCTGCGTGGGGTTTCTCCAGGTGCTCCGGTTTCCTCCCACACTCCAAAGCTCTACATGGTTGGTAAGTTAATTGACTTTGGTAAAGTGTCCCTAGTATGTAGCACTAGTGTACAGGTAATCGTTGGTCAGCGCAGACTTGTTGGACCGAAGGGCTTGTTTCCACGCTGTATCACTAAATCAAAAACGCTGCACCCGATGGGAGTGCATCCATGCACCCATATGCCCCACTCACTCCAAGATGATGTGGACTCAAGCACTGATGACCCTTCCTTACAGTGGAAAGACTGTGACCACAAGGCAATACATCAGGCCACGTCTTCAGATTTTGTCCTTCAGCACTAACTCATGACAGTCCAGAGACAATGTGATAACATCAAACAAGTCTTACCCAGCACCATAACAATCTGATCCAGGTCACAGAAACCATGTTCCACCACCTTGAAGAGGTATCGCCAGGTGAAACTGGCTGAGGCATCCCAAGCAATGTTGTTCTCCCACTTTCCATGCACGCATGCACATAACCCACTGCCATTTGAGATTGATTGCACTGTCACTGCTAACTCCACAGCCAAGCTATCCAACATTAACCCTCCCTTCTCCCATTTCCACCAAGATAGCATTGCATTAGTTTGGAGAGTATGTCTATCGAAGGTTTAATGTAGTATCACTATCTTTAGAACATGAGGGGAAAAAAACACTTACCTAAATAAAACCTAAGAAATGATGATGGAGTCTGGTTTTTGAACATAACAATCTGAACCCAAGGATTCTGATACTGGATCTGGGGTATGTTGAAAAAAACAAACTTTCTGAAAAGAAAAAAATGTAAACAAATTGGCATCATAAGCTTAACAACACTGCAGCATTTGCATAACAGAAGATTAATTCAACTTCCATTGGCTCCAGTATTAAATTAGCTCAGCCCTCTTGTTTTTAGCTATCCACAAAAGTCCAAGTTTTACCTAGATAGAAATGTCAAATATTAGAGGGCGTAATTAATGCTGGAAATGGAAAAAGTTTAAACATTTACGTGACTTTTTTTGTTACAGCAAGTTGTAGGTAGATAATTCAAAATGGAAATGCAGTTAACTGGTCAGAAGACAACACCATGAAAATAGAGGAACTACAAATTAAATGCTACATTTTTAAAGCAAAACAACACCAAGAGAAGGAGGTGTTTGTGCACAAATCTCTGGAAATGTTTCTTTCTGTACAAATGCATGTTAAAAACATTTCCAGTATTTTCAGAGTATATATTTAAAACTGTTAGGGCCTGTTGCCAAAACTATTAGTAATGCATTAATACAGCAGAAGCATACAGCAGAAAATCTAGAATGCTCCTGACATTCATATTTCCACCATCCTCAAGACACGTCAGAAATGTGATAAAATACTATCCACCAGGGCTGTGGAGTCAATACCCAAAACACCCAACTCCGACTCCTTGATTTCTTGTGTATCCGACTCAGACTCTGACCCCTAGGTATAATAATTCTAAATCTGCTATGATGATATTACACAAGATGGCATTTCCTAAGAACCACATGAATCATCTGGCTACCTTTTAAACCCATGTCCTTAAAGTTTTGAGTCTAATGGTTGTAGCTATACTATTGTGGCTTTTTAAAAATAATTGTTTATTCTTGAAAAAAAAATCATTATGCTAAAAGAAAACAAAATTACAGAAAGGACTATGATGAAATTAAAATTCCATTAAAATAAATAAAAATTATAAAAGCATTACTCCAAAATGTATTAAACTAAGCTTACTGGTTTGAGCTAAATGGCTAAATTATGACAACAAAAATTCTCAAGTGCAATAGAAATTAAAAGTAAATGCATAAGTAGTTGTTTGCTACAAAAGTACATACCTAAAATGTATTAATAACTTGTCCTTAGGAACAGAATTGCTTCTGCCAGATCCTCTTTCATTGAAGCCCTTAAATATGATGTAATTATTTTCAGTGCAGAAGGTAGTCAAAAATGCTGGAGAAACTCCGCGGGTGAGGTAGCATCTATGGAGCGGAGGAGTAGGTGACTTCGCGACCCAAATTGTCACCTATTCCTTCGCTCCATGGATGCTGCCTCACCCGCTGAGTTACTCCAGCATTTTTGTCTACCTTTGATTTTTCCAGCATCTGCAGTCCTTTCTTAAACATTTTCAGTGCAGAGTGCACCCACGCTGACCTGAGTGGGTGCTATGGCTGTTACTATCATAGCTGCAAATTTTACTATTTCTGGATAAGCAGGGATGACGGGGAATTATAGACCAGTTAGCCTGATATCGAATGTGGGGAAGATGCTGGAGTTAATTATTAAAGAATACAGGCGCATTTGGATAGCAGTAAAAGGATTGGTCAAAGTCAGCATGGATTGATGAAGGGGAAATCCTGCTTGACTAATCTTCTGGAATATTTTGAGGATGTGACAAGTAAAATGGGTGAAGGAGAGCCAGTGGATGTAGTGTATCTGGACTTTCAGAAAGCCTTTGATAAGGTCCCATACAGGAGATTAGTGGGTAAAATTAGAGCACATGGTAGGGTATGGACATGGATAGAGAATTGGTTGGCAGACATGAAACAGAGTAGGAATAAACGGGTGCCTGTCAGAATGGCAGGCAATGGCAAATGGAGTGCCACAAGGCTCAATGTTGGGGCCGCAACTATTTACAATAGTTAGATGATGGGATTAAAAGTAACATTGGAAATTTGCAGATGACACAAAGCTGGGTGGCAGTGTGAACTGCAAAGATGCAAGGAGGTTGCAGGGTGACTTGGACAGGTTGAGCGAGTGGGCAGATGCATGGCCGATGCAGTATAATGTAGATAAATGTGAGGGTATCCACTTTGGCGGCCAGAACAAGGAGGCAGATTATTATCTCAATGGTGTCATATTAGGAAAAAAGGAAGTACAATGAGACCTGGGTGTCCTTGTACACCAGTCACTGAAAGTAAACATGCAGGTACAGCAGCCAGTGAAGAAAGCTAATGGCATGTTTGCCTTCATAACGAGAGGATTTCAGTATAGGAGTAAAGAGGTCCTTTTGCAGTTATACAGGGCCCTGATGAGACCACATCTGGAGTATTGTGTGCAGTTTTGGTCTCCTAATTTGAGGAAGGACATCCTTGCTATTGAGGCAGTGCAGTGTAGATTCACGAGGTTAATCCCCAGGATGGCAGGACTGTCATATTAGGAGTTTGGAAAGATTGGGCTTGTATTCGCTGGAATTTAGAATGAGAGGGGATCTTATAGAAACACATAAAAATATAAAAGGACTGGACAACCTAGATGCAGGAAAAATGTTCCCAATGTTGGGGAAGTCCAGAACCAGAGGGCACAGTGTAAGAATAAAGGGGAGACCATTTAAAACTGAGATGAGAAAACACTTTTTCACTTAGAGTTGTGAATTTGTAGAATTCTCTGCCACAGAAGGCAGTGGAGAGGCCAATTTACTGGATGCATTTAAAAGAGTTAGATAGAGCTCATGGAACATGGGGAGAAGATAGGCACGGGTTATTGATTATGGATGATCAGCCATGATCACAATAAGTGGTGGTGCCGGCTCGAAGGGTCAATGGCCTCCTCCTGCACCTATTTTCTATGTTTCTATGCCCCATCTACACTATTCACTATCTATTCCACTCAACATTTTATGCACGTTATAGGGCTTTTATGCAATAACATTGGTGTTATTGATTTATTGAATTTTTGTTAATTGCATGGTATCTCTGTATATTAGGTTGATAGGCCTGTAAATCTGCACTGTAAAAATGTAATTGCTCCACTGTCAGTACATATGACATCCAAGGAAAGATAGTTGAATGGATAGAAAATTGGCTTCCAGGAAGGAAGGTTGCTTCTCCGACTGGCGGCCTGTTACAAGTGGTGTCTCTCATGTTTCAGTGCTGACCCCATTACATTGTCATCTACATTAATGATTCGGATGAGAACATACAGGGCAAGATTAGCAAGTTTGATGATACAAAAGTGGATAGTTCTGAGATAATGAAGATGATTGTGAAAAATTACAGCAGGATCTGGATCAATTGGCCAGGTGAGCTGACAAATGGTTGATGGAATTTAATACAGAGAAATGTGAAGTGTTGCATTTTGGGACGTCTAACATGGGCAGGACCTATACGGTGAATGGTAGGCCTCTGGGTAGTGTTGTAGAGCAGAGGGGTCTAGGAGTACAGGAACATAGCTCATTGAAAGTGGCATCACAGGTAGATAGATGGTCAAAAAGGTTTTTGGCATATTGGCCTTTATCAGTCAAAGAGTATAGAATATAGAAGTGTTAAAGAAGAAACTGCAGATGCTGGAGAATCGAGGGTTACACAAAAAGCTGGAGAAACTCAGCGGGTGCAGCAGCATCTAAGGAGCGAAGGAGATAGGCGACGTTTCAGGTCGAGACCCTTCTTCAGACTGGGCAGTCTGGGAGAAGATTTATGAGGATGTTGCCAGGACTAGAGGGTCTGAACTATATGGAGACGTTGTGTAGGCTAGTGCAGGAGGATGAGGGGTGATGAGTAAAATCATGAGGAATAGATCGGGTAGATGCACAGTCTCTTGCCCACTCCACCTATTATTGTGGATAATTGGTCTAAACATCACGTGTGGGAGATATGCCTGCTGTTTTTAAAAACAGGTTATTTTTGTGATCGAAATTCAATTGCAGGTACATAGCTCCTTGAAAGTGGTGTCACAGGAAGACAGAGGGGTCAAGAAGGCTTTCGGTACATTGGCCTTCATCAGTCAGAGCATTGAGTAGAGAGTAATGTGTTCAGTTTTGGTCACCGTATTATAGGAAAGATGTTCTGAAGCTGGAAAGGGTGGGCAAGGTGATCAAAAACTTCACCCATTCCATCTCGCCAGAGCTGCTGTCTAACCCGCTGAGTTACTCCAGCATTTTGTGTCTATCTTCAGTTGCAGTTCAGTTTAGTTTATTGTCACGTGTACTGAGGTACAGTGAAAAGCTTTTGATGCGTGCTAACCAGTCAGCGGAAAGACAATACATGATTACAATTGAGCCATTTACAGTGTACAGATACATGATAAGGGGATAATGTTTAGTGCAAGGTAAAGCCAGCAAAGTCCGATCAAGGATAGTCCAAGGGTCACCAAAGTGGTAGATAGTAGTTCAGCACTGCTCTCTGGTTGTGGAAGGATGGTTCAGTTGCCTGATAACAGCTGGGAAGAAACTGTCCCTAAATCTGGAGGTACGCATTTTCACACTTTTGTACTTTTTGCCTGGTGGCAGAGGGGAGAAGAGGGAGTGGCCAGGGTGAGACTCGTCCTTGATTATGCTGCTGGCCTTGCCGAGGCAGCATGAGGTATAAATGGAGTCCATGGCAGGGAGGTTGGTCTGGGCTGCGTCCACAATTCGCTGGAATTTCTTAATGCTTGCTGAACATTTATTTTTCTGGGGAGAGCTTAATTTATTGTCATGTGGACCGAGGCATATGGTCAACATGGCCTGATTCTGTTCAGTTTAGCTTTATTACCATATATTCATCTTGAGAACATACGCGGCATGATTAGCAAGTTTGCAGATGGTAAAGCAAAATTGGTTAGTGTCAGGGGATATGGGGAGAAGGCAGCAGAATGAGGTTAGGAGAGAGAGATCAGTCATGATTGAACGGCGGTGTAGACTTGATGGGCCAAATGGCCTAAGACTGCTCCTACTTGTGGGAGAGTCTGGGACTAGAGGTCATGGCCTCAGAATTAAAGGACGTTCGTTTAGGAATGAGATGAGGTGGAATTTCTTTGATCAGAGGGTGGTGAATCTGTGGAATTCTTTGCCACAGACGGCAGTGGACGCCACGTCAGTGGATAAGGCAGAGATTTACGTAGCCTCTGAAATTTATGTTGAGGTCGGAATCAGGACTTTTTTTTACCAAATCCTACTCCAGCAGCACCATAATTGCTCCAACTCCACAGCCATGCTATCCACGTCCCCAGACGAACATATTCAACCAGTGTGCATAACCTAGGTCCGAATTCATAGAACAGCGGATGCACCCATTTTCTGGGCCCTACACAACATCTCTCCTTTGTTCTTTGTAGACCTACTCATTCCTTAGCTAACCCTCTTGCTTCTAATGTGCATAAAACATTATTGGGGTTCTCCTTAACAAGAACATTCTTGACAATAACATTTTTGTTACCTCCAACGGGATCCCACCACTGGTCACATCTTTCCATCTCCTCCGCTTTCCGCAGAGACCGTTCCCTCTGTAACTCCCTTGTCAATTCAACCCTTTCCACCCAAACCACCCCCTCCCCGGTACTTTCTCTTGCAACCGCGGGAAATGCTACACTTGTCACTTTACCTCCCCCCCTCGACTCCGTCCAAGGACCCAAGCAGTCTTTCCAGGTGAGGCAGAGGTTCACCTGCCCCTCTTCAAACCTAATCTATTGCATCCGCTGCTCTAGGTGTCAGCTGCCCCACATCGGTGAAACCAAGCGTAGGCTTGGCGATCGCTTCGCCCAACACCTCCGCTCAGTTCGCAATAACCAATCTGATCTCCCGGTGGCTCAGCACTTCAACTCCCCCTCCCATTCCAAATCCGACCTTTCTGTCCTGGGCCTCCTCCATGGCCAGAGTGAGGACCAGTGCAAATTGGGCCCAGCGTAACAGCAGCTCATATTTCGCTTCGGTAATTTACACCCCAGCAGTATGAACATTGACTTCTCCATTTTCAGATAGTCCTTGCTTTCTCCCTCCTTCCCCTCCCCTCCCCAGCTAGTATACTGTCTCCGCCTCTTCCTTTCTTTTTCCCTCCCCCCGACACCAGTCTGAGGAAGGGTCTCGCCCGAAACGTCACCTATTTCTTCTCTCCGTAGATGCTGCCTCACCCACTGAGTTTCTCCAGCATTTTTGTCCACCCATAATATTCCATTGCCTCTTTTAGCCCTCCTAATTCCCAGTTCTTTCCTGCTTCCTTTATATTCCTCAAGCGTCTTGTCAACTGTCAGCTCCCTAAACCTTGCATGTGCTTCCTTTTGTTTTAAGACTAGTTGCAACATTTCTCAAACCTTGCTGCCCTGGTCTTTTATCTTCAAGGGAACACCGTGACCCTTAACAACGAGTTGTCCTTTAAAAGATTCTTACCCAAAATGTTAGAATATTTCCAAAGGCTGCATGGAGGATAAGAAATGCATTGATCTAATGGATAAAAGGTAGATGGTGGCTTAGTGATGCAGATACAGTGCCCTCCATTTGTTTGGAATAAAGACCCATCATTTATTTATTTATTAACATCTCCCATTGTGTACGTGCCTGTTATCATGACCATTGTGTACAGGTCTGTTGGTTAATTGAGTAATGTGGGAGGGGCATTAACATATATAAAGCATTGCAATTAAGGGCAGAGAGCTTGACTCTTTGCTGGGTTGTTAACCTGTGTGGAGACTCCTGCTCAATAAACGTACGTTTAAAGTGACCCCGGTGCCTGGTCGATTATTGTCGAAACAACCGATGTGAGAGAAAAATGTAAATCAACAACAGCATGTGCTCTGATTTTGCCCACTAATCTCCTGTGTGGGACCTTATCAAAGGCTTTCAGAAAGTCCAAATACACTACATCCACTGGCTCTCCTACATCCATTTTACTTGTCACATCATCAAAATATTCCAAAAGATTAGTCAAGCAGGATTTCCCCTTCATCAATCCATGCTGATTTGGACCAATCCTTTTACTTCTTTAATAATTGACTCCAGCATCTTCCCCACCAACGATGTCAGGCTAACTGGTCTATAATTCCCCGTTTTCTCTCTCCTTTCTTGAAAAGTGGGATAACATTAGCTACCCTCAAATCCACAGGAACTGATCCTGAATCTATAGAACATTGGAAAATGATCACCAATGCCTCCACGATTTCTAGAGCCACCTCCTTGAGTATCCTAGGATGCAGACCACCAGGCCCTGGGGATTTATCAGTCTTCAGTCGCATCAGTCCACTGAATACCATTTCTCGCCTAATGCAAATTTCTTTCAGTTCCTCTGTCTCCCTAGATCCTCTGTTCTCTAGTACATCTGGGAGATTGGGTCTGACTTCACTGAGGAAGACACCTGTACTGTCTTCACTAAGGAAGTACCTGTACAATTCTTCTGCCATTTCCTTGTGCTCCATAATAATTTCACGTTTCTGCCTTCAAGGGACCCACATTTGTCTTTACTAATCTTTTTCTCTTCACATACTTAAAGAAGCTTTTACTATCTTTTTTATTCTTGGTCAGCTTATCCTCATACTTCATCTTTTCACCCCATGTAGCCCTTTTTGTTACCTTCTGTTGTCTTTTGAAAGTTTCCCAATCGTCTGGCTTCCCGCTACTCTTTGCTATGTTATACACCTTTTCTTTTAGTTTCATTCCATCCTTAACTTCCCTTGTCAGCCACAGCAGCCTCTTACTCCCTTAGAATCTTTCTTCCTCTTTGAATTTAAATGATCCTGCATCTTCTGGATTATGCCCACAAATTCCTGCCATTGTTGTTCCACCGTCATTACTGCTAGGATCCTTTTCAAGTGGACCTTGGCCAGCTCCTCTCTCATGCCTTCATAGTCCCCTCTGTTCAACTGCAACACTGACACTTCCGATTTAACCTTCTCCCTCTCAAATTGCAGAATAAAATATATCATATTATGGTCACAACCTCCTAGCGGTTCCTTTACTTTGAGTTCCCTTTATTAAATCTGGTTCATTAGACGACACTAAATCCAGAATTGCTTTCTCTGGTAGACTCCGGTACAAGCTGCTCCAAGATATTTATATCCTTTCCTTTTATATCCCAACGATGTGTTCTTAGGTAAGTTAACGGGCAATGTAAATTACTCCTTTATAGGTGGGTGACAAAATTAATGGGAATGCAAGATATGTCTACAGGGAAAATTAGTGGTAGGATGGAATTGCTTAGTGAGTTAGCAATTAGTTGATGGCCGGTCGGTATAGATAGATTTCAGTGCCTGAAGAAGGGTTTCGGCCCGAAACGTTGCCCATTTCCTTCGCTCCATAGATGCTGCTGCACCCGCTGAGTTTCTCCAGCACTTTTGTCTACCTTTAGTTGATGGCCGCCTTTTATGCGCCAAGGCCGCACAGAAACATGGAGGAAAAAATACAGGAGCGTTTCAGTTTTAAACAGCAAGAGGTTCTGATCTGAGAGATATTGCCTGATGTTGTGCCCTGTTCCCCCACCCCACAGTAAAGAGTCAGCACTCTCTGCCCAGCCCAGCCCAGCCCAGCCTAGCCTACTCACCGTGCTCCCTCACTCAGCTCCCCGTGAGTGTTGTAGTTCACCGTCAGCACCTTCACCGAGTCCTTCAGCGCCACCGCCCCCTTGCGCAGGTACTCGAGAGTCCGGCGGACCGGGAAACGTCCTTTCATCGGCATCGCATCACCGCTCGAGCCGAGCCGAGCCGAGCCGCCCGCCCGCGCCTGCGCACGATGCCCGCTGGCCCCGGCCGCCCCTCCCGCGCCTGCGCACTGAGGTCGGTTTGTCCGTGGCGGAGACAGACGCATGGCAACAGTAAAATGGGCGCAGGAGTAGGCTATCCGGCCCAAAGATATAGGATCTTTGAGTGTTTACACAAAATGCGGGAGAAACTCAGCGGGTGCAGCAGCATCTATGGAGCGTAGGAGATTGGCCACGTTTCGGGCCGAAACCCTTCAGACCTTTGCCTATCTCCTTCGCACCATAGATGTGTAAACCCTCGATTTTCCAGCATCTGCAGTTCCTTCTTTAACATATAAGATCTTTGATCCGGCCCTTCAAGCCAGCACCGCAACTCAACATGATCATGGCTGATCTTCTAAAATCAGTACCCCGTTCCTGCTTTTTCCCTATATCCCTTGATTCCTTTGGTCCTAAGAGCTAATTCACTGGTCGGCACAGGCTACAACCTACAATAACCTTCGACCTCCTGGCGACCCACCCACGGCACGAGAATTCTCGCTACTTGGCGGCTTCATTCTAGTTGCCGCTAATTTTTCAACATGACCGTAATGAGGCCGCAAATAGTTCCCAGAATGTAGGTACTCCTCACGACCATGAAGGCAACTACCCACGAACATATGGCAACCATGTGGCAACCGCATTGTCTCCTGCAGTTGCCTAAAAAGTCGCCTAAGTGGGACAGGCCCATTATTCTTACATTGTGACCACTTGGTTCTGGACTGGAGTGCTGGGCGCTGGAGTGAGCCAGCGGGTCAGGCAGCATCTGGAGTAACTCGGGGTCAGGCAGCATTTGTGGAGAGAAGTTCTCTCCCCCACACCCCGTTGTCTGCCGGCATCATAAGTGACAGGAGCAGAATTAGGCCATTCGACCCATCATCTGCTCCGCCATTCAATCATGGCCAATCTGTCCCTCCTATCCCAATTCTCCTGCCTTCTCCCCATAACCCCTGACAACTGTACCGAACAAGAATTTATCTATCTCTGCCATAAAATTATTCATTGACTTGGCCTCCAAAGCCTTCCGTGGCAAATGATTCCAAATTCAACACCATCTGACGAAAGAAACCTCTCTTCATCTCATTCTTAAAGAAATGTCCTTTAATTTTGAGACTTATGACCTCTAGTCCTCGATTTTCCCACTGGTGGAAACATCCTGTTCACATCCACTCTATCCAAGCCTTTCACTATTCGGTAAACATCTGCTGGCCTCTCCCTTCCTGTGCTGGGGGTCATTATCCGATATCAACCCTCTCAGCCATATTACTTTTATGACTAGGGGAAATAATAATAACAATAATATCTTTTATTGTCATTACAAAGACATTTGGTTTGCAACTTCGAGATTTCGGTTAGCAACCTTCGAGAACAAGGTTTGTAAAAACGAACATTTGACCAGTACCATCAACACAGACTAAAGTGCGAGGCCTGGGGAGACAGTCCATGGGGTGGGGGTGTGGTACTCAGCAGGGCCGGTTCAGAGGCTATAGCTCTGGGAATGAAGCTGTTCCTGAGTCTGGTAGTGCGGGCATAGAAGGCCTTGTAACGTCTGCCGGAAGGGAGTAGTTCGAACAGTCCATTACAAGGGTGAGAGGAGTCCTTATGTATGCTGACGGCCTTCCTGAGGCACCGTGTGTGGTAGATGCCCTCCAAGGCTGGTAGCTGTGTCCCAATAATCTGTTGCACTCTGTGGACAACGCGCTGAAGAGTTCTCCTCTCCGCCTCCGTGCAGCTGAGATACCACACAGAGATGTCATACGTTAGTATGCTCTCTGTGGTGCAGCGGTAGAAGGTCATTAGCAGCTGTTGGGGCAGACCAGTCCGTTTCAATGTTCTCAGGAAGAACAGTCGTTGCTGTGCCTTTTTGACCAGCGCAGCGGTGTTGGTGGACCATGTGAGGTCCTCTGAGATGTGAGTGCCCAGAAACTTGAAGCTGGACACTCTCTCCACACTGTCTCCATAGATGGAGATTGGAGCGTATTCCCCATTCTGTAACCTCCTGAAGGCGATAATCAGCTCCTTGGTCTTGGAGATGTTTAGCGACAAGTTGTTCCATGAGCACCAGTCCGCCAGGTTCTGCACCTCCAGCTCTATAGTTTGTTTCATCACCGTTGGTGATCAGCCCGATCACCGTTGTGTCGTCTGCAAATTTGACAATGGTGTTGTTGTCAAATGCAGGGACACAGTCGTGGGTAAAGAGGGAGTATAGCATGGGGTTCAGTACACAGCCCTGTGGTGTGCCGGTGCTCAGGGTGATAGTGGAGGTGTAGGTGCGGCCCCAGTCTCACTGCCTGCGGTCGCCCCGTCAGAAAATTCAGGATACAATCACATATCAGTGAGCTGAGGCCTAGCTGGTGGAGGAATTTAAATTGAAATGTGAAATTGAATTAAATTGAATTGAATTAAATTGAAAATACACAATTTAAACATGTAGGAAGGAACTGCAAATGCTGGTTTACACGAAATATATACACAAATGCTGAAGTAATTCAGAGGGACAGGCAGCATTTCTGTATAGAGATGCTGCCGGTCCTGCTGAGTTACTCCAGCATTTTGTGTCTGTCTTACTTTTGTCACTGCTGTGTTAACTTTTCAGTTACCGATGAGCATGCAATGTTGGGGAGTAGGATAGGGAGGTGCAGCCATGGGATACAGACTGGGCAAAGTGTAACACCCCATTAAATACCCGTCTCCAGCAGTACCTGGCCCTCACAGCACCACTGCCTCAATCATCAGCAACAGAGGATGTCGTTGGGATTTGGAGTGAATAGAATGGACAGCCGCGCTTAAAGTAGGTAAATCATCCAGTCTAGATTGGATGCATCCTAGGGAAGTAAGGGAGGACATTGCAGAAACTTTGGGCTATAATCTTCTATACATCACAACATTTAGAGACATTTCCGAGGACAAATAAAATCCAAATACATCTTTGTTCGAAAAAAGTGCCTAGGGATAAACCAGGAACAAGAGACCATTCATTTAATCTCAGTAAATACGAAAAGTTCTAGTAAAAATAACTAAGGATACAATTAGCAGTCACTTCGATAAGGATGGGTTGATGAGAGAAAACCCGTGTAAATGTGTTAAATATAAATTGGATCTCACTAACAAAAAGACAAAAAGACAAAATGCTGGATACATTTAGAAACCGGACAGAGCAACTGCAACTTAAAACCAACCTGCTTTCTCTTTCCCAGATCTGATGAAGCATCTCCAACTTGAAACGTCTTTTTCCACAGAAACTGCCTGACCACCTGAGTGTTTCCTATATTGCTCATTTTTGTTTCAGATTTACAGCATCTGCAGCTTCTTGATTTTCATTCATTGTTTATTAACTTTTACTGGACACACAACTCCTCCTGTTTTTAATAGTTCATTAAGACTGATAGTTCGTAAAAAAAAAACATTAAAAATGTGAGATAAACCTAAACAAAATAAAGGTTGTTTAAAACAAATGAACACTGACTCACAGTATGAAGAAGGGTCTCAACACGAAACATTACCTATTCCTTTTGTCTAGAGATGCTGCCTGACCCGGTGAGTTACTCCAGCTTTTTGTGCCTATCTTTGGTTCAAACCAGCATCTGCAGTTCCTTCCCACACAATGGGGAACTATTACTGGCCACTAGGGGGCATTCCTGTAAAGCTCGTTCAGAAAGAACTGCAGATGCTGGAAAAATCGAAGTTAGACAAAAGTGCTGGAGAAACTCAGCGGGTGAGGCAGCATCTATGGAGCGAAGGAATAGGCGATGTTTTGGGTCGAGACCCTTCTTCAGACTGAAGTTGTCCACGTGGGCACAAACGATGTCGGGAAGAAGAGGAAGGAGATTCTGCAACGCGAGTTTAGAAAGTTAGGAAGAAGACTGAAAAGAAGGACTTCTGGGGTGGTTATTTCTGGATTGCTTCCAGTACCTTGTGCTAGTGAGGGTAGGAACAGGGAGATAGGGGATCTGAATATGTGGTGTGGGGACTGGTGCAGCAAGCTAGGATTTAGATGTATAGACCACTGGGATCTCTTCTGGGGTAGGGGTGACCTGTACAAAAGGGATAGGTTATACCTTAACTGGAGGGGGACCAACGTTTTGGCAGGCAGGTTTGCTAATGCTACACATGTAGATTTAAACTAAATAGTGGGGGGGAGGGATTGACAAATTGGGAGTATAAAGAAGGAGTTAAAGGGAAAGTGAGTACAGGAAAAGTTACAAAAGACTCCCGAATTAATGGGAAGGAAAGTTCGAGAAGTCAAGTCAAGTCAAGTCAATTTTATTTCTATAGCACATTTAAAAACAACTCTCGTTGACCAAAGTGCTTTACATCGTTGCAGGTACTAACGTGCTGCAAACAGTGGTACATAGATCTAACAATACATACATAAATACATACATACAGCGCCACCTTAGAGGACCTCAAGAAAGGGATAAGGGAGTAAGGTCAGAGCCAATAGTGATTGTTGTGAGAGGGGAGGTGAATACCTAAGTCAAAGTGTTGTATATGAATGCGTGAAGAAATAAAGTGGATGAGCTTGAGGCTCAGTTAGAAATTGGCAAGTGTGATGTTGTGGGAATTACAGAGACTTGGCTGCAAGAGGACCAGGACTGGGAACTGCATATTCAAGGGTATACGTCCTATCGAAAAGACAGACAGGTGGGCAGAGGTGGTGGGGTAGCTCTGTTGGTGAGGAATGAAATTCAGTCAGGGGTGACATAGCGAGGGGTGACATAGAATCAGGAAATGTAGAGTCAGTATGGATAGAACTGAGGAATTGTAAGGGTAAGAAGACCATGATAGGAGCCTGGAAGACCCTAATAGGAGCCCCCCAAACAGTAGCCTGGATATAGGGTGCAAGTTGAATCAAGAGTTAAAAATGGCATGCCACAAAGGTAATGCTACGGTTGTTATGGGAGATTTCAACATGCAGGTACTGGGAAAATCAGGCTGGAACTGGACCCCATGAAAGGGAGATGTGGAGTGCCTCCGTGATGGATTCTTAGAGCAGCTTGCACTGGGGCCTACCAGGGAGAAGGCAATTCTGGACTTAGTATTGTGCAATGAAGCGGATTTGATAAGGGAACTCGAGGTAAAGGAGCCATTAGGAGGTTGTGACCATAATATGATAAGTTTTAATCTACAATGTGAGAGGGAGAAGGGTAAATCATAGGTGTCGGAATTACAGTTGAGCAAAGGGGACTATGGAGCCATGAGGGAGGAGCTGGACAAAGTTGACTGGAAAGATAACCTAGCAGGGGTGACAGTGGAACAACCATGGCAGGTATTCCTGGGAATAATACAGAAGGTGCAGGATCAGTTCATTCCAAAGAGAAAGAAAGATTCCAAGGGAAGTAAGGGGCGACCGTGGTGGACAAGGGAAGTCAGGGAGAGTATAAAAATAAAAGAGAATAAATATAACATAGCAAAGATGAGCGGGAAGCCAGAGTGGGTAACTTTTAAAGAGCAACAGAAGATAACTAAAAAGGCAATACGGGGAGAAAATATGAGGTACGAAGGTAAGCTGGCCAAGAATATAAAAGAGGATAGTAAAAGCTTATTTAGGTATGTGAAGAGGAAAAAACTAGTAATGGCCAAAGTTGGACCCTTGAAGACTGAAACGGGTGAATTTATTATGGGGATCAAGGAAATGGCAGATGAGTTGAACAGGTACTTTGGATACTAAGGAGGACACAAACAATCTTCCTGATGTACTAGCCAGAGGATCTGGGGTAACGGAGGAACTGAAGGAGATTCACATTTGGCAGGAAATGGTGTTGGGTAGATTGATGGTACTGAAGGCTGATAAATCCCCAGGGCCTGATGGTCTGCATCCCAGAGTACTTAAGGAAGTGGCTCTAAAAATCCTGGACGCATTGGTGATCATTTTCCAATGTTCTATAGATTCAGGATCCGTTCCTGTGGTTTGGAGGGTAGCTAATGTTGTCCCACTCTTTAAAAAGGGCGGCAGCGAGAAAACAGGTAATTATAGACCAGTTAGCCTGACATCGGTGGTGGGGTCAATAATAAAAGATGAAATAGTGGCGCAGTAGCAGGATCAGTCTGAGTCCGCATGGATTTACAAAGGGCAAATCATGCTTTACTAATTTTCTGGATTTTTTTGTAGATGTAACCAGGATAATGGACAAGGGAGAGCCAGTGGATGTAGTGTACCTAGACTTTCAGAAAGCATTTGATAAGGTCCCACATAGGAGATTAGTGAGCAAAATTAGAGCACATGGTATTGGTGCTGACATGGGTAGAAAGTTGGTTGGCAGGCAGGAAACAAGGAGTAGGGATTAACGGGTCACTTTCAGAATGGCAGGCAGTGACTAGTGGGGTACTGCAAGGCTTGGTGCTGGGACTGCAGCTATATACAATATATATTAATGATTTGGATGAAGGGATTCAAAGTAACAATAACAAATTTCCAGATGACACAAAGCTGGGTGGCAGTGTGAACTGTGAGGTTGCTATGAGGATGCAGGGTGATTTGGAAAGGTTGGGTGAGTTGGCAGATGCATGGCAGATGCAGTTTAATGTGGATGAATGTGAAGTTATCCACTTTGGTGGCAAAAACAGGAAGGCAGATTATTATCTAAATGTTTTTCAAGTTAGGAAAAGGGGAAGGACAACGGGATATGGGAGTCCTTGTTCATCAGTCACTGAAAGTAAGCATGCAGGTACAGCAGGCAATGAAGAAAGCGAATGGCATGTTGGCCTTCATAACAAGAGGAGTTCAGTATAGGAGCAAAGAGGTCGTCCTGCAGTTGTACAATTTTAATGATTGAAAACAAATGTTGCTAAAAAACGTTTTAAAAAACTGGTTACATGGTGGGGTTAGAAAGGGAATATGCCCTGTCAGATTCAGATTCAGATTCAATTTTAATTGTCATTGTCAGTGTACAGTACAGAGACAACGAAATGCATTACCATGGGCACCCTGGGGGAGTTCCGGGACCGCTGGGCTCCGCAGGGTATTGAATGCATCCTTGACAAGGAGTGTAAGATAGTTGTACAGTAGTTTAGTATGGATATTTGTTTGTATTGTATTATGCTGGTGATATCTGGTTTGTTTTATTGTAGTGTAATATTATTTTTTTAATAATCAAATAAATCTTTTGAAAAAAAACAAAACTGATTACATGAGGAGGTGTGGTGATTTGGAGCTACCGTCCAGATACAGAAATATGTGATTTAAACATCTTTTGGAATTCGGAGGAGGCACATTAATACATTTAAACATCTTTGTGTATCGCTGTGGCATTGCAGAGACTTGGTTTAAAGTTTTCTGCTTGTTTTGGGACTGCGAACAGTCTTATCAACTGACTGCGTAGCTCCCACCATGGTGGCTGGCAACTTGGCAGGAAACTATTTGCGCACCAAAAAAGGGGAGGAAAATCTCTCTGGACTTTTACACCAGCATCCAGAACAACCCCCATTACTGCCTCGTCGGTGCTGACCGGGCCGGTCTGGTTTTCGTCTGGTGTGGGAGGATTTCTGCACCTGCACCATCTCTACCTCTTTCTGTGGCCTTGGAGCCTGGAGCTGAAGACTAAGCCTCCTTTCTCTCGGCAAGACCATCGGAGATAAGAGGCTTCCAACAACAAGCATGCAGGCAAGTCCCTTTCGTTGCTGTAGGAGCGACGAAGAACAGCTGGGATTGCCTGCGAAGGTTAGCAGCTCGCCAGGGAATGCAGGAGAGCCGAGATAGCCGGGCAGAGGTGGTGACGCAGCTGTTTTTCGGGGAAGCCGCCATAATCAACGTTCGAGGTGACACCACTTGCCTCCTTCCCTCGAACTGTTCCATATTGTTTTTGTGTGTGAACTTGGCCTCGTTGCATTTGGACTGCCTGTGTCTCAGGCTTTGTGTAAGTGTTATGTTTAAATCGTAGCACCTGATACCATGCTGGGTCAGTGTTCTGGGGGAGCGGGGCCTTCCTAGAGTTATGCAAAGGCGGCTGCTTCAGCTGTTTCGGCTGCTGCTCTGGGGGCCCGGTTCTCCAAGGAACCTGCCTTTCGAGCATGGAATAAGGTGCTACTTGCCCCCTCATATGAACCTGGAAGACTACTCGGCTGCCGTGGCCGTAGCGGCCAAGCCCACGGGCGTCCTGTACGTGGGAAGGGTGTTTGGGAAGGCAGTGTTCTTCGTCGGGTCTGTTGAGGGGGTGATCACAGCAGTGAGTAAAGGGATCTCAGTGGGAGGATCATTCCTACAGGTCGAGCCCTTGGCGACCACGGCGCAGCGGATGGTCCTGTCCAATATCCCCCCCTGCATCACAAATGAGGCCCGCCTTCCCCTCCTGGACATCACCCCGATATCCCAGGGGCTCCACAGGAAGGAGCTGCGGCACGTTTGTTCCCTCCGGCGCCAGCTGATGATGTTGCTGGACCGGGAGGAGGTAGTGGACGGCATCTCTGTGTCCAACAGGATGGGCATGATTTCACCGTCTACTGGACATCGGAGCGCCCAAGGTGCCATGCCTGTAAGGAAGTGGGGCATATTCGAATTAATTGCCCCAAATCCCAGGTGGAGGCCTCTGTCTCTGGTGCCACTAACCCTCCATACCCCCCCCCCCCTCCCCCCCCGCTCCCACCCTCTTTTAATTGAGTCATGGAACCCTGGGGTTGTGCAGAGCATGGGTGGGGGTGTGGAGGGTCAAAATAAGTGAGGCAAGGTGGCAAAGAAGACTGGGAACAGTACCCCCAGAGACAAGTACTTTCCACCCATCCAGTCACCTCCCATTAGGGAGTCTGCAAGCCCCATAATCCAGCCGGGGGTGGTGGGGATCGGGCAGGAGGGGGTGCCACAGAGGAAGGTTGCTCAGGTGACCCCAGAGTCTGGGAGCTCATCCCCATCAAAAAAGAGGAGGAATCTCTCTAGGCAGGAGCGGAAGGGGGACCAACGGGTATCCTCCAGTGGGGTGGGGAGTACTGTGGTGGAGGAAGATTCCCATCCTCTGGTTTGGGCCCCGGTCCCATTTTCTGGAGGGGATTCTGGGGAGGGTGGCGATGGGGACCACTCAGGTGATATGGAGCAAGAGGAGATTCCTGTTGGGGAGTCCCGCATCAGGCACCCAAGGAAGCCCAGGAGCAACCCACCCAGGACGAGCCACAGAGCACGCCTCTGCAGAGACTAGGTGGGGAGGGTGTTGGGGAAACCAACCCTTCTCTCCCTCACGACCTGGCTCCAGAGGGACTCCCTCTGGTGCATCAGAGTTCACTCTGGGCCCAACTGAGGAGGGGATAGTCACCCCACTGTCGATGGTCTTGACTCCCCGGGTACATCTGGGGAAGGCCCCTCTGCCACTGGCCCCAGAGGTGGAGGAGAGAACAGCGAGTGGCATCCCTCCAGTGGCCAAACCTACACGGGCTCACCAGCTCGCAAACCTCATCCTCAGAAGGAGGGGGAGGGGCAAGGGGTGAAGGGGAACGACCGGCTCAGCTCAGGTCCTTCTTGGACGACCTGGAGGAGGGCGCCAAGACCAAGAGCAGCGTCGTTCCTGTTGACGGTAGAGGGACCAGTGGAGCGTCCTTTGTAGTCAGGGTCCGGAGGGCAAGGAGCACCGCCACTCCATCTAGGGCCAGAGGGGGAGGAGTGACTCTGCTATCAGTGACCAAAGGACTGGTGACGGGATCTAGGGAGTAGGCAGGGCTGAAGATGTCCTGGTTGGGTCGCTCCTAGGCCTGGCCATGCTGGCCATCCGCAAGTTACGGCGGCAGGCAGAAAAGGGCTTTGCCCGAGCCAGATGCTTGCCCCTTTACCGGGGTTGTGTAGTAGTTATTAGTAACATAGTTGTTTGATGATTTTGTAACATGGTAGCGGGCTTTTCACCACGGTTTGTTTTTTTGGTTTTGTATCATGTTGAAATTAAATAAATTATTTTTTGATTAAAAAAAAGCTGGTTACCAAGCTCACGTAACTGAGTCTCTGCGCATCCCTCTGCAATTGGATCCTCAACTTCCTCATCCACAGATCACAATCTGTCCGAATTGGCGGAAATACTTCATCCTCAGTAAACATCAGTACGGGAGCACCTCAAGGACCCTCTCCAACGCCAGCACCACCTTCCACAGACATGGGGCCCAAATCTGTTTACAATATTCCAAATATGACCTCACCGGTGCCTTATGAAGCCACAGCATGATATTCTTGCTTTTATATTCTAATCCCCTCAAAATGAATGCTGTCATTGTAATTTCCTTGCTAATCACCAACTCAACTTGCAAATTAATCTCTTGGGGATCCTGCACCAGCACTACCAAACCTCTCTGCACCTCTGATTTCTGAATCCTCTCCTCATGTAGACAGTAATCTACACCATTCATTCTACCAAAGTGCACATCTGTACATTTTGCTGTGCTGCATACCATTTGTCACTTCTTTGCCTACTCTTCCAACCTGTCCAAGACCTTCTGCAGACTCTTTGCTTCCTCAACACTACCCGCCCCTCTATCTAGCTTTGTATCACCCACAAACATGGCCACAAAGCCAACAATTCCATCATCCAAATCATTAATATATAACGTGAACAGTTGCGGATCCAACACCGACCCTTATGGAACACCACTAGTCACCGGCAGCTGACCAGAAAAGTATTCTTTCAGTCGGTCAATCTTTTATCCATGCTAGTTCCTCTCCTCCATACCATGGGATACAATCTTGTTTGGCAACCTCACGTGTGGCACCTTATCAAAGGCCTTCTGAAAATCCAAGAAAACAACATCTACTGATTGTCCTTTGACTATCCTGCTTGTTACCTGCTCAAAAAACCCCAACAGTTTTGCCACACAAGATCTCCCCTTAACAAAACCATGCTGACTTTGGCCTCTCTAATCATGTGCTTCCAAGTACCCCGAAACCTCATCCTTAATAACGGACTCAACTACAGTACTAGAAACATAGAAACATAGAAATTAGGTGCAGGAGTAGGCCATTCAATATGATCATGGCTGATCATCCAACTCAGTATCCCGTACCTGCCTTCTCTCCATACCCTCTGATCCCCTTAGCCACAAGGGCCACATCTAACTCCCTCTTAAATATAGCCAATGAACTGGCCTCAACTACCCTCTGTGGCAGAGAGTTCCAGAGACCCACCACTCTCTGTGTGAAAAAAGTCCTTCTCATCTCGGTCCTAAAGGATTTCCCCCTTATCCTTAAGCTGTGACCCCTTGTCCTGGACCTCCCCAACATCGGAAACAATCTTCCTACATCTAGCCTGTCCAACCCCTTAAGAATCTTGTAAGTTTCTATAAGTTCCCCTCTCAATCTCCTAAATTCTAGAGAGTATAAACCGAGTCTATGCAGTCTTTGTTCATAAGACAGTCCTGACATCCCAGGAATCAGTCTGGTGAACCTTCGCTGCACTCCCTCTATGGCAATAATGTCCTTCCTCAGATTTGGAGACCAGAACTGTACGCAATACTCCAGGTGTGGCCTCACCAAGACCCTATACAACTGAAGTAGAACCTCCCTGCTCCTATACTCAAATCCTTTTGATATGAAAGCTAACATACCATTCGCTTTCTTCATTGCCTGCTGTACCTGCATGCCTTCTTTCAATGACTGGTGTACCATGACACCCAGGTCGCGCTGCATCTCCCCTTTTCCTAATCGGCCTCCATTTAGATAATAGTCTGTTTTCCTATTTTTGCCACCAAAGTGGATAACCTCACATTTATCCACATTATACTGCATCTGCCAAACATTTGCCCACTCACCCAGCCTATCCAAGTCACTACTACTAACTGGCCTATAATTTCATTTAATTTTGCCCCACTCCTTTCTTAAACAGTGATTGTGATTTTCCAGTCCTCTGGAACTATTCCCGACTAGTGATTCTTGAAAGATCACTGCTAATACCTTCACAATCTAAACAGCTATCCCTTTCATACCTTAGGGTAGAGGTGACTTATCCACCTACAGAACTTTCAGCTTCCCAATCATCTGATCCTTAGTAATAACGACTCCACTAATCTCTGCCCCCTAACTCTCTTGAATTTCTAGCATATTACTGGTGCCTTCCACTGCGAAAACTGACGCAAAAAAACGTATTAGTTCACCCGCTATTTATTTATTCCGCATTAGTACTTCTCCAGCATCATTTCCAGTGGTCCAATGTCCACTTTTGCCTCTCTTTTACGCTTTATATATCTGAATACATCTTATCTCCGCTTGTAGGCTTTTTTTGCTGCCTTTTGTTGGTTTTTAAGTGAGATCAACCGTTTGACCAAATGGTGCCAGCACAACAACCTGGCTCTCAACATCAGTAAAACCAAGGAACTGATTGTGGACTTTGGAAGGGGAAGGATGAGGGCTCACAATCCTGTTTATATCAGTGGGACGATGGTGGAGAGGTTAAAAAACTTCAAATTCCTGAGCGTGCATATTTCCAAACTTTTTTTACAGTAAAGGTGGTATGTGGAACGACTTGCCAGATGAAGTAGTTGAGGCAAGTACTATCTCAATGTTTAAAAAATTGGAGAAGTACACGGATAGGGCAGGTTTAGTGGCATATGAGCCAAATGCAGGCAGATGGGACTAGTATAGATGGGGCATATTGGTCGGCGTGGGCATGTTGGCTGAAGGGCCCGTTTCCACATTGTATATGACTTCTTACAGCTGAACCTGGTTGATTACCCACTTTTCCTGGACATTGTCTGTTTAATTTCACTCGACCAGGTAGTCACTTTCCTATTTTTGCTCCCAGTTAGACCATTCTCATATCACAGTTTAATCATCGACCTGTACCTAACCGGCACACGGACGCTTTCACCGTGTTAATGGTGACCTATAGATTGTCGAAGAACATGATTCAGACTTGCAAGTTGAGCATAACCATTTGCCTTGGATGGTCAGATTCAATACTTTAAATTTAAAATATATATGAGAAAAATATCTCTTATATATACATAATTGTTCGATTAATGTAAGATATTCTAATCCAATTTAAAATACTACACAGACTATATTACTCAAAAACCAAACTGAACCAAATTTTTCCAAATGTATCAACAATCTGCGACAAATGTCTTTCTCAAGAAGCAACTATAGCACACACCTTTGCTTCTTGCATAAAACTCCATAAATTTTGGAAAGGAATTTTTGAAATCTTCTCAAAATTATTAAAAACAAAACTGGACCTCCATACAGAATTGATTATTTTTGGAACAACAGGAGCCTGCTCTGAGCTATCAATATTTCAAAGACGTTTCCTCAATTATGGCCTGATAATGGTAAAAAACCGTATACTTAAATTTTGGAAAAATACATCCACCCCAACTCTTAAAATGTGGATCACAAGCATGTCTGAGACGCTACATCTCGAAGATATGTGATTCGTCTTAGCAGGAAAATCAGAGCAATGTTTAAAGATATGGCCTCCTTTCATCGATTCATTACAAGCATAGTAGATATGTTACAAAACTTACCTTAAGCAGCGCTGCAGTTCTGCCGCTCCCCGTGTGCACGACTTTGGCACCTTTCAGAGGGGGGCGGGCTTAAAGTGCCGTTTTTTCACAGGCAGGAGAAATCGATTCATGTCGGGCGATTTCGTTGCGGAAGAAAAATCGCTCCGACATTTCATGAATTAAGGTATTTTTAAATTACTCGAAATTATTTATTAACTAGAGTAATTTAAAAATCACCCTCAAAAGCCATGAAAACCGACAACCGGAAGGATTTTGCGTAGGGGCGAAAAAAAGGTAGTTAATTTTTATATTAAAAGTTGTTTTTTCGAGAGGCTTTAATAACATTTTCATGTTGCGAAATGGCGTCCAAAAAAATGTATGAACAAACAATATTTTTCCTCCTTCCTCCGGCTGTATTTTTCATACTGACTTCACCGCTAACCGCAACGTTCCAATCCTCTGCTTTCACTAAAACCCACTCGCTAGTTGATTTAAATGGCCATTAATTTACAGGAATCAAACACTAAATTCCTTCCATTTGGCCCAGAAATTCATGAAAATGAGATTTAAAAATTATGTTATATTGTGGATTATTGTGTGAATGTTATTTGGACACTTAGGCAATTTAAAAAAAGTTTATCTTTTCTTAAGAAATGTATAGATGTTTAGATCTACTCATTGAATTTTGTAATTAGCTACAATTAGATAACGAACTAATTATATGCTTTAATGTCAGGTCATCCAAGTAAGATTGTTTCATATTTATTTCAGAATGCTTCAATCTATAATAAGTGAAAATTTAATTGAGTTCTATTAATTTTTAAGAAAGTTATGGGCTTTTAACTGATCCAGATCACAGCTTTTGAGTTAAGTCAATTGAAAGGCGATGGGGAACAAGATGCTAATTTCCGAGTATGAAAATGGCCATAACTTTCTTAATACTGAAGATATGAAAGTGAATTAGGTGTCAAATTAAACTTCTTTTTATGCTTTATCTGATGGGATAAATTGCAGACTTGATTTTTTAAATCTCAAAATTTTGTAACATTGCTGGTGCGACACAACTTCGGAATTATACCGATTTATGGACAAGGTGATGGGTGGGGTGAGAAACGAACTAGGTACATCACACGTTTTGGTCTTTTTTTTCCTTTTTATTATTTTTAGTCTTTTGTAAGTTTTTACTTAGTCACTCTGTGACTACACTCTTTGGTAGTTTTAGGGGTTTACACATTCACTAGCTCTTTCACTCTCTCTCGTTCATGCTCTTTTTCTCCTTTTCTATTTCATTTTTGTCAAAATTAAAATGGAAGATGTACAATAAATGTATTTTGTCATACGCCGCGGTTTATACTACTGTGCACGGCTTCTAATAAAAATATTATTGAAAAGACATATATAGTGATAGGTATATGCCTGTACGCACGAATTATTACATGGGTCGCGTCTGGAAAAAACGTATTTCCCCTTCACCCCAGATTTGATCCTGATTAAAGTTCAGCTCCACGCCGTCATCTTTGATTCCAATGGACCTCGCCACGCTCGCCGCCGCCCTGAATGAAAGGGGGCTACGGGGAAGCAGAGCAGGGGCGAGCTTCCGGGTGGGCGGTTGCTGAAGTGACGAAACTTCCGGCCTTCTCTTCCTCTTTGTCTGGCGCGGCTCGGAGCGGTGGGCGCCATTTTGAGCTTCCCTGTCGTCGAGTGAGGTACACGATCATCTCGCTGCTAACATGTCGGACGAAGGAAAGTTGTTCGTCGGCGGTCTTAACCTCGACACAGACGAGCAGGCCCTGGAAGAACAATTCTCGAAGTACGGGCAGATCACCGAGGTACGGGTCATTAAGGACCGAGAGACCTTTGTATCGCGTGGTTTCGGCTTCATCACTTTCGATAACCCGGAGGATGCCAAAGACGCGCTGCAGGCCATGAACGGCAAACAGATAGATGGCCGCCAGATCCGAGTGGGCCACGCCGAGAAGAAATCGGGCAGTCGCGGCGGTTACGGCCGGGGCGGCGGCGGTGGTGGTGGTTACGGCAGCCGTAGGAGAGGCGGCGGCGGCGGCTACTGGGACAGCGAGAGGAACAGCTATGGCGGCGGCGGCGGCGGCGGCCGGTACGATCAGCAGGACCGCGACAGCTACTCGGGTGGGTACCGGAGTCAGACCGGTAGCAGTTACTTCGGAGGTCGCTACCGGGACTATGAATGAAGGGCGAGAATCGACCGTTTGTGCCGGATTCCCGTCGACTTGCCGCCCAGCGCGGCTCCTGGAGTCGCAGAAAGCCGCTGTGAATGAATTTGATTTGCCTGTTATGTTAAAATGCTAGAAACCCAGTTTGACCATTGTCTTGATTAATCTTGTTACCTGTTGTTTGTTCTGAGGTCTTCCTTAAGTTGGGCTTTCGACTTTGCGCCCCGCTTGCCATGTGGTTTTCTGTGATAACAAAATTTACCCGACCCACGGAGCCTCTGTGTCATTGGGACGGTGTGTTGGCGATTTAAATTGCCCGAGTCTCCTTCCGTGAGCTTCTTTTGGAATTTGTCGAAACGATTCGCTTTCTGGTGAGCTCTTTCCACAATTCCATGCGGCGCAAAGAACGAAATCGGGCTGAAAACCTTTTAACTCCCACTTCCTGACCACTTTATCCGATTGCCATCTTTAAGATCTCAATGCGGATCGCTCGAGTTTCTTTTGATCGACCGATTTTCTTCACTTAATTATCTCATGAAGATTGAACACTTAAAAAAAAAAACACACCTTACTATCCCGCATTATAGCTTTTAATGCATTTAAATATCTTTTGGACCAGTAAAATGGAACCCGTAGAAATCATTCATTTGAGCGGGAAACCTTGTCTGTTGCCAACAGTACACCCGAGTGCTGAGTCACTTGTCTCTAAAACATAATGAGAAAATCAACTACAGAGCAGCTCTTCTGTCGTACACCTTGTCACAGGCCTCTTGGAAAGCAAACTGATCGTGGTCTTTTTATTTTGAAACATTTATTGAAAACTGTATACATTTAAATTTTCATTTACCATTGTTGTACTTTCATCGACCAGTATGGTCCATTTTGGACATCAATTTGCCACTTGGAGACCAATCTTTGCCAGTGGATGTATCTCAATAAAATAGCTTCAGGTACTCTAGTGACTTGTCTTTGTTACAAACCATTTAAATTCACTCCAAGGAGATGAATCTGAAGATTGTCTTTTCTTGCTAAACATGTCTCACCCTGATAACTTGATTCCTATTACTGCAGAAGGTTTGAAGGTGGTCCTCAAAATCTATCAAATCTAAGGTAATAAATGTGTTGGATATTAGTTTGGAGTGAATGTATAATTTTTATTGTGTTTTTTAAAAAGCCTGTGTAGAAGCCATTTTTGCCATCCTTTATATCATGGAATTAACATGCTTTTTCCTTTTTACAATGGCAGTCTGCGTACTCTTTGTAAAGTAGTAACAATTTAATCATTTTGCCTGGCAGATGCACTGATGTTTGTAGCATTCTTAATTAATTCAAAGTCTCTATTCCTGTGACCGCTCTGGCGATTTTTTTAAACATGGGGACTATATTGGCGTTCTTAATGTAGTTTACTATTCTCGAAATAGGGGGTGGGCATTGGCTTCAAAGAATTAAATGTGACTGCATTGAAAAACATACATGGAACATTAGATAAAAGGCTAAATATTCTGGCCGAATGTAACGGTGAATATGAAAAAAGAAGGTAGATTCTGGATCTGATATTTAAGCTGTTACCAAAGTGTCTTGCAATGGAGCAAGACTTGCAGCTTGCTTTCCTCATTACATGGGTTTTTATAATGAAGGCAACAGAATAATAAGTGGAGCTATATTGACTGAATTAAAGATTTTAATTTTAACTAAAGAAAAGGCTATCTTGGATACAAGGGACATCCGCCAGTTTGACAAGTCTGGGTATAAATTTGGATGTAAACGTTTGACATGCAAAAACATTAGGTTAGTTGATGTGGAAGATTTCAATTCCTTTCTATCTACTGTGATACTAAGTGTACTGAGCACTTTATTGCAATGAGGAAAACTTTTTTTTTCAGCAAGCCAAACAATGGAAGAGAAGACTCGAGGAACTGCAGGTGCTGATTTACAAAAAAGACAAAATGTTGAATTAACTCAGTAGGTTAGCCAACAACTCTGGTTTGACATCTACAAACTTACTGCCTTATAAACTCACTGTTATCAGGACTTGCAAAGACACCACACCCTACTCTTAATTCTCTAGAAATCCCAGAATTTCTCTGACACATCTGCTCCCAAAATGAGGCTTTCCATGCTAGGGCATTCAAGTTATCCCATTCCATTATTAAATGTGGTTTACCTCCTACTGTTGTAGATGGATACCTCATCCCTATCTCCTGTGCACCATAGCAATGCTCTTGCACTCTTTCTCTTCTCCACCCAAAAAAACAAGAACAGTTCCCTTGGTCCTTGTCTTTCACCCCACCAGCCTCTGCATCCAACACGTTCCGACATTTCTGACCCCCTTCATCGCGATCCCACTACCAGTCACATCCTTCCAGCCCCACAACTTTCCAAAGTTACCTCCCTCCACAACTCTGGTTTACTCATCCCATCCCAATCAAATCACCCAATGTCAAGTTACTTTCCTCAGCAATCTCAGATGTAACACCTGTCTCTCCTCCATCGCATCCATCCAGGGACCCCATCAGCCTTTCCAGGCGACAGAGGTTCATACGCAACTCCTTAGTGTTCCTGTATGGCCTCCAACTGTATACTAGGTTTTGCTGAACCTTCGCGCTCGGTCTGTCACGCTTGCTGGATCTTCCAGTTGCTAACCATTTTAAGTTCCCTTCCCATTCCTCTACCTTTCGGTCCTGGGCCGCCTCCATTGCCAGAGCGAGTCCACAAACTGGGATACATCACCTAATATTCTGCTTGGATAGCTTATAACCCAGCAGTGTGAACACTGAATTCTCCAATTTTGAGTAACTAATCTAGAACCACTTCCGTGTGCCCCGCCTGGATGTGCAGTTGCTTCTCCTTGCCCTCGCTCCCCAAACATATATTTCTCCTGATACCGTTTCCATCTCTCGCCCTTGCCTAATCATCAGCCAATCAAAAATTCCTTATCTGTATCCACCTATCACTGGCCAGATTTTACCCCAGGTGCCTTTACAATCAACTCAGAAAGGGTCCCACCCTAAGCATTGCCGATCCATGTTCTCCAGAGATTTGGTCTGACCTGCTGCGTTACTCCAGTAGTTATGTCTTTACAAGAAAGATAATTTACCATGCTTTGGCGAGTGAAGTAGCACAGGCAAAGGACAACAAATGGGATATTAATTTTGTTATTGTATTTAAATATAAGTTGGTCTAATCAATGCAAACCATTTGAGACTGTGGTTCAAAGCTGTTTACATGAAGAAGAAAAAAAGACCCCCAAATCCAGAGCACCTGGATGACAGAATACAGTGCATCAACCTGTGCTCTGAAAGGAAACCTCGTGACAAAATAAAACTTAAAGATGGTGACCTCAAAGGTGTTGGTAATTATACCATGAATTGTCAGGAGTAGGCCGTTATATTCCCATGTTGGGGGGAGCCATCATTGAGCCATTCTATGGTTCAAATATTGCCCCATAACAGCTTGTGCACATGCAGTAAACTGGAAGATTGGCTATCAAATCACATGACCTTTGCTGTTCCCCCTTATCTGTCAGGCCATTGTTATGTGAACTGACATACTTAATTGTGGAACTGATCTTTCTGCCTCGGACTGGACTCTTGAATTTCTTTGAAATTTATCCCATTTCCAAGATGCGTATATATTTAGTGTGTTACAATACTGGGAATAAAATTGTTAAGAGCTGGTATTTAGATATGAGCTACATTGATCAGAGATATTAGGAGGTTGATACTGGTTGTAGAAACAAGGAACTGCAGATGCTGGTTTACTAAAATAAAGGCACCAAGTATTGGAGTAATGCAGTGGGCCAGACAACTTCCCTGGAGAACCTCCCTTTGGCTTCACAATTTGTAACTCAGTTCAGTTTTATTTGTCGTATGTAGGTTAACACAGTGTCAACGGTACAATGAAATGTTTTTGACAAGACAACGGGTCACCTCGGCAATCATATTAATTCCTTTTCATCCCCTCTACATACATTCCTCTGTACTATTCGCAACTTTGTATTATCTGCTTATCATATCCCTCCCAAGCCTGTGTTCGCCTATTGCCTGCCATGCTTTGTCCACGCCCCTCCTTACAATCCGTCTGAAGAGAAGTCTCAACCCAAAACATCACCTATTCCCACCCCCTCCCCTGGGTACTTTCCCCTGCCACTGCAGGAGAGATAGCCTCTGTCCCTATATCTCTTCCCACCCACTGACTGCATCCGGTGTTCCCTGTGGTCTGTACATTAGTGAGACCAAGTGTGGATTCGGCATCTGTTTCACCAAACCCCCTGGTCCACCAAGGTCTACTGGATGTGCCACTTACCATTTTAGCATCCAATTCCCATACTGGCCTTTCTCTCCTGGGCCCCTACAATGCCAGAGTGAGGTGATTCACAAACTGGGAGAACAGTGCCTTGTTTTCCTCTTGGGTAGCTTTTAAAAACAACGGTACGAATGTTGAGATCTATCATTTTAGGTAACCTCCAACTCCCCACTCTCCACTGTAACCCATTTTAACTCGCACCTATTTCTCCCCCCTTTACCTGCATTCCTCACAATTTGTAGCTCTTCAATCTGTCGTACCTGGGTTTTTTTTTCAACTCTGGCCTTTGTTCAACCATATGCCTATCAACATCGGTGTTCACCTATTATCTGTTAGGTTTTCTGCCCTTTTCTCTACCAGCTTTATTTGCCCCTCCAGCCTGCAATCAGTCTGAAGGCTCCCGGCCTGAAATATCACATATTCATGTTCTCCAAGGATGCTGAGTTACTCCTGCACTTTGTCTTTTGATGTTTATGATTGTTTCTTCTCTGTTCCTTGTAAACCACATCTTTGAAATATCTGGAGACATGAGACTGACGAATCTGGAGCAAAACACAAACTGCTGGAGGAACTCTGCAGGGCAGACAGCATCTACAGAAGAAAATGCACGTACAATGTTTCAGGACGGGATCCTTCAAGGCTGGTGCAGAGGAAAGAATAGAAAGGGATAGGGTGAAAGCTGGCAAATGATGGGTAGATTTGGGGTAAGGTGTTGATTGACAAGAGTCAGGTGGAGAAAGAAGAGTGGTGATGGTTCCAAGGGTTGGAGGTAAGTGGAAAAGACAAGCTCATTTGGTGTAACCTCATGAGGGTGAATAAAACACAAAACCAGAGGGAGGGGGATGGTTAGATGGAAATGGGAGAAGGGCGTAGGATGTGCAGGAGGAAGAGGAGAGGAACTGGGTGATGGAATGGGAGGTGTGTATGGAAAGACGCGTAGACCAAAAGAATAAAGCCAGGCGAGGGGGTGGTGGTTTGCCTGAAATTTGTGATCAGTGTTCATGCTGTTGGGTTGATATGGTTCCAGTTTGTGTGCGTGTGTATTCATTCAGGCAGGAGGAGGGCAGTCTGTTACACCACACCTCCAATTACACTCTTTCATTCTATGCCCGTCTTATCAGGTTAGGCCAGCTGCAGCCCCTTGATCTTCGCGTGACCTCCACCTTCACTTGTCAGCTTTTATCCCAATCTTCCCCTCACTTCTTTCTACCACCTATCTCCCTACCACAGTTGTGGAGAAGGGTCCTGACAAAAATGTCACCTGTCCATTTCCATTCATTCCCATTTCCTAATCAATACAAAATGTTTTTAAAAAACTTGCTTGACTGCTCAATAGGTAACTATTGGTTGTTCTAATGAGTATGCAGTCCTTATTAATGTCCAAGACATTTAAACTCATCATCTAACTACGTTTGCCAATTAAAACCTATTCTAGCTTCTGTAAATAGCCTCTTAAGTAGACATTTAACACAGCTGAAGAAGGGTCTCGACCCGAATCGTCGCGTATCTCCTTCGCTCCTTAGATGCTGCTGCACCCGCTGAGTTTCTCCAGCTTTTTGTGTAAACCCCCATTTAACATTCTCAATTGTTTCCAAAGTTGAAGCTTTTCTTAATAAACATTTCCCATGCCTGCATTATCTCTAAAAACTGGGGGGGAAAAATCAGCTTTTTTGTTTGTCCTGAGTGCGTCTTTGCTGATATTGGTGTCCATTCCACCATTTTTGCCTTCCAAGTCTCTTTAGGTATATATTGTTAATTTTTGCCAATCTTTCATCATTGTTCTATATCTCTCTACACCATCGTCTATGTCTCTCGTTCCTCTTCTGTGACTCAGTCTGAAGAAGGGTTTCAACCCGAAACCTATTCCATCTCGCCCATTATTCCAACTTTCTATGTCTATTGTTTATCTTTCATTGTTATTTTGTTGTCGTGACTTCCAACAATTCCATATTCAGTATTTGCATGCTATCCAGGAAAATCATATGCACAAATATCTCTGGAGAGAAGGAATGTGTGACGTTTCGGCAGAGATGCTGCCTGTCCCGCTGAGTAACTCCAGCATTTTGTGTCTATAGACAATAGGTGCAGGAGTAGGTCATTCAGCCCTTCGAGCCAGCACCACCATTCAATGTGAACATGGCTGATCATCCTCTCCAGAGAAAGATGATCTTGGTCTACCTTTAATTTAAATCGGCATCTGCCGTTCTTTCCTACACATCCTGCACAAATACAACAGGTAGTGTGAAAGACAAACTGGAAGCTCTCGATCATCTGCACTTCGGTACCAGGTGTGTACTCCACCCTCTTCCTGGCGTTACCGACCAGTTCCTTTTATTTGTTGCCTTGACACCATGTTATTAAGATCTTGTTTCCTTCCTGTACTTCACCTCATTATTTGAGATCCATCCCATGATGATGATAGCATCTACAAAATTGCAAATTAAATTAGAACATAATTTTGCTGAACAGCCAGCCATGAGTGTGTGGGAGTATAGCAAGGCTGAGAACAAGCCCTAATGGGGCACTGGTGTTGAGAATTAATATGGAGAATGTATTGTCCTTATCAATTGCAGTCCAAGGGTCAGCAATTAGGCAGCAGCTGGGCTAAAGTACGTTAATTCACATGGATACTTGTCAGAGTTGAAAATTGAGAAAACAATTGTTTTAAGTTGCAGATAAGGGGAAGAGGTGGAGTGATGTCCAGCGCTGGAAACCAAGAGATTTAATGGTGTCAATGATGCTTGCTCGAGAGGATAGTGAAGGAAATAAGAAAAAGGTGAAAAATAAAATTGGTCAGGCAGCAAGTGTGGGAAACACTGACCTTGGAGCAGAACTGGACAATTGGTGATCCATGGATCTTTCAGGTACACTACTTAGCGATATCTGTGTATCTAAAATAAATTTATTCTACAATTAATTAATTGGTGAGGCTGCTGTGGCTGACGTATTTGAGTGCATACAGTTGAATGCGTTGCTGTTGCAGAAATTCTAGGTTAGGTTCTACCTTTTCACTTGGTAGAATTGATTACATCTGGTTCCCGCTACTTCCTTTAAGCTTGGGCCAGTCATCTGCCCTGAGACTCCATCCCCAGGATTTGTCTCCCATTCTTATTTCCTGCTGTGTAGCTCTTCACTGAGCATTCTCTCCTTTGCCAGTTAAACTGCTTGTCCTCTAACTTGGCCTCTTCACATTGTAACTGCCAGCCCTGTCCTGTACCTTTTCCAGAATTCCGCTGTTTAATTTACTGTATCTTTCCCCACTTTCCCATGCCCCTTCAACAGAGTTCATATGCTACTTCTCTTATCTATTCCACCTAGATGTGGGTGGCTTCCACAGCACTTGATTTTTTGTCATGCATCTTCCCAATATGTCCTGAATTGGCAATAAATTCTGAGAGTAACCATTTGTGGTGTGCACCTTCTGACAATTGATTGTGATTTAAATTATTCCTCCTTTCATTATAAACAGGCCACAATTTTCTAGCAAACTGTTCTATTTGTTGAGCTTGGCCCTGAATAGTTGGTGACCTAGGATAGATTAAACCTCCATTCACACCAACTTCCCGAATGGGCTGTTTGGTATCATCCCAATTTGTGAGATGAACGTAGTTGATGCAAAATTGTTGTAAATGCATTTCTGCCAAGGGGGGAGGTGAATGGGAACCTAATCTGGGATGTCTGCTACACCCATGCATTCAACTGTGAACATTCAAACATAACAGGTTTTTACCCCTTTTAAATTAAAACAAAAAGAAGGCAAAAAACCAAACTGCTGAATGAAACAAGTGGACCCATTAGCACCTGTGGTGGCAAAGTAATGATCTACGTTTTGGGTCAACATAAAGATATAGTGTAAAAAAAGTCCCAAGTGTAATTAAGGCAGCTCGGTGTTCAGTTGGAGTTTGTCGTGTTCAATAGCCTGATGGTTGGTGGGATGAAGCTGTTCCTGAACCTGGATGGTAGACACGACATGCTGGAGTAACTCAGCGGGACAGGCAGCATTTCTGGAGAGAAGGAATGGGTGACGTTTTGGGTCGAGACCCTTCTTCAGACTTCAGAAGTTGTTGACTCCACCACCGACCCGTCAATGAAGACTGGTTTCCTCTTGTAAAATCCCCAATCAGTTCCTTGGCTTTACTGATGTTGAGAGGAAGATTGTTCTGGCACCATTCAATCAGATGATTGATCTCCCTGCTATACCCTGATTCATTAGATAGAGTTGGAATTCTGTCAGGCTACACAAAGATGGGATAGTGAGAGTAGAGCAGGGGGCTGAGCACACAAACTTGAGGTGCTCCTATGCTTATGGTTATCAACAAGGAAATGTTGCCAATTCATACCTGATTGTGTTCTGTTGATGAGGAAACCAAGGATAATACTATGGGGGAGGAGAGGAGTTCTATATATCCAATCTCATAATTTTATTCACTTCTCCCCTTAAACTCTGACATTTGAGAGAAAGCAATCCAAGTTTGTCCAGCTTCACCTTGTAGCTTATATCCTCTAATTCAGGCAACATTCTGCTCACTCTCCCAAGTCTCCATATCCTTCCTGTAACGGGGTGACCACACAATACTCCAAATGCAGCCTAACGGAAGTCCTATAAAGCTGCAATATAACTTCCTGACTTTTGTACACAGTGCCCTGACTGATGACTGCAAACATTCCATTCGCCTCTTTACCACTCTGTCTGCTTGTGTTGGCACAGCACAGATACGCGGTATTAATTTAGCACCTCTCCCTTATCTCCATACTATATGCATAGTTTACCCATTTGGTCACTAATTGAATCCACCGTTTCCCTGGATCCCTACTTGCTCCTGACACAGACTAACTTGTTGATTCTGAGTCTGAAGAAGGGTCTCGACTTGAAACATCACTCATTCCTTCTATCCAGAGATGCTGCATGTCCCGCTGAGTTACTCCAGCATTTTGTGTCTATCTTGGGATTCTCAGTGTCTTGTGTGGGGGAACAGTTTGCAAATAGAGATTGCAATACAAGTCTATGGTGGCCAAAAAGATGTCGGAAGACTTCATGAGTGTTCTGTTTTCACAGTGAATGAAGAAAATAGATTACAGCAATACAGGAAATGAAGTTAATTTCCAATGACTTCGATCCAAGAGTCCTACGAAAAATAGGTAAGCAAATGGCTATGTTAGATGTAATCATCCAAGTGCTCTGGCTCATAAATATTTTGACCATTGAAATACTGAGAAACACTATCAGCAGGTGGCTCAGCACTGGAGGATATGGATTTATGTTAATTGACAGAATAATTTAATTTAATGTCTTTGAAGAAAACTTTTTCTTTTACAAATTAAATATTGAAACTCCGAAACTACTATTGCCATGATTTCATGTCTTTTAACGGCTGGTATTTCACCGGGAATACCATCCATGATGCTATCCATGATGCTTTCTGAGAATTCGGTGACAAACGGATGTACTTATTTTCCAAATGAGAATGGTGTGTGACTTGGGTGCAACCTGCAGCTAGCTGGTCGTGTTCCTAAAATGTTGTGCCTCGACTATGCCTGCTTTTTATTGGGTATGTTGAACACTTCTTGTTCCAAATGACCCTGGCACCTTTCCCCAGCTCTTTCTCTGCTGCATTGATAACTGCACCTGTGCAGAATTTGTTAAAATGAACTTGGACTATCTCTGACCCCCCCCCCCCCCCCCCCCCTCGATCTTTGCCTGCATCAACGAGGATAGACTATCGATTGACATGTACTATAAACCCAACAATTCCCATGATTGCGTTGACCACACTTCTTCCCACTCTGCTTCGTCCAAGACTGCCAAATCCTACTCTTAATTTCTCCATCTCTATGCATCTGGTTTCAGGATGATGCTTTCCACTCTAGCATATCCAAGATCTCTTCAATAAACTTAGTTTTGCCCCCTGCTGTTGTAGATGGACCTTGTCTCGCCGTTGTCTCCTGCTGCTCTCATGCCACCTCCCTCTCCACCATCCAGGGCACCCAGGAGTCATTCCCGGTGAGACAAGTTCATGTGACCTCTTCAGACCTTATGTATTGCATTTGGTGTTCCTGATGTGTCCTCCTTTACATTGAAGAGACCAAGTGTAGCCTGGCCACTTTTTTGCTGAATACTTGCGCTCACTCTACCAAGGCCTGCTGGATCTCTCAGATGCTAACTGTTTTGATTCCCCTTCCCATACGGCCCCTTCTGTCCTCTGCCTTCTCCACTGCCAGAGAGAGCTGCATGCAAACTGGAGGACCAGCACCTAATATTCCACGTGGATAGTTTACAACCCAGCATATGAAGTAATATCCCTGTAAACCAGTATCTGCAGTTCCTTGCTTCTACAGGTCTAACACTGGGTTATCAGCACATAAAGCAACTAGGCGCGTGTAACCTGTTGAGCTACTCCAGCACTTTATTGTTTTTAGGTATGTGTAATTTGTTATGGGCAAGGTGGAAGGATGGATCCCTAAGGAACAAAGTTGATGAGCTTGTAGCATAAGTTGGAAATTGACAGGTATAATGTTGTAGGCATTGACGTGCCTGCAAAAGCATTGGAGCTAGGAACTGAATATTCAGGGTTGTACGTCCTATCTGAAAGGCAGAAAGGTGGGCAGAGGGGGTGGGGTAGCTCTGTTGGTTATGAATTAAATGCAGTCCCTAGCAAGGGGTGAGATAGGATCAGAAGATGTAGAGTCATTATGGATTGAGTAGATAAATTATACGAGTAAAAAGACACTAATGGGAGTTATTTACAGGACCCCAAACAGTAGCCAGGATATAAGATACAAGTTGCATCAGGAGATAAAAAAGGCAATGCTACGGTGGTCATGAGAGATTTCAATATGCAGGTAGACTGGGAAAATTAGTGGTATGTAATGAACTGGATTTGATAAGGGAACTCAAGATAAAGGAACCATTGGAGGTAGTGGCCATGATACGTTTTAATCTACAATTTGAGAGAGAGCAGGTGAAATTGGATGAGAGTATTGCAGCTGAGCAAAGGGAACTACAGAGGCATGAGGGAGGAGCTGGCCAAAATTGACTGGAACAAGCCCCTTCAGAGGTGACGGTGGAACAACAATGGCAGGAATTTCTGAGCATTTCGAGAAGATGCAGGACCTTTTCATTCCAAAGAGGAAGAAAGATTCTAGGGGGAGAAAGAGGTGACCATGGCTGACGAGCAAAGTCAACGACAGTATAAAACTAAAAGAGAAAGCATATAACATAGCAAAGATTAGTCGGAAGCCAGAGGATTGGGAAGCTTTTAAAGAACAACAGAAGGTAACTAAAAAGGCAATACGGGGAGAAAAGATTAAATGTGAAGGTAGGCTAGCCAATAATATAAAAGAGGATAGCAAGAGTTTATTCAGTTCTATAAAAAGTAAGAAAGAGGCAAGATGGACTGCTGGAGAATGATGCAGGGGAAGTGATAATGGGGAATAAAGAAATGGCAGAGGAGTCTAATAACTTTTTTACATCAGTCTTCACAATGGAAGGCACCAGCAACGTGCCTGAAATTCCCGAGAGTCAAGGGGTGGAAGTTAGTGGAGTGTTTATTACTCGGGAGAAGGTGATTGGGAAGCTGAAAGGCAAGGCTGACAATATTGGGTGAGAGTTGAGAGTAAGAAATTGCAAGGGAGCGTAGTGACCGAGGTGGGGGGGGGGGGGGGGGGTGAGAGCTTTTATATATTTCAGCTTGAAATTGTGCAATCTGGTGCATACTGTTACAAATCTTTTAACTTACACTTGAATGCAACATTTATGTTTTAAATTGGATTGGGTATGAATAAGGTTAGGATAAATTGCATTCCTAATTACATTCCACAATAGAGCCAGGCTCTGATCAACAGGTGCAGCACATGAATGACTATATTCATGTATGGAAATCAGATTATATTCATGCTGTTATGCATATATATAAAAACAGAGAAACAAAGCAAAAGTCGGACTTCCATCACTGTTCTGCACAAATAAATCAATCAACCTTACCCTTTGAATATAGAAACAAGACGAAAATAATGCCGCGTATTCAATCATATAGGATGGCTGATGATTCGTCAGAGCGTTTGATTTGGGTTGATTTCTTAGTAAGTAAAATGTCTCCGTAACGGTTGTTGTGGAGCTTTCTGAAGTTGACACAAAGGAATGAAGTTAGCGACTTGGTCCGTGCGAAAGGTAAACAAGGAACAGTATGTTGCCAAATTGAAGATTGGCTCGGTTTCTTAGTTTTGATGACCAATTGGTGTCCAAAACATTTTTTTAATTGATTGGAATACGGAAAATATGTCGTGAACGGTAGTTGCGTTTTTGACGACACAATGGTTTTGATATATTAAATTGGAAAATAAGAAAAAAAAATTAACTCGCCCAAAAATCGCTACTACCATAACATGCGTCTTTGGGCTTTTGAAAAGCATTTGAGATTTGGAGCCTCCGTGATTTAACTTGCGGAGGTATCGACCCCGATAACGGTCGTTGTGACAATGGACGCCAAGCACAACGACCATTACGGGATCTTTACTGTACTGTATTATCTTTGTTACCGTATTTTTCTCCTGGTATTGATGAAGATATTTCCCTAGAACATTATCAAAATGTAAATGTATGAGGGGCCATCTGAAGTTTATTTATGAATATTCATAACTAAATGTGGCAGAGTTTTTAATGTCACATTTTTGGTGTCCAAATTGTTGGCAAAATGATGAAGATTTGTCTGTCATGAAAAATACTTCTTGACTTTGGGTCTTGAAGTTATCTAATTTATATCTGTTATTTATAAGGTTTCACATGATGGGTAAATTTTTGTTAAGTACAGTGTATTGGTGTAAAAAAATGGAATAATCTTGTTCCTTAAAATCTCTTCAGCATTGTAAAAACACACATTGTAAAATATAGCCTCTGTAATGGAATAGAATCGAGCATAGAACAGTCCAGTACAGGAATGGGCCCTTCGGCCCTCAATGTCTGTGTTGAACATGGTACAAATAACATCCAATTTCTTCATTTTATTCAATGTTTTTTCTCAGTCATAGAGCTCAATGGAAAGAGGCCCTTCAGCCGACCTTGCCCACCTTTTCCAGCTTCACAACACCTTTCCTATAATAGTGACCAAACCTGAACATAATATATGTGTTAAAGAAGGAACTGCAGATGCTGGAGAATCGAGGGTTACACAAAAAGCTGGAGAAACTCAGCGGGTGCAGCAGCATCTAAGGAGCGAAGGAGATAGGCGACGTTTCGGGTCGAGACCCTTCGTCAGGGATCAGGGAAACGAGAGATATAAACAGTGATATGGAGAGATAAAGCAAGAACAATGAGTGAAAGATATGCAAAAAAGTATTGGTGATAAGGGAAGCAAGCCATTGTAAGCTGTTTCTGGTGTGAAAATGAGAAGCTAGTGCGACTTGGGGGGGGGGGGGGGGAGATGGAGAAGGAATGTCAGGGCCCGAGGGCTGAGGGAGAGGTGGGGGGGGGGGGGAAGGGAGCAGTCTGGGTTAACAGAATTGAGAAAATTCAATGTTTAAGCCCAGAGGATGCAAACTCCCCAAGCGGAATATGAGATGTTGTTCCTCAAACTTGCGGTGTTGTTCACTCTGGCCATGGAGGAGGCCCAGGACCGAGAGGTCGGATACGGAGTGGGAGGGGGAGTTGAAGTGCTGAGCCACCGGGAGGTCGGGTTGGTTATTGCGGACCGAGCGGAGGTGTTCGGCGAAACGATCGCCTAGCCTCCGCTTGGTCTCACCAATGTAGATTCTACATTGTAGCTAATCTACATTGGTGAGACCAAGCGGAGGCTAGGCGATCGTTTCGCCGAACACCTCCGCTCGGTCCGCAATAACCAACCCGACCTCCCGGTGGCTCAGCACTTCAACTCCCCCTCCCACTCCGTATCCGACCTCTCGGTCCTGGGCCTCCTCCATGGCCAGAGTGAACAACACCGCAAGTTTGAGGAACAACATCTCATATTCCGCTTGGGGAGTTTGCATCCTCTGGGCTTAAACATTGAATTTTCTCAATTCTGTTAACCCAGACTGCTCCCTTCCCCCCCCCCCCCCCACCTCTCCCTCAGCCCTCGGGCCCTGACATTCCTTCTCCATCTCCCCCCCCCCCCCCCCAAGTCGCACTAGCTTCTCATTTTCACACCAGAAACAGCTTACAATGGCTTGCTTCCCTTATCACCAATACTTTTTTGCATATCTTTCACTCATTGTTCTTGCTTTATCTCTCCATATCACTGTTTATATCTCTCGTTTCCCTGACCAGTCTGAAGAAGGGTCTCGACCCGAAACGTCGCCTATCTCCTTCGCTCCTTAGATGCTGCTGCACCCGCTGAGTTTCTCCAGCTTTTTTGTAACCCTGAACATAATATACTCTGATTCCCATTAAATGTTTTCCCCTTCACCTTCAACCTATGTCCTCGATTCCCCAACTCTGGGCAAGAGATTCTGTGCATCTACCCAATCTAATCCTCTCATGATTTTATACACCTCAATAAGATCACCCCTCACCCTCCTGTGCTCCAAGGAATAGAGACCCAGTCTACTCAACCTCTCCCTATAGCTCTAGTCTTTGCAACATCCTCATAAATCTTCTCTGAACCTTTTCAAGCTCAAAAAAAAAGTGCCCAGAACTGAACACAACACTCTAAATGCGGTCTCATCAATGTCTTATACAACTACAACATGACCTTCCAACTTCTATACTCAGTCCAAAAGGGCATACCCCTGGTTCTGGACTACCACAACATTGGGAACATTTTTCCTGTATCTAGCCTGTCCAATCCATTTATACATTTTATATGTTTCTATGATTCCCTTTCATCCTTCTAAATTCCAGTGAATATAAGCCCAGTTGATCCATTCTTTCATCATATGTCAGTCCCAGGAATTAACCTGGTGAATCTACGTTGCACTCCCTCAATAGCAATATTGTCTTTCTTCAAATTAGGAGACCAAAACTGCACACAATTCTCCAGGTGGTCTCACCAGGACCATGTACAGTTGGGCATCCCTCCTCCTAAACCTTTCACAATGAAGGCCAACATGCCATTAGCTTTCTTCGCTGCCTGCTGTACCTGCATGCTTACTTTCAGAGACTGATGTGCAAGCACACCCAGTTGCACCTCCCCTTTTCCTAATCTGACACCATTCCGATAATAATCTGCCTTCCTGTTCTTGCCGCCCAAGTGAATAACGTCACATTTATCCACATTATACTGCATCTGCCCACTCACCCAACCTATCCAAATCACCCTGCAGCTCATAGCATCCTCATCGCTGCTCACACTGCCACCCACCTTTGTGTTATCCGCAAACTTGGAGATGTCACATTTAATTCCCTCATCGAAATCATTAATATATATTGTAAATAACTGCGGTCCCAGCACCGAGCCTTGCGACACCCCACTATTTTTTACATCCTCAAAAAATTCCAGAAGATTAGTAAAGCATGATTTCTCCTTCATAAATCCATGCTGACTGTCACTGCTTTCCAAATGCGCTACTATAACATCTTTAATAATCGACCAGCATCTTCCCCACTACCAATGTAAGGCTAACTAACCCGATCTATATTTGCTGGTTTTCTCTCTCCTTTCTTAAAAAGTGGATTTACATTGGCTACCCAGTGGGGTTACATTGTCTACCTCTCTCCCCTTTCTCGACCTATCTCCCATAGGTGCACCCCCTCCCGCACATTGGCAAAGGATTGGAAGAATAGAGAGAAATAAAATGCATAAAAGCCACAAATCTCATTTTGTATCCAATGAAACTTTTGGAACTTTATTAAAGATCGCAAATGATTCCTTTGTGTGACAATAGAGGTATATAGCTTTGTAGCAGGGGAATATTGAACTTCATTTTTGGCAATTAATTCAATGCATCTGGTACTGAAAAGCTTGTTGGTAAATATTCAACTAGCAAATATTCAGTCGATTGACATCTGTTGGCAGATTGGAACAATGTAACTGGGACTCCAGTGTGGGACATGTTAAAAAAAAATCTTCAACTGCGTCACCAGCACAATTGTTAGATTTACATAGTTTCTGAAAATTGATGAATCTAATTACATTGGGTAGATTGATGGAACTGAAGGCTGATAAATCCCCAGGGCCCAATGATCTGCATCCCAGGGTACAAGGAAGTGGCTCTAGAAATCGTGGATGCATTGGTGATAATTTGCTAAATATTCTATAGACTCAGTATCAGTTCCTGGGGATTGGAGGGCAGCTAATGTTATCCCACTTTTTAAGATAGGCGGGAGAGAGAAAACTGAATTATAGACCAGTTAGCCCGACATCGGTGGGGAAGGTGCTGGAGTCAATTATAAAAGATGAAATAGCCACATATTTGGATAGCAGTAACAGGATCTGTCCGAGTCAGCATGGATTTACGAAGGGGAAATCATGCTTGACAAATCTTCTGGAATTTTTTGAAGGTGTATCTAGGAAAACGGACAAGGGAAAGCCAGTGGATGTAGTGTACCTGGACTTTCAGAAAGCATTTGATAAGGTCCCACATTGGAGATTAGTGGGTAAAATTAGGGCACGTGGTATTGGGGGTAGAGTGCTGACATGGATAGAAAATTGGCTGGCAGACAGGAAACAAAGAGTAGGGATTAACGGGTCCCTTTCAGAATGGCAGGCAGTGAGTAGTGGGGTACCGCAAGGCTCGATGCTGGGACTGCAGCTATTTAAAATATACATCAATGATTTGGATGAAAGGATTCAAAGTAACATTAGCAAAGCTGGGTGGTAGTGTGAACTGAGGAGGATGTTATGAGAATGCAGGGCGACTTGGACATGTTGAGGGAGTGGGCAGATGCATGGCAGATGAAGTTTAATGCGGATAAATGTGGTTATCTACTTTGGTAGCAAAAACAGAAAGGCAGATTACTATCTAAATGGACTCGAGTTGGGAAAAGGGGAAGTACAACAGGATCTGGGGGTCCTAGTTCATCAGTCTATTAAAGTGAGCATGCAGGTACAGCAGGCAGTGATGAAAGCGAATGAAGAAGGGTCTCGACCCGAATCGTCGCGTATCTCCTTCGCTCCTTAGATGCTGCTGCACCCGCTGAGTTTCTCCAGCTTTTTGTGTAACCCACAAAGCGAATTACATGTTGGCCTTTATAACAAGAGGAGTCGAATATAGGAGCAAAGAGGTCCTTCTGCAGTTGTACAGACGACACCTGTAAGACCACACCTGGAGTATTGTGTGCGGTTTTGGTCCCCTAATTTGAGGGACATTCTTGCTATTGAGGGAGTGCAGTGTAGGTTTACAAGGTTAATTCCCGGGATGGCAGGACAGTCGTATGCTGAGAGAATGGAGCGGCTGGGCTTGTACACTCTGGAGTTTAGAAGGATGAGAGGGAATCTCATTGAAACATATAAGATTTGATTGTTACGGGTTTGGACATGCTAGAGGCAGAAAACCTGTTCCTGATGTTGGAGGAGTCCAGAACCAGGGGCCACAGTTTAAGAATAAGTGGTAAGCCATTTAGAACGGAGATGAGGAAACACTTTTTCTCAGATTTGTGAGTGTGTGGAATTCTCTGCCTCAGAGGGCAGTGCAGGCAGGTTCTCTGGATGCTTTTGAGAGAGAGCTGGGTAGGGCTCTTGAAGATAGCGGAGTCAGCGGATATGGGGGGGGGGGGGGAAGGCAGGAATGGGGTACTGACTGGAGATGATCAGCCATGATCACATTGAATGGCGGTGCTGGCTCGAGGGGCCGAATGGCCTACTCCTGCACCTATTGTCTATTCATCTGAAACACGAACTTCCTCCTTATTTAGATGCTGCCTGACTTTAATTTTTTCCAGTATTTTTTTTCTTCCCTCATCCTATCATACAAATCTAGCGGTCCCCCGATTAGATCACCTCTGGCTCCTGCATCACCACTACCCCTCTTTATACCAGCAATGCCCTCCATTTTGTCCTGATGCAGGAGTTCGACCCGAAACGCCGCCCATCCCTTTGCCCAACAGATGCTACTCGACCCACTAAGCTTTCCCAACAGGCGGGTATGATGTACAAGATTCTTCACTGGTTGTGTTCTGAAACGAATTTATTTCCCTCCAAGTTCTTAGTACTTCGTGCCATGGACGTTGGTTTGATTAGACAGACAGACACTCGATCCCCAAAGAATTTGCTGCTGCATCGAGGGGATGGGAGAGAGCAGGGGCGAGCTTCCGGGTGGGCGTTTGCCCAGTGACCTCAAGTGACGAAACTTCCGGCCTTCTCTTCCTCTTTGTCTGGCGCGGCTCGGAGCGGTGGGCGCCATTTTGAGCTTCCCTGTCGTCGAGTGAGGTACACGATCATCTCGCTGCTAACATGTCGGACGAAGGAAAGTTGTTTGTCGGGGGCCTCAACTTCGACACAGATGAGCAGGCCCTGGAAGAACAGTTTTCCAAGTACGGGCAGATCACCGAGGTACGGGTCATTAAGGACCGAGAGACCTTTGTATCGCGTGGTTTCGGCTTCATCACTTTCGATAACCCGGAGGATGCCAAAGACGCGCTGCAGGCCATGAACGGCAAACACATTGATGGCCACCAGATCCGAGTGGGCCAGGCCGAGAAGAAATCGGGCAGTCGCGGCGGTTACGGCCGGGGCGGCGGCGGTGGTGGTGGTTACGGCAGCCGTAGGAGAGGCGGCGGCGGCGGCTACTGGGACAGCGAGAGGAACAGCTATGGCGGCGGCGGCGGCGGCGGCGGCCGGTACGATCAGCAGGACCGCGACAGCTACTCGGGTGGGTACCGGAGTCAGACCGGTAGCAGTTACCCCGGAGGTCGCTACCGGGACTATGAATGAAGGGCGAGAATCGACCGTTTGTGCCGGATTCCCGTCGACTTGCCGCCCAGCGCGGCTCCTGGAGTCGCAGAAAGCCGCTGTGAATGAATTTGATTTGCCTGTTATGTTAAAATGCTAGAAACCCAGTTTGACCATTGTCTTGATTAATCTTGTTACCTGTTGTTTGTTCTGAGGTCTTCCTTAAGTTGGGCTTTCGACTTTGCGCCCCGTTTGCCATGTGGTTTTCTATGATAATTTTTTTTACCCGACCCACGGAGTCTCTGTGTCATTGGGACGGTGTGTTGGCGATTTAAATTGCCCGAGTCTCCTTCCGTGAGCTTCTTTTGGAATTTGTCGAAACGTTTCGCTTTCTGGTGAGCTCTTTCCACAATTCCATGCGGCGCAAAGAACGAAATCGGGCGGAAAACCTTTTAACTCCCACTTCCTGACCACTTTATCCGATTGCCATCTTTAAAATCTCATTGCGGATCGCTCGAGTTTCTTTTGATCGACCGATTTTCTTCACTTAAATATCTCGTATTGAAGATTGCACACCTTTTTTTCTAAAAAAAAGCTAAACATCCCGCATTTTAACCGTTAATGCCTTTAAATATCTTCTCTTGGACCAGTAAAATGGAACCCGTAGAAATCATTCATTTGAGCGGGAAACATTGTCTGTTGCCAACAGTACACCCGAGTGCTGAGTCACTTGTCTCTAAAATATAATGAGAAAATCAACTACAGAGCAGCTCTTCTGTCGTACACCTTGTCACAGGCCTCTTGGAAAGCAAACTGATCGTGATATTTTTATTTTGAAACATTTATTGAAAACTGTATACATTTAAAATTTCATTTACCATTGTTGTACTTTCATCGGCTGGTGAGCCTCTTTTGGACATCAAATTGCCACTTGGGAGACCAATCTTTGCCAGTGGATGTATCTGAATAAAGTAGCTTCAGGAATTCTAGTGACTTGTCTTTGTTATAAACCATTCATATTCACTCCAAGGAGCTGAATCTGAAGATTATCCTTTCATGCTAAACATGTATCCTGTCGTGGTTATTTCCTTTTATATTTCTGAATGGTCAGTGCTGGAGATTTGAAGATTGTGATCACCAAAAAGAAGAATGAAGGTAAATTGCATGTTAAATTTTAGTTTGTTTCGATATTGTCTAAATCCCTTTTTGATTACAGGAGGTGTTGGGTTGCTTCCAGCATCTTAAGCCCTGTTTCTAAAAATGGCCAATGTGTGTAGGGGATTATTTCAGTATATGGAAGGGATAAAAGGCCATGAGCTATAACCTCATTCACATGGTGCTAGGTGCAGCCATTAATTCTGCACAGCTCTGTATGTAGACAACTGAGCTAGTTCCATGTCCATTTCTTCTCCACGCTGAAAAATTTAACCTTCCACATATACCATTTTAAACATCACAATTTTGCTTCCACAAGTATACAATCTGTCATATTTGGATTGTTTTCAACCCTGGTGGTACATTTAGCTGTTTTCATGTTGGTTTTGTAAATCATTATTCCATCTCCTCCTTCTAACACCCCCTCCCCATAGTTTCTCTACAGTGTATATTTCATGAATTTAAATTTCCTCATCCTTTCCATAGAAAGGCAGCCTAGTTTTTCCATGCGAACGAAATGATAAGAATGCAGCACTGATTCATCAAATATGTCGAGCCTTATGTTCAGAATTCTTCTCCAGTGGCTTTTGCCACTGTTTTGCAGATGGTTTAATACGACTTCCTTGCCCGTGCTTTCTGCCTCCACTAAGCTTAATTTTGATGGCTAAAGGTGACAAAATGGCAATTTGGGGTAAAGAAATAGTGGTAGGCAGCTGGTCACCCGTGTGGATTGGTTTTTGTTTATAAAGCAGTTACCTGATCCAAATTTGGATTCAACATTGTAAAGCCATGTTGGGAGACATAAAGATACTTAGGGAAAAAAATGGGTGGTAGACAAAAGTGCTGGGGCAACCCAGCAGGTGCAGCAGCATCTATGGAGCGAAGGAAAGGGGCAACATTTCGGACCGAAACCCTTCTTCAGACTGAAAAAAAGATTTGGTTGAGGTCAGCTTAGATCAGGGGTCAGCAACCTACGGTCCCTGGACCGATGGGACCCGTAACCCAAAATCATCCGGCCTGCATGCAGATGATTTGCCCCGTAAACATCCGGCCCACCGAGCGTGGCAGGGCGCCGAGCTCTGGCTGTACTGCAACTTGCGCAACGGCGCCGGCATGGCAGCACACCTTCTGTGAACACGTTTAAGAAAGAACTGCAGATGCTAGAAAAATTGAAGGTAGACAATGCTGGAGAAACTCAGCGGGTGAGACATGCAAGGATTGCATGAGGCTGTCTCACCCGCTGAGTTTCTCCAGCATTTTCGTCTACCTTATGTCAACACGTGATTTGATGCCTGCCATCCGGGGCGGGATCTATGTGTACACGTGATAGATGAGGCCTGCCATCCGCTCACAGACATACATCCTGTCCCCTATGCAGAACAAGGTTGCCGACTCCTGCCTTAGATCAACCAAAATCACTTGATATGGTTTGACAGACTTGAGCAGCCTGGTAGCTGGGGGAACTGGAGAAATGAACCAAGAATTTGTAAAGAATTCTTGTGGCATCAGTCAGAATTTGATGCAAAATTCACAATTATGTTGAATGTAAAGACTAGCGGTGGAAGGAGAGGGAAGCGCAGGAATTGGTGAATAGTTGTGCTCTCAAATATTGTAGAGGGGAAACTAAATTGAGAAAGAAAAATATGAAGCACACCTATGACAATGCTTTTGTCATCAGACACACCTGAGTGTTTATTAATGTAAGATTTCCAGCCACTGTTGTGTTCTGCATCTCGGTTCCAATGTTTTTCTTTTGTTTGCACATTGCCTGTACCCATATATGGCATTTTCATCATGTTGGGTTGAGTTTTTTCCATATATATGGGTATAGTGATGTCCAAGTACAATGAAAATCTTGCAGCAACACCATAGATACAAGTCCATCACCGATTTTCCAGCACCCGTGGAACCTGAGCCTACACAGCAGTGGTCAATTTTGAACTGCCGGTTGCCACTGAGGTCTCGGGTTGAGATTGGCTACCAGACCCAGCCTAGTCGCCACATCTTTGGCGGTGACAATAGACAATGGGTGCAGTTGTAGGCCATTCGGCCCTTCGAGCCAGCACCGCCATTTAATGTGATCATTGCTGATCATCCCCAATCAGTACCCGTCCCTGCCTTCTCCCCATATCCCCTGACTCCGCTATTTTTAAGAGCCCTATCTAACTCTCGAAAACATCCAAAGAACCTGCCTCCACCGCCCTGAGGCAGAGAATTCCACAGACTCGCAACTCTCTGAGAAAAAGTGTTTCCTCCTCTCCGTTCTAAATGGCTTACTCCTTATTCTTAAACTGTGGCCCCTGGTTCTGGACTCCCCCAACATCGGGAACATGTGAACACGTTTCCTACCTCTAGCATGTCCAAACCCTTAACAACCTTACATGCTTCAATGAGATTCCCTCTCATCCTTCTAAACTCGGCCCAGCCGCTCCATTTTCTCAGCATGTGACCTTCCTGCCATCCCGGGAATTAACCGTGTAAACCTACGCTACACTCCCTCAATAGCAATAATGTCCTTCCTCAAATTAGGGGACCAAAACTGCACTCAATACTCTAGGTGTGGTCTCACTAGTGCTCTGTACAACTGCAGAAGGACCTCTGCTGTATTTGACGACTCTTGTTATAAAGGCCAACATGCCATTTGCTTTCTTCACTGCCTGCTGTACCTGCATGCTTACTTTCATATACTGATGAACAAGGACCCCCTAGATCCCGTTGTACTTCCCATTTTCCAAACTTGACACCGTTTAGACAGTGATCTGCCTTCCTGTTTTTGCTACCAAAGTGGATAATTTCACATTTATCTGCATTAAACTTCATCTGCCCACTTCCCCAATCAATCCAAGTCGCCCTGCATTCTCATAGCATCCTCCTCACAGTTCACACTGCCACCCAGCTTTGTGTCATCTGCACATTTCCTAATGTAACTTTGAATCCCTTCATCCTAATCATTGATGTATATTGTAAATAGCTGTGGTCCCGGCACCGAGCCTTGCAGTACCCCACTAGTCACTGCCTGCCATTCTGAAAGGGACCCATTAATCCCTACTCTTTGTTTCCTATCTGCCAACCAATTTTTTTTATCCATGTCAGCACTCTACCCCCAATACCATGTGCCCTAATTTTGCCCACTAATCTCCCATGTGGGACCTTATCAAATGCTTTCTGAAAGTCCAGGTACACTGCATCCATTTTCCTAGTTACACCTTCAACAAAATTCCAGAAGATTAGTCAAGCGTGATTTCTCCTTCGTAAATCCATGCTGACTCTGAGCGATCCTGTTACTGCTATCCAAATGTGCGGGTATTTCATCTTTTATAATTGACTCCAGCATCTTCCCCACCACCGATGTCAGGCTAAATGGTCTATAATTTTGTTTTCTCTGATCCGCCTTTCTTAAAAAGTGGGATAATATTAGCTACTCTCCAATCCACAGGAACTGACCCCGAGTCTATAGAACATTGGAAAATTATCACCAATGCATCCACGATTTCTAGAGCCACTTCCTTAAGTACCCTGGGATGCAGACCATCAGGCCCTAGGAATTTATCAGCCTTCAGTCCCATCAGTCAATCCAACACCATTTCCTGCCTAATGTGGATTTCCTTCCGTTCTTCTGTAACCCTAGATCCTCTGGCCACTACTATATCAGGAATATTGTTTGTGTTCTCCTTAGTGAAGACAGATCCAAAGTACCTGTTCAACTCATCTGCCATTTCCTTGTTCCCCATAATAAATTCACCTTTTTTGGTCTTCAAGGGTCCAACTTTGGTCTTAACTAATTTTTTCCTCTTCACATACCTAAAGAAGCTTTTACTATCCTTTATATTCTTGGCTAGCTTACCTTCATACCTCATCTTTTTTTTTCCGTATTGTCTTTTTAGTTATCTTCTGTTCTTTACACATTACCCAACCCAATTGCTTCCCACTCATCTTTGCCACGTTGTACTTCTTTGCTTTAATTTTTATACTGTCTCTGATGTCCCTTACTCCCCTTAGAATCTTTCTTCCTCCTAGGAATGAATTGATCCTGCACCTGTATTATTCCTAGAAATAGCTGCCATTTTTGTTCCTGTCATCCCTGCTAGTGTATCTTTCCAGTCAACTTTGGCCAGCTCCCCCCTCATAGCCCCATAGTCCCCTTTTTTCAACCGTAACACTGACACCTCCGATCTACCGTCTCCCTCTCCAATTGTAGATGAAACCTGACCATGTTATGGTCACTACCTCCTAATGGCTCATTAACCTCGAGGTCCTTTATCAAATCCGGTTCATTACATAACATTAAATCCAGAATTGCCTTCTCCCTGGTAGGCTCCAATTCAAGCTGTTCTAAGAATCCATCACGAAGGCCCTCTACAAAGTCCCTTTCTTGGGGTCCAGTGCCAACCTGATTTTCCCAGACTACCTGCATATTGAAATCTCCCATAACAACCACAGCATTACTTTTTCTACATGCTAATTTTAACTCCCCCACCCATGGTGTGGGAAATGGGATTTCAAATGTGCTCTTCTAATTTTTTTTTTTTCCTGGATTAATGAAGGCACCGGCCGAACCATCAGTTGCCGGAAAATCGGTAATGTATCTGTACTTGAGTTCAGATAATAGAAAAATATACAGAAATTACACAATTTCAAAAAGAAAGGCTGTGCATTTAAAAAATGCTAATGTAAAACTCGTTTAGAAAAAAACAAGTCCATGCTTATCGAAGAAGTGGACAGTTATGTTCAGTTATTTCCTGGTCCATCACAGGTACTGACCTTCCTGTTGTGGAAGGGATCTATTGGAGGTGTTGCCTAAAAATGGCTGCCAACATTAAAAATGCACACCACCGTGGCCATGCTGTCATTTTACTGCTACCATCAGGAAGAAGGTACAAGGAGCCTGCAAATCGTGACATCCAGATTCAAGACAGCAACTCAAACTCTTGAACGCTAACCACTTCCTCAGCAAAAATGATCTATACAGTTTTTTTGGTTGCACTGACTGGTTTTGCACTTATGGTTACCAAGTATTCCTGTTATCAATTTATTGTAATATATATTTGTTAATACGTAAATGGGCTTTGATAACCTACTGAAAAATAATTTCACTGCTCCATTATCGGTCGGTATATATGACAATTGAGGCAGGATTAAGATTGTGCAGGCTGATTAGTTGTTGGAAAGTAGCATATCTTAAATTTGATGCTGTGGTACTTCAGGCATCTGTACTTCTTGCCCGATACTAACATTGCGATGGAGAGTAGACAAAAAATGCAGGAGAAACTCACCGGGTGAGACAGCATCTATGGAGAGCAGGAATAGCAACCTTTTGAGACCCTTCAGACTGATGTCAGTGGGGGTGTGGGGGGGGGGTCGGGAAAAGAAAGGAAAAGGCAGAGACAGTAAGCTTTGTGGGAGACATGGGAATGAGGGAGAAAGCAAGGGCTATCTAAAATTAGAGGTCAATGTTCATACAGCTGGGGTGTAAACTACCTAAGCGAAATACGAGTTGCTGGTCCTCAAATTTGCGCTGGGCCTCACTTTGGCAATGGAGGAGTCCCAGGACAGAGATATCAGATTTGGAATGGGTGGGGGAGTTGAAGTGCTGAGAAACTGGGAGATCAGGTTGGTTAGAATGAACTGAGCGTAGGTGTTGGGCAAAGCGATCACTGAGCCTGCATTTGGTCTCGCCAATATAGAGAAGTTGGCACCTGGATGACATGCTGCCTCCTTGAGGTACTGTATCATGGAATTACTTGGTAGAGGGGGGAGCTGTTTTCTTGGTGGATCGAGCTGAAGAGATGCATCGTGGCCTGGTATGATTGTGATGCACCACTCTCTAAAATTTGTTGTGCTGTTGTGCATGGGAATTGCCGTACCAGGCCACGATGCACCTTCTCTTCATTCCTTCCCTGTCAATATATTTAAAACACGTTTTCCCACTTTTTAAGTTACAATGACAGATCGTCGTTAAAGTTTCTCTCTGGATATTGCCTGGCCTGTTGTTTCTCTTTTGGATTTCTAACGGAGGTTTAAACAGACATTTGTCTGGATGAACTGACTTTTTCCTCCTTGATTCATTCAATGCCTTTTCGGTCCACATCAACTACATCAGTTTATAAAAAGTATGTAAATTTGTTGTGATTTTTATTTTTTTCTCTACTTTCCCACCCCAATTCATGTTGCCTCACTCTGATCAATCGACACTTGGCAAAGAGTGCTAAATTTTGTCAGTCATAGTCACACAGCGTGAAAACAGGCCCTTCAGCTCAACTTACCCACCTACACTAGTCCCACCTGCCTGCGTTTGGCCCATATCCCATCTGCCCCATCCATGTATCTGTAATTGTTTCTTAAACACTAATAGGCCCTGCCTCAACTACCTCCCTTGGCAGCTCGTTCCAGACACTCAGCATTCTTTGTGTGGAAAAAGTTACACCTCAGATTCTGATTAAATTTCAAGGAACTATGCCCCTGGATCCCTCTGTTCTATAACACTTCCCAGAACCCTACCATTCAGTGTGTAGGTCCTGCCCATGTTAAACGTTTCAAAATACAATACCTCTCATCTCTTAAATTCCATTAACCATTCCTCATCCCACCTGTCCAAACGATCAAGATCCTGCTGCAATTTTTGACATCTATCAGCAATACCACCCACTTTTATATCATCTACAAATTTGCTAATCTTGCCATGTATGTTTGCATCCAAATCATTGATATAGATGACAAACCATAACACGCTTAGTACCGAACCCTGAGGCACACTACTAGTCACAGGCCTCCAGTTCGAGAAGCAACCTTACACCATTACCCATCCATGAAGCCAATTTTCTATCCATTCATCTAAGGCTCCTTTGATCCCAAGTTCCTCAATCCTCTCTCCATGGTAAAAATGGAGAAATACTGACGACCTTGCCCGTCTCATGTGGCTCCACACATAGTTCACCGCTTTGATTCCAGAGGGGTCCAACTCTCTAGTTCCCCTTTATGTACTTGGGATTATCCTTAATGCTATCTGCAAGAGCCATCTCCTGTCCCCTTTTTGCCCTTCTGATTTCCTTTTTTAGTTTGCTACTTTAGTTTGATCCCCGATGCCTGTACCCGTGCCATGCCGCCTCCTTACTCAAAGCCTCGATTTCCCTCGCCATCCAAACTCTGAATATTCCTTCTAGAACATTTTTTATTTCTGGATTTAAACTTTTTTTTGGTGCAAAGGGCAACGTTAGCAGTTTTGTAGTCATAGGGGACCCTTCAGTTTTGTCCCATTAGCAATCAACGACACAGCTCACCTGGGCCCTATGACCTATCCGCTTAAAATGTGGCTGGTCTTTGCAGTATCTCTTATCAATCTTTAACCCATTTAGAATCTCAGTTGCTCAGTTTGCTGAGACTTTTACTGATAAAGTCTTACCTTAAATATGTATTAATACTTCAATCAGGCTCTTCCCTTCAAGGTAAATTTCCTGTTAATGTTTGGAATACTCATGAATTCTTTAATATTTATCGCTAGACTTCTCATGCTCTCAACAGCTTGTTTCCTTTTTTTTAAACCTCTCAACTTTCCATAGTTCACCTGGTCCTTGGCATTCAACCTGAATGGGCTGAAGGATTTGCCCCTCCCTCTCTTCCCAAGAAGGTAACTTTACTTGACAAGTTTTCTTGGGCTATTGTTCTAGGAGGTGCTCTGCTCTATTGTTTGGGATAGTAGATAGGTGGAGGATTTGATGCATGCTATTTTTAAACAAGTTCTCTGCTTTAGGGTGATGCAGTCCAAAACTTCACCATAGAATAAAGCACTGAGCAAATGGTAAATATTAGAAATGTCGTCATGAGCTATCTCCAGTGCCATTTCTCCCCTTCTGATTTCCAGTCATGAGAATGAGCAGGAATGTCTGTAAAGTATCACTGTGTGCCCTGCCTAATGTGTTATGTCATTGGTGTTGGAGTAAAGGACACCATAGAGAAGTCAGACATGATTATAGAGTTGTATGGGTCACTTTCATTTAATGGTTGTAGGAAGGTAGCTGTTCCTGAACCTGGTGGTGTGGGACTTGGGGCTTCTTTACCTCCGAGTGTGAAGAGGGCATGATCAGTTTGATTGGGGTCATTATAGATGGCCGCTGTCTTTTTGAGGCAGTACCTCATAGATTCTGGATAAACCAGACAACAAGCATGTTGGGGCAGCAGGGAAATTTAATGCATAGGCCAAATAGGACAGGCCAAATAGGATGGAACAAGGGGTGCAGGAACATTGTATTCTATTAACATATTTATTAAAACAGAGAAGACCATATAGCCCATGGAGATGATGCCAACTTTCAGCAGAGCAGTCCCATTCATCCCGTTGCCCCTCCTTTGCCTCTAGTCCTGCAATTTTCTTGTGCACATTAACTCCCCTTGAGTTCATTTTCAGCTTCTTGCACTACATTTCTGGGTTATGAGAGAGATGGTGCCCCAAACCTAAAGGCAAAAGGGAGAATACACGTTACACTGCACTGCACCCAAGGTCAGATCGAACCTGATTAATTCCAGTGCCACACCATGCGCTGAAGGCAGCATGCTAAGTTAAAGTTCTTGAGCGCAAGAAATGACACAGAGTCTTTATGAAACAATGGCTCGCCACAACTGGAGTGCTACATTTTGTTCGGGTTGGACCAAAGAGGGCTTAGGGGAAATGTGATAGCGGGGGAAAGAAGTCTTGATACATTTGAATTGGATGAATAGGTCCATTTTCATGACTTTGGACCCAATTTATTATTGGATAAAGATCCAACAGTTCTGTGAGAAATAAACTTCTACAATTTTTGCATCTGGCAAGTAGTGCCTCGGGGTGTAGTGGATGCAGATTAATTTCATGGCTTCAAAGGAGATTGGACAGATATTTAAAGATAAGCATTTGCAGATATAGGGATAATTGAATTAGTGGATATTATTAAAGGGAAGTGATGCTAAGTTAAGAGTAAACAATGAATGGAGTGGAAATGATGGGTAAATGGCTTTTTTATTTTCTAGGATTGAGGAGTGGGAGTATGACTTGAATTTACTGTAAAGAGCTGGCATAATGGCCTCTTACTGTCTTTATTTCATAATTTATTGCAATGAAGAGTCATTTAACTGCTGGAAACCATTACATTTTTTCAGTGAGATTTTAAAAATATATTTGGTTAACAGAAATCTACCAAATCCAAATTTAGAATGATAGTAGTAGAATTAGACCATTCGACCCAACAAGTCTACTCTGCCATTCAATCATGGCTGATCTCTCTCTCCCTCCTAACCCCATTCTCCTACCTTCTCCCCATAACCTCTGATGCCTGTACTAATCAAGAATCTATCTCTGTCTTAAAAATATCCACTGGCTTAGCATTCACAGCCTTCTGTGGCAAAGAATTCCACAGATTCACCATCCTCTGACTAAATAAACGTCTCATCGTCTCCTTCCTAAAAGAATGTCCTTTAATTCTCAGGCTATGACCTCTAGTTCTAGACTCTCCCACAAGTAGGAGCAAGAAGTTCCTTCAGATATGGTGCCCAAAATTGCTCACAATGTTCCAAATGCGGCTTTATGGAGCCTCAGCATTACATCCCTGTTTTTGTTTACAAGCCCTCTTGTAATAAATGATAGCATTGAGTTTGCTTTCTTTACTACCTCTTTGACTTGCACATTAATTTTTGGGGAATCCTGCACCTGCTCTCCCAAGTCCCTTTGCACCTCCGATTTAGAAAATAGTCCACGTCTTTATTCCTACTACCAAAAATGCATGACTCCATACTTTGCTGCATTATATTCCATCTGCCACGTCTCTGCCCACTTTCCCAACCTGTCCAAGTCCTTATGCAGAGTCCCTGCTGTCTCTACACTACTCGGCCCTCCACTTATCTTCTTATTATGCGCACACTTGGCCACAAAACCTTCAATCCTTTCGTCCAAATTGTTAATATATAACGTGAAGAGTAGCGGCCCCAGCACGGACCCCTCCGGAACTATGCCAGTTACTGGCAGCCAACCACAAAAAGCCCCCTTTATGGCCACTTTCGCTTCTGCCGTCGAGCCAACCTGCTATCCATGCTAGTATCTGCCCTTTGATACCATCGACTCTCATCTTCCTTAGCAGCCTCATGTGTGGCACCTTATCAAAGGCTTTCTGAAAATCTTAGTAAACAACATCTACTGACTCATTTGTCCTGCTATTCTTCAAAGAATTCCAGCAAATTTGTCAAGCAAGACCTCCCCTTCACAAAGCCATGCTGACTGGGCTATTTTATCATGAACTCAGTACTCTGTAACTTCATCCTTTAGAATGGACTCCCAAAGCTTACAAACCACCAAAGTCAGACTAACCAGCCTATAGTTCCCACTATTCTGCTTTGTTCCCTTCTTGTGCAGCAGGGTAATATTGGCAATTTTCCAATCATCTGGAATCCACTCATGTCAAGTAATTTGTGAAATATCACTGTCAACGCCTCCACAATTTCTAAAGCCACCTCTTTCAGAACCTTAGGGTGCAGTCCATCCGGTCCAGGTTACTTATCCACCTTCAGCCCTTTCAGCTTCCCAAGCACCTTCTCCCTAGTAATAGCCGCTCCCCTAACTCTTGAATTTCATGCACGTTGCTGGTGACTTCCACTGTGAAGATGGATGCAAAAAGGTTTTTCAACTCCTCTGTCATTTCTTTATTCCCCATTATCACTTCTCCTGCATCATTCTCCAGCAGTCCAATGCCAACTCTTGCCTCGTTCTTGCTCTTTATATAACTGAAGAAAATCTTGCTGTCCTCTTTTATATTATTGGCTAGCTTACCATTGTATTTCATCTTTTCTCCCCATATTGTCTTTTTAGTTTAAAGGCTTCCCAATCCTCTGGCTTCTCACTAATCCTATATTATATGACTTCTCTTTTATTTTTACACTGTCCTTGATTTCCCTTGTCAGCCACTGTCGCCTCTTTATTTCTCTAGAATCCTTCCTCTTTGGAATGAAAAGAATTAGCAGCACTTTTTTTGCAGTTGTTTCAATGTCTGCCATCTTCAGTGCATACAATCTCCGTGAGGAAACGTGACTCTAATTTAATTTTAATTGTAGATTACCAGACCAGTGGAAGCATTTTGTTTTTATATAGTGTATGTAAAATTGGAACTGCAAAACATCCCTGGTTTATGTAATTATAATTTAATCATTATGCTTCATTACCAGCCTTCAATTAAATGTTGACAAATGGGCACTAATTAAATTCTGCTGCTTGGGTCAGTTCCTCAGAACCACTAAGAATATCTTTCTCGGGTCATCTAATGGGAGTTTTATGAAGTCAAGTCAAACAAACTTTATTGTCATTTAGAAATACATCGATATATGCAATTCCAAACGAAATTCTGTTGCATTTGGCTCCCTGTGCAACACGATAATTAACAGAAGGATAAAATGGAAAAAGTGGATAAAAGGATAAAATAGACAATGGTGGCAGCCCATTACACGGCATTCGGGAATCTGATGGCTCGTGGGAAGAAGCTGTTGCAGAACCTTGATGTTCTGCTCCTTATGCTACGATATTTTTGTACGATATCTATGAAGTTACCCAGTGCCATTTTTGATTAGCCTTGTTAATTATTTCATGAGGTGTTAAATGTTTTTTTATGCAAGCCTGTCGTTTTTTAGGGCTTATTTAGGTTTTCACCATTTGTAAAGTGTGGTTCCATTTTTAGACGCATGGTAAATAACATCATGTTTGTGTACAAGATAGCATTTACCTTGGTTTTGACCATTCTCTTTCCTCTCTTTGATTCTTCTGCTGGTATCTAGTTTGCTTACGATGTTCAGTGTTAATAAAATTAAAATGTAGCTGGCTTTGATATTTCACTTAACTGATTCAGGTAATCCAAACTTTCCTTTCAATTATTTGAACCACCTTTGTGCTGCACTATTGCTGAGCAGTGTTTACAGGCACTTCTTGATAGTGACCTTGTGACATAGAATTCCAAAGATTTGCCATCTTCTGAGTAAAAATATTTTTCTTAAAACTGAATGGATGGCTATTTATTCAAGAATTATAATCCCCGGTTCTGGAGCTTTAATTCAAGGGTCATAGACCTCGACATTGACCCTGTCAAGCTCTCTTAAGACTTTTGTAGGTTTGAACAAATCAGTCGCCCCAACATGATTACTTTTTCTCACTAAGGCATGCATATCCTTGGGTAGGCAAATAAAATCACTGGAATTGATGGAAATTGTAGTCCAAATATGATCTTTACTCAAAGTGCTGTGCTTTGCTTCTGGTTCACTTTATAATGAGAGTAAAGTAACGTTATAACAGTTAACATTTCTAGTCAATTATCTTTTGTTGGGGCAGTTCTTTTGAAAGGTCACCAAGTTGAGTTAATTGTGATGCAAGAATACAAGACGTAGGAGCAGAATTAGTCCATTTGGCCCATTGAGAACACCACAATTCGATCATGGCTGATTCCTCTTTTCCCTCTCAACTCCATCTCCTGCCATCTCTCTGTAACCTTTGATACCAATCTGTTTCGAAATATCCAATGACTTGCTGCCACAGCTGTCTGTGGCAATGGATTCCACAGATTCACCACACTCTGGCTAAATATATTTCCTCTTCATCTCCATTCTAAAGGTATATCCTTTTATTCTGGGGCAGTGCCCTCTGTTCCTGGACTATGTCACTTCCGAAAACATCTCCATATTCAATATTTACCCAGTTCTGGAGTTTCCTTACAATAGTCACATATATGTACAAATATGGTCAGGTGCAATGAAAATCTTGAAGCAGCGTCAGAGACGGGACACAAAACATAAATTATATATAAATTACATAAACTTTGCAAGACTGAAAAGAAAATTAAGAGACAAAACAATACATTAATGCATATGATATTCAGAAAACAAGTTAATGATAGAGTAAAAGGTGTGTTATGATGATGGATGTAGGAAAGTAGCTGTTCCTGAACCTGATACAGGATTTCCGCCTTCTATATCTCCTGCCCTACGGTAGCAGCGAGAAGAGACATGGCCCTGATGGTGGAGATACTTGATAGGTACTGGTTTCTTAAGGCAACACCTCATACAGATGCCTGTAATGGTGGGGATAGACTGGGCTCCATCCACCACTTTCTTGTCTCTTGCATTCCTGTGCATTGGAATTGTTTTTGCAAGCCATTATGCAACTAATTAGGATACTTTCTACAGTGCATCGGTAGAGATCTGAGTATTTGATGACATGCTAAATTTCTGTTTCTGAAGTTACCGATTCGTTCTTTCGTTTTTATATTGAGCAAGAGGTGGTTGTAGCATCACTCAACCAGTGATTTGGTCTACTGGAGTGGTGTCTGAAGCGAATTTACAGATGGCATTGCAGCTATGTTTAGCTACGGGCACAAATGTAAAGAGAGTTGATAGAGCAGGGGGCATAGTATTCAGTCTTGAGATGAATCTGTCTTGATGTCTCGATCTTGTTCAGCAATTCTACATTGGATAGAAAGCTGGGGGGGGGGGGGAGGGGGTGCATGTCCCCACGCTTCAGTCTTGCCTCAAGGCCTCCCTGAAGCTTCCATGTGCCATCATGCTTGTGTTCCAGACGTTTGAGTCTGTTGGACGAAGATGTGATTGCTAATATATTTAAATGGCTTAAAAGCCCATTTTCTACTGCTGCAGTTCTTGCTGCCGGTTTCAGTTTTAAATCAGACCTTAAATCTGTTTATTTCCACAAGCACTTCTTGACCTGGGTATTTACAGAATTTTCAGTGTTTTAGTTCAGAATTAAGAATGTTTAATTGTCATATGCACTAATAGAACAAGAAATTCTTGTTTGCCGCTGCTTTACAGGCACATTAATGCAACAAATAAGTATACATGAATACAATAGGGAAAAAAGTTGGGAGAGAGGAGATTTACACAGTTGGTTTGTATAGTCCATTGGAACGTTTTGGTGATAAAATAAATTAATAATGATTACATCAGACCCCACGAACGAATCGTGATTTTGAAACTGATTATTGAGGCAACAAGGTTTCACAACAATCTCTTTTGGACCCATGGACTCGCTGGAAGGAACAGCTGATAGAGTTCGCTACTTAAGGTGCTGATAGAGTTCGCTACTTAAAAACAGACAACACACAATGGGTTTGGTAAACCAATTAGACAATAGACCATTTGGCCCTTCGAGCCAGCACCGCCATTCAATGTGATCATGGCTGATACCCCCAATCAGTACCCCGTTCCTGCCTTCTCCCCATATCCCCTGACTCCGCTATTTTTTTAAGAGCCCTATCTAGCTCTCATCCAGAGAACCTGCCTCCGCCGCCCTGTGAGGCAGAGAATTCCAAAGACACGTCTACGTTCTAAATGGCTTACTCCCTATTCTTAAACTGGGGCCCCTGGTTCTGGACTCCCCCAACATCGGGAACATGTTTCCTGCATCTAGTGTGTCCAAGCTCTTAACAATCTTATATGTTTCAATGAGATCCCCTCTCATCCTTCTAAACTCCAGAGTGTACAAGCCCAGCTGCTCCATTCTCTCAGCGTATGACAGTCCCACCATCCCGGGAATTATCATTGTTAACATACGCTGCACTCCCTCAATAGCAAGAATGTCCTTTCTCAAATTAGGGGACCAAAACTGCACACAATACTCCAGGTGTGGTCTCACTAGGGCTCTGTACAACTGCAGAAGGACCTCTTTGCTCCTATATTTGATTCCTCTTGTTATAAAGGCCAACATGCCATTCGCTTTCTTCACTGCCTGCTGTACTTGCATGCTTACTTTCATAGACTGATGTACAAGGACTACCAGATCCCATTGTACTTTCCCTTTTCCCAACTTGATGCCATTTAGATAGTAATCGGCCTTCCTGTTTTTGCTACCAAAGTGGATAACCTCACATTTATCTGCATTAAATTTCTTCTGCCATGCATCTGCCCACTCCCCCAACTTGTCCAAGTCGCCCTGCATTCTCATAGCATCCTCCTCACAGTTCACACTGCCACCCAGCTATGTCATCTGCAAATTTGCTAATGTAACTTTGAATCACTTCATCCAAATCATTGATGTATATTGTAAATAGCTGTGGTCCCGGCACCGAGCCTTGCGGTACCCCACTAGTCACTGCCTGCCATTCTGAAAGGGACCCATTAATCCCTACTCTTTGTTTCTTGTCTGCCAACCACTTCTCTATCCATGTCAGCACTCTACCACCAATACCATGTGCCATAATTTTGCCAACTAAACTCCTATGTGGGACCTTATCAAATGCTTTCTGAAAGTCCAGGTACACTACATCCACTGGCTCTCCCTTGTCCATTTTCCTAGTTACATCTTCAAAAAATTCCAGAAGACTAGTCAAGCATGATTTCCCATGCGTAAATCCATGCTGACTCGGACCGATCCTGTTACTGCTATCCAAATGTGCGGCTATCTCATCTTTTATAATTGACTCCAGCATCTTCCCCACCACCGATGTCAGGCTAACGGGTCTATAATTCTCTGTTTTCTCTCTCCCGCCTTTCTTAAAAAGTGGGATAACATTAGCTACCCTCCAATCCACAATCTATAGAACATTGGAAAATTATCACCAATGCATCCACGATTTCTAGAGCCACTTCCTTAAGTACCCTGGCCCTGGGGATTTATCAGCCTTCAGTCCCATCAGTCCATCCAACACCATTCCCTGCCTAATGTGGATTTCCTTCAGTTCTTCTGTAACCTCAGATCCTCTGGCAACTACTATATCAGGAAGATTGTTTGTGTCCTTAGTGAAGACGTATCCAAAGTACCTGTTCAACTCATCAGCCATTTCCTTGATCCCCATAATAAATTCACATTTTTCCGTCTTCAAGGGTCCAACTTTGGTCTTAACTATTTTTTTCCTCTTCACATACCTAAAGAAGCTTTTACTATCCTCTTTTATATTCCTGGCTAGCTTACCTTCGTACCTCATATTTTCTCCCCGTATTGTCTTTTTGGTTATCTTCTGTTGTTCTTTAAACATTACCCAATCCTCTTGCTTCCCACTCATCTTTGTTACGTTGTACTTCTTCGCATTAATAGTTATACTGTCCCTGACGTCCCTTGTCAGCTATGTTCGTCCCTTTCTCCTCTTGGAATCTTTCTTCCTCCTAGGAATGAACTGATCCTGCACCTTCTGTATTATTCATAGAAACACCTGCCATTTTTGTTCCACTGTCATCCATGCTAGTGTATCTTTCCAGTCAACTTTGGCCAGCTCCTCCCTCATGGCCCATAGTCCCCTTTATTCAACTGCAACACTGACACCTCCAATCTACTCTTCTCCCTCTCCAATTGTAGATTAAACCTGACCATGTTATGGTCACTGCGTCCTAATGGCTCATTAACCTCTAGGTCCTTTATCAAATCCGGTTCATTACATAACACTAAATCCAGAATTGCCTTCTCCCTGGTAGGCTCCAATTGTTCAAAGAATCCATCACAAAGGCACTCTACAAAGTCCCTTTCTTGGGGTCCAATACCAACCTGATTCTCCCAGTCTACCTGCATGTTGTAATCTCCCATAACAGGCACAGCATTACTTTTACTACATGCTAATTTTAACTCCTGATTCAACTTGTGCCCTATGTCCAGGCTACTGTTTGGGGGCCTGTAGATTAGTCCCATTAGGGTATTTTTACCCTTACAATTCCTTAGTTCTATCCATACTGACTCCACATCTCCTGCTTCAATGTCACCCCTTGCAAGGGACTGAATTTCATTCCTTACCAACAGGGCAACCCCACCCCCTCTGCCCACCTGTCTGTCTTTTTGAAAGGAGGTATATCCTTGAATATTCAGTTCCCAGCCCTAGCCCTCTTGCAGCCATGCCTCAGTAATTCCCACAACATCATACTTGCCAGTTTCTAGCTGAGCCTTGCGCTCGTCCACTTTATTCCTTATACTTCGCGCATTCATATACAGTACTTTGACCTCCGTATTCACTTCCCCCTCGCAATTGGCCCTGACCTTACTATGTTGGCCATTCTCAAGCTTTCCATCCCATTAATTCGAGAATCTTTTGTAATTTTTCCTGCAGCCCCTTCCCCTTCAACTGCATCTTTATACTCCCAATTTGTCAATCCCTCCCCCCCACCCCACTATTTAGTTTAAACCCACACGTGTAGCCCTAGCAAACCTGCCTGCCAGAATGTCGGTCCCCCTCCAGTTAAGGTGCAACCCACCCCTTTTGTACAGGTCACCCCTACCCCAGAAGAGATCCCAGTGGTCTATAAATCTAAATCCTTGCTCTCTGCATCAGCCCCTCAGCCACACATTCAGATCCCCATCTCCCTGTTCCTGTCCTCACTAGCACGTGGGACTGGAAGCAATTCAGAGATAACCACCCTAGAAGTCCGGCACTTCAGTCTTCTTCCCAACTCTCTGAATTCATGTTGGAGAACCTCCTTCCTCTTCTTCCCGATGTCATTTGTGCCTATGTGTACAACTACTGCCGGCTGTTCACCTCCTCTCTCGAGGATGTTCAGAATTCGGCTCGTGACACCCTGAACCCTGGCACCAGGGAAGCAACAGACCATCCCTGCATCTCATCTGCTGCCACAGAATTTCCTGGTCACTCCTCGGTCAATGGAGTCACCCACCATTAGGGCTCTGCCCGAAGCCGGTCGAGTCCCATCTCCAGGATTGGAGCCATTGACGTGTCTGCCGCTCGGACTGGAAACATCGTCACCCCGGACAGTTCCCAAGAGGGCGTACCTGTTTTCATTAGGCACAGCCACCTGGGTCTTCTGCACTCCACGATTTCCACCCTTTCTCTCTGTCACACAGCTTGGTTCTTCCCGTGACCTTGGCGTAACTACCTCACTGTAGGTCCTGTCCAGGAAACTTGTTTTCCCGGATGGCCTTGAGGTCATCCAGCTGCTTCTCCAGTGCCCCAACATGGTTCTTTAGGAGCTGAAGCTGGACGCACTTGCCACAGTTGCAGCAGCCAGAGGCTCCATCTGTGTCCCTGGGCTCCCACATTCTGCACGCCTCACACTGTCTCATCTACCCCGACATGTGTTTACCATGTTCCGTCCTCTCAAGCTTTATGCGTAGCCTCCTAGCCGAAGACTCGAGCCAAAGACTCACACTTTTCTCACAAGGCCGCTCCCTAAGAGCCGTCTTGCTTGTATTGACTGATAAATTGCCTAATTTACCAATTTACAAACCAAATTCCTCAGTTTTAAACTTTTCCCCCTCTGACTCACTTCTAACTCTCCTCCCACTCAGGCTAGAGCCAATCAGTGCTTTTTCCGTTTCTCTTTGTTGCTGGTTCTTCAAAATCCACAGGAGCTCTGAGTTAAGTCTGCCTGTGCTTGGCCTCTTCTTTTCAACTGTTTTCCCCCTCTGACTCCTAACTCTCCTCCCACTCAGGCTAGCGCCAATCAGTACGTTTTCCTGCTTCTCTATGTTGCTGTTTCTTCAAAATCCATGGGAGCTCTGAGTTAATTCAATTCAAGCTTTACTGTCAATTCAAGCATTACTGCCGCGGGAGTGTCGGGTCATGTAAGCAACAGACACTTGACTCTCCCGAGCCACCACTCCAATGGACAAAGCATACAGGGTATTTTATAATGTATAGGAGACGTGGTCTCATGCTTATACAGAGTTGCAGCAAAGATATTTAACACAATTCTTCAATCAATCATATGCTGAACCCATTGGCATATTTGTCACTTATTCTACACTTGTCATACTGAGATTAATCAATCACATGCTTTAGTTACAAAAACTCTTACATAACAAGAAACCAGTCAAAGGTCCAGCATCTGCAGTACCTTCTTAAACAATGTAAGGATCTTTATCAATTACACCACCGAAGTCTCGGTTTACCCAATTTCCAGTCCACAGAAAACAACATCCTATCCCACCATTATTCATTGTCTTTTCCCTGGACTAACAGGATGGACTATCAGAAGAGCTTGGTATGCAAGCTTAATGATTCCCACAGCTCCTCTAGTGTGGTACAGAATTGCAAACATCAGCTTATTCAGGACCCAAAAGGTCAAGCTGATCTTTTACTTATTCTACTATTTTATTGTCTGTTCCTTACTCAGTATATTCTCATTCCCTCCTTTTATCATTTTGATGATAACACTACAGTCCTCGGTTGGTGCACAGTAATGGCTTCAGGCATTTCAGTCCATAGACCAATACAATGATCAGCAGTACAATAGATCCATAGTAAATTATCATTCCCCATATTCCTCCAAACATGATAAATGGCCACCATTCTCCACCTTTATTGAAGTTATGCATCTCTTCTACCCCTGTGATCTTCTTTACTTTTATAGTGATATGTGCTGCTAAATCTGTAATGTTAGCAAATTCAACGGGAATGTAAGTGCAGCATTTGCGTCCTATAATAGCACATGTCCCCCCTTTCCCTGCTAGAATAAAATCTAATGCCATTTGTTTCTGGAGGACTACTACTCTCATTGCCACCATTTCAGCAGTGATGTCTTGAATAGATTGCCGTACATCCATAAAAGCCTGGGCAGTCGAGTTACTAAAGGTTCCACAGCCGATGCCGCATTTTGCAATTCCTCAGCTGCTCTGATTGTGGACTTTAGTATGGGAAGGATGAGGACCCACAACCCTGTTCACATCAATGGGACTAAGGTGGAGAGGGTCAAAAGCTTGCATATTTCCAAAGATCTTTCCTGGACGCAGCACACTGATGCAATTCTAAAGAAGGCATATCAGTGACTCTACTTCCTGAAAAGATTACGGAGATTCAGCGTGTCGAAGAGGATCTTCCTAAATTTCTACAGGTGCACAGTACAGAGCATTCTGACTGGTTGCATCGTGGTCCGGTTCGGCAACTCGAACGCCCAGGAGCGGAAAAGACCACAAAAAGTTGTGAGCACTGGCCAGTCCATCACCGTCTTTGACCTCCCCACCGTCGAAGGGATCTATCGTAGTCGCTGCCTCAAAGGCAGCCAAAATCATCAAAGACTCACATCATCCTGGCCACACACTCATTTCACCATTGCCATCAGGAAGACGGTACAGGAGCCTGAAAACTGTATCGTCCCGGTTTAGGAACAGCTTCTTCCCTGCAGCCACCAGGCCATTAAAGACAACAACGAATATGCTCTGACCTCTAAACTGAAAAAGACTTGTTTTTGCACTACATTTGATATTTATTGAATTTTTTTTTTCTCTCTTCCCCCGTTATGTACTATGTTTGCATATTCACATATTCTGTTGTGCTGCAGCAAATAACAATTTCATTGTCAATCTGGGACATATGACAATGAAACACTCTTGACTCTAGCTATGCCATATGGGGGGAAAACGATCATCCAATATCTCTCAGTTTCCGAGATACCCCTTTTGGCTCTCGGGGTACTAGCTACCCTTGCAAGATGCTGGACCACCCTCATATAGGGAACAACGTAAGCTATATAACAGCACCCGTTCCAGTGGTCGTTCATACCCCATTTCCTTTCCCATGTGCTGTAGTCTCCCAGTGGCATCCCTGGCAGCCATGAGTATGCCCATGACCCATGCACAAAGTATGTTCCATTTGCTGATCGTGGTGGTCCCAGAGGAGAGATTATAGTGCATGAGATGTTTCCCAAATGTACTCCTTTTTCTGGGTACTTGTAATGACATGATGTATTTAATGGTATACCGGGGTTGCTCGTTATTACGGGGAGAGCATCGTATCTGCCTCCACCACTACCCTTGGCAATGTATTCCAGGTCCCCACTACTCCGTTTAAAATAAAATGTATCCCACACATCTCTATTAAACTTTTCTCCTCCAACGTTATAGCTATGCCCACTAGTGTGGACATTTCCACCCTAGGAAAATGATCCTGGCTGTCTACCATATCTATGCCTCTCATAATTGTATATACTGTACTTGTGTCAAATCTCCCCTCAACCTCTTGATGTTCCAGAAAAAACCTAATTCTATCTAACCTCTCCCTGTAGCTGAAACCCTCAAATCCAGGCAGTATTCTGCTAAACGTCCTGCATCTTTCCCCTAAGTCCTATAGAGCTGCATCATGCCTTCCTGACTTTTCTACTCAATGAAGGTAAGCATACTAGAAAACATTCTTTACCACCCTATCTGCTAGTGCTTCCCCCGCCCCCAGAGTTGTGGATGGAACTTTCACCTGTGTGTGCCTCCTGTATTGTCCACCGCCACCACAGAATAAGGCTAGAGATCCCCTGGTCCTTGGCTTTCACTCCACTAGCGCCTGCATCCAGCCTACCATTTTTCAACATCTGCCAGCTTCAATACATACACCACCAAGCCTCTGCATTTGCCTCAACAAAGCCTTTTAAACCAACACCTTAGCATTTACCCTCAACAAAGCACTGCACCTCAACACGTGTTTATCAAAAATGGGATCTGTAGTTGACAGGCAGAAATATTTGTCAGAATAAATTATTTAATTCCTCAGTCATTGTATTTATACATTTGTAGGTGGTTGCTGACATTAAACTGATTAGGGTGGCAATTAGTCTTTGGTTGCTTGTTGGAACTGCAGTTCATTTCCATTAGCTTAATTGGGAATATAAATAGACGGTGCGGTATCTTAAAAGTTCTACCTCAGCAACTGAACATGAGAGCCACATCTTGCACTACCATGGACTTTTCTATTTGTGTATTTTTGTGCCAATGACTTATTTTTTTGAATTGTCATTTTCTCTTCACTGTCGTGGACAATTTGTTCAATTTATAGATATGCTAGTAATAGCTCTGGAAGCAAGATTTTCATTGTACATGTACTGCGCTATACTTGTGCATATGACAATAAATTCAACTTGATTTTATAGTTCCCATTTCCTATCCTTCATACCTGTTCAGTAACACTCTTTGTATTTGATATTCAACCCTCAAATTACATTAAAATTAGCTGGCTTTTATTTTCATATTAATATTTTTGGGAGCCTGCTATGCACACATTGGATGTCAACATCATTAACATCTTTCACTTTTTAAAATTCTGTAAAAGGCTAATGCTGGTTAAAGGAACGAAACTAGTGACAGTTGGGGAACAGACATGGGGGTAGTAAAATAGGACATAAGCTTTGATCCGAGTCTGGTGAGCATGGTTATGAAGGCTGTAATGGCAAGTTGCAGGTTGAGTTTGTGAAGGTGAGGGACTGATTGACAACAGGGAGCAGAACAATAGAGCAAAATATATGTTGACCAAACCCATTGCATATTTCTAGCCTTTTCTCTTCATTTTCAATAAGATATTCAGTACAAAAATTATTGGTTATTGTTCTGAAAGCGATTCGAAATGTTATTGATTTTAAATATTAACAACCCCTCTCCCATTCAGTCAAGTAATAAGTAATATTGTTTTGTAGCTTTCTGAAGGAAATCATAGCTGGCTTTGGATTGAGCTGGCTGACAATCTGGATCACACAGATGCCAAGGGGATTGGGATCCCCAACAGAAGCACTTGGTAAGTCTATTTAAATCATTTATTGATATTAGTTTATTATTGCCATGTGTACTGAGATACAGTGAATTGCTTTGTTTGTATGCAATCCATTTACATAATATATACAAGTAAAATCAAACCATACACAAGCACAATAGGTAGTACAAAGAGAGAGCGCAGAATGTGTTATAGCATTGTACGGTTACAGTTACAGGAAGAAATGTGCAAGGTTTGCCATTAGGTGCGTTGGTAGATTGGGACTGCACCCTATTTTATGGGAGGACCATTAATTAGTCTGATTACAACAAATAAGCTGTTCCTTAATCTAGTGGTATATTCTTTGAAGCTTTTGCATCTTCTGCCTTATGAGAAGGAATAATCGGGTGAAAAGGACCTTGATTATTTCCCAATGCAGTGTGAATGCACCAGGCCTTTACAAAATATTTAATTATTTCAATTTGCCATTGGATCATATTTTGGATATTTTTAGTCTCAGTTATTGATAAAGTATTTCACATGCACATTTTCACAAAGTATTTTGAGTGAAATGCAAGGAATAGATTATAATGCGGTTACCTTGTAACCAGAACTTTTAGTAACTACAGATTTTTATTTTTAAATAATTGATTTTAAGATGAATAGTTCATATGAAATGTTCTCACTGTTGAAGTAATGGCTGCTAGCTAGGGAATGCCTCAATATGTATTTTAATCGGCAAGCATCACAAAGGGGATGAAATTTGTTTCATTTGTACAAAGTTCCAAGTTGTAAATCATCTGTCCAAAGCTATGTTGGTCTTGGAATAAGAATTCATTGTGTTCAAGCTCTGTGAGCTTGGCTTGTATCATCGTGGGTACAGATGAGTTGTTTAATTTTGCATAATACTACAAGAGAGGGAATATAACATTGCTAAGATTAGTCTTAAGTTAAAGGATTGCGAAGCTTTTTAAAAAAAATAACTACAGAAGGTAACTAAATGCAACACTGGGTGAAAAGATGAACTATGAAAGTAAACTAGCCAATAATATAAGAAAATAACAAAAGTTTCTTCAGATATATCTTGGATGACTGAAAGATTATGCTAGAGAATTGATAATGTGGAATAAAGAAATGGCAGATGAATTGAATTTGTTTTTTGCATCAAGAGAGTCAGGGGATGGAAAGTTACTGGAGTGACTATTACTAAGAAGGTGCTTGGGAAGTTGTAAGGTCTGAAGGTGGATAAGTCACCGGGACCGGATCAACTGCACCCTAGGGTTCTGAAAGAGGTGGCTTCGGAGATCATGGAGGTATAAATAGTGATCTTTCAAGAATTACTGGAGTCAGGAGTGGTTCCAAACGATTGAAATTTGCTAATATTACTCCGCTGTTCAAGAAGTGAGTGAAGCAGAAGAGTGGACCTGATTTCAGTGGATGGTAAGTTTTTAGATTCCATTATAAAGGAAGAGGTTTCTGAGTACTTAGAGGCTCAGGATAAATTAGGCCTAAGTCAGCAGGGTTTTGTGAAAGGGAGATCTTGCCTGATGAACCTGTAGGAATTCTTTGAGGTAGCGGGAGAGACACAGGAGAGTCAGTGAATGTTAGACACACAATGCTGGAGGAACTCAGCGGGATAGGCAGTATCTCTTGAGAGAAGGAATGGATGACGTTTCGGGTCGTGACCCTTGTTTACCTGGATTTTCAGAATGCCTTTGAGGAGGTGCCGCACATGGAAGATAAGCCCACGGTATCAGAGCGAAGATACTAGCATGTGTTGATTCACGTTTTTCTCTCGCATCGGTTGTTTCGACAATAATCGACCAGGCACCGGGGGCACTTTAAACGTACGTTTATTGAGCAGGAGTTTTTTTTTAAAATATTTCAAAATAGACTTTATTCAAGTAATAAATATATACATCAACTGTGCGAAAAATCCATCCGACATTTTCGGAGGCTATACAAATTGTTCCATACAGTCTATATACATTTCTCAAATTTCGCGAATCGATCCCCCACCCGTGCCACTGATGTGGCCCCCCGGCATGGGATACCTTCCCTTATTTTGAGGGGCGTCTCCATCATACCGTGCCCCCATGTCCAGCAGCTGTCGAATCAATATGGTGATTGGTACTTCTCATTCAGATATAATTTATATTTTAAATTTGTGTCCCATCTGAAACATGGTTGAGATTTTCATGTAAGTTCCATTGCCAAATTAAGATGTGCTTTGAAGTTCTAAGCTCATTGCTATCAGGAACTGAAGAAACACTAAAGCCGTGAACTTTGTATTTGAGACTTATGGCTTGCAGATTTATCAAAACCAAATCAGATTTCACAGTCAGAGATTGGTGCAGAATACTGCAGATTGAATGCTTTAGCTCTGATTGTAGAGATTATATTCAGTTAATTTATGGTATTGATGTTGTCGTTGCTTCACTGACACACACTCTCACACACACCCACAAGGTTTAAAGGGATATGGGCCAAATGCAGATAAATGGGACTAGTTTAGATGGGGCATCTTGATCTGCATGGACAAGTTGGGATGAAGGGCCTTATTCCATGCTGTAGGACAGTGACACATTGTAGAAAGGGTGCAATTGCTCTGCAGAGGATCCAGGGACGATTTATGGACATATTGGCAGGGCTGGAATTTTTTTATCACTTTGAAGAAAGATTTGATAACTGGGATTGTATTCTCTGTAGCAACGGAGGTGAAGAAAAGACTTAGTTGAGGTGAATAATATTATGAAAATAGGACCTGTTTCGCTTAACAAAGATTGTAAGAAGGAACGGCAGATGGTGGTTTAAACTGAAGATAGACACCAAAAGCTGGAATAACTCAGCAGGACATGCGGCATCTCTGGAGAGAAAGAATAGGTGATGTTTCAGGTCGAGACCTTCAGACTGAAGAGGTTGAAAACCAGCCATAAAACACAATGACTGGAGGTGTGTGTTATCCAACTAAGGGCAGAAATTATAATCATGTGTTCATCTTTATTGACGTGACACCATAATAAATATATTACAAAAAAAATAATTTCATGGGGTGGCACGGTGGCGCAGCGGTAGAGTTGCTGTCTTGCAGCACCACAGACCCAGATTTGATCCTGACTACGGGTGCTGTCTGTACAGTATTTGTACATTCTCCTTATGACCACATGGTTTTCTCTGGATATTCCGGTTTCTCCCACATCCGAAAGAAGTGCAGGTTTGTAGGTTAATTGGCCTCTGTAAATTGTCCGTGGCGTGTAGGATACAACTGGTGTAAGGTAGATTGCTAGTTGGTGTGGACTTGGTGGGCCGAAGGGCCTGTTTTACATATATATCTTAATTTCATTGAACCATATAAGGTTGAATATGTGGCATTATTTTTGTCTTGTTTCTATAGTCAAAGGGTAAGGTTGATTGATTTATTTGTGCAGAACAGTGATGGAAGTCCAACTCCTCTTGCCTTGTTTCTAGGTTTTTGTTTCTCTATATATATATATATATGCATAACAGCATAAATTATAATCTGATTTCCATACATGAATATACTAAGGTCATTCATGTGCTGCACCTGTTGATCAGAGCCTGGCTCTACTGTGGAATGTAGTTAGGAATATAATTTGGCCTAACCTTATTCATACCTAATCCAATTTGAAGCATAAATGTTGCATTCAAGTGTAAGTTAAAAGACTCGTAATAGTATACACCAGATTGCACAATTTCAAGCTGAAAAATGCAAAAGCCCCCTACTAACCCCCCCTCCCACACCTGACCCCCCCCCCCCCCGGCTCGGTTGCTACGACCCCTCGCAATTTCTCACTCTCAACTCTCACCCAATGTTGGCAGCCCTGTTTAAATACTTTGTCTACAAGAGCAGACATGGGCTGGGGTTCCTGCAGCAGACTGTAAAAGCATTGTGAAGGACAAGAAAATATAATAGCAGGAATAATCACTTAACAATTTGAGGGAATTTAATTAAGGCCATAATACTGTGGCAAAGTCTGAATTTGAATGGAGGTTGGAAGTGCTTCCTGATCACTGTAACTGCCTCTTCTAATTGTGTACATCGTTACAATCCCCTTTGTTGTCCTCTGTTCAGTGGAAAACATATCAAGCCTAGATAAGTCTTGCGTTATGGTAGATAATAGATACAGATGAGGGAGCTCCCTCATCCATCTCAACTCGAATAAATACAAGTGTACCCAGTCCAACTTTGCCTCGGGATAATCAAGATAATCCACTCATTCAATTAATCAGACTAGTGAACCTCCTCTAAACTGCTCTCAATACATTAACATCCTTTTAATTTATCTTAATTATCTTATTTGCTCTTAAAGATTCCTTCTGAATCTCAGATTGTGCAATCTATCTCAATTTAGAAAAAAAGCTTTGTTTCACAATGAGCATACCCTCCATTGTACTGTACGATACTACAATTGTGCTGGATGGAAACAACACAGAACAGACCTAGAAGCTCAATAATGGTCATCCATGAACCACTTTACACCAGCAGCAGCAGCAGAAATCTACATCTCTAAAGTCTGTAACATCACAGCCATCACATTTCTCATTATTATACAGTCAAGGAATTAACCCTGGTTCACTGAGGAGGGCAGTATGGTATGTTGCGAACAGCACCAGGCATGCCTAAACTGAGATGAACCCGCATCACAGGTAGCAATAAGTATTAAGTCTCCAACAATATCCACATCATCTATAGTGAGGGGCCAAGCGTACGAGTGCTAAAGTCAATATTGAATTATTTCTAATGAGAGAATCTAATACCCAAACAATATTCGGTGGTATTCCCATTGCCAAATCCCCAAAAATCAATATCGTGGGAGTCACCACTGACCAGAAATTAAACTGGGCCAGCTACATTAATACTGGTTAAAAGTAGTAGGGAGCTATGCTGTTTGTTATCTACATTATCTACAATTTCGTATGATTCAATCTTGGTATAATATCCTATAACTTGCTGTAAAATTTCCAAGATGAATGTAAATGGGGACCTTTATTCATTTTTGAAAGAAAGCGTGGATCAATGTTCCTTGAAAATGAATTAAATAGAACATTCTGGGATAGTAGTATTTTAAAAGTAATTAAGCTGCCAGATTATTTAAAGATCTTGGCTAAAATGCATCTCCATATCAGATTCAAACAAAATGCCTATTATCCATGAAAGAATAAGAAGAGTGAATAGTGAGTAGAGAAGATGGTTGAAAGAGGGAGCTTAAAAAGTTTTTGTTGATGTCACAGAAAATGAACTAGCAATTTTCTCCAGAATATTTTCCTTATATTTTTGCTTTATAGAAAAGAGTCATGGATTTTTAAAAATGTACATTGATAATTTTTCATGTTTTTAAAATTGGGGCAGCACAGAGATAGATGTGCCACCTTACAGCACCATAGACCACGGTTTGATCCCGAATACGGGTTATCCTGCCCTGATTTGTCAACTTTTGTATTTTTCTGAATTCATCTGCCATTCCTCAGCCCATTGGCCCAGTTGTTCAAGATCCGATTGTAATCTCAGATAACTTACTTTATTGTCCATTAAACACCAATTCAAGTCTGTAAACTTGCATTCTCATACAAATAGTTAATATAAATAACTGTGAACACCGCACAGATCCGGGTAGCACACCACTTGTTGTAGTCCTCCAGTCTGAAAAATAACCCTCTACTATCACTCCATCAAGACAATTTTTTATCCATGTGGCAAGCTCACCCTGGATGGGATCTTGTTTAACCATGCGGTACCTTGTCAAAGGTTTTGAAGTATTTGTAGGCAATGCCTATCATGCTGTGGTAAGCGTCTAGGTCTCCTCTTCACAATACGGAGTCGAATTGGTGATACATAAAGTAGCAATGTTACAAAATTTTGAGATTTTAAAAATCAAGTCTGCAATTTATCCCATCAGATAAAGCATAAAAATAAGTTTAATTTGACATCTAATTCACTTTCATATCTTCAGTATTAAGAAAGTTATGACCATTTTCATACTCGGAAATTAGCATCTTGTTCCCCATTGCCTTTCAATTGACTTAACTCAAAAGCTGTGACCTAGAACCGTTAAAAGCCCATAACTTTCTTAAAAATTAAGAGAACTCAATGAAATTTCCAGTTATTATAGATTGAAGCATTCTGAAACAAATATGAAACAATTTTACTTGGATGACCTGAAATTAAAGCATATAATTAGTTAGTTATCTAATCATAGCTAATTACAAAATTCAATGAGTAGATCTAAACATCTATCCATTTCTTAAGAAAAGATAAACTTTTTTAAAATTGTCTAAGTGTCCAAATAACATTCGCACAATAATCCACAATATAATTTTTAAATCTCATTTTCATGAATTTCTGGGTCAAATGGAAGGAATTTAGTGTTTAATGCCTGTAAATTAATGGCCATTTAAATCAACTAGCGAGTGGGTTTTAGTGGAATGTGGTGGATTGGAACGTTGGGGTTTGCTGTGAAGTCGGTATGAAAAATACAGCCGGTTCATACATTTTTTTTGGACCCCATTTCGCAACATGAAAATATTATTAAAGCCTCCATAAAAAAACAACTTTTAATATAAAAATAAACTCTCCCTTTTTTTCTCCCCTACGCAAAATCCTTCTCGTTATCAGCACTCACGGCTTTTGAAGGTGATTTTTAAATTACTCTAGATAATAAATAATCTAGCGTAATTTAAAAATACCTTCATTAATGAAATGTCGGAGCGATTTTTCTTCCGCAACAAAATCGCCCAACATTGATCGATTTTCCCAGTCTGAAGAAAAACGGCACTTTAAGCCCGCCCCCCCCCCCGAAAGGCGCCAAAGTCGCGCACATGGGGAGCGGCAGAACTGCAGCACTGCTCAAGGTAAGTTTTGTAACATACCTACATAAAGCCCTGCTGACTATCCGTAATCATTCCCTGCTTTCCAAATACATGTAGATCCTGTCTCTCACAATTTCTCGTGTACCTAACGTTGATGTTAAGCTCACTGGCCTGCAGTTTTTAGGTTATTCTTTACAGTCTTTCTAAAAATAAAAGCATAGCATAAGCGACCCAGTCTTCTGGCACTCCATCCATGTCTGTCAATGATAATATAGACTCCTTTTCTGTCATGTGTATTTTCTTCAATACATCACTAACTTCCCCGAGTTTCAAAGGTACTATCTTTCTCCATGGTAAATACAGGTGAGAAATATTTGTTTAGGACCTTACCCATCTATTGACATTTAGATGTGACCTTGTTGATTTGTGAGGAGCTCTCTTCTCTCCCTATTTACTCATTTGCACATATACTGGTAGATTCTCTTTTATCTTATCTGTCAATACTATCTCACAAGGCCTTCATTACCCAAGGCATTAAATGTAAGAGCATCGAGTTGTGGTACAAGCATGTAAAACTTAATAAAGACCAATATACCTGTAGTACTGTGTGTGATTACCACAACTAAAAGAAGGAATAATTGCACCTGCAATAATAACTGCAGAGAGACTGCAGAGGAGATTCATCAGGATGTGGAGACAAGGAACAGCAAATGCTGATTTACAAGAAAAAGTGCTGGAGTAACTCGGCAGGTCAGGCAGCTGGAGGACATGGATAGGCAGCATTTTGGGTCTGGACCCTTCTTCAGACTTATTGTAGTATAAGGGAAAGTTGGAAAGGGGTGAAGGTGGGACAATGCATGACAAGTGATAGGTGGATACAGGTGAGAGGGGTTTTGATTGTCAGTTGGGTGGACAACGTGTGAGCTTAAAATAGGTATGTTACAAACCTTACCTTCAGCAGCGCTGCAGTTCTGTCACTGGCCGTGTGCGCTACTTTGACGCCTTTGAGGGGAGGGGGCGGGGTTATAATGCGGTTTTCCCCTGCCTTCCGAAGTTGTATTTTCTCGGGGTGCGAGCTTTTGCTGAAGATTCGTTCCGACTGCCGGAATGTGAATTTTTTTTTTTCAATCGCTCGATTATTTCAGCGCTGGAGTAAAATAAAAATTAGCTTCTAATGCCGTGAACGCCAACAACAGGGACAGATTTTACGTAGCGGACAGGTAAAGGAAAGCCGTTTCTATTTTCATATAAACTTGCTTGTTAAGATGACCTTAATCCAAATTTCATGTTGCAAAACGGTGATTTAGTCCCCATTCGAACCGGTAGTATTTTTCCTGCCGATATGGGGGTTAAATTCACCGCAACCGCAACGCTCCAATCCATCGCGTTCCATAAAATCCCACTAGCAAGCTGATTTAATTAATTTATGGGCATTAAACACTAAATTCCCTCAATTTGGCTCATAAATTCATGACAATGAGATTTAAAACTCATGTTATCTTGTGAATTCTTGTGTGAATGTTATTTGGACTCTTGGGCTTTTTAGAAAATGTTAATATTTTCTTAAGAAATGGATAGATGTTTAGATCTAGTAATTGAATTTTGTAATTAGCTACAATTAGATAACTAACTAATTATATACTTTAATTTCAGGTCATCCAAGTAAGATTGTTTCATATTTGTTTCAGAATGCTTCAATCTATAGTAACTGAAAATGTCTTTCAGGTTCTCTTAATTTTTAAGAAAGTTATGGGCTTTTGACTGTCCTCAATCACAACTTTTGTGTCAAGTCAATGGAAAAGCAATAGGGAACAATATGCTAATTTCCTTGTATGAAAATGACCATACCTTTTTTAATACTGAAGATATGAAAGTGAATTAGGTGTCAAATTAAACTTTTTATGCTTTATCTGATGGGATAAATTGCAGACTTCATTTTTAAAATCACAAAATTTTGTAACATTGCTACTTAAAAAGTAGACAAGAGGGTGTAATATCAGGAGAGATGAAGTGTGAAATGTGAAGCCATAGTAAGTGGATATAGGTGTAAGGGGACAGGGGGAAGGAAAGTACTGAAGCTCGGTGCAGCCAACGCCAAGGCTCGGTGGGGGAGGGCCACAGTCTAAGGTCCTTCCGCTGCTGGACATGGGGGGCACTGTATGGTGGAGACGCCCCTCAAAATAAGGGAAGGTATCCCATGCCGGGGGGCCACATGAGTGGCACGGGTGGGGGATTAATTAGTAAAATTTGAAAAATGTATATAGACTGCATGGAAGAATTTGTATAGCCTCCGAAAATGTCGGATGGATTTTTCGCACGGTTGATGTATTGTAAATATTTATTACTTGAATAAAGTCTATTTTGAAATATAAAAAAAAAAAAAAAGGGGGAAGGAAAGTGTCACTACCTGCTGAGGTTCTACCTGTCCCCGGTGTTGCGAAGGATGGGCCTGGCGCAGATGCCATGCAATGTGCCAGTCAGCTGGTCACTGCCGCCCCATCTGTCGTCTGTGGAAAGGTTCTTCCGGACCAACACCTTTGACCACATGTCCATTGGGCAGTGGTCAGCACAGAATGTCCTGCAGGCACTGCAGGGAAAGGACTCGATGGACCCGGTGGCGTGGTTCCCTGAGCAGACTGCCCAGCTTGTCTGGCAAAATGCTTCATCGCCAGAACTCACCAACAAGCACCAAGACCTGGCTTGGCTGGCGGTGAGGGGAGCCCTCCCAGTCAGATCCTTCCTGCACCGTCGGAACCTCACTACCAGCGCACACTGCCCTCGGGACGGCTGCTATGGAGTGGAGACGGTTGCCCACCTCTTTGCAGAGTGTGGATTTGCCCAAAGAGTCTGGAAGAAAATGCAAGGGTCCCTGGTACGCTTTATTCCAAACAGCTCCGTCACAGAGGACTCTGTGATTTACGGACTGTTCCCAGGGACACATTCAGAGACTGACATCAAGTGCTGCTGGAGGGTCATCAACTCGGTGAAAGACGCTCTCTGGTCTGCCCGAGCGTTGTTCACCACCCAGCAGAACGAGATGTCCGTCGGGGAATGTTGCTGACTGGCCCACTGCAGACTGCAGGAGTACGTGCTGAGGGATGCACTGAAGCTCGGTGCAGCCAACGCCAAGGCTCGGTGGGGGAGGGCCACAGTCTAAGGTCCTTCCGCTGCTGGACATGGGGGGCACAGTATGGTGGAGACGCCCCTCAAAATAAAGGAAGGTATCCCATGCCGGGGGGCCACATGAGTGGCACGGGTGGGGGATCGATTAGTAAAATTTGAAAAATGTATATAGACTGCATGGAAAAATTTGTATAGCCTCCGAAAATGTCGGATGGATTTTTCGCACGGTTGATGTATTGTAAATATTTATTACTTGAATAAAGTCTATTTTGAAATATATTAAAAAAAAACACAGGGGGAAGGAAAGTAGGGGGGGGGGGGGATAGTGGGAGAAATGGTTATAAGCCCAAGTGGGGCACAGGCAAGAGGGTGGGAAAGGGGAGATATTACCACCTTGGGCAAGGATCCTGGGAAACTTTTTCATTTGGGGCAGCCCTCATCTGGAATGAAGCTATAGAAACTGATAGAATTACAACTTGTAAAAGATAGATATTTGGATAGGGTTTAGATGGATATGAGCCAAATGCTGACAAATAGGAACAACCCAATAGGCCAACTTGGTCAGCATGGATAAGGTAGGATGAATGGTCTGTTACTGTGCAGTAAAGCTCTTTGACTCTGACTAATGGTGAGAGAATGAAAGACTGAATGCTGGAAACGTGAGGCAAGACAAGAATGGTTGGAATTTGAAACAGTTCAATTCAGTGTTTCGGCAGAATACTATATGTGCCAAGTTGGATGTGATGCTGTTCCTCATGCTGAGTTCCTTACTGAAACAATCAGGAGGTAAAAAACAGTAGCAAAGTGTGGAATAGATAGTTCAAATGACAGGTCACCCTTGGATACTGAACATCCAACTAGATTTAATTTGTAACTTCTGATGCCATGGCAGTAGGTAAAATCAGATTGCAAGTTTACAAACAGCATGAGAAACAGATTTTTTTTTCTTTTCTCAACAGATGTTTTCTAATTTTCTTGTTGGGAGATGATATGCTGAGTATTCAGAAGGAGAAAAACAGAACTGGTAGGCACAAAATTGGTTGGATAATTTGGAAGAAAGGACAAAGATTTGAAAATGGATAGAGAAGGCATATGTTTGTGCTTAATAGTAAATATGTAATTGTGAAATTTTGTATAAAATAGATGAGCTGAAGGTACTGATGTGTAACAATTTGTTGTTATGAACATAACACAGGAGTAGCCCCTTTGGCCTACAATATTTGTCACACGTAATTTCAAATTAAACTAATCTCCTCGGCCTGAATCCATACCCCTCCGTTCCCTACATATCCTTGTGTTGATCTAAAAGCCTCTTAAACGCCACTGTTGTATCTGCTTCTACTACCACCCCCCTGACAACTTGTTTCAGAATCCTACCAATCACTGCAACAAAAAAAAACTTGCACTGCACATCCCCTTTAAACTTTCCCCCTTCTGATCTTAAAGCTGTGCCCTCTAGTATTTGACATTTCCATCCTGAGGAAAAATCTTTTGAATATCTACCCTGATTAATTTCATAATTTTATAAACTTTCACCAGGTCCACCTTCAATCTTTGATCACAATAACTATTGTGCCCAATGAAGGTGGAAATGGCACCTCAACATTCTTGGTTCCAGTTTTCAGACCTAATGGGAGGGAGCAGTAAGGAGAAATGATTTGTGAGAAGGATAATTGAATTATATGAACAAAGTGTTTATCACTTGTGCAACGATTATCCAAACATATCTGAAGAAATTGATGTGTAGATTTGTGGGCAAATATCTGATAAATGACAAGACTATGGAAGTTATCGTGGAGGATAATACAAATTTTATTTGGGTCAGTGTATAAAGGTAGAGAATTGCTATATTGAATTCAGATATTTTAGCCACCAAGCAGCACACCCAACAAGGGACGGGCAATACTAAATTTAGTTTAGAATGAAACGAGGCATAGATTAACAATCTTAGCGAAGGAAAACAAATCCTGACACATTATTTTCATACAGTAACTTTACTTTTACATTCTCAAGCATGGGGATGCATTTTCTCCACATTCACCCTGTCAAGATTCCTCAGAATCTTCCACATTTTGACAAAATCTTCCCTCATCCTTCTAAGCACCAGCAGGTACAAGCAAGATCAGTTCATCCTTTGCGCACAAAACAATCTACTCATTGCAGCTATTGGTTTAGTAAACCTTTAATGCATTAACAATAAGGAACTGGGAATTCAGACCCCTCTAAATGTTGACAGTTGAAGGGATTATCATTGACAAGGGATCTTCGTAGTAATATTCATATTAGTAATTTCATCGTAAGTGGATTCAATAGAAAATATGGGAATATAGCAGGTTCGGCAGTATCCGAGGAAGTCATTAACATTTCAAAACAACAAATTTTCATAAGAACATAAGAGGAATAAGAAATAAAAGCAAGAATCAACCATTTGGTCGATTGGCACATGCTTAGGCCCCATTTATACCTGCCTTTTTGTCGGCTATGTGGAACAGTCCTTGTTTCAGGTATACACTCGCCCCACCCATCTTCCAACTCTTTCTCCTCTAAATCGACAACTGCATTGGGAATGCTCCTGCACTTATGGATTTCATTAACTTCACCACTAACTTTCACCCTGCCCTCAAATTCACATGGATGATTACTGACACCTCTGTCTCCATGACGGGACGGGCTCGACTGATGTCTACTATAAACCTACAAATTCCTACAGTTATCTGGACTACACTTTCTCCTGCCTCTTGCAAAGACACTTTTGCCTACTCTCAATTCCTCCATTTCCACCACATCTGCTCCCAAGACAAGATGTCCTCTTTAATAAACGTTTTTATCCTCCCTTCTGTCATGGATGATCCTTCACCTGCATCGTCTCCGTGTCCTGTAGTTCTGTTTTTCCTCTGCCTCTCCCCTGACGGAACAAAGATAGAGTTCCCTTGGTTCTTGCCTTTCTTAATCCTCTAACCTCATCTATTGCATCCGGCGTTTCTGATATGGCCTCCAGTGTATCAGCGAGACCAAGCGTAGTCTCGGCGACTGTTTCGCTGACACCAACAATCAGTCTGCCAAGGCCTACTGGATCTCCTGGTTGCTAACCATTTTAACTCCCTTTCCCACGCTGAACATTCTGTCATGGGCCGCCACTATTGCTAGAGTGAGGCCCCACACAAACTGGATGAACACCTCATATTCCGCTTGAGCGGCATACAACCCAATAGTATGAACATTGAATTCTCCAATTTAAGATAACCTCTCGCAACCCATTTTTCCTTCCCTCCACAGTGCCCCACCTGGAGTCCCACCTATTTCTCCCATCCACAAACTGGATAGATAACTGGTTGTCAGACAGGAAGCAAAGAATAGGAAATAATGGGACCTTTTCAGAATGGCAGGCAGTGACCAGTGGCGTGCCGCAAGGCGCCTTGCTGAGACCCTAGTTAGTTACAATATATATTAACGATTTAGACGAGGGAATTAAATGTAACATCTCCAAGTTTGCGGATGAAGCAAAGCTGGGTGGCAGTGTGAGCTGTGAGAAGGATGCTATGAGGTTGGAGGGTGACTTGGATAGGTTGTGTGAGTGAGCAGATGCTGTATAATCCAGATAAATGTGAGGTTATCCACTTTGGTGGCAAAAACAGGTAAGCAGATTATTATCTTGATGGTGTCAGAATAGGAAAAGGGAAGGTGCAATGTGACCTGGGTGTGCTTGTACATCATTCACTGAAAGTAAGCATGCAGTTACACCAGGCAATGAACAAAGCTAATGGCATGTTGGCCTTCACTGCCAGAGGATTTGCGTTTAGGAGCAAGGAGGTCCTACTGCAGTTGTACAGGGCACCAGTGAGACTGCACCTGGAGTATCGTGTGCAGTTTTGGTCTCCTAATTTGAGGAAGGGCATTCTTGCTATTGAGGGAACGCAGCGTAGGTTCACTAGGTTAATTCCCAGGATGATGGGACTGACATATGATGAAAGAATGGGTCGACTGGGCTTGTATTCACTGGAATTTAGGATGAGAGAGGATCTTATAGAAACATATAAAATTCTTAAAGGATTAGACAGGCTAGATATAGGAAACATTTTCCAGATGTTGGGGGAGTCCAGATCAGGGGTCACAGTTTAAGAATAAGGGGTAGGCCATTTAGGACTGAGATGAGGAAAAACGTTTTCAGCCAGAGAGTTGTAAATCTGTGGAATTCTCTGTGTCAGAAGGCCGTGGAGGCCAATTCCCTGGTTTGTTTTCAAGAGAGAGTTAGACTTGGCTCAGGGCTAAAGGAATCAAGGGATATGGGGAGAAAGCAGGAACGGGGTACTGATTTTCGAGGATCAGCCATATTGAATGGTGGTGCTGGCTCGAAGGGCCGAAAGGCATACCCCTGCTATTTTTCTATGTTTCTAATATTTGGACAAAATAAGGATGGAAAGGAAAACATGCAGAAAAGATGTGAGGATTAAGACAGGAGAAATATATTAAACAAATTAGCTGACGAGAACTAAAGAAGACATGAGGACTTCTGTGTCTACCTTCTGTGTATACTGTTGGCCGTGCTTGCCAGTCACTGCCTGAAGGTGTGACGAAACATTAAAACTGTGAAATGGGAATTGATTATAAATTAAAAATAAATATATTTTACAGGGCAATGGGTAAAGAGCAGAGGAATGGGACTATAGTTATAGTTCGTGGGCCAGAGGGGCCTACCATGCACCCCTTCTATGATCCTACTTCTTGGGTGTCATTTTGTTCATTGGTATCTCTTCTATCGGAAAAATGATGTTCCCAAGAAAAAAACGTATTTGGAAGATGTTTTTATTCACCCTTATTTCAATATATGTCAAAATTGTGTTTTTCACACTTTGCCCTCTTTCTTGGGGTCAGTGAATTTGGTACTTGCAATTGAGTCTGGTTCTTAGTAAAGATACATTTAAAAAATCCACGAAATTAGGACCATATCATCTTCAACTCTATGAAAATCACCAAGCCCTGCCAGAGGCTTCACAAATTTACGCTGTTGCATCAGTTTGATTGGCATGACTTTGCCGATTCCTTTGAAGGTACTTGTTGAGTCACAGCCTGAGAACGCATGCAGTCCAAGTAATGCTGAGCAGTATTCTGAGGAGGACTGTTTTGCAAAATGGGTGACATCTATTAGCCTTTGCCTGTTGCCTCTCCCTGTGTCAAAGAACACTGTGGTGTCTTGAACGCTGTTTGCACAGTGAAGCAATATGAAAAACATATCGCTGTCTGGGCTTTTGACTTGTAGGTGGTCAAATCTGTGCTCTTTGCCATAGTTACAGTATAGGATGACTCGCAAGTCTGTTTCTTCTTGGTTTGACTTCAGGGATTGAACCTCAGACTGCAGTGTCTCTTTCCCATTCTGAGAAGTAAGAAGTGTGGCCTCTCCTTCCTTAATAAAAATCACCTTCCTTCCGTGTAGCCTCTATGCCATGTCATGCTCACTCCACACATCAAGAAGATTTTTGGTCTTTCCTCCTTTGATTATTCTCTTCTCCGCACACTCATGCCGTGTCTGTTCACTTGACTTCACTGAATCTGGTTTATACATATTGGTACTGAAGACTAAATCATTATATGAAAATGACTTGAAGATTTTGATGTCAATCTCTTTGAAGTGTGCAGGAATCTCTTTGAGATAATAGAATGCAGCATTGCCATCTTCTACTATCAATGTCTTATTACTGGCAGGAGGTTGTGAGTTGTCTACATCTCTCAATAAGTAGTGTAGGCCCTTGGATTTATCATTCTTTGCAAATAAGTTGTCTGATGTACCAATGGAGTAGGGTACAGCGGCCAGAGAGTACTTCATATCATCTCCCGTAGATTGAGTTGACTGCCAGAACTTTGTGCTTTGACCATCAGTTGAAAAACAATATCTCCTTGTTGCTTGTACTCTATAACCTTACATTCAGGTGTTTTCAGCTTCACTCTTCTTTGTTTCTGCCATGCTTTTGAGCTTCAGATTCTTGATGGGTTTGGAGAATGCAGTGTTTTTCTCAAATCGCTCTCTGATGATCTTCTCTTTCTGTTCTTTCCCTGTGGTAAGTACCTTTATGACATCTTTCTCGACTTCAGCCGGACACATGCACCAGAAGAGAGTACATGCAACCTAGTGTTGTCACCTATGTCAAAAGGATTCAGGAAGCTCTTTACAGCATCAATGGCTTTCTTTACTTTTCCTTATTTCAGTTGGTTGTTGATCTCTGTGTTTGCTTCCACAGTTGGTACCAGAAGTCATGTCTGCGAGGCTGACAGTTGCAGAGAGAAGGTGTGCCCTTTCTGTTGAAGTTCAAACCCATCTCTGATAAGCACTGTGATTCTCCAAGATGCCAGAGAGCCCAACACCACTACCACCACCTCCATATTTGCCATGCTTCATGATCGTCTCCTCAATCGTTTTGTCAACAGCACATTGGTTTCCTGGTATGAACGACCTAGCGACACTGATGGCACCTCTTTCGAGGAAAGCCAGGGCACCGGGATGTGATTCTTCGATGTTTGCCAAGAACACAGTAGGTCAGATAGCGGGAGTAATTGTGACCACCAAAGGTAAAGAAGAGATTGCGTATAAGAAACAGACAGTGCAAGTAGAACGGAAAGTTGTTCTCTTTCACAGACCTAATCAATGAGAGAGCAATCCACACAGAATCCATGTACGACAGCCAAAATTGTACAGTCTTCCCGAGACATCCTTTTCAAACGTCAGCCTTGAAGCTCTCATACGACTCCATCAATGTATTTGGATCTGCATTGGCCATGACTTCAGCAAGTGCCTGCTTAATTGGCAATCGGATTAGTTCTTGAAAGATGCCCTTTGATTCCTCTGGTACACCGGACAGCACGGCATCTTTTCCAGCCACAGACAGAAATTCATCAAGAAGGAGCCTCTCCAAGCACTCCACCATCGCCTTGTGCCAGTGCAGACTTCTGTCGTAGTTCTTTCCTGTCATAATACCTTTCATAGAACCAGTAGACATGAGTCCCGGTTCCATGAGGACAGCCCGGATCCTTCCATTTTCTTTCCAAGCATTTTGAAGTATACACAAATGACATGAAATGTGCCAATCAACACAATGCGTTTCTTGTACTTTGCAGGATGACTCCACACGAGAGGCTAAGCCTTCATGCAGACACCCGTCGAATGTTGTAATGACATATTCTTCGCCAACCTCATGACTTGCTCCTTCAGAAGCTCGTAAACACTCTTGAACTGTACTAAATTGTATGATGGGATGATTGATCACAGAATAGTAGTCAATTGTGGTCACATTTGAAGGTACCTTACCTGTTGCTGAGACACATCCAGCCCAAGCTGGAAGCTTTTGACCTTTCTCACTACTCGCTCTCCAGGAAAGCATCCATGCCAGATATTTTCTTGTACACTGTTTGAATGCTTCATCTCCATCATCATGCTTCCAATGCTGCACACAAAATTCTGGATTTGCTTTCTGGTTGACATAGGAAGAGGGCAAAGTGTGAAAAAACACAATTTTGACATAGATTGAAATAAGGGGTTAAAAAATATAGTCCAAATGTTTTTTTCTTGGGAACATCATTTTTCCGACAGAAGAGATACCAATGAACAAAATGACACTCAATGACACCCAAGAAGTAGGATCATTGGGGAGGTGCACGGTAAGCCCTTCTGGCCCACAGTCTATTAGCTCTTCAAAGATTCAGCAGAGGAATGAAGGTTAAAGCCATATATTGTGTGATTCTAATACTTAATATTCGTCTTTGAGCTTGGTATATTTCACATTCCTCATTTCCGCGATGCAGATAAAATATATACTTGTAACATTTATAGTCTTATTGGAAGTTCTGTGTTACTCATACCACCATATTAGTTACTGGATATAGTATTAAGCATGATTTTCACAGTAAGGAACTAGATGCCAAAACAACCAAAGTACAAGCTGCCTTGCAAACTTTATTTTTTTCTGGTCTCTCTTGTAATTAAAAAGTAGATTGAAATATAAATTGTCTGAAGTTTAAAGTGGCAACAGTTCAATATTTTTGAAATTGACAAACTTATGCCTGAATGTGTTTCTATCATTTGCCCTGCAGATGTGGTATAGGCCTTTTTCAAAAGAAGGGGGCTTTAAGAGTTCACTTATTCCTCTCGCCCTTTCAGTTTATCAGGCAGACCAAATAGGTTATAGGCAAAGTAAATGCATTGATAAGTACCAAAGTTCAATAATTAGGATGCTGATATAAATATGGAGCAATATGATTTTACGTCCAGTTGATTGAATAAGTTGAGAGGGAAATGGGTATGTAATTATTATACCTCTTTCAGCTTCATGAGTCAAGAAAGTCATGTGTAATTGTCATATGTGCCATGAATGAAACAATGAAATTCTTTTTGCAGCAATTTTGCCGTAATTGGATTATACATAGATAAAATATACAAATTTTTCAAGAAATTAATACCTACAATACAAGATAACTGAAGTCACGGTCCATACAAGTTCATAGTTGCTGAGGCTAGTGTTGTGTAGTGCTCAGGAGCCTCTGTGCTTTGTGGATTTGTCATTGTTAGAGCTGTACAAGATGTTGGTAAGCACACATTTGAAGAACTGTACAGTTCTGGTTGCCTGATGTAGGATGGATGTCATAAACTTGAAAGTGTGTACAAAAGGTTTAAGGATAGCTCTGGGTTGTCTGGAGTGTTTGAATTATAAGGTGAGGATGGACATTTTTTTGCTGGAGCATAGGAGACTATGGGGTGACCTTATCGAGGTCTATAAAATCATAAAGGGCATAGATAAGGTGAATAGTTACTGACATTTCCCCAGGCTAGAGTCGTCTTAAAACGTGAGACCTTGGGTTTAAGGTGAACAAGGAAAGATTTAAAACTTTTGCACAGACGGCAGTGCATTTATGGAATGAGCTGCCAGAAGTTGTGATCGAAGGGTACAATTAATAAATTTAAATTACTCCTTTTAGGATGCCAAGAGCCAATACCAGGATAAATTTGAGTCCCAGTATAATCATGCGGACACACGGACAATGTGGCACGGTCTGAATAAGATAACTGGCTGCAAAGCACGGTCAGGCAATGTCATTGGTACAATGTTGAACTACTATCTACCACTTTGATGTTCTTCGGACTATCCTTGACCAAACTTTGCTGGCTTTACCTTGCACTAAACTTTATTCCCTTATCATATATCTATACACTGTAAACGGATTGAATGTAATTGTGTATTGTATTTCTGCTGTTACTGCTGTTAGCGCATAGCAAAAAGCTTTTCATTGTACCTTGGTACATGTGACAATGAACTAAACTGAACTGAACCTGGATAGGTATATGGATAGGAAAGGGATGTGGGCCAGACGCAGGCAAGTGTGGCACTTGGTTAGGCACTTTGGTCGGCATTGACGAGTTAGACCAAAGTGCCTGTTTCTGTACTATATGACTATTAATTGTGTATTTATAATGTCTGCATCATACACTAACCATGCACAGTGAAGAGGTTTGGCATATCAGTGTTTTGCTTTTCTATTCACTCTTTGGGGATCTGGACTTCACTGGCAAAGTAAGAATTTATTGTCCTTCCCGAATTCACTTTCAGAAGATGGTGGTGAGCTACCTTTGAGGATTTCTCGTATTTTGTTGTGAAGGTACAATGCTGTTAGGGACTGAGTTACAAGAAGGGTCTCGACCCGAAACGTCGCCTATCTCTCCTTCGCTCCTTAGATGCTGCTGCACCCGCTGAGTTTCTCCTGCTTTTTGTGTAACCCCCCTTTACAAATTAGACTGATTTGTCCAAGATGATATCAACATGAATGGTGTTACAGCTACAATCAAAGCAGAGGGAATATTCAGTCTCTGATTTGCATTTTTAGCTGCAATATATGTGGTGGATTTAATTTCTGTTCAGAGGTGATTCCCAGAATGTTGATGTACAACCATAGGTAATGCTATTTGATGTCTCGGATAGGTGGTTAGACTCTGGAAGGTTGCCAATATGTGGCACTTTCATAGCACAAATATTATTTGCCATTTTTCAGCTTATCCTGTATCGTCAGTATTGTTGATATAGCTGTACTAAGAAAGTATGAATGGAATTAATCCTTATCCAATTATAATTAAGGAACATTCCCCCTTCTGGCCTTACAATGCAAGGTCATTGATGTAGCAGCTGAAAATAGCTGGCATGGAACATGTGCCCTCAAGAACCTATTGTTATGTCCTGATTCCCAACAACCACCTTGGTTTCAATTACAGCTCCAATCATCAGTGTTTTCTCTGATGCCCATAGACTTCAGCTTTACCAGAGGTCCTTTATGCTAAGGACTAATATACCTATCCAGGTATTACTTTGATGTCAAGGGCATTCACATTTCACCTTTTAGAATTTAGCAAATTTGTCTTTTAAAAGCTGCAATAAAGTGTACTTAATATTTCTGGCAAAAACTTGTGAGTAGGTGTTTGAATGTCATTTTACATATAATTCACAACTGCTGTGGTTTGTGGGTATACAGTTTAGCTGATTAACCAAGATAATATTTAAATTATAGTGAATGGCTGAGCAGACGAGATGGGACGAATGGCTTATTTTTATGCTTGCGATTTGTATGGGATTCGCAAAAAATCCTTTTATTTTTAATCTTTCATTAAATATTTACCGTCTTAACACAAGTATAACGGGGATTTAAGTAAAAGGACATGGAGTGGAAGATGGCAGCCTTCACGTGGCCCGCCCCGTTGAGAGAAATCACGACAAATGCTATCAGTTGGGAGACCAGACACAAATCTATCCCTCAACTCCAGATCAATTTGCCGGTGTCCGTGGCATCTCCTCAGTGTGTTGCTTTTTCTCAAATTCCTACAGCAGGCGGTGTTAGCCACGCTGTTCATGATTTCAGGAGCCATGTTTGGTGTGGTTAACAGCACGTTTGAAGCATGCGAACAGGTGGATAAACTTTTCTTTAAATGTTGATGCAGATAAACCATTATCCAGGACGGGCAATACAGATTATTGTTAAATTTTGAAACAGGCTATGGCGAGGGGTGACGGTTTGCCGACTCTTTTACGGTTTAGACCGTCGGTTGGGCTTTGCGACAGCGGAAAGCCGCCGTTGGAGAGGAACAAAAGACCGCTGAACGAAGAGCTGCGAGCGACTAAGATGGCGGCGGGCGGGATCAGGCTGCAGCCGGCGGAAAGCGGCTGGCCTCGCGCTGCTGCGGCCTGGGACCGCCCCCTTGTCACGCCCATTGGTCAGTGCCGGTAGCGCCTGGCCAATGAAGTAGCGGCTTGGGAGAGGGTTGGGCGGAGCGAGCGTGTTTTAGTAAGGCGGCGCGGCGGGGATAGCGGAGTCGAGCAGCAGCCGCCGTCGAGTTAACAGCAGAGAAAAGACAGGCCGCACACATCCAACATGGGTGACGAAGGAAAGTTATTTGTCGGCGGCCTCAACTTCGAGACGGACGAGCAGGCCCTGGAAGAGGTGTTCTGCAAGTACGGGCAGATCAACGAGGTCCGCGTCATCAAGGACCGAGATACCCAGACGTCCCGAGGCTTCGGTTTCATTACCTTCGAGAACCCGGGCGATGCCCGCGACGCCATGCAGGCCATGAACGGCAAGTCCCTGGACGGTCGCACCATCCGGGTGGACCACGCCGAGAAAAAATCGGGCGGTGGTGGAGGCGGCTACGGCGGCGGCGGGCGAAGCTACGGCCGAGGGCGAGGCGCAGGCAGCGGAGGCTACGGCTACCGGCAGTACGACACGAGGGACAGCTACTACCAGCGCGGCGAAGGCTACTCTCGGGGGGGCCGAGGCTACGGAAACCGCAGCACGTACCAATGACCGGAGCTGTGCGCCCGGCCTCGTCTCAGAGGCCCCATTTCCTCTCCTTAGTCATTCCCCTGCAGGGGGGAGGAGCGGGGAGGCGGAGGGCCCCCGTCCACGAGTCCCGTTAGATAAAGGCCACTTTCCCTCCCTCCCTCTCGCTGTGACGGACTGCCCCCGGCGGCGCCCTCCCTCTCTCTCCCTCCTCCGCCCCTCCCCTCCCTTTGTTCGTCGCGAAGTTTTATGGTTTAAAATTATCACTCGGTTTGTGACTTAAAAGGCATTTTTTTTTTACTTTGGATCGAACGGGCGGAGGCCGGCGGTGGGTTGGGCGGGCGCAGTCATCCTGCGGCTCGCAGCCGCCGGGTCTCTCCCGATGCTGAAAATTCGTCGTTTGAGAAGCAAACTCCCGCTCTCTCCCCCGGGCTCGGGGTGGGAGGGTGGCTCCTTTAATTTTGGGCAACTTGTTTTGACGGAAAGCTGAACACACGTTTTGTACGAAACTGTCTTTGCAAAAAGTGAGAATATTAAAAAGTGGAATTGAACCGTTGTCTGGAAAGTGTTTTTGTTTCTGAGGTTTAGGTAGCCGGGAGAATGGCCGCTACTCCACGCGGAAAGTAACGGTCCTGCCCCGTTGACTGGTGGGCGGGACTAACGTCGCTCCGGCACCACGTTGGGCGCCACGTGGAGTGGGGACGGGACCCGGGTCGCGCTCCGGTCTCGTTGGCGCCCCCCCGCGGCTGGGCCATGTTCCGGCTGCATTGGTGGCACTGCGGCGGGGCTGCATCAATGCTGCTGCCACGTGCGGAGTCCCCTGCCCAGCCGGGTGGCCCCCGCCCGCTTCGCAGGGACGGGCGCCCCCCCTCCCTTTTTCACCGATCACGTATTGTGTTTAATTGCCGTGCTGCAGGAGCTGTTTCGCCTGCGCTTCACTGCGGCACTTGGCGCTCGGGTGGAGGGGAGGAGCCGATCGTGGCGGCCGCCCTACACTGCAGAGTGCGCCTGCGATCGGCCCGTTATTTCATCTGCTTGATGGCGTTAACTCGCCTGCATGGTGCTTCCAACCCTTCTGCACATGACGTTTTCCCGCTACATGCTGGCCTGCGGGGACGGTCTTGATAATGTTCCCGACAGTGCCCTTTCTGCAATTTGTCAATGCGAACTCTTAGGTCCGCGTGAGGTGGCCGCTGCGACATTTTAATCACCTACTTAAATTTCGGTATTTGTGCGATAGGGAAACCTTAATTCCTAGAAAAAATCGGGGTTTTCGAGGTACTGGGACAGGCGGAGAATGAAGTGATACCGACCATTGTAGACGGATGGGGATTAGTTAAATGGATATGGTCGACGCAGCCGTTTTATGCTTCTATGTAAATGCTAACGAGGCTCTGCATGTTAAAATCGTAATTGAGGGGAATTTCAGTGATTGTATTCCAGGATGCACTCTTTTTAATACGTAGTCCATTTTTTATTTGGATTATTCCGGTTTCCTGGGTTTAACATGCAATAAAAAAAATAAAAAATCTTTTCATGAAGTGCCTTTCACAACATTACCTTTTGCAGTCTGTGAAGAAACCTAATTTATCCATGAAGCAAGCAGGTGATCTTTAATTAGGGTATAATTAAGTGATGCTGGTATAGAAAGTTCATGGTAAAATTAACCAATCAGGTTCAATGCTCCCTAATATTCCAGTTCAAATCAATTTTTGCAGTTAAATGACACAGAAACAAGTCCATGGGCCTGGCCTGCTTTGTTCTTCCACTGGCAGCTGGGTTGATATCCTGACAACTCTGAAAATGATGGCCTTTAAGTTAATGTGAATGGGGCCCTTCGATGCTCATCAATCACTCCTCAGTCTCCTATGCTGCAGAGGAAAAAAACATACTATCTAGTTTCCATTCAATTCAGACCTCCATGGACACAAAATGCTTGAGTAACACAGCAGGTCAGGCTTCCTCTCTGGAGAGAAGGAAGGGGAGGGAGAGGGCAGATAGGAACGATCGCACGTTACATTTATGTGCCGCCAACTCATTCTGACCGCTGCTGACGAACAACCTCCCCCCCCCATTGCACCACGTCATGGCGGCCCTGTGATGTCTTGGCTCTGACTATTCAAGGGACCTTCCCAGTGACAACGCCAAGAGCAGCTCCGGGCCGCTGTGCTCCCCGACTCGATGCCTAACGGTCTGTCCTGCGCTGAGATGCTGCGGGACATAGTTTGGAGACCCCTGGTCTAAATCATTAATATATATTGTAAATAACTGAGGTCCCAGCAGTGAGCCTTGCAGCATCCCACTAGTCATTGCCTGCCATTCTGAAAAGAGCCTGCTAATTCCCACTCTGCTTCCTGTCTGCCAACCAGTTCTCTTATCCATATCAATTCTCCAATAACGTAATTTTGCACACTAATCTTGTGGGTTACTTGTCAAAGGCCTTTTGAAAATGCAGATACACTACATCCACTGGCTCTCCCTAGCCCATTCTACTTGCTACATCCTTGAAAATTTCCAGAAGGTTAGTCAAGCATGAATCTCCCCTTCATAAATCCATGCTGGCTTTGACTGGTTCTCTGGATACTTTCAAGAGAGAGCTAGATAGGGCTCTTAAAGATAGTGGAGTCGGGGGATATGAGGAAAAGGCAGGAACGGGGTACTGATTGTGGATGATCAGCCATGATCACATTGATTGGCGGTGCTGGCACAAAGGGCCTACATGTTCGCCTATTGTTTTAGCTACCCTACAGTCCACAAGAATTGATCGAGAACTATAGAACATCGGAAAATGATCACCAATGCATCCACAATTTCTAGGGCCACCTCCTTGAGTACTCTGGGATGCAGAACATTAGACCCTGGGGATTCATCTGCCCAACACCATTTCACGACTAATGTGAATTTCCTTCAGTTCCTCCATCACGCTAGATCCTCGGTACCCTGGTATTTCTGGGAGATTGTGCCTTTTTAGTGAGGACAGAACCAAAGTACTTTTTTTAACTGCTCTGCCATTATAAATTGGTTTCCCATCATAAATTCACCTGTTTCTGACTAAGGGACCTACATTTGTCTTCACTAATCTTTTCCTTTTCACATATCTATAGTTCCTTCATACATAATTCAAACCTCCAGTCAGCTATCCTTGGGAATATTTTCTGCATTCCTTCCTCCAGCTAGGTGCTGCACATAATACTCCACCGGTGTAGCATCACCCATGTCTTGTACAGTTTTAGCGTTGATGATCAACTCTTCAACACAATGTCATCTATTGCATCCAGTATTCCTGATGTGGCTTACAGCGGCGAGACCAAACGTAGACTTAGCTACTGCTCCACCAAACACTTCAGTCTGCCAAGGAACTCCTGGTTGCCAACCATTTTTACCATTCCCATACACATCTTTCTGCCCTGGCCCACCTCCATTGTCAGAGTGAAGCCACATGCAAACTGGAGGAAGATCACCTCATATTCTGCTTGTGCAGCTTATAACCCAACAGGGTGAACACTGAATTTTCCAACTTCAGCAACCACCTCCCCTTTTCTCTCCCACACCACCTTTCTTCCCGTGTGCCCCACCTAGACTCGCACTCCTCAAGTAGCTTACACACATAGAAATCACCTATCCATGTTTACCAGGTATACTGCCTGACTTGCTGTTACTCTTTTTTTGTAAACCAGCACCTGCGGTTCTGTTTCCACTCTTCATCACAATGTCCCAACGGAATAAAGCATGCCAAATTTCGGTGTTGCAACTTTCAGAAACTGTCTCTGCCTTCATCACCATAATTTCATCCAGTCCTAAATTTGGAATCCCCTGCCATAGTGTAAGGCTCTCGAACATTGATAAGATGGAGTACAGAAAGGAGGCAGAAAGCATGGACAACATGACAACATCCTCCTTCAAAGTCAGCAAGTTGAAGGAGTTAATTATTGTTCAGGAAACAAGGTAATGTTTATGAAACAAGGTAATGTACAAGGCCTCTTGTTTCAAGGCATAAATATCACCAACAATTTGCCCCAAAACCACATTGAGAGTACAGTACAGCCAAGAAATCACATCAGCACCTCCCCAGAAGACTGATGGTCTGCACATCTCCAATGATTCTTACCAACGTCTACAAATGCACTGGATGCAACACAACCTGGACTTCAGTTCTGTTGCAGTTGTGGATGTAGTGCAGCCCATCACACAAACCAACCTCCTCACGCTTCCCATTGACTCTATCTGCACTTCGTGCTGTCTGGAGAAAGCAGCCAACATAATAAACAACTATCTACATCCCAGCCATTTCTTCTTCTCCTTCTCAAGGGAAGGTTTGAAAGCATATTCCACGAGATTCAGGTTCAGCGTCACCCCTGCAGCCCTTGCACAATTTTTATCTGTATTTTCTCTAGCTATAATAATGTAACACAATATTCTGCACACTAGTATTTTTCTCTTTGCATTACCTGTTGCATTAGTGTATGACTTGATTGTACTCGTGTATTATGATTTGATTGCATAGCATGCAAACAAATGTTTCATTACATCGCAGTATGTGTACAATAATAAACCAAATACCATTTACTGTGTAAATCCTGCCCTGGTTTAACTCACCCTGGATTCCATAAGATCTAACCTTCCTGACTTGCCAACCGTGCGGTACCTTGTCAAATGTCTTGAAAAACTTGAAGCGTCACCTATGAATTTTCTCCTTTGATTTTATCATATTGTGTCTATCTTTGACTTTGTACCAATCTGAGCACAGTTCCATCTGCCATTCAATTTGCCCACTTTCCCAGCTGATCTAGATCCTGTTGGAGGAATGGAAAAGGAGAATATCGTTTAAATTTAGAGAGACTTTGGAATCCTGTTGTACAGGATTGGTGTCCTTGGATATGAAAAACAAAATATAAACATGCAGGATACAAGTGATTAGAAGCTAATGGAATGTAAGCATTGATTGAGAAGTGGGTATGAAGTATAATAGTAGAGAAGTCTCACTACACCTGTAAATGTTGTTGTTGCAATAACATCAGAGTTTTGTGGACAGTCTCCTTATTTAGGGATGGATAGACCTGGATTTGATTCATGGGAATAGATGCTTGCTCATTTGAGGAAGCTAGAATGGAACTGAACCTAGAACCACTATAACCCATAGCACCCTTGCACCTGTATGAAAGGCACTCTTGAGCCGATAGTGGTTTTATCAGATATCTCCGTACATATTGAAACACTGAAGACTGGAAGTCATGATCTTACTTGAGAACAAGTGGCTAATAACAGCAACACAAGATTAGATGAAAACACAATTATATGGAGTCTTTACAGGGTAGATGTTGAAAGTATGTTTCCCATTGTGGGGCTGGGCTTTTAGAATAAAGAGTCATTTGGGATTGGTGGAGTTGCAGACAGTGCGGAAGGCTTATAAAGTGCACAGCAAGATATAGATCAGCTATAAAAATACGTAGAGTAATGCAGATGGAATTTGATCTGAGCAAGTGTGAGGCGTTGCACTTTTGGAGTTCAAATGTAAGACCAAAATGTATACAATTAATGGCAAGACCCTTAACAGAATTGATGTACAGAGAGATCTTGGGGGTCCAAATCCATAATTCCCTAAAAAGTGGCAACACAAAGTAGATAATGATAAAGAAGGCATATGGAATGCTTACATTCATCGGGTGTAAGAGTCAATAAGTCATGTGCAGCTTTGTAGGACTTTGTTAGGTTGTATTTGGGGTATTTTGTGCAGTTCTGATTGCCTTATTACATGAAGGATCTAAAGCGTGCAAAGGTTTATCTGAATGATGCATGGATTTGAGGATATTTACTATAAGGAAAAGTAGATAAATGTAGATTGATTACTCTGAAGCATTGGAGGCTGAGGGGAAAAATAATAGCTTTAAAGTCACAGGGGCAAAATTTAAAGGAGATAATAAGTTAGCCAAGTGTTGGATTCCTGGAACGTATTGCCTGGTGATAGAGGAAGATACAATGGTGGCATTTTTGAGACTATTAGAAAGGCACATGAAGGCCTTTTCCTCAGCTGTACTGTTCTGTGTCTGCTTCCACCTATCATGAACCTACTTCCATCTCCCAACTGCATCCCTCCCCCACCTGGTTCAACCTTCACCTCTCCTTGGTCCATTTATCACCTGTCTCATTGTTCCCCCTCTTCTCTTTATGCTGGCTATCGACCTAAAACGTCAACAATTCCTCCACCCTCCCCACACACACACATACAGATGCTGCTTGAGTCCCTCCAGCAATTTGTTTTTGCTCCAGATTTCAGCATCTGCAATCTCTTGTTGCATCATTGTGAATCTGCTACACACTGTTGAAGCATGATACCGGAGCCATCTAATCTCCTCTGCCTGCCTATGATGCATAAAGAAACATAGAAAATAGGTGCAATACTATAATTTGATAATTGCTGATCATCCAAGATCAGTACCCCGTTCCTGCATTTTCCCCATATTCCTTTAACCCTAAGGCCAAATCTAACTCTTTCTTGAAAACTATAATGAAAAGTGGTAAATGCCACTATTATTTCTGCTTCCACTACTACCTCAATACGTTCCAGCCTCCTATGACTCTCGGGATGTGTACATTTCATCCTTCCTGTAATTAGTATTTGCTCCAAATGTGGTCTAACCAGTGTTTTATAAAACAGTCCTCCACTTCTGTTCTATGCCCTGACTATTGACCAACTTATTAATCTGTGCTGCTGATGTCAGGAATCCGTCCCTCTGTACCTCTGTGGATAATATTATTAATTGCATGTCTTATAAGTGATGGTGGCCCGCCGTGGACGACAATGGCATGCCTATTAGTCTTCCTATAATGCACCAAACCATCTTGCACTTTTCAGGATTTAGTTACATTTGCTCAACTTACAACACCAATATAATTTTCTAGCCTAAGACTACACTATAATTACCAGCATTTTTTATGTCATCTGCATACTTCCTACAGCTAGCACATTTACATTCATCCTCTGCCTTTCCAAACTCCGTTATTAAACCTGATGTCCACATACAAACTGCCTTTCTCCCTTCTGAAACTGCCAAATTTCCCTGTCAAGTTTGATTAAACTCCCAGCGGCAGCACTGGCAAACCTCCCCATAAGGTTATTGGTCCTGGCCCTGCTGAGCTGCCATCTGTCTGGCTTGCAAAGATCCCGATGAGCTAAGAATCTGAAGACCTCCAACCTGCACTGTCTTTTTAGCCATCTGTTCATTTGCACTTTCTTCTTACTTTGTAATTATTGGCCAGGGGACACATTTGGAAAATACTACTTTAAAATGTATTATTTTTCATCATAGAACATGAATGTGTACCGATGACATACTGACTGCAATTCCAATGCCACATAGAACATCAGGAGATATGTTGTGGGACATATTAGGGCACATGGTATTGGGGGTAGAGTGTTGACATGGATAGAGAAGTGGTTGGCAGACAGGAAACAAAGAGTAGGGATTAACGGGACCCTTTCAGAATGGCAGGCAGTAACAAGTGGGGTACCGCAAGGCTCGGTGCTGGGACCACAGCTATTTACAATATACATCAATGATTTGGATGAAGGGATTCAAAGTAACATTAGCAAATTTGCAGATGACACAAAGCTGGGTGGCAGTGTGAACTGTGAGGAGGATCCTATGAGAATGCAGGGTGACTTGGACAGGTTGGGGTAGTGGGCAGATGCATGGCAGATGAAGTTTAATGTGGATAAATGTGACGTTATCCACTTTGGTGGCAAAAACTGGAAGGAAGATTGTTATCTAAATGGCGTCTGAAAGGGGAAGTACATCGGGATCTGGGGGTCCTTGTACATCAGTCTATGAAAGTAAGCGTGCAGGTACAGCAGGCAATGAAGAAAGCGAATGGCATGTTGGCCTTTATAACAAGGGGAATCAAATATAGGAGCAAAGAGGTCCCTCTGCAGTTGTATAGAGCACTAGTGAGACCACACCTGGAGTATTTTGTGCAGTTTTGGTCCCCTAATTTGAGGAAGGACATTCTTGCTATTGAGGGAGTGCAGCGTAGGTTTACAAGGTTAATTCCCGGGATGGCGGGACTGTCATATGCTGAGAGAATGGAGCAGCTGGGCCTGTACACTCTGGAGTTTAGAAGGATGAGAGGGGATCTAATTGAAACATATAAGATTGTTAAGGGCTTGGACACGCTAGAGGCAGGAAACATGTTCCCGATGTTGGAACCGGGGGCCACAGTTTAGGAATAAGGAGTATGCCATTTAGAACGGAGATGAGGAAACACCTTTTCTCACAGAGAGTGGTGAGTCTGTGGAATTATCTGCCTCAAAGGGCGGCAGAGGCAGGTTCTCTGGATGTTTTCAAGAGAGAGCTAGATAGGGCTCTTAAAATTAGCTGAGTCATGGGATATGGGGAGTAGGCAGGAACGGGGTACTGATTGGCGATGATCAGCCATCTCCTGCACCTATTGTCTATTGACATATCTCCAGATGAATCAGCTCACATTCAGAATTCCTGAGTTTGGGGGTCAGTGGAGATACTGAAAATCTCGTACATTCTCCTGCAAACATCCACAGATGCAACATAGAAACTGTATCCACAGGCATAATTGAAGCCGTCAGCGACCCCACCGACTGGGTCTCAACCATGATTGCCACTCACTCACTTACCGCTGCTGCGGCGCTGCAGGCGTGGAGCCACCACATTGTAGCCGGGGATAGAAGCAGCTCGGGTAGCTGCGAGTGGTTGCCGGGACCCGACAGTCAAACTGTCCGCCACTTCAGCGCCTTCTGCCGGCGGCCCGCTCACCTCTGGCAGTGCTCTCCGTCTGAACATCTCTCACCTGCCGCTCGCTCATGTCAGTAGCTTCCTGCAAATCCTTAAATTCCCACCGCCGAGTAATCTCAATCGCGCTGTCGGAATTTGAGGATTTGCGGGACATGAGTGAAGCCAGCGAGTGGCAGGAGAGAGGTTTTGCACCCCTCCGTGCAAGGAGCGTCACAAGTGGTATGCCCCCGACCCTTCCATCAAAATATTCGTGCCCTCTGCACAATTTTACCCCGGGCCTGACTCTGCAAATGCTATCAAAGGAACTCTCCCCCCACCCCCACACCCCGGGAAGGTGGTATTTAAAAACATAAACACAAAATGTACTTACTACATTATCGGTACTCGAGCTCCATTCTTCTCTCTGTTTCCTAAGATACACTTAAAAAATTGACAATCTATATTTGAAAACCCCGCCAAGAAACTAGCGCTGCGCAAGCGCAGTAGGCTACTGCGCCTGCGCCGTGCTGCAAAGGCAGAATTTCTGCTGCCTTCAGCCCCACTTGAAATTGACGCTTGAAGCAGCGTTGACGGCACGTGGGCTACACAAACTTTCACGCGTTACAAGCGCTGCGGATGAAAGGCACGGAGAATTATGCCTGCCTAAGAGATCGATCTCTTAGATAGGCATAATTCTCCCATGCCTTTATTATTTATATTTAGTAATTACTATGTTATAATTTTAGTCAGGGTAGGCAGTGCCTACCTTGCCTACCCTGACGGCACGTGCCTGCCACCTTGTGACCCTTGACAACAACCCCATCCTGAACTACCAGTTCATCACGAACCAGGAAGAAAGGCTGCACCTCTGTGGGCATGTTGGATTGTCTGTCTGGCCAGCCTGTTTTGATGATTGAGGAGAGGATTTGAATCGTGTCCTCTGTGGCGGTGTGCGTGCCAAGGTGCGCAGTTGCTTGCTGGAGATGAAGCCGTGAAATTTTCCTGTTCATAGGGATGTTGTTCGCAAGATGCCCGAGGTGCACGGGAGAGAGTGTCAGCGACGTTCATGTCCTTACCCTTAGTGTAGGTAGTATAGAAATCGTACCGCTGCAGCTGCAAACGAGCTGGCGCAGTGTGGATGGGCTTGTTCAGGATTGTCACCAGTGATTGGTGGTCCGTCTCGACTGTGAAGGTGTTGCCAAAGATGAAGTCGTGGAATTTGGAGCAAGCAAAAACGATGGCCAACAGTTCCTTTTCAATTTGCGCGTAGTGCTGCTCCGTGTCGGTCATGGTGCGAGAGGCATACGAGACAGGTAGTAGAGTGCCCTCGGCAGATGGTTGAAAGCAGGCTGCGCCGAGCCCGAATTTCCAAGCATCGCAGGTGATCGTCACCAGACGTTTCAGGTCAAAAAACATTAGTCGGTGCACTGGTCAGTTTGGACTTTAAGATATCGAAACAATCTGATGTTGCTGGAACCATGACCATGCTGTGTCCTTTTTTGTGATACAAGGTGGTGATACCCTCATCGCTACAAGACGTATACTTCAAAGAGGCACACAGCGGTCACCCAGGAGCCAACACCACACTGGCACGCATCCGTAGCCTGTTCTACTGCCCGGGAATGGCCAGCTACATTCGGGACCGCGTAGACTCCTGCCCCGCTTGCAACAGCCTTGCGTCTCATCAGCGGCGGCAGCCCCTTCTGCAACAACCTCCACCAGCTCTGCCCTGGACATCGCTGGCGGCGGACATTTTCGAATGGTGCGGGAAGCACTACCTCGTTCTAGTTGACTCCTTTTCTAATTGGTTTGAACTAGACCAACTGACCTCCCTCACATCGGAGATGGTCATCCAGAAGTTGAAAAGACACTTCTCTGCCTTTGGCGCTCCCACCAGCCTGAGAACCGACAATGTTCGGCAGTTCACCAGCCATATGTTCAAGCTTTTCGCAGACCGATGGAACTTCCAGCATGTCACGAGCAGTCCCGCGTATCCACAGAGTAATGGTCTCGCTGAACGCGCTGTCAGAAGCGCCAAATACTTGCTGGTCAGACGTTTATCTCGATCTCCTGAATCTCAGAAATGTTGCCAGGGACGGAGCCCTGGCATCGCCAACACAGCAACTGATATTGAGATTGACGAGCCGGTAACCATCGCACAACAGCAACTGGTTCTTCAGGTGCTGAAGCCTGACACTATCCAGAGAAGCATGACATCCAGAAACGGTCATACGACAGTTCCAGCAGACCACTCAGGCCTTTACTTTCCGGGTCAGGTCGTCCATGTACGAACTTCAACTGTACATTCCTGTCTGGCACTGTGGTCAACCCGACTGACGTGCCACGGTCTTACCTGGTAGACTGAGGGAGCGGTGTACCGGAGACGTCGACAACACCTGCTTGCTGTGAGGGAGCCTCGACCACCCGCCTTTTGCAATGTCTCCCACCCGTCCCCGCATGCCTTGCACCCCTCCACGTCCTGCGGTCTCCACTAACCACGGGGCCTCTCCCACAGCATGTTTCCCCTTTCGGTCACCACAGGCCTCCATCACGTCATTCTCGCCTCCAGGCTCTCCGTCTCATCTTTCAAGTGAGGAAGGGGAGGGTTTGGTCCGCACGCGCTCGGGCCATGTTAGTAGACCACCAGACAGACATGGCGAGTATGTTTAACCCCATGGCATGAGTGCCCTTTCATACTTAACCTTTGGGGGGTAGGATGTAGATTGATGTTGCATGTTAACCAATCACACACCAGCCAGCAACTCTAACTCCACCCCACTGTGATACTTATACTAATACTATTTCTCAGCACCGACAGTTTGAGCAGTCAGGATGTGTTGATAACTAACCATCCTTCATGCTCGGGTACACAAAAGGCTGGGGAAACTCAACGGGTGCAGCAGCATCTAAGGAGCGAAGGAGATAGGCGACGTTTCGTGTCGAGACCCTTCTTCAGACTGGTTAGGAATTGTTCCTTCTTTAACATCCTTCATGCTGTTAAGTTTTAGTACTGATTAAAGATGTGTTTGAATCATGTACTTAGTCTGGAAGTCATTTGCAGAAGCCATATAGTCGGATTCAGCCGAGTCCATCGCACGAACCAAACTTCTCACCATTGACTCTATACCTCATGCTGCCTCAGAAAAGTAACTAACATAATCAACTTGTCCCACCCCGGTGATTCAGCAGAAGGTACCGAAACTTGAGAACGTACAACGTCTATTCCTATCACGATGTTATACACCTCTATAAAAGGTGTATAATTTTTCTATGTGTGTGAAAAAGCTGCCCCTCAGGTTCCTAATAAATCTTTCCCCTCTCACATTAAGCCCATGTCCTCTGGTTCATGATTTCCCTACTCTGAGTAAAAGACAGCATTCCCCCTATCTTTTCCCATCATTATCCTATACATCACTATAAGATCACCCATCATCTGTGCTACTAGTGGCAGGGGGCGTGGGTAGTCTACTCAACTATTGCTGTTCGCCAACGCAGCCTTTCCCAGGCAATGATCACAGGTGCGAGGAGATAATGCGTCTGGAAACTTGTTTTCAAAAGGCTATGGCATGTAGTGTTGCTAACTTAGCTGATAACTCCATTTCACATTTTAGCTGTTAGTTTAACCCTTATGCCCCTGTCCCACTTAGGAAACCTGAACGGAAACCTCCGGTGACCTTGCACTCCACCCAAGGTTTCCATGAGGTTCCCCGAGGTTTTGGTCACCCTCCCTAATGGTTGAAAGTGGTTTCCGCGTGGTCGATGCTTCTTTTATTTTCCTTCGATTATTTCAAGAAAACCAAAATCGGCCTCGACTAAAAATAGGTTGCCATTTGGACGAAGCCAGTGAAGTGGGGTCGCTATTTACTTACAGTCTCCTCTCTTCCCTTCTCTTCCCTTCTCTCCCCTTCTTTCCCCTTGTCTCCCTCCCTCTAAAGGACTCTGTGGCAGCCGTTTACCTTCCTCTTCATTGCGCAGACAGTGCTCCTCCGCTGTCCCTGGCCCCCACCTTCGCAATGTGTTTGTGTGTGTGTGTGTGCGGTCGGTAGCAATCTTTGTCGGTACCGGTCTTTGATCAGTAGATGCAGCTCACACTTTGGTCGAGGCTTTCCAGGCGAGTGACCAAACCTCTGGCGACTCATGGAAACCTTGGGTGGGGCGCAAAGTCACCAGCGGTTTCCGTTCAGGTTTCCTAAGTGGGACAGGGACATTACACTGCACACCACCCCTTGGAGCCATCAGTCTACATTAGCGCCCATATAACTACATGGTCACCATAAGCCACCGCATATTGCCCTGCGCTGTGGCAATAACTTCCCCCTTGCAAGGGGGTTCCGCGCCGGGGACCAAAACCCACTCCTTCCAGGCATCCTCCTGATGTTCTTTCGTCGGTGTGGCATCATCTGGCTCGACTGCAACTACGGAGGTGCGGGGCCCAATTGGGAACAATTTTGGTGAGCCCCAGGTTCCCAGCCAAGGTCTGTAGATGTATAGAAATATAATTAACGTCTATTATAGACATTATATCTCTATGGCAGAATGGAAAGTAATCAAATTGTGGACAAATCAGATCTAAGCTATATTTTAATATAAAATTGCATACATGTAAGCCTACAAGTAACAAACAAAATGTGTAGATCACCTCTGAAAAGTGCATAGTTTCAATACAACTTGTTTTAGTGACTGTGAAATGAAAAAAAAAGTAATGTAATTAAATAGATCCTGGAAAACCAATAACCATTGGCGAAAAACAAGTCCAGGCATTAAATTTTGGGCTTCTACCCCATCCTAACTTAGTTGTGTGTGTTAGTTGTCTGTGCGTTATGTGTGTGGGAGGGAAGGAGAGAAGGGAGAGAGGGAAGTATAGAAAGGAGGGAGGGAGCGAATGAGAGAAGGGAAAAGAGAGAGGAAGGATGAAGGGAAGGTGGGAGGAAGGGACGAAGGGAAGGAGAGAAGGGAGGGAGAGGGTTGGCGGCAGGAGTGGATGCCAGGGTGTGAGCAGAGGCCGATGTTTGTAAACGTTGCTCCAACTCCCGGCCCGGCCCTCTGTGTATTGTTCATCGTGTCTCCCCAGGGAGAGGGGGGTGGAGCTTGGGGTGTGTGCGTGAAGCACGGCGACTGGAGGTACGTGAGCGAACAACCCACCTCCCCCTTCTCCATTCCCCCTCACACCCCCCTCCCCGTCTACCCTTCTACCCCCTCCACCCCTCCCTCTCCACCCGAGCCGAGAGTAGATTACTCTGGCGCGGGGCCCAATTGGGAGCAATCAACACATGGGTGTCCCCCCTGCTACATGGATTTACGAAGGGGAAATCATGCTTGACAAATCTGGGTAGGGTATTGACATGGATGGAAAAGTGGTTGGCAGTGACTGGTGGGGTGCCGCAAGGCTCGGTGCTGGGAACACAATATACAAACCAAAAGCCTGTAGCCTGCTTTTGCTCTGGTATTTTATTTCATTCACATGTTTAAACTATAATGTTTTATTCTTAATGGTTTACTGTATGTCATGTTGTTACTTGCGAGCGGAGCACCAAGACAAATTCATTGTATGTGTACATACTTGGCCAATAAACTTACTCATTCAATCATTAATGATTTAGATGAAGGAATTAAAAGTAACATTAGCAAATTTGCAGATGACACAAAGCTGGGTGGAAGTGTGAACTGTGAAGAGGGCAGATGCAGTATAATGTGGATACATGTGAGGTTATCCACCTGGTGGCAAGAATGGGAGGCAGATTATTATCTGAATGGTGTCAGGTTAGGAAAAGGAGAAGTACAACGAGACCTGGGTGTCTTTGTACATCAGTCACTGAGAGGAAGCATGCAGGAAAGGCCTATTTCTATGCTGTATCGCCCAGTGACTATGTGATTCTAACTGCCAGAGGAGGTAGTTGAGGCGGGTACTATCACAACATTTAAAAGACATTGGACAAGTATATGGATAGGAAAGGTTTAGAGGGATATGGGTCAAACACGGGCAGGTGGGATTAGTGTAAATTGTGTATCGTGTAGGCAAGTTGAGCCGAGGGGCCTGTCTCCATGCTCTCTGACTCAATATCTTTTGACCATCTACAGGTGCACGTTAGAGAGCACACTGACTGGTTGCATCGTGGCCTGGTTCGGCAACTCAAACTTCAAGGAACGAAAGGGATTATAGAGATAGACGCTGCTCAGTTCATCACAAGCTACTATTGAATGGATCTATAGGAGGCATTCTCAAAAAGGCAGCCAATATCATCAACAACCTACAACACCCTGGTCATGATCTAATTTCATTCCTACTATTGGGAGGAATGTACAGGAGCCTGCACACCGTGACAACAAGGTTCAAGAATAGCTTCTTCGTAGCAACCATCAGGCTCTCGAACACTACATATCACTAACCTCAGCAACTTCTATGGAATATGTCTTTCATTGCTCTATGAACTTCGTGTTTGTCTTTTTTACCCTAGTATAGCAGTTATTAATTCATTATTTTTTTAAATTATATTTATCTTTGTGTAAAGCGTTTACGAGCCTGTTAAGCTACATAAGGAAAATTTTAATTGTTCTACTGTCAGTAAATATGACAATTATCAGCACGGTGGCGTAGCGGTAGAGTTGCTGCCTTACAGCGCTAGAGACCCGGGTTCAATCCTGACTACGGAAGTGTGTCTGTACGGAGTTTGCGTTCTCCCCGTGACCTGCATTGGTTTTCCCTGAGAGCTCCGGTTTCCTCCCACACTCCAAAGACGTACAGGTTTGCAGGTTAACTGGCTTGGTAAAATTGTAAATTGTCCCAAGTGTGCATAGTGTTAATGTGCAGGATCACTGGTTGGCACGGACTCGGTGTGCCGAAGGGCCTGATTCCGCGTCGTATCTCTAAACTAAACCAAATACACTTACCTCTTGTAGATTTTGTAAATTAAGAGGCAAGCCGGTCCATACAGTGCTGGAGTTACCTATAAGCTAAATAAGCTATAGCTTAGGGCCACACGCCCTTGGGGGCCTCATTTTTTGAAATATATTTTTATTTTATCATTTTTTACCCGAATTATTTTAGAGAAGGGCCTCAGCAGGTGAAAGTCCGGCCCTGAGTCCATAGGGTACACTGCACATAAACAGACTACTGTATTTAACTCACCCAGTCCTTACTGGCTTTTATGCTCCACTTAAGCCTCGTCTATTTAATTTTACTCATCCAAATCCTGGATTTTGATTCCCTGGGTAAAACATGAAATGCTGAAGGAACTCAGCAAGTCAGGCAGCATCTGTGGAGGGAATAGACAAATTATATTTTGCGACAGGACCTCTCATCATGTTATTCTCCACAAATGGAAATATTCTCCCTGCATCAGTTCTATTTAAGCCCTTTTAAACACTGCTAGGTTATCTCTAAACTGCTTTTTCTTATGAAGCAGTCTATTCATCCTTTCCTGATATATATTTCCTCGCTTTTCCTATCACTTGCCACTTTATTCTCATAAAAATATACAACAAAGCCTTGCCTCCACAGATGCTGCCAGATACACCGAGTTCTTCCAGCAGTTTCATTTTTGCTCTAGATTCCAGATCTGTAGTCACCTCTGTCCCCAACAGAGCTAATTTTGCATTTTTATTTAAGGGTTGATGACCTGTGCACTCTTTCAGGGTCAAGGATGACTGATAGACTCTACGATTAGTCATAGTGATAGTGTAGAAATAGGCCCTACGGCCGAACGTGCCCACACTGGCCAACTCATCTCACCTGCCTGCGTTTGGTCCATATCCCTCCAAACCTGTCCTATTAATGTACCTCTCTAACTGTTTCTTAAACGTTGGGATAGTACCAGTCCCAACTACCTCCTCTGGCAGCGTGTTCCATGCACACACCACCCTTTGTGTGAAAAGGTTACCACTCAGATTCCTATTAAATCTTTTCCCCTTCACCTTGAACCTATGTCTTCTGGTCCTCGATTCACTACTCTGAGCAAGGGACTCTAATTAGTGGAGCAAGAGGTTCTAGATAGGGTGAGCGAACGGGGTTTGGGAGGCAGGGCATTCATCCTGCTGTTAGCACTGAGCCTCCGTTGTTCTGTAAGAAAAGGATCTGTATGCCACTCAGCCCATCAAGGTGCTCCACTTTTCATTCAGATTAGGGCTGACCCCACCATGATCTCAACAGCAAATTCCTTCTCCTCACATTCCTTTTGGTTCAATATCTGGCAACCTCCACAACTATCTGAGGTAGATAACTACAATGACTCATAGAGAAGAACTTCGTCCTCATATCTGGGTGACTACTTGTTTCGAAGCTATGCCTGCTAAAACCTTCACTAGGACAAAAGTCCTCATGGCAACCACTCTGTCAAATGACTCTGAATTTTAGATAGAAGTTACGAGTTTCAATTTTCTTGAGCAGGTTTGTCCATCTCTGTATTATAAATGCATCCACCTCATTGATTTAATTAATCATACCACAATTAAGTTACCTCGCCTCAAAAATTAAACAACAAGTTTTTATAACTATTCCAGCTGGTAAACACAGTCAACAGTTAAGATTTTGTCCACTTGTACTCACTGACTTGTTGGTAATGCTAATATAGCAGTTACTATCAGTTACTATGGCAACCCGTTTTCACTAGGGTCTAACCAAACTGCTGGAAGGATTAGAAGAAGTGATTGGGACTCTTCCAAGTGATGGGTTACTGTAGAGTCTTGGAGTCATCTACAACTAAGCGAGGTCTAAAAGCAACTTGGATGTTGAAAATGTCAAAAATTGCCAAAACCTGGCCATACTGGTATATTGAAGGTTAAAAGCTGGAGTAACTCAGCGGGACAGGCAGCATCTCTGGAGAGAAGGAATGGGTGATGTTTCGGGTCGAGACCCTTCTGGTTAGGGATAAGGAAAACGAGAGATATAGACGGTGATGTGGAGAGATAAAGAACAATGAATGAATGATATGCAAAAAAGTGACGATGATAAAGGAAACAAGCCATTGTAGGCTGTTTGTAGGGTGAAAATGAAAAGCTAGTGCAACTTGGGTGGGGGAGGGAATGCCAGGGCTACCTGAAGTGAGAGAAATCAATATTCATGCCACTGAGCTGTAAGGTGCCCAAGCGAAGTATGAGATGCTGTTCCTCCAATTTGCGTTTAGCCTCACTCTGGCAATGGAGGAGACCTAGGACAGAAAGGTCTGTGTGGGAATGGGAAGGAGAATTAAAGTGTCTGGCAACGGGGAGATCAGGTAGGTTCAGGCAAGCTGAGCGAAGGTGTTCCATGAAACGATCGACCAGTCTGTGTTTGGTCTCACTGATGTACAAGAGTCCACATCTTGAACAACGGATACAGTAGATGAGGTTGGTGGAGGTACAAGTGAACCTCTGCCTAACCTGAAATGACTGTCAGGGTTCCTGGACAGAATCGAGGGAGAAGGTATAGTGACAGGTGTTGCATCTTCACTAAGGAAGACATAAATAATCTGCCGGAAATAGCAGGGGACCGGGGGTCAAATAAGATGAAGGAACTAAGTGAAATCCAGTTTAGACCGGAAGTGGTGTTGGGTAAATTGAATGGATTAAAGGCCGATAAATCCCCAGGGCCAGATAGTCTGCATCCAAGAGTACTCAAGAAGTAGCCACAGAAATAGTGGATGCATTAGTGATAATTTTTCAAAACTCTTTGGATTCTGGAGTAGTTCCTGAGGATTGGAGGGCAGCTAATGTAACCCCATTTTTAAAAAAAGGAGGGAGAGGGAAAACGGGGAATTACAGACCAGTTAGTTTAACATCGGTAGTGGGGAAAATGCTAGAGTCAGTTATTAAAGATGGGATAGCAGCACATTTGGAAAGTGGTGAAATCATTAGACAAAGTCAGCATAGCTTTACGAAAGGTAAATCATGTCTGACGAATCTTATAGAATTTTTCGAGGATGTAACTAGTGGAGTGGATAAGGGAGAACTAGTGAATGTGTTATATCTGGACTTTCAGAAGGCTTTCGACAAGGTCCCACATAAGAGATTAGTATATAGTATATAAACTTAAAGCACACGGTATTGGTGGTTCAATATTGATGTGGATAGAGAACTGGCTGGCAGACAGGAAGCAAAGGGTAGGAGTAAACGGGTCCGTTTCAGAATGACAGGCAGTGACTAGTGGGGTACCGCAAGGCTCAGTGCTGGGACCCCAGCTATTTACAATATACATTAATGATTTGGACGAGGGAATTGAATGCAACATCTCCAAATTTGCAGATGACACCAAGCTGGGGGTATAGTTAGGTGTGAGGAGGATGCTAGGAGGCTGCAAGGTGACTTGGATAGGCTGGGTGAGTGGGCAAATACATGGCAGATGCAGTATAATGTGGAAAGATGTGAGGTTATCCACTTTGGTGGCAAAAACAGGAGGGTAGACTATTATCTGAATGGTGGCCGATTAGGAAAAGGGGAGATGCAACGAGACCTGGGTGTCATGGTACACCAGTCATTGAAAGTAGACATGCAGGTGTAGCAGGCAGTAAAGAAAGCGAATGGTATGTTAGCATTCATAGCGAAATGATTTGAGTATAGGAGCAGGGAGGTTGTACTGCAGTTGTACAGGGTTTTGGTGAGACCACACCTGGAATATTGCGTACAGTTCTGGTCTCCAAATCTGAGGAAAGACATTCTTGCCATAGAGCGGGTACAGAGAAGGTTCACCAGACTGATTCCTGGGATGTCGGGACTTTCATATGAGGAAAGACTGGATAGACTCGGCTTGTACTCGCTAGAATTTAGAAGATTGAGGGGGGATCTTATAGAAACGTACAAAATTCTTAAGGGGTTGGACAAGCTAGATGCAGGAAGATTGTTCCCGATGTTGGGGGAGTCCAGAACAAGGGGTCACAGTTTAAAGATAAAGGGGAAGTCTTTTAGGACCGAGATGAGAAAAACATTTTTCACACAGAGAGTGGTGAACTCTGGAATTCTCTGCCACAGAACGTAGTTGAGGCCAGTTCATTGGCTATATTTAAGAGGGAGTTAGATGAGGCCCTTGTGGCTAAAGGGATCGGAGGTATTGAGAGTAGGCAGGTACAGGATACTGAGTTGAATGATCAGCCATCATATTGAATGGCGGTGCAGGCTCGAAGGGCCGAATGGCCTACTCCTGCACCTATTTTTTATGTTCTATGTCTATGTTTCTATCTTCTGCGGTTGCTGGGGAAGGTACCTGCGGAGGAGGTAGTTTGGGTGGGAAGGGATGAGTTAACCATTGAGTTGTGGAGAGAACAGTCTCTGAGGATGGCGGAAAGGGGCGGAGATGGGAAAATATGGCTAGTGGATCCCGTTGGAGGTGGCAGAAATTTTGTAGAATAATCTGTTCTATGCGACGGCTGATGGGTTGGAAGGTCAGGACTAGGGGAACTGTCTCTGTTGCGAATAGGGGAGGGGGAGCAAGGGCGGAGCTGTGGGTACCGAGGAGACACGAGTGAGGGCCTCATCTATGGTGGGAGAAGGGAACCCCCTCAACCCCTAAAGAATGAGGACATCTCGGATATTCTAGTATGGAACACCTAATCTGGGGCGCAGATGGAGGAATTGGGAGTAGGGGATAGAATCTTTGCAGGAAGCAGGGTCGGAAGAAGTGTAGTCAAGTTAGTTGTGGGAGTCAGTGGGTTTGTAATAGACACCAGTCAATAGTAATGGAGACTGTCAGAGATCGTCCAAGTAAATTTGAGTGCAGGATGAAAATTGGTGAAGTTGATGAAGTCCACGAGTTCTGCTTGGGTGCAGGAGGTAGCACAGATGCAGCCATCAATGTAACGGGGATAGAGTTTTGGGATAGGGCCAGTGTACGCCTGGAACAGGAATTGTTCAATGTACCCCACAAAGAGGCAGGCATAGCTGGAGCCCATAGCTACATCTTTGACTTGGAGGAAGTGGGAGGAGTCAAAGGAGAAGTTGTTGAGGGTGAGGACCAGCTCCGCTAAGAGGAGTAGTGTTAGTTTTTTGGGAAATTGGATGGTTCTGCTGTTGAGGAAGAAATGGAGGGCTTTAAAGCCTTTCTGGCTGGGGATGGAGGTGTCGAGTGACTGAACGTCCATAGTAAAGATGAGGGAGTGAGGGCTCGGAATGCGGAAGTCATTAAAGAGATGAAGGGCATGTGAGGTATCTTATACGTAGGTCGGGAGAGATTGGACCAGGGGGGGATAGGATTTAGTCGAGGTATGTGGAAAACATTTCCATGGGACAGGAGCAGGCAGAAACAATGGGTCTGCCAGGGCAGTTGTGTTTGTGGATTTTGGGGAGAAGGTAAAAAGAGGCTGTGCGGGGCTGGGAAATGATATGGTTGGAGGCTGTGGAAGGCAGAAAGCCAGAAGTGATGAAACCAGTAATGGCGTTTGACATTAAGGCCTGGTATATTCTTGTATATTGTCTGAGTGCACTATTTCTTTACACTTTGTTCTTAATCTAAGTTTGTGCTTATGTACAGTAATACCTTACTGAACTGTATGCTAAAAAAGAATGTAACTGTTCCTTGGTCCACGTGACAATAAAGAACCGGGATTGATACCAAATCTCAGGAGAATTTCAGGGGTCAGACAGCATCTCTGGAGAAAACGGATATGTGATGTTTTAGGTCGGGAGCCTTCTGCAGACTCAATTTTATCCAGTTCTATCCTCAATTGTAGGCTCAACCTCTATTCGTCATTAAACAATACAGCATGGAAAAGGCCCTTTGGTCCAACTTGTCCATGCTGATCGATTTGGTATTCTGTGCTAATCCCATTTGACTGCATTGTCCCATATTCTCCTAAACCCTTCGTATCTTTTTATCTGTCCATCTTGATACCAGAAACAGTCACACTAGCCTATACTTGGTCTTGCCAATGCAAAGACTACGCAACCTTATGATAAACACCTGCGCTCAGTCCGCCAAGACCAGCTGAATCTCCCGGTTATTAATCATTTTAACTCCACTTCCCATTTTCCTGTTCTGGGCCTCCCCCGTTGCCAGAATGAGGACACGTGCAAACTGGAGGAACAGAATCTCATATTCCGCTTGGGTAGCTTACAACGCAATGGTATTAACATTGAATTTTCTAGTTTTAAGTAACAACCCTTCCCTTCCCCCTCTCTTTCCTGTGCCCCCCAAAGCCCAGTGCACACCTGTTTCTTCCCTTTCACAACCCCTCTCTCTCACCCTCCTCTTGTTCCCTTCCACCAATATTCTTCCCACTGACTTTACATTTCACTCTTCTCTCCTTACCTGACACCTTGTCTCATTTCACCTCAGCTTTTTAGCCTCACCTAGCACTTTGCCCATCTACCAATCAAACATTCTCCCCCATACTACAATCAATCTGACCCGAAACGTTGCCTATCCACCCCCTCCACAGATATTGCCAGACCTGCTTAGTGCTTTGCATAATTAAATCCTTTCTTACTGCAGCTTTAAACAAAACCACAACAAAAAATATAAATATACAATAAATTATCAGTTATTCTGTGTAAGATAGACCATAATAGTGCAAAAACTGAAACTGAAAAGTAGGTAGTGTAATCATATTAGTGCAATGTCCATAATGATTTGCTGGTATCGTAGGATTGTGGTCAGGGTTGTGCAAGATGGTTCAATAACCTGACAGGAGGGAGTTGTTCTTGGAGGTAATAGTTCTCAAGCCCTTGTACATTCTTTGCAATAGTACAAATGAAAAGAGAGCACGGCCTTAGAGTGGTGTGAGTCTTTGATATTAGCTGCTTTCTTAAGATCCTTATTCCTCCAGTTCCCTTAAGTGGTCAGTACTAGCAATAGACCAAGAAAGGTTCACCAATCAGCCTACTACATTCAGCTTCTCCTTATAACTCCTTATAACATTTAAATCATCTTTCAAGTGGATTTTTGTGGAACGCAATCGATTGGGACGTTGCGGTTGCGGTGAATTTAAACCCCATATTGGCAGGAAAAATATTGCCGGTTCGTATGGGGCCTAAATCACCTTTTCGCAACGTAAAATGTGGATTAAGGTAATCCTAAGAAGCACATTTATATGTAAAATAAACGGCTTTCCTTTAGCTGTCCCATACCCGAAATCCGTCCCGGTTATTGGCGTTGATGGCATTAGAAGCGGCTTTTTATTTTACTCCAGCGCTGAAATTGTCCAGCGATTAAAAAAAAAAAAAAAAATTTACAGAACGGCCGGTGGAACAATTCGTCAGCATTTGTTAGCTCAACGAGAAAATATATCCAGGACAGGCAGTACAAAACCGCATTTTAACCTGGCCCCCCCGTCAAAGTCGCGCGCACGGTCTGTGGCAGAACATCAGTGCCGCTGAAGGTAAGTTTTGTAACATACCTACATTTAGGACTGAGATGAGGAAAAACTTTTTCACCCAGAGAGTTGTGAATCTGTGGAATTCTCAGACACAGAAGGCAGTGGTGGCCAATTCACTGGATGTGTTCAAGAGAGAGTTAGATTTACCTCTTAGGGCCAAGGAACTCAAGGGATATGGAGAAAAAGCAGGGATGGGGTACTGATTTTGGATTTTCAGCCATAATCATATTGAATGGCAGTGCTGGCACGAAGAGCCAAATGGCACCTATTTTATATGTTTCTATGAGCAGTGAAATGGCAGATGGCGTTTAATCCAAACAAATGTGCAGTGTTGCACTTTGAGAGGTCAGATATAAGGGGAGAGTATATTTAATGACATTGCCCATGACACCATTATTGTACAGTGGGATCTTGGGGTCCAAGTCCATGGTTCCTTGAAAGTGACACGAGTAGACACATGCGGTTGCAGCTCCTTCCTACACAGCTATAGAGTTTGGACAAACTTGAATTGTTTTTGTCTGGAACTTTGGAGGCTGAGGAGTAACCTTATAGTATATAAAATTATGAGAGGCATGGGTAGTGTAGACAGTCAGTTCAGTGTTTCCTGGATGGAAATTTCAAAGACTGGAGGGCATAACTTTAAGGTCAGAGGGGGTAGTTTATTTTTACAAAGAGTGGTAGGGTCCTGAAATGGCTGCCAGGGGGTGGTGGCGGAAGCAGATATAATAGTGGCGTTTATGAGGCTTTTAGATAGGCACATGACTATGCACGGGATAGAGGTCCATGAATCACATGCTCACAGACATAAGTTTAACTTGGCACAGAAAATGTGGGATGAAGGGCCTATTCCTGCATTGTACTTTTCATCAGTACAGGCTATTCAGTACAGGAGTTGGGATGTTATGTTACAGCTGTACAAGACATTGGTAAGGCCAGATTTGGAGTGTTGTGTGCAATTTTGAATGCCTTGAGCTATAAAGAGGGGCTGGATAGGTTGGGACTTCCCTGTAGCATAGGAGGTTGACTTTTCTGTCCTGGGCCTCATTGTCAGAATGAGGCCCAGCACAAATTGGAGGAACAGCACCTCATATTTCACTTGGGCAGCTTACACCCCAGCAGTAACCCTTGCTTTCTCTCTCCATCCCTCCCCCTTCCCTGTTCTCAGGCTAGTCTGTATCTGACTACATTTTCTTTGCTTTGCTGTTAGCTTCTCCCAGCTAACAATTATCTGTTTTACATTTTCTTTGACCTCCATCTCTTGTCCTGTTTTCACACATTACACTTCCTTATCTAAGTATCTCTCTCTCCCCTGACATCAGCCTGAAGAAGGGTCTCGACCCGAAACGTCACCCATTCCTTTCCAGAGATGCTGCCTGTCCAGCTGAGTTACTTCAGCATTTTATAACTATCTTTGGTTTAAACCAACATCTGCAGTTCCTACCTACACATGTATTGAGTGTTCTCCCCCGTAACCATAGGGCAGCAGGCTTGGGAGAAAGTAGTGGAGAAAAGCCATTTGGAATGAATGAAGTTCATTCATTGACTTTTGTGACAGACTATTCATTTACACAAAATACATCATTGCTATTGTTCGAATTGTGGAAGCAGCGTTTTATCCTTCCTGCATTTAGTAGTTTAACAAATTGGGTGGCTTCATCTTCTAACATTTAATCGTGACAAACACTGCCAGAAAATGCATATGTGTGCATTATTGCCTATACTGCTGCTGCACTCTGAATAACCCTCGAAGGTCAGCATGTTCATCTCTCCTATTAATACTCTGCACCCCCCAGTGCCAGTGTGAGTTTTACCTTTTTGAATCCTTATCTGGATATAACCTGGGCATAAATGAGGGATACTTTGTAAAGAAGTGATGAGGATGAGGTAAATGTAAACATTCACACAAAGACTCAGTAGGAGAATTTGCAACGGTAAAAGATCAACGAAGACCTTGATGAATTGTGTTTTTCCTGTTGACTATTCTTTTGCAATCTTTTTTCTCTTTATAGTCTTGTGAAAGTTAATGTGCAATAGATGTATAATTTACAATGGTTTTCTGTTGTTTTCATTGTACCTGCACTCCATTACACTGACAGTAAACTTAATGTGATTTGACTGAGCCCTGTCGTCTTCTTCAGCCACATCATGTCTTACACCAGCCAGGTCAAACTGACATCTTCCCTATGTCACAGGAAGAGATTTTTGGGTGGACATAGGAAGATTCAAAGTGTGTTCCTTAGATTAAATGCCACGACCCCCCTGACTCCCGGGGACGGTTAGCCCGCAATATGTAGGTATGTTACAAAACTTACCTTTAGCGGTGCTGGAGTTCTGCCGCTGGCCGTGTGCGCAACTTTGGCGCCTTTAAGGGGGGGGGCAGGGTTGAAATGCGGTTTTCCCCTTGCAATCTGGAGCTTTATTTTCTCGGAGTGCGATCTATTTTTGGAGATTCGTTCTGACTGCCGGTAAGTCCGTTTTTTAAAATAAATCGTCTGACTATTTAATTGCTGCAGTAAAATAAAAATTAGCTCCCAATGCCGTGAACGCCGACAACGGGGACCGATTTTACGTAGGGGACAGGTAAGTGAAAGCTGTTTATTTTTTCATATAAACTTGTTTCTTTAGGGGACTTTAATCAATATTTCATGTTGCGAAACGGTGATTTAGCCCCCATATGAACTGTCAGAATTTTTCCTGCTGATATGGGGTTTAAATTCAACGCTACCGCAACGTTCCAGAAAATCCCACTCGCAAGCTGTTTAAAATACCCATTAATTTACAGGCATTAAACACTGAATTCCTTCAATTTGGCCTATAAATTAATGACAATTAGATTTAAAAATCATGTTTTATTGTGAATTATTGTGTGACTGTTAATTGGACACTTAGGCTTTAAATTTTTTAAAAAATTTTCTTAAGAAATTGATAAATGTTTAGATCTAGTAATTGAATTTTGTAATTGGCTACAATCGGGTAACTAACTAATTATATGCTTTCATTTCAGGTCATCCAAGTAAGATTGTTTCATATTTGTTTCAGAATACTTCAGTCGATAATAACTGAAAATTTATTTCAGTTTTCTTAAATTTTAAGGAAGTTATGGGCTTTTGACTGTCCTCGATCACAACTTTTGTGACAAGTCAATAGAAAAGCAATAGGAAGCAAGTTGCTAATTTCCGAATATGAAAATGGCTCTAACGTTTTTAATACTGAAGATATGAAAGTGAATTAGGTGTCAAATTAAACTGATTTTTATGCTTTATCTGATGGGATAAATTGCAGACTTGATTTTTTAAATCTCAAAATTTTGTAACATTGCTACAATATGGTGGTGCTGAGAAACTCCGGCGGCAGCTGATGACAACCGCCTCTTGCCCCGCAAGTCAGCGGTTGAACCTCATCAGCCACCTCAGATCCCAGGGAACCGCAGTGGGACGAGCCACCTCGCTGCATGAGACGTGGTTGTCGGGTCCCTCTGGAGCTGGTCTCCGCCGGCCATTCGCTCGCACCAAAATGGCGGCACCGTGGGCCGTCTCTGGTAAAACCCGAGGCCGCGTCAACATTAAGGGCCGAGGTGGGGGAATTATAGAGCGTTTATGACCGACCCTACGCTGTGGTGATGGTGAGGGGGCCGGGTACTAATGGATTGCTTGCTATAGGGTCTTTGGGATTACCCTCGGGTCGAAGCCGGATCTCCCTCCCCAAAATGGCGGGCTCTACCTCCCGCGACGTGGGGATGAGTCATGTGGGCTTGCAGACCGGGCCCGCCCGGAACCACGTTGCGGGCTAGTGTGGCCCGGAGAGCCGATTACGGCGGGGCACAGGGCCTGGCCTATATAAACGGCTCCCTTCCGGTAGGTGCGCACTTTCGTTCGTCAGTGCAAAGGAGCGGCCGCTGCTCAATCCGTGGATCTGGGGAAAAATACCCCGCCAAAAAAAAACCAACCAACCGGAATCATGTGTGACGACCGCAAGCTGTTCGTCGGCGGCCTGAGCTTCGATACGGACGAGCCGGCCCTCGAGTCCGTCTTCTCCAAGTACGGGGAGATCGTGGACACCCGTGTGATCAAGGACAAGGCGAGCCTGACTTCCCGCGGCTTCGGCTTCATCACCTTCGAGAACCCAGAGGACGCCACCGAGGCCCTGCAGGCCATGAATGGCAAGATGGTCGACGGCCGCCAAATACGTGTCGACCACGCCGAGAAGAAGAATAGCGACGGCGGCTACGGCGGAGGCCGCGGCGGCTACCGACGAGGCGGCGGCGGCTATAGCGGCAGCGGCTATGTTGGCGGCGGCGGCGGCTCCTATGGCTACGGCGGCGGCGGTGGATACGGCGGCGGAAACGGCGGCGGCGGCTATGGCTCAAGCTCGGGCGGCTACCGACAGTACGACAAGTCGGGCGGAGGCGGCGGTGGCTACGGCCGGAGCGGCGGCGGTGGTGGCCGCGGTAATTACGAGCGGTACCAGTCCAGCAGATAGGAGGCCCCGCCCGCCCGCCGCGATCCTCCACCACTCGCTGTTTCTGAAAGGACTTTTTTTGGGGGGAACGCCGTCTAATCTCTTGAATTCAATTTCGCTTGTTCGGGACGCTGTCTAACTCTCCCTCCCTCTCCCCTGCGAACCCCTCCCCTCCCCTCCCCTCGTGTTGCAGACTACGTTTCCCAAAACGGAATAGGAGCGAGGGGGAAATCCTGTTCCCAAACCTCCACCTGGTCCGGCCCACGACAGCCTTTCCTCTCCCGGGATCTGTCCCTTGTAGTATCTGTTCTTTATTTTTGCCTCTTTGGGTGCAGCCTCGTTGACCACCTCATTGTAGTTCGGCAGCTCAGTGTCGGAGCACAGGCACTCCCTTTAGCTGCTCATTTCTGCTCCCTTCCAGTTTTAAAATGGCGCACTCGCCTTGTACAGAGGCTCAATGCTCCAGTGTCTCGACAACGTGCTCCATTCAGCTCCTCCTCCCTATGCCCGCAGTAATCTGTGGGGCCGCCAGGGTATTTGCTTTGCAACATAACCATTTTTTTTTCGTCCTTATGCCGTGACCAATGTTGGAAGTAGGGGCATTTTCTATTTTATCCATTTTTTTTATTATGGGCCAGATTTCTGATTTAAATGGGGAACAACGATCCAATTGATTTATTTTTAAGTAATCTGGGAAATCCGTTGTACTTTCAACCGTTTGGGGAAAATGCCACGAATCTCCGGAGATTCCATGCGTGGGCAACTGTTTGACTTTGTATCTGCTGTTACAGACCCGACCGTGCTTTAGCGAATGCAGAGCATAAAGAACATCAGCGTTTTGGGAAGAAATTATGCGATCCATCAACGTCAATTGTACGCTTACGGTGTTATTTTGTGGGTCATTATTGTTATCTGGCAAACTGTTTTCTATGTAAATCTTAAGATTGGTGCCATCCCAACTGGAACACCACTGTGTGTATTAGTTTTTGGTTTGGCCACTGCATCAAGTGAGAAGCCTACAGTGAAACTTTGGTATCATCATACTCTTAAACAATACAACATACTTTGAGCTAATTTTTTTTTAAATGGCAAACTGGTAGGAAATTGATAATTGTTTCTTATTGAATATTCATGAGTTAGCATGGAACGTTTTTGTACAAAAACATGCCACTTTGGAGACTGATGTCAATGGAAAAATAAAGGTTAATATGTTCAGTTAATGTCTCGATCAAGCTTTTTGGAAACTAAAGGTACTGATGAGTGAACAACCATGAAGATTTCCACTTCTGTTCTGTCTACAGATTTCACCCATAAGTTGCAGTTGCCTGTAGCATTTTTCTTAGTATAAATTTAAAATGCCTGTGTCATCCGGATGTACTTCTAGTTCACTGCTGGTATAACAGAGCAGAATCCCTACTCGGTTTGAGAAGCACGTGACTTGCTACACAGCCCAACCCTGTGGGGATCCACTCTTACAGCAGATTCCAAGAATGAGTAGAGGAATACACCAGGTAATGTCAAGGCACTGATAACTAATGGAGACGCGAGGAACTGCAGATGCTAGTGTACAAAAAAAGGTGCTGGAATAACTCCGGGTCAGGCAACATTTGTGGAGAACATGGATAGACAACATATTGGAGGTAGACACAAAATGCTGGAGTAACTCAACAAGACAGGATTCAAGAAGGGTCTCGACTCAAAACGTCACCCATTCCTTATCCAGAGATGCTGCCTGTCTCGCTGAGTTACTCCAGCATTTTGTGTCTAACTTCGATTTAAACCAGTATATGCATTTCTTTCCTACATATGGATGACATATTGGGTTGGGATCCTTCAGACTAATGTTCTTGTGCAGGCATTATAAGTAAATAGCTGTGGGTTTCTAATTAAAGCAAAGTGTCACTAGAAATTTATTTGGGTTGGGGCACACGTTTGTGGATTAACCAGCTATTCTTTTCAGCAAATTTGCTTTTCATTAAATTTTGCCCCTCATTTTAACCTATGCTCTCTAGTTCTTGATTCCCTGAACTGGGGAAATGGGTGCATTTGCCATAACCATGTAACATGATTTTATACAACTCTAAGTAAGGTCACCCCAAACTCATGCACTCAAAGGATTAAATCAACCTATGTCCAACTGCTCCCCTTGTCAGTCCCTCAAGTCATAAGTTATAGAAGCAGAATCAGGCCATTTGGCACAAGTCTACATGCAGGCAGACTATTCGTACATCTTTCGTCAAGCTGAATCGTTCTTTGGCAGTTGGCTTGACTCGGTATGTGGAATGGCCTGTACTATCAAGTTTAGGCCTCACAGCTGTTCATAAGTCCGCGGGCAGAATTAGGCCATTCGGCCAATTAAGTTCACAAGGCCATTAAATTGTGGCTAGTCTGAGGGAGTGCAGCGTAGGTTCGACAGGTTAGTTCCTGGAATGGCGTGACTGACATGAAAGATAGAAGGACGAGAGGGGATCTTATAGAGACATAAAATTCTTAAGGGATTGGGCTGGCTCAATGCTGGAACAAAATTCCTGATGTTTAAGAAGGAACTGCAGATGCTGGTAAATCGAAGGTAGACAAAAATGCTGGAGAAACTCAGTGGGTGAGGCAGCATCTACGGAGCAAAGAAAATGGGCAACGTTTCAGGCCAAAACCCTCCAGACTGCTATTGGGCGAGTCGTGAACCGGAGATCAGTTTTAAGAATAAGGGGTGGACCATTCAGGACTGAGATGAAGAAAAACGTTTTCACCCAGAGAGTTGTGAATCTGGAATTCTCTGCCATGGAAGGCAGTGGACAATTCACTAGGTGTATTCAAGAGAGTTAACAGAATCAAGGGATATGGGAGTAAGCAGGAACGGGGTACTGATTTTGAATGGTGTTGCTGGCTTGAATGGCCTGCACCTAGTTTCTGTCTTTTCCCCCTCAATCCAATTCTGCCCTCTCCCTTGACACCTGTACTAATCATGAATCTTCATCTCCTTTGTATAAATATACATTGAGTTGACTTCCACAGCCTTCTGTGGCATTGAATTCCACATATTCAACACCCTCTGACTGAAGAAATTCTTTCTCGTCTCCTTTCTAAAGGTATGTCTTTATTCTGAGGCTGTGGCCTCTGGTCCTGCACTTCCACTTTAGTGGAAACATCCTCTGCATCCAGGCCTCTCACTATTCAGTAAGTTTCAATGAGGTCCCTCCTCATCCTTCTAAACTCTGGTGAGTACAGGCCCAGTGCCATCAACTGCTTATTTGTTAACCCGATCATTCTCATAACCTCTGGACCCTCTCCAACGCCAGCATATCCTTCCTTGTATGAGCCCCCAAACTGCTTTCAATACTTCATACTAATGATTCAGCTTGCAAATTAATTTATTGGGAATCCTGCACCTCCCATTTCTGAATTATCTTCCCATTTAGAATATAGTCTATTCCTACTAACAAAATGCATGATTCCACACTTGCTATGCTGTATTCCATCTGCCACTTTGCCCACTTCCAACCTGTCCCAAATCCCTCAGTGTCACTGATTTCTCTATAATAGCTGCACCTCCACTACCTCTTTTCTCCTCCACCCATAAAAGACATCTTTCCTATAGCAGGGTGACCAACACTGGGCATAATATTCCAAGAGCTGCCTCATAAAAGGATAACTTAGTGTTCGCTGTCAAACATTCAAGATGTCCTCTTTAGTAAACTTTGGTTTCCACCCCAATCCCCGGCTGTGTCGAATATGGATCTGTGACCCACGGTCTCACATGTTTTCGTCCCAACCCCCCAGATGGACCAAACATTAAATATATATATATATATATTGAGTGGAGGAAAGAAAGCAGATGCTGGGTTTAAGATAGACACCAAATACTGGATTAACTCAGCGGGACAGGCAGCATCTCAGAAGAGATGTATATAGTAGACACAAATTGCTGGACAAGCATCATCTCTGGAGAGAAGGATTGGGTGACGTTTCAGGTCTCGACCCGAAATGTCACCCATTCCTTCTCTCCAGAGATGCTGCTTGTCCAGCATTTTGTGTCTACTATATATTAATTGGAGTTAGGTTTCCAATGGCATATTCCATTTCCTTGTTCCTTGCATTAATTGGGAGCATAATTGAGCAGTTTAAGCATATTTCATTTTGCCAGCAAGTCCACATAACTAGACTGCTGTGACATTGGTAGTTTCCATTTGATGTGCTTGGCTGGTTCTGAAAATAACCAATAATACCTGATCTGAATAAATGTCTACAGAGTGCTTGAATACATTCGGAGAGCCACCTCTGCTCAACCTCAAGCATTCGTGTTCCTGCAAAGTAAGAAAGTCAGTCTTGGTTGGACAACTTATTCAATGCCCCAGGAAGGTAAGTTCTTGGCATCTGCCTTGTTAAACCAATGTACAATGCATGTACAAGTGGCTTGCAAAAGTATTCATACCCCTTGAACCTTTCCACATTTTGTCACGTTACAACCACAAACGTAAATGTATTTTATTGGGATTTTATGTGATCGACCAACACAAAGTGCCGCATAATTGTGGAAAGAAAATGACACATGGTTTTCAATTTTTTTAAATAAATAAAAAACTGAAAAGTGTGGCATGCAAAAGTATTCGGCCCTCTTTACTCTGATACCCCTAAATAAAATCCAGTGCAACCAATTGCCTTCAGAAGTCACCTAATTAGTAAATAGACTCCACTTGTGTGTAATCTAATCTCAGCATAAATACAGCTGTTCTGTGAAGGCCTCAGAGGTTTGTTAGATAACATTAGTGAATAAACAGCATCATGAAGCCCAAGGAACACACCAGACAGGTCGGGGATAAAGTTGTGGAGAGGTTTAAAGCAGGGTTAGGTTATAAAAAAAATCCCAAGCTTTGAGCACTGTTCAATCCATCATCCGAAAATGGAAAGAATATGGCACAACTGCAAACCTACCAAGACATGGCCGTCCACCTAAACTGACAGGCCGGGCAAGGAGAGCATTGACCAGAGAAGCAGCCAAGGTATGGTAACTCTGGAGGAGCTGCAGAGATCCACAGCTCAGGTGGGAGAATCTGTCCACAGGACAACTATCAGCTGCCTCAGCAACAGGTTTTGGAATGTCTTGCCCCAAAGCATTCCCATTCTCTATTTCTATTCTTAAATTTGGCCTTGTTTCCAGTGGCGGAAATGCTGGGGGGGGGGGGGGCAGGGGACACATGTCCCCCTCTGTTTTGATAGGTGGGGGACAATACCCCACCAATTCTTTGTAATCCAGATTTTAAAATCCGGTAAAATCTCCGCTTTCTGCGAGACTGGGGGTGGGACTGCTGATCGAGGGCACCGATTGGATGAGAGAGACGTCGGTCAGCAGGCAGTGGGGGCGGGTCATGGTGATTGAGTGCGATGATTGGAGGAGGGAGACGTGCCCAGGTCATAGGGTCACAACGGCAGCCCGTACGGAGAACCAGTGCTAGCTCCACGACTCCGGACTGGTATTCCGTCAGTCCAGGCAGGGCTGTAGGTTAACCCGGCGAGACAGGCAGAGTTGAGCTGCATTTAGCGCTGGATTGAGCTGAAATTACCGTTCACAGGACCCACCGAAGCCTCGCGTGTGGGTGTACGCATGCGCGCGTGGCCGCCAAGAAATTCTGCCCCCCTGTCCCCTCCATATTTTGATAACGATTTCCATCACTGCTTGGAGCCATCAACATCTCCCCTCCATGCACAAAGATTAGTGCTGGGGCTCACTATTTATGACCCCTGAATTATTTAGATAAAATAACTGAGAGTACTATGGTGATTCAAAAATAGACAGCAAGCAGAGGATGCAAAGGGATGTGAAAGGATTTCCCATGTCCTTATGCAGGACGTGGGAAATCAGGGAATTCTCTGAAATTTTCTGACAGCTACATCTGCAGGAAGTATGTCTAGCTGCAGCTCCCGACTGACTGAAGAGATAAAGGCCAGTGCCAAAGATCTTCACCGCCCTGCCCACTCGTGTCGCCACTTTCATGGACCTGAACCCCTAGGTCTCTCTGTCCTTCAATACTCTCAACAGCCCTGCCTTTTACCGTGAAAGTCTTGCCTGGTCCAAAGCATGCAGGTACGGCAGGCAGTGAAGAAAGCAAATGGCATGTGGCCTTCAAAGCAAGAGGATTTCAGTGTAGGAGCAAGGGGCCTCACTGTTTACAACCCCTGAATGATTTAGATAAAGGAACTGAGAGTACTATGGTGATTCAAAAATAGACAGCAAGTAGAGGTGATGCAAAGGAATGTGAATGGGTACAAAGTTGCCATTTGAAGTATAAAGTGGATTTCATTTAAATTAAGTGAGACTACAAAATGTGGCGAATAATTGAATCTGGGATGCGGACTACATGAAACAAAACAAAAAATCAGTGCAAAAACAACATGTAATTAAGAAATCTGATGCAGTGTTGGCATTTAATGGGGTATAAAAGTAATAAAGTCTTGATGCAACTTTATAGGAAGTTGATAGTGGTGACGCCAAGACAAAGGGTGGTGAAGAAGCTTTTGGCATGCTTGGATAGCGCAATAAGTACACGAGTTGGAACATGTTACAAAATATAAAAGTGATCACGAATATTGGGTGCAGGTCTAATTGCACATTTATAGCGAGGCTGCCATTAAGCTGGAAAGGGTGCAGAATGTTAAGGGTCACTAGATCAAGTGGGACCCGTTGGGCCCCGTTCCCCTACGCGGGCGGGGGGGAGGGGGGGCGTGGCGGCAGCTTGTTCCACTTATGTACCACCTACCTTGTAAAGTTTTGAGCGGCTGTTTTGGGAAGTTGCTACATTTGAGTTCCATGTGCTCTGCTTGAGGAATAAGTGCAGAGGCTTGGGCTTGACTGACTTTGGTGAGGAGGCTGAGCAGAGGTACAGGTAAGAACAGGGCACCTCTTAACTTTACTCTAAGGTCTCAGTGTAGTCGGAGTGGAAAAGGAGCAGTGGTATGCTCCTTATGCAGGGTGTGGGAAATCAGGGAATGCTCTGATATTGCTGACACCTACATCTGTAGGAAGTATGTCTAGCTGCAGCTCCCGACTGATTGAACCTTCTGAATTTTGTAGTTGGCAGGGCAGTACTCTGCATATCGCCAACTTGGACAATTTAACATATTTATCAAGCCAATTAACCTACAAACCTGTACTTCTTTGGAGAGTGAGAGGAAACCGAAGGTCTCTGAGAAAACCCACGGGGAGAACGTACAAACTCCATACAGACAGCACCCGTAGTCGGGATTGAACCAGGGTCTCTGGCGCTGCATTTTGCTGTAAGGCAGCAACTCTACCGCTGTGCCACCGTGACTGAAGTGATGAAGGCCAGTGTGCCAGAAATCTTCACCGCCCTGCCTACTCATGTCACCACTTTCATGGACCTGAACACCTAGGTCTCTCTGTCCTTTAATACTCTCAACAGCCCTGCCCTTTACTGTGAAAGTCTTACCTGGTCCTAAGCATACAGCAGGCAGTGAAGGAAGCAAATGGCATGTTGGCCTTCAAAGCGAGAGTATTTGAGTATAGGAGCAAGGAGGTCCTACTGCAGTTGTACAGAGCCCTGGTGAAACCACACCTGGAGTATTGTGTGCAGTTTTGCTCTCCTAATTTGAGGAATGACATTCTTGCTATTGAGTGAATGCAGCGTAGGTTCTGGTTAATTCCTGGGATGGAGGGACTGACATATGATGAAAGAATGGATTGACTGGGCTTGTATTCAGTGGAATCTAGAAGGTTGGGAGGGGATCTTATGGAAACATACAAATTTCTTTAAGGATTGGATAGGCTAGATGGAATTCTGCCACAGAAGGCAGTGGAGGCCAATTCACTGGATATTTTCAAGAGTTAGATATAGCTCTTAGGGCTAACAAAATCAAGGGTTGTGGGGAGAAAGCAGGAACGGGGTATTGATTTAGGGTGATCAGCCATGATCATATGAATGACAGTGCTAGCTCGAAGGGCCGAATGGCTAACTTCTGCACCTATTTTCAATGTTTCTTGCCAACATTAACTGAATTAAACTTCAGCTGTCATTCCTCTGCCCATTGACATTTGGTCAGGATCCTTCTTCTGTTCATCTCCCAATATTCCCTACTTCTATCCCCCACCCACCCACCCCCATTTCACTTTTATTCCTCTTTCCTGTTCCACCAATATTCCTCCCTCCAGCTTTACATTTCTCTCTTCCTTCCTTATCTTACAGCCTTTTGTATCCATTTCACTTCTAGACTTTGTCACAGCTCCATCCACATGACAACCTCACTCTTTCCCTCACCTATATCGACAGCCCTTTTAATGCTTTGTCCCACCCCTACCTAACTTTTACAGCTTTATCCCTCCATCAATCTAACGACTAGTCCCAACCAGCAACATCATCTGTCCAGTATCCTCCACAGATTCTGCCTGACCTACTGAGTTCCTCCAGCACTTTGCAGTGTGATTGTCTCTTAACTGTCTAACAATCATTTCAGTTCTGGTCACCATATTACCGTAAGGACGTTGTGGTTTTAGAGAATGCAGAAGATTTTCACCATAATGTTGCCGAGATTGGAATGTATTAGTAAAGAGTGGCTGGGCAAACATTGGATTTTCTCTGGAGTGTCAAGAGGCTGAGGGGCAATAAGATACAAGTATATTGTGAGAGGTAGACACAAATGCTGGAGTAACTGGACAGGCAGCATCTCTGGAGTCTGAAGAAGGATCTCGACCTGAAACGTTACGTATTCCTTCTCTCCAGAGATGCTGTCTGTCCCACTGAGTTACTCCAGCATTTTGTGTCTACCTTCGATTTAAACCAGCATCTGCACTTCTTTCCTACACATATTATGAGAAGCATAGAGTAGATTGAGTTTTTTTCCTAGAATGGAAATGTTAAATGCTAGAGGGAGAAGGTTTAAGACAAGAGGGGGAAAAGTTTAATTGGAGATGTGCAGGCCATCTTTTTCTTTAGACACAGTGGCACAGCTGGAATATGCTGCAAGGTGAAATGGTCGAAGCAGATACGATGGTGGTGTTTAATAAGCATTTTGAAAAACACATGAACAGGCAGGTAATGGTGGATACAGACCACGTTCAGGCAGATAGGGATAATTAGATTGGCCTGTTCCAGTGTTCATCTTGTCTGTTACAGAGCACATGTACTCTAGAAAACGGGTGGTGAAAGGATTTCACCAACTATATGCTCGTCCCACTGGCTGCATTGATGCAGCCACACCAAAACATGACAGCACCAGAACGCAAAGTGTCATTGTATGCTGGGCTCTCTGTTCCCACATAAGATCCTCCATTCAGTTGGACTGCTGCACCATGTTCAATAGAGGACTACTTTCACCACATGCCCATCAGGCTGTACCAAATGTCCTGAAAGAAAAGGTAGACATTTGTGGAAGGTTCTGCTGGAATGACATTTAGACCAATGCTCATCATCAAAACCTTTTAGGGAGTCTTAGTGTTACAACACAACCTTCAGCCAGCTGAGGTGGGGATGAGACAACCTCCATCTATTTCTGGAATGTGCCTTTGGCAAAGGGTCAGGACAGATAGGTAATGGTCCTTGTTGGGGATTGCCATAGAAGACTGTGGAGGCCAAGTCAACTCATAAGGAGGGAGAGATAGATCAGCCATAGTTAAATGGCAGAGTAGACTTAATAGCCTGAATGGCCTAATGGACCTACGGACAGCTGAGAGGCCCAAACTCTGTAGTACATGCCATTCTACCTTCTGACATAAAGAACGATTCAGCTTGACAAAAGACATACGGATGGTCTGTCTGGGACCTGGGTATTCCAGGCCAGGGAGGTGCCAGTGAACAGACTGCTGCGTTCCAAGGTCAGGAGGACCTGCAGGGCAATATACTATGGCAGCTGCACTGAGCTTCAACAACACTGCCATGAATCAACAGCCACCAGTCCTCCTGCCATTGGTCACTGAGGGACTAGCACTCGCATTAACACCCTTCACATTTTTGTGCATGCGTCAATATAATATAAATTATGGAGAAGTGAAAATGTCAGGGATGTTATCGAGAATGACGTTTTGAGACTGATGTTTTTAGAAATAAATGAAATTGACTATATTTAAAAGTTTTAAACCATCATTCTTTGAAAGATGGAAAATATGGAGGTACATTTCAAGCAGAGATGGTTCAAAGACAAGATGGCCATGGAATGGTAGACATTGGGTTCCACCCGGAAAGGCCATTGACAAATGGTTTAACTGGTTCCAGAGGTGGGGAGTATTGGGGTACAGGCGGGATAGGGATTTGCTAGTGTCACAATATTAGAAACCAATTTGGGATTAACTCCAAGAGGACTTCAAGCCCATTTAGATTTTATTTTATTTAGTAAAAACAGGCAAAATTCCAAAAATGGACATTAAGAAAAACATTTATTACAAATCAGGCCCTGCATGCTGATAATTTCTATTTAACAGAAATAGACATTCAATTAATCTACAAATTTGCAGGTGAGACTGTTGCCAAGAGTGTGCCTGGCATGCTGCTGTTCAAAGCACAGTAAGAATCCTCCTGATTAAGAAAATTTAAACACCAACAGGATTTTAGTAAGCGAGGAGCCTGGGTATTTTTTACCCAAATTCTGGGCAGTGGTGACAGTCTTTAATACTGCAGTTATATTTCATATTTCTAATAGAAGTTAAATTAAGAACTTCCAATAGAACAATTTCTCATTAACAATTTTAAACAGCTGTGGGTCCCAGATCATCTCCATCAAGACAAATTTTCACCAACTACAATCCATTTCAGGATTTTCCAAGTTAAAATCGCTCATTGCAAGAACTGAGGTTGATTTTCCCAATCGTTTTGGCATTGAATTTACAGTTGCCACTAGAATTTGAAAGTACTCCAACAGAAATGGAAATGTGGATTTATAATTTAAAACTGGCTTCTAAACATATATGCTGTAAAATAAATTTAAAAAATCAACTTCATTTTACCCTGCTCCTTTTGGTGAAAATTGCAAAGAGGAAATAATTGATGAATTAGGATCAACTCTTCACTTTAAACATGATTAGTCCAGCTGATTTATACATTCGGCTCTTGGGGACTTCATACATGTAGAACATTCAAGCTGTAAACTTCCTTTACAATTTATAATTTACCAGCAAGCTGGTCTTGACTGCCCAGAGGCAAGCTAAAAAATAGCGTTCACAAAACCAGTTTCCCTGAATTCCAAAACAGTACAATTATATTTAGAGTTGTGGCAAATCTCCGTCCTGCATGGGACAGGTGATGTTGTCTAGTGTATCCAAATTGTTGTCGAGTCTCACAGTTCACGCTTCACACCTAAGGGACTATGGTAAGCATTTGGTTTGGGCTGAGAATCTCAATCCAATAACCATCTGGGTCCTGAATGAAAGCAAGCCCCTTCATTTTACCTGAAACAGAGAAAAATTAGATTAGTTTACATATCATTTCTCAAAACTTCCGCTCAACTCATGTCTCACCTGACTTGCCCAGGAACATGGGAATGGTAAAGCAAAACAAAACAAAAACCATAGTCCCTTAGGTGTGAAGAGTAGGAAATATAAAAGAAAAACAAAAGGTGCTGAAAATACTGAGCAGACAAAGCAGCATCTGCGGTGTGAGAAATGTTTCAAGTCAATGACCTTCCATCAGCACTGGAAAATTGAGAAAGCAAGTGTGGTTTAGTTGCTGACGGGGAACACTGTGTCAAAGGCCTTGTGTCATCTGAACAGCCTTACTTCTCCACTCTATCCTGGATATTTGCCATTCTCTCCACTGTCACTGCAACAGAACACTTGTTTTCTCACATGTCCAGTTCTGACAAAAGGTCTTCAACCCAAAACATTGCCTCTGTTTCTCTCTCCCCAGATGCTGCCTGACCCGTTGACCGTCACAAGGACGTGAAATTTGTGCCGCCAATTCACTCAAAAGTTGTGGAATGGGGCAGGATGAAGACCCATGGACTCACCATCATCCACCTTCTTCACAAATTTCACCCCCAGTTCCTCAAACCGCTTGCAGGCTACGTAAACATCAGGGACAGCAATGCCCAGGTGACCTGCAGGCAAGGAGCATCTCCAGGTGAACATTACAAGCACGGACAACTCGAGACAATTACACATGCAGCCACTTTCTCACCATGACAGTAAAACTAGGCCCACATTAGCCACCCCCTTCAAAGTCAGCCTGTCAACAGGAACCAGTTGTCCTACACTGATCATGTACAGTCAGGATGGGCCGAATGGCCTTCTCCACTGTTAGTTCTATGATTCTCTCGGATGCCCTTCAGCAGCAACTGGAACGCCAAGGAAGGAACTCTTGCACACGGATTGAGAGCAAGGATCCATGCGGTCCCTCCACATGTAAATAATCACAACAGATGATATCCAGATAGGAGACCATCTCCTGCAAAGTCCCGACTTCTCCACCACCCAGTACAATACAAACACTGAAGAAAGTCCTCCTCCTCATCTGGAAGCTTTTGTTCCTGTTTGGTCTCATAACTCTTTAAGAGAGTCAAATCCTTACCAAATCCTCTGGGGTCAGAATTCCCATTGTGGTAGGCTTGGTTTTCATCAACCTCAGTGCCCCAGTTGCTGCAAGACAAACACATGGATGAACAGGTGCCCCGTCCAACAGATCCCCCTCCCTCCCTCCCCCCCCAATTGATCAGCCCACTCCTTGTGCTGGCCTGAGGCCTTGAATGCTGGGGTAACTCAGTGGATCAGGCAATGTTTCCAGAGAAAATGGATAGGTGATGTTTCAGGTCAGAACCCATCTTCAGATTCTTCATCTCACGCCCGCTTCTATCTCTAGCCTTTGTCCAACAATCTGCCTATCAGGGAACCACCTCGCCCAAGGTCCTCTATTTTCAGCCGTGATTTGTTCAGCTCTCCATTCGCTGCAATCAGTCTGAAGAAGGGTCCCGACCCGAAAAGCACCCATCCATTTTCTCCAGAAATGCTGCCTGAACCACTGAGTTACTCTCCTGTGTCCATCTTTGCCAATCCGACCAATCTCCCTTTCCAGCTCAGTCCTGGTTTTGGCCAGCTGACTTGTACGTGTGGTTAGAACTTCTGCCATCACCAACAATCCAGATGGCAAGTATCAAAACCCAGCACTGCCTTGATGAGATTTGTTTTTCTCAGCTCTCTCTCCATCCCCCACCCATAAAATAGGACACAAAACAGTACTGAACAGGAAAAGGATCTTTGCCCCACAATGCCTGTTCTGTACATGATGACAAGTTAAAATCATCTCCTCTGCCTCCATTAATCTGTAGCTCTCTATTTTCTGCACATCCATGGGCCTGGGCAAAATTAGAGACTCCTTGGCATTAACATCTCCGATGACATATCCTGGCTATGTCCTGCACATAGATGTAATTATGATGGCCACACTCCAGCACCTCTACTTTCTTATAAGTTCAAAGAGATTTGGCATGTCACTGAATATTATAACAAACCTTCACAGATGCACTGTGGAAAGTACATCTACATTGTGGCCCGATGCAGCAACACAAGAGTCTGCAGAGAGTGGTGCACTCAGCTCACAGGCACAGCATTTCACACCAGCTAAAGCATCCAAAGGTGCTCCCTCAGGTAGGCCGGCATCAGTTATCACGAATCCCCATCATGCGGCCACGCCCTCTTCTCGCAGCAGCCTCAAGTCCCACACTACGAGGTTCAGGAACTACTTTCCTTCAACTATCAGGTTTGTGAACTAACTCACATAATCCTAACCCTACCTCGTCATCTGAACACAATGGTCCACCTCTTGCACTATCTTGGATTTTTATAATTGTTTTTGCACTAATGTCTTGTTTATTGGATGCTTGTTTTTTTTTAACTGTCTTGTGCAATTTATAAGTAATTTATGTATAAGAAAAGTATTTAGGAATTCATGTTTTTTGTGTTCTCCGAGTCCATGTGCCTGTAATGCTGCTGCAAGTAACATTTCATTGTACCTATACAACACAATAGTGCATCTGACAATAAACTCAATGCGACATGACATGGCTGCAAATTGGAAGTCTGAAGAAGGGTCTCGACCCAAAACGTCACCCATTCCTTCTCTCCAGAGATGCTGCCTGTCTTGCCGAGTTACTCCAGCTTTTTGTGTCTATAATTGGAATTCCTTCCCCAGTTCTCTCCATCTCTCCTTTCATATGCACCTCAGAACCTCTCCCTTTGGTTAGGCCTGTTTCGCATGACTTGTTGAGCATGTTCCTGTGAAGCAGTTTACTTAAGACAGTTTCCTGCATAAAAGGTGATGTACAAGTGAAATTTGAGTCATAGGGCATGGAAACGGGCCTTTCATCCCATTGGGACTCTGCTACCTACTTATACTAATCTAATTATCAGACACATTGCCCAGAACAGGGCCGGATTTACGTATAAGCTAGACAAGCTTAAGCTTAGGGCCTCGAGATCTAGGGGGCCCTACTCACCTCGCTGCCTCACCGGACCTGTCCAACCTCGCCGCCCCACTGATCATCCGCCCACCGGGACCTCCTACTCTTTGCCCGCAGACCCTGGCCACTCTACCGCCCTCCAGCAGCCCACAGCCGTCGCCGTACCTGCAGCCTGGACAGCACCAGGCCTGAAGCTTCCACGCTGCAGACTCCCACTCCCCCGGGTTTGACAGTGCTGGGTCCTAGTGCTAGTCAACCAACCCTGGTAATCGCAGTGGCTATTCCACTGGGTCTTCCCCATTCCCCACAAACCATGTGACCCCAGCTCTTCCCCACCCAAAGTAATTTAATTTAATAGGTCCTGGAAAACCAATAACCATTGGTGAAAAACCAGTCCAGGCATTACATTTTGGGCTTCAGCCCCATCCTACCCTTTGGGCTTCTACCCCATCCTAACTGTGTGTTAGTTGTCAGTGCGTGATGTGTGTGTGGGAGGGAGGGAGGGAGGGAGAGAAGGGGGGGGAGGGAGAGAAGGGTGGGAGGGAGGGAGAGGAGGGAGGGAGGGAGGTAGGGAGGACGGACAGAAGGGAGGGAGGGGAGAAAGGGGTGGAGCGAATGAGAGAAGGGAAAAGGAGAGAAAGGAGAGAAGGAAGGGGAGGGAGAGGGCTCGCGGCAGGAGCGGATGCCAGGGTCCGGGCGAACGGGTGTGAGCTGAGGCCGAGGTTTGTAAACGTTGCTCCAACCCCCGGCCCTCCCTGTATTGTTCACCTCGTCTCCCCGGGGAGAGGGGTGGAGTCGGGGCTGCGTGCATGAAGCACGGCGACTGGATGGGTGGGAGCACTGCCCCGGGACCTTGAGGGAACGTCCCACCTCCCCCTTCCCCATTCCGCCTCACACCCACCCTCCCCATCTACCCTGCCCCTCTCTCCATCCGGGGTACAACTACCCGAGCCGAGAGTAGATTACTCTGGCGCGGGGCCCAATTGAGAGCAATCGGTCCAATCCGCTTAAGGCCGGCCCTGGCCTCACCCCATGGGAAGGAGTCCTCGTCCCCATTGATGATCCCTTTTCCTGTCTCCAACGGACCCCCTCCTCTTGGACCCCCCCCCCCCCCCCCCATGGCCATTGGTGCAATGAAATATGGGGGTCACCATCCGACGTCGGAACTGGAGAACATTCTCAGCGGCTTGGACTTCCGAATCGGCCACTTCCTACCGGAGATCGCAGCTCCCGAAGTCCAAAGGCTTGAGCTAGGCGGAGATTCACTCTGGCGGCCCTAAAGGGATCCCAGGGCTCCGCGATGTTGAAATGAGTGCGGCCCAAGGCTGGGAGCTCCGCAAACCACAGCTCCATAACGTTGAAGCAGCAGGCCCAACACTCCAGAGCTTCAAACGGCGGTCCAGGTAAAGCATCACCTGCTCCGCGGTGAATCCAATATGTAATTTAAAACCAACTGTTTAATGACAACATATAGTAGGATCTAAAAGTGTTACATTGTCACTGTCGGGTAGTCATGGTCCTCTAGTCGTGGGGGTGGGGGATTGGGATGGGGTGGGGGGCCTCACAAGTGAAATAGCTTAGGGCCTCTCTTCATCTAAATCCGGCCCTGGCCCAGAACCCTATTCACCAAGGCTGAGGGTTACACATAACAGGCAAGTGAGTTTAACTTCATAAAAATGCAAGCCTGCACGTGAAGAGTCAGCTGTGCATGCAAAACCTGCCTAGTGGTGGGTTCCCATTCACAGGGCCTTCAAACATGACACTGCAAACACCAGACGCTGCAGGTAACCAGCGAGATATCCAGCAGGCTGGAGCAGCCGACATACTCACTGTGTCAGCTCGATGGTGGCTCTCCTAGAGAACGTCCAGGCCGTGTGCTCGTTCTTTTCTCCCGGGATTTCCTTTTTGTCCTCGAAGCCCAGGAAGTAAAGTGTGAACTTCATTGAGGGAAAGTCAAATTTCTGCAGCAGCCTGAGAGCAAGGTGGGGAAAAAAATCCATCATAGAAAGAGAGCATGCACGCAGCAGGTTGAAGGTGCTTATTGTTACAAACCTCCTGGGAAGCGTATGGAGCAAGATGGAGAGAAGGAGCAGAGGGTCCATAAACCGATTGAGCATGTTTCATAAGGTATAAGGGTCTGTGGACTCGCACAACTGCACTGGAATCTGCCCATTTAACTCCTGCTGGGATCACTCTGAATTAAGCTCCAGCGACACTATGACATTGAACGTGTGCAGAACCTGCCAAGTGGGTGGTTCCCATTCACAGGGCCTTCAAACATGACACTGGGATGAAGGAGCACACCCAGGTTTCACAGCTGGGAACACTGGGGAGACAGGCAGGGGATTCTGTTGCTACAAACTCCAGGATGGTGTGTTGCCTTATTTACAATCAAGGATCAGGATGGGGTAGACAAAAACTGTTCCCATTGGCAGAAGGGTTAAGAACCAGGGTACTTGGAAACTTGTCCATCACCAGGGGAAGTGATTCAATTAATTATTTTTGGTAAAGTAGCAATTTATTTAAGATCTGCCAGAGATAAATGGAACTGAATGTTTCAAGGCAAACAAGAAATATCTTGACAGGAAGTCGTGCAAGAGTTTGAGGGGTAGGACCAGTTGGATTGCTCTTGCCGAGAGCTGGCCTGGACTCAATGGGCCAAATGACCTCTTTCAGTTATCTTTTGCAGCTCTGAATGCTGGTTGATAGAATGAGGCATAGGGTGTTTAAATAAGGGAGAAACAGAGTAGGGCTGCAGTGAAGGGTGATCATAGAAGAACAGTGCATCTTGGGATGTTGAATTGCTCTTGCATACAACTGGCCTGGACTCCATGGACCTAATACCTTCCTGCAGTTACGTTCTGCAAATTCTTGGGAGCTGACCAGAGGTGCCTGTAGGACAGGCAATTAAGACATTTGTAAAATAATCAAATGGGAACATAGGGAATTATTGGAAGATAACAAGGAACAGGAAATGTATTCCCTGGTTTTAATATGAAACAACAAACTCTGGTCATGATAAGGAGGTGGGAAGAACACTTATTAAATGTGCACAAATGTTCAATTAACGTAAGACGCACTATAATACAATTTAAAATCTCAGATAGATTATACTATTCAAAAACTAAAATAAGTAAACTTTTTCCAAACGTCTCACCTATCTGTGATAAATGCCAGTCTCAAGAAGCTACTATAGCGCACTCATTTGTCTTTTCTACAAAAATTCAATTTTTTTTTGAAATTTTCACAAAATTATTTAAAATAAAACTGACACTAAAAGCAGAATGGATTATTTTTGGAACAACAGAAGGTAGCCCTGAATTAAATGTGTTTAAACCTGAATCAAAATAATCTATTTGAATACGGGTTAATAACTAGAAAAAAGCTCATCTTAAAATTCTGGAAAAATGCTCCCATACCAACAGTAAATATGTGGATTTCAACAATTTTGAAACACTACATCTGGAAGATATGAGACTCTGCCTGGCAGGAAAATCAGATTGCTTCTATAAGACGTGGTCTGCATTTATAGATCTACTTCAAGGATAGGGTGCAAGAGTACCTCAAAAAATTACCGGCGTCGGGTCTTGGTAAAGGGATGAAAAGTTGCCGAGTTGGTAAATTCATTTTGCGTGATGTTTATAATAAAGTAACTGTCTTTTCCTTTTTTCTTCTTTCTTTCTCTTTTTTTTCTTGTGTCTATCTCTTAATCTCCTTTCTCTAACTCCTCGACTAAGGGCTCTCTCTTCTTTCCCTTCGTCACGCTTCTTCACTTCACAATTCTCTCTCACTTTCTCTACTTTCTGTTTCTTTTTCTTTTTTTAATAGCCTTAAAAACTAAGGGGTACAATGATTGTAATAATATATACGGGTCGTACACTGATGTAATTTACTGTACCTCTAATAAATAAAAATATTTTAAAAAATAAAAAAAATGATAAGGTGGTGTAATACTGGAGAAAGGTCAGAGGGCAAAGGTAAAGAGCCAAATAGTAGCTAGGGACAAAATGCGACACGAGACCCTCGTGGTCACAAAGCGTCCTGTACAAGGTATAAGCAGAAGCTACACTGTTGCACGCTGGGTGAGGCAGGAAAAATTAATGTGTAATGTTAACAGAATGCAGACAACATTTCTGACATGTCGTTTACCTGCAAGTTACTGAGTCAGGACACGAGTCCCATTGACTCGACCGCAAAGTGGGAAATAATAAAAATAAATTGGCAAAAGAGCTAAGCCTCCAGAAAGCATCTAATATATCGAGAAAGATATGTACATCAGGCAAATCAACAATCTTTAAAAATTTTAACCTTTAAGACGGTTCAAATTATTTGTAAATTCTTCTATCTGCAATTAATTATTGCTCTGCCCCCCCTCCCTTCTGTCCCTGCTTTGGGATATTTAGCTGTGCAGAGGTATAACCTTTAAATAAGAGAGACCTGCACAACCTAAGATACAACTTTACACAAGACAAACTGAATGGTGTGTTGCATTACGTTGTTTAATCTGCGGCCTCCTCTGTACTTCTTGCTTTCATTCTCACCTCTAAACAACTCACTCACTTTCCCCTTCCTCTACTCAACTTTCAATGTTCCTTACGTCATTCCAATGATTCTGGTATAAAAATCCAAAGATTTTTTCGGATCTTTCACTCTCAGCATGGTCTGTTGCATAATGAAATCCTGAAAGAGAGAGACAATGAGAACACTGGAAAATAGATGCACTCTGGCTGAGTTTTATTTGTAACATATAGCGACTGAGGAGAAATCAAGTTACATGCCATACATTCATTTTTCCTCATCTCACAACCAGAGTCCTGAACTACTATCTACCTCTTTGGTGACCCTCGGACTATCCTTGATTGGACTTTGCTGGCTTTACCTTACACTAAACGTTATTCCCTTATTATGTATCCATACACTGTAAGCGGATTGATTGTAATAATGTATTGTCTTTCTGCTGACTGGTTAGTATGCAACAAAAGCTTTTCAATGTAACTAAAACTGAAACCCAGTTACCCTTCATAACTGAATCTCTCTGGCCCGGGCAATATCCTGGTGAATCCCCAGCACCTACAGCGTGGCCTCCAGAACTGCACACAGTACTCCAGCTCTGATCCCATCGATGATCAATAAAGTTGCATTATATAAACATAGAAAATAGGTGCAGGAGTAGGCCATTCGGCCCTTCGAGCCTGCACCGCCATTCAATATGATCATGGCTGATCATCTAACTCAGTATCCCGTACCTGCCGTCTCTCCATACCCCCTGATCCCCTTAGCCACAAGGGCCACATCTAACTCCCTCTTAAATATAGCCAATGAACTGGCCTCAACTACCTTCTGTGGCAGAAAATTCCAGAGATTCACCACTCTCTGTGTGAAAAATGTTTTTCTCATCTCGGTCCTAAAAGATTTCCCCCTTATCCTTAAACTGTGACCCCTTGTCCTGGACTTCCCCAACATCGGGAACAATCTTCCTGCATCTAGCCTGTCCAACCCCTTAAGAATTTTGTAGGTTTCTGTAAGATCCCACCTCAATCTTCTATTTTCTAACGAGTACATGCCGAGTCTATCCAGTCTTTCTTCATATGAAAGTCCTGAGATCCCAGGAATCAATCTGGTGAACCTTCTCTGTACTCCCTCAATGGCAAGAATGTATTTCCTCAGATTTGGAGACCAAAACCTCTTTGTTCTTATATTCTATGGCCCAACTCATGATGGTGAGCATCTTGTAGACCTTAGACAGAGTCTGCTCTGTCTAACTCTGACTGAGGTTCACATCCAGTGTTGACACTGTGGTGGTGGGCCTGATCTCATACAACGATGAGAAGGCCTACCGGGATGAGGTGGCTGATTTGGCACTCTGGTGTCAGGACAACAGCCTCCTCTTGAATGTCAAAAAAACTAAGGAGCTGATCGTGGACTTTAGGAGGGCACATCATCCAAGGACGTACAAACCATTGAGGATAAATGGGGATACTGTGGATAGGGTGAGCTGTTTTAAATGCCTGGGAGTCCACATCTCTGAGGATCTGACATGGACATCACACGTGAGTAAGGCAACACTCGTGAGTAAGGCAAGACAGCGCCTTTACCACCTCAGGCAATTGAGGAAATTCAGAGTGTCTCTGAGGATCCTCCAGTGCTTCTACTCAGCGGCTGTGGAAAGCATCTTGTTTGGTTTGGGAACTGCTCTGCCCAGGACAAGAAGGCTCTGTCGAGAGAGTTCAGCTGAACGCACTATGGGAACTTCACTCGCCCCTCTGCAGGAACTATACATCAGATGGTGCAACTCCAGAGCCAGATGATCATGGGAGACCCCTACCACCCCTGCAACGGACTATTCCAGCTGCTACAGTCAGGCAAACGCCTCCGTTGCCATGGTGTGAGAACGGAGAGGTTGAGAAGGAGTTTCTTCCCAGAGGCCATTAGGATTGTAAACTCATTCCTCACCAGGGACTAATTTTACTGGGGAGTTTTTAATTGCTGTTTTTTTTTCCTTTTTCCTTCCTCCCACAATATGTAATATGTAAAATATGTGATTCTGTTCCATTCTGTTTGTTTTTTGCACAAAGTCCGTGAGCATTGCCACTTTCATTTCACTGCACTATGTGTATGTGACGAATAAACTTGACACTGATATCCCACGACCCGTGTCACTGCCTTAGCCTGGCATTCAGAAGCAACCAGGGTGGGCAGTTAACACTTCCTACCACACTTTTGTGTTTCCTGACCTCAATCTTAAATGGCTGTTTCAATTTCAATATAGGTCTGGATTCTCCCACCACAGAAAATAACTTTATTTATAAAACATCCTCTTAATTTAGTCCTTCAAAGCTTAGTATGGTTCAAGTACATCAGGAATGTACAGCACCAGAGTGTAATTCAGCCGTTATGTGAACACTTGGAACAGACTTCTCCAGAACCTTTATAACATCCCCGATTACTGGTATATTATTGTCACATGAACCACAATACAGTGAAAAGCTTTGTTTGTGTACCACACAAATGTAAATTCCAAGTAAACTATGCCATGAGCATATGGTGTCTATACTATATCCAGTATAGACACAATTCTTATTCAGAACTTGGCCCTATAAATAGGCCAAGCACCATATACATTGACGCTTCTGCAGTCCAATCCACAGCTGAAACTTTCATCATCTGTGCATATAGGCAGGATCCCAAGTTCATTTGTTCATCTACAGCCAAGTCTTTAACCATTACAAAATTCTGATTTTCATGGATTTTAAAGGCGTTACCGTTGCCTTTAAAGATTTTTCTTGAAACATAGAAAAGGGCCATGTCAGCCCATCATGTCTGTACCAGCTCATAGAGCAACCCTCCACACGAATCTTTCTTTAATTCCAGTCTAATTACACCCATTGTCCTTACGGCGGGGGGGGAAGACAATTTACAGTAGGAGTAGCCAACTAACCCACAAATCCGCATCTCTTTGCGATATGGGAGGGTACGGAGAAGTTGGGGAAAGCCACGGCTTTGAGCCACAGGGAGAACATGCAAAGTACACACAGACTGCACTAACTTCCTTTAGCAAGGGGGAAAGGGAGTATAAAAAAAATCGGAGAACAGAGATTTAAAATAATAAGCAGTATTGGAGCAAAGAGGCAACTCTTCACGCCCAACGGGTGAAGGCATAATCCCCTGGGGTGAACTGTCCCTGGGAACTGCAGGGTTCGGTGTGGGAACCAAGGGGCACTCGGTAGTTAGTACGGGCAGGAGGGGCCGCATGGCCTCCGGCTCAACGGCAACATGCGGCGGTTTGTTGGGCCGGGAGAGTCTGCTGCACGGGTTTGACAGCCGGTCTGACCATGTCCTTGCACGGCCTCCCCCTGGTCGTGCTTCCCGGCCCCGACCCCGACCCCAACCCAGTTGGGACGGAGGGAGGAGGTGACCCGGCCTCGGCAGAACCTGAACACGGCCCCGATTGCCACACCTGGGTATCAGGGTCCGGCTCGGAACAGGCGGCGTACGCTTGCTCGTCCGTGAGGCCACTCAGCTCCTGCGCCATTGCGACCGTCTGCACAACTCAGAGCGACTGAGAAGGGGGGAGGGGGGTTGCGCGCGCAGGGGGGGAGCGCGCAGAGGGGGGAGCGCGCGCAGGGGGGGAGCGCGCGCAGGGGGGGAGCGCGCGGGCAGGGGGGAGCGCGCGGGCAGGGGGGAGCGCGCGCAGAGGGGGGCGCGTGCGCAGGGGGGGAGCCCGCAGAGGGGGGGGAGCGCGACCCCTGTCACTGGCCCCGCCCCCGGCCGCTCTGCCAATCACAGGGAAGAGGCCGCCCACCCGCCGCCGCGGCTGAGCCACTCGGCCCCTCCGGCCTGTTCCACCCTGCCCGAAGATCCCATGCAACTCGACCCTCAGCACCACCTTCCCGGTCTCTCCCCTCGTCCTCGACTCTCTTGAGGTTCAATCATCATCTCCTAGAGCAGGGGTTCCCAGCCTTTTTCGTCCCGTTTACCCCAGGCAACTTTAATAGCACATAACGCTGTTATTTCACTTATTTATGAACAACTAAAGATGAACAGACACAGTCAGTCAATGAGAAAAAATATGTGCAAATCCAGAATCAACAAGTTTACTCCCATGGGGGATAGTGTTAATTTACCCCAGGTTGGGAAGCCTTGGCCTAGAGTCAAGATATTAGCACGGAAAAAGGCCCTTCAGCTCACCCGGTCCGTGCCGACCATCAACATTATACGAATTCCAGTTTCTTTATTTAAACAGGTTGACAACGGAGGTAGAAAGGTGCGCCAACCTGGGTGTGATGCATCCAAGTGTATTGAGGAAAGTGAGACGGGATGTGGTTTTGGCTCGGGATACAATCTTGCAAACCCGTGTTCTGGGAGTTAAGCCTGAAAGCAGGAGGTCTGTGGACATTATTTCTCCGTTTAAAGTAGAGAATAAGACTCAAGAAGGGTCTCGACCCGAAACGTCACCCATTCCTCTCTCCTCCAGAGATGCTGCCTGTCCTGCCGAGTCACTCCAGCATTTTGTGTCTATCATCCCTGGAAACTACTCCTTACCTTGGGGCCGAGGAATTGTAGGAATTCAGCATCAATTAGGAATTCGTCTTTATCAATTGATTCGCCCTGTCTCACTACTTCGAGTAAAAAACAGAAAATGATGAAAACACTCAGCAGGTCAGGCAGCTTCTTTGGAGAGATAAATAATGTTTTAAGTTGTAGATTCTTTATCAGAACTGCATAGAAGAGTAAACAAGTTTGTGTCAAATTGCACGGAGGGTGCAGGAGGGATGGCGGGGCAAAGAGAATATGTCTGATAGGGTGATGCCAACGTTGTCGTGAAAACATGTTGTCATAATTTAGTTGATGTATGAGGAAGAATATGGACCTTTATTACTAAAAGCTATGAAATGAGGCCATTCTCAACTTATTGTGTTAAAGAGGGTACAGAAGGAAATTGATAGGAAACGTGAACAAGCAAGGATCCGGCAAAGGCATTATAATGTGGGGAAATTTGAAATTGTCCATTTTGGCAGTTATTTGGAAAATAATAAGGAGCATGTTATCAAAATTGCACAAGTTTGCAGAGATCTGAGATGCCGAGGGATTTGAATGTCCTCAGTAGCCCGTTGGCTGGACTGATGCCGAGGGAACTCCCAGTGTGCAGCTTATCAGCTCATGCAAGAGAAGGTAAACATGGGTTGGTGTTGATAGGATGGGGATGCTTTTCTTCAGCAGGGACAGGGAAGCTGGTCAGAGTTGATGGGAAGATGGATGGAGCCAAATACAGAGCAATCTTGGAAGAAAATCTGTTAGAGTCTGCAAAAGACTTGAGACTGGGGTGGAGGTTCACCTTCCAGCAGGACAACGACCCTAAACATACAGCCAGAACTACAATGCAATGGTTTAGATCAAAGCATATTCATGTGTTAGAATGGCCCAGCCAAAGTCCAGACCTAAATCAATTCTCAATCATAGAAACATAGAAACATAGAAATTAGGTGCAGGAGTAGGCCATTCGGCCCTTTGAGCCTGCACCGCCATTCAATATGATCATGGCTGATCATCCAACTCAGTATCCTGTACCTGCCTTCTCTCCATACCCCCTGATCCCTTTAGCCACAAGGGCCACATCTAACTCCCTCTTAAATATAGCCAATGAACTGGCCTCAACTACCCTCTGTGGCAGAGAGTTCCAGAGACCCACCACTCTCTGTGTGAAAAAATTCCTTCTCATCTCGGTCCTAAAGGATTTCCCCCTTATCCTTAAGCTGTGACCCCTTGTCCTGGACCTCCCCAACATCGGGAACAATCTTCCTGCATCTAGCCTGTCCAACCCCTTAAGAATCTTGTAAGTTTCTATAAGATCCCCTCTCAATCTCTTAAATTCTAGAGAGTATAAACCGAGTCTATGCAGTCTTTGTTCATAAGACAGTCCTGACATCCCAGGAATCAGTCTGGTGAACCTTCGCTGCACTCCCTCTATGGCAATAATGTCCTTCCTCAGATTTGGAGACCAGAACTGTACGCAATACTCCAGGTGTGGCCTCACCAAGACCCTATACAACTGAAGTAGAACCTCCCTGCTCCTATACTCAAATCCTTTTGCTATGAAAGCTAACATACCATTCGCTTTCTTCACTGCCTGCTGTTCCTGAATGCCTACTTTCAATGACTGGTGTACCATGACACCCAGGTCGCGCTGCATCTCCCCTTTTCCTAATCAGCCTCCATTTAGATAATAGTCTGTTTTCCTATTTTTGCCACCAAAGTGGATAATCTCACATTTATCCACATTATACTGCATCTGCCAAACATTTGCCCACTCACCCAGCCTATCCAAGTCACCTTGCAGTCTCCTAGCATCGTCCTCACAGCTAACACTGCCTCCCAGCTTAGTGTCATCCGCAAACTTGGAGATATTGCCTTCAATTCCCTCATCCAGATCATTTATGTATATTGTAAATAGCTGGGGTCCCAGCACTGAGCCTTGCGGTACCCCACTAGTCACTGCCTGCCATTGTGAAAACGACCCGTTTACTCCTACTCTTTGCTTCCTGTTTGCCAGCCAGTTCTCTATCCACATCGATACTGAACCCCCAATGTCGTATGCTTTAAGTTTATATACTAATCTCTTATGTGGGACCTTGTCGAAAGCCTTCTGGAAGTCCAGATACACCACATCCACTGGTTCTCCCCCATCCACGCTACTAGTTACATCCTCGAAAAATTCCACAAGATTCGTCAGACATGATTTACCTTTCGTAAATCCATGCTGACTTTGTCCAATGATTTCACCACTTTCCAAATGTGCTGCTATCCCATCTTTAATAACTGACTCTAGCAGTTTCCCCACTACCAATGTTAGACTAACTGGTCTGTAATTCCCCGTTTTCTCTCTCCCCCCCCTTCTTAAAAAGAGGGGTTACGTTTGCTACCCGCCAATCCTCAGGAACTACTCCAGAATCAATTGAGAATCTCTGGCAAGACTTGAAAATTGCTGTTCACAGACACTCTCCATCCAATCTGACTGAGCTTGAGCTATTTTGCAAAGAAGAATGGGCAAAAATTTCAGTCTCTAGATGTGCAAAACTGGTAGAGACATACCCCAAAAGACTTGCAGCTGTAATTGCAGCGAAAGGTGGTTCTACAAAGTATAGACTCAGGGGGGCAAAATACGTTTGCACGCCACACTTTTCAGTTTTTTATTTGTAATAAAATTTGGAAACCATGTATCATTTTCCTTCCACTTCACAATTATGCACCACTTTATGTTGGTCTATCACATAAAATCCCAATAAAATACATTTACGTTTGTGGTTGTGACAAAATGTGGAAAAGTTCAAGGGGTATGAAAACTTTTGCAAGCCACTGTATATTGCCAATAACTGCGGTCCCAGCACCGAGCCTTGCGGTACCCCACTAGTCACTGCCTGCCATTCTGAAAGGGACCCGTTAATCCCTACTCTTTGTTTCCTGTCTGCCAACCACTTCTCTATCCATGTCAGCACTTTATCCCCAATACCATGTGCCCTAATTTTGCCCACTAATCTCCTATGTGGGACCTTATCAAATGCTGTGGGACCTTAGTAGCAGGATCTGAAGCATGTGGGTGAGTCGTGACAGAGGAGGCCATTCAGCGCCAGCACCCAGGGCAATCACATTCCCCTCCACTCATTTTATTGTAACTTCGAGCATGTTTATGTTTCTGTGCTGTACGATTCCATAACACTGGTGCATTGAGTCCAACGCTGGTTTCACCACATTTTTGCAATAATTTAAATACCGCAAGGAAAGTATGGAACATATTCACTAGTATGGTCCTAGGGAGAAAGTATTTCAGTACAAGATTAGTCTGGAAAACCTGTTGTTTTCGGCAGGTGAGAGATTGGTTGGAGGTTTCCGAAATAATAGTAGGAGTGGGTCGTGTAGAGGAGAGAGAAACTGTTACCATTGGTTAAAGGTGGGAACCAGGGCACACAAATTTAAAGTGTTCAGTAAAATAACCATTAGGTAGGTATCTGGAGCAAGTGATTAACGTCGAGCCTGCTTTCAAAAGGAAATTAGATCAGTACTTAAAAGGGTTGGGAAAGGCATGGGGTGTGGGAGAGAGGAATTAGCTGCAGCTTTATAATATTTTATATCTGAATGGTTACAGATTAGGAAAAGGGGAAGTGCAATGAGACTTGGGTGTCCTTGTACATCAGTCACTGAAAGTAAGCGTGCAGGTACAGCAGGCAGTGAAGAAAGCAAATGGCATGTTGGCCTTCATAGCGAGAGAAATTGAGTATAGGAGCAAGGAGGTCCTACTGCAGTTGTACAGGGCCCTGATGAGACCAAACCTGGAGTATTGTGTGCAGTTTTGGTCTCCTAATTTGAGGAAGGACATTCTTGCTTTTGAGGGCGTGCAGCTTAGGTTCACCAGGTTAATTCCCGGGATGGCGGGACTGACGTATGATGAAAGACTGGATTGTCTGGGCTTATATTCAGTGGAATTTAGAAGGATGAGAGGTTATCTTATAAAACATGATTGTGTAGTGTACCTGGACTTTCAGAAAGCATTTGATAAGGTCCCACATAGGAGATTAAGGGCCAAATTAAAGCACATGGTATTGGGGCTAGGATACTGACATGGATAGAAAATTGGTTGGCAGACAGGAAACAAAGAATAGGGATTAACGGGTCCCTTTCAGAATGGCAGGCAGCCATTCTGAAAGGGACCCGTTAATCCCTACTCTTTGGCAGGCAGTGAATAGTGGGGTACCGCAAGGCTCAGTGCTGGGACCACAGCTATTTACAATATATATCTATGATTTAGATGAAGGGATTCAAAGTAACATTAGTAAATTTGAAGATCACACAATGCTGGGTGGCAGTGTGAACTGTGAGGGGGATGCTATGAGGATCCAGGGTGACTTGGACAGGTTGGGCGAGTGGGCAGATGTATGGCAGTTTAATGTGGATAAATGTGAGATTATCCACTTTGGTGGCAAAAACAGGAAGGCAGATTATTATCTGAATTGTGTCAAATTGGGAAAAGGGAAAGAACAAAGAGATCTGGGGGTCCTTGTTCATCAGTCACTGAAAGTAAGCATGCAGGTACAACAGGCAGTGAAGAAAGCTAATGGCATGTTGACCTTCATACAAGAGGAGTTCAGTATAGGAGCAAAGAAGTCCTATAGTTGTACAGGGCCCTAGTGAGACCACACCTAAAGTATTATGTGCAGTTTTGGTCTCCAAATTTGAGAAGGACATTCTTGCTATTGAGGGAGTGCAGTGTAGGTTCACAATGTTAATTCCTGGGATGGCGGGACTGTCATATGTTGATAGAATGGAGGAGCTGGGTTGGTATATTCTGGAATTTAGAAGGATGAGAGGGGATGTTATTGAAACATATGATTATTATGGGATTGGACACGCTAGAGGCAGGAAACATGTTCCCGATGTTGGGGGAGTCCAGAACCAGGGGCCACAGTTTAAGAATAAGGGGTAGGCCATTTTGAACGGAGATGAGGAAAAACGTTTTCACCCAGAGAGTCGTGAATCTGTAGAATTCTCTGCCTCAGAAGGCAGTGGAAGCCAATTCTCTCGATGCTTTCAAGAGAGAGTTAGATAGAGCTCTTAAAGATAGCAGAGTCAGGGGATATGGTGAGAAGGCAGGAACGGGGTACTGAATGTGGATGATCAGCCATAATCACAGTGAATGGTGGTGCTGGCTCGAAGGGCCAAATGACCTACTCCTGCACTTTTTTTGTCTATTGAATTTAGAAGGATGAGAGGGATCATAGCAGCCAAGTGGCGCAGCGAGAGAGTTGCTGCCTTGCAGCGCCGGAGTCCCAGGTTCAATCCTGACCACTGGAGCTGTCTGTACGGAGTTTGTACGTTCTCCCCGTGACCACGTATGTTTTCTCCGAGATCTTCGGTTTCATCCTACACTCCAAAGACAGGTTTGTAGGTTAATTGGTTTGGTGTATGTGCAAATTCTCCCTAGTGTGTGTAGGATAGTGTTAATGTGTGCGGGGGTCGCTGGTGGCACGGACTCGGTGGGCCAAAGAGCCTATTTGCATGCAGTATCTCTAAACTAAACTAAACTAAACATATAAAATTCTTAAGGGATTGGACAGGCTAGATGCAGGAAAAATGTTGGGGGAGTCCAGAACCAGGGGTCCACAGCATACGAATAAAGGGAAGGCCGTTTAGGATTGAGATGAGGAAAAACTTTTTCACCCAGAGAGTTGTAAATCTGTGGAATTAATTGCCACAGAACACAGTGGAGGCCAATTCACTGGATGTTTTTTCAAGAGTATAGCTCTTAGGGCAAATTGAATCAAGGGATACAGGGAGAAAGTCAGAACTGGGTACTGATTTTGCATGATTAGCCATGATCATATTGAATGACGGTGCTGACTCGAAGGGCTGAATGGCTTACTCCTGCAGCTATTTTCTATGTTTCTATTTTGGTTCAGCTGCATTTGGTGAATTGAACAAAAATACGATAAATATGATTCTAATCACCCTATTACAGGACCCACTGACTCCCAGAGCTATCTTGATTACACTTCTTCCCACCCTGCTTCCTGTAAGGAATCTATCCTCTACTCCCAATTCCTCCGCCTACGCCGCATCTGCACCCAGGATGAGGTGTTCCATACCAGGGCATCGGAGATGTCCTCATTCTTTAGGGAACAGGGCTTCCCCTCTTCGACTATAGACGAGGCTCTAACTAGAGTCTCCTCTATATCTTGCAGCTCCACTCTTACTCCCATCTCCCCACTCGTAACAAGGACAGAGTCCCCCTTGTCCTCACCTTCCACCCCATCAGCCGTCGCATGCAACATATATTCCTCCGACATTTTCGCTACCGCCAACGGGATCCCACCACTGGCCACATCTTCCCAACCCCATCCCTTTCAACTTTCCGCAGAGATCGTTCCCTCCGTAACTCTCTGTTCAATTCGTCCCTTCCCACCCAAACAACCCCCTCCCAGGGTACTTTCCCTTGCAACCGCAGGAAATGCTACACTTGTCGCTTTACCTCTCCCCCCTTGACTCCATCCAAGGACCCAATCAGTCTTTGCAGGTGAGGCAGAGGTTCACCTGCACCTCCTCCAACCTCATCTACTGCATCTGCTGTTCCAGGTGTTAACTTCTCTACATTGGAGAGACCGAGCTCAGGCTCGGCGATCGCGTTGACCAACACCTCTGCTCAGTTCGTACTAACCAACCTGATCTCCCGGTTGCTCAGCACTTCAACTCCCCTTCCCATTCCGACCTTTCTGTCCTGGGCCTCCTCCATTGCCAGAGTGAGGCCCAGCACAAATTGGAGGAACAGCATCTAATATTGCGCTTGAGTAGTTTACACCCCAACGGTATGATCATTGACTTCTCTAATTTTAGATAGCCCTTGCTTTCTCCCTCCTTCCCCTCCCCCTTCCCAGCTCCCCCACAAAGCCAACTGTCTCCGCCTCTTCCTTTCTATTTCCCCCCCCCCCCACATCAGTCTGAAGAAGGGTCTCGACCCGAAACGTCTCTATTCCTTCTCTCCATAGATGCTGCCTCACCCGCTGAGTTTCTCCAGCCTTTTTGTACACCCCGTTACAGGAAGTAAGCGGAGGCTGTGGAGAGGGTGCAGAAAATGCTGATAAAAGACAAAAGTGCTGGAATAACTGAATGGGTCAATCAGTGTCTCCCTGGAACATGGATAAGTGACATTTTGAGTCGGGACCCTTCTTCAGATTGATTGCAGGTTTGGGGACGGAGAGGGAGAAAGCTGGAAGGGAGGGTCAAGACAAAGCCTGGCAGGTAATAGGTGGATACAGGTGTGGGAAGGGCGGGGGGGGGGGCGGTTTTGGACAGATGGTTGGACAAAGCCCAAAGATGCAAAGATACAAGTGTGAGACAAAGGGTGTAAAATGAGAAAGACCAGAGAGAATAGCTAAGATTGGGGAGAGTTTAAAAGTTTCTCTTTTTTAAACACCATGTGTGGTAATTGCTGGGAACACACAGTCAGGGGATATTGTGGAGGCAGATGTGCTTTACAGGCAGGCAGAGGAAATTAGTTTAACTTGAAATCGGGTTCTGCACCGTCTTGAATTGAATTGAATACATTTTATTAGTCAAGTATGTAAACATACAAGGAATTTGCCTTGGTGCTTTGCACACAAGGAACAACACGATATACAGTAAACAATTAGGAATAAAACATTATAATTTTAACGTGAAGAAAGAAAGAAAATACCAGAGCAAAAGGAGGCTACAGACTTTTTATGTCTGGCCGTGGTGGCTTTGACAGTCTGGTGTCGCCTTCCAGAGGGAAGTGCTTCAAAGAGTTTGTGGCCGGGGTGAAAGGGGTCAGAGATGATCTTACCCACTCGCTTCCTGGCCCTTGCAGTGTACAGGTCGTCGATTGTGGGGGGGGGGGAAGGTTGAGGCCAACAATCTTCTCGGCTGATCGAACGATGCGCTGCAGAGTCCGGATGTCATGCTTGGTGGCTGAGCCAAACCAGACCATATTAGAAACATAGAAACATAGTAATTAGGTGCAGGAGTAGGCCATTCGGCCCTTCGAGCCTGCACCGCTCGAAGTTCCAGAGACTCACCTCTCTCTGTGTGAAAAAAGTATTTCTCATCTCGGTCGTAAAGGAATTCCCCCTTATCCTTAAGCTGTGACCCCTTGTCCTGTACTTCCCCAACATCAGGAACAATCTTCCTGCATCCAGCCTGTCCAACCCCTTAAGAATTTTGTAAGTTTCTATAAGATCCCCTCTCAATCCCCTCTCAATCTCCTAAATTCTCGAGAGTATAAACCGTCTATCCAGTCTTTCTTCATAAGACAGTCCTGACATCCCAGGAATCAGTCTGGTGAACCTTCTCTGCACTCCCTCTATGGCAATAATGTCCTTCCATGTGTGGTAATAATGGAGAAGGTGAGGACAGACTCTATGATGGCAATAAAACTGGACCATCATTGCCTGTGGCAGATTGTGTTTTCTCAGCTGCTGCAGGAAGTACATCCTCTGTTGGGCCTTTTTGACCGTGGAGTCGATGGTGGCCACCCATTTAAGGTCCCTGGAAATGATAGTTCCAAGGAACTTAAATGACTCCACAGATGTGACTGTGGTGTTTTGTTTTGGTTGGGGGGGCACCGCGAGTCAGCTGCCCTGCCAGCAGCGTGTTCGTTATTTCGACTTTTTTGTTTTTTTTAATGTGACCAAATGTTTGTTTTTTTGCCTCTTGGTATTTCAAGGCCTAACAGCTTGGATTGGAGTGGCCTTTCCCGGAGTCGGGCCCAGAGCTTCAGCAGCGGGCGCAGCATGGACTTTTTCCATTGCGGAGCGGGGGCGAACCCTTGCCAGGGGTCGTCAGCAATGAGTGCTCCAATCGCTGGCTTGGTGACTTTGGCATCATGGGGCTGTGGTCTGCGGAGCTTAGAGCCACGGGCGTGGCGTGGACTTACCATCCGGAGCCTGGGATCCCTTGCTGGGGATCGCTGGAGAAGAGATCCGACCGCCGGTCTATGGCCTATAACATCCTGAAGCCGCGGTCTCCGGTAAGAAAGTGCCCGATTCAGGTGTTCCAAGCTGCGGAGTGTGTCCGTCCGTCCCGACGTCAGAGTTTCGATCATCCCGTCAAGAGGGCCTGTATATCGGGCCGTCCGTAGCGGCGACTACGGAGGGTTCATGGCCCCGACCACGGATTAACAGGGGGGGGAGGACTGGCTGAACTTTGTTGCTTTCCACCACAGTGAGGAATGCTGCAGTGGATGCTTGTGTTGAACTCTATTGTGTATTGTGTGTTCTTTTTTTAAGTGTATCACTGCATGGCAAATTCATTTCACTGTGCCTTCGTTGGTGCATGTGATGAATACATTTGACTTTGACTTTGATGGTGAGTGGGGGAGGGGGGGGGGGAGGGGGAGCTCCCCTAAAGTCTACAATCAATTCCACTGTCTTAAGAGCATTGAGCTTTGGGCCAAAGGGCTTGTTCCTATGCTGTAATGTTCAATGTTCTATGTCAGAAGTGGCAGGAACCCGAGAGGCAAATGGCGTTGTTATGGGCCTGTCCCACTTAGGGACTGGAACGGCGACTGTCAGAATGGAACACACACACACACACATCACTTCCTTCACCAGCCCGTTATGCAGGCGGGTAACAGGGCACGCGGGGAGAGCGCTGTCTGAGTGAAAAACCGACACACACCACAGAGAATGCAGACAAGTTACAAGTTGATGAAGAGTTTGACAGGGCATATTTATAAAAGATGCTTCCACTACAATTTATGGGAAAGGTATAAGGATTAAGCATTCTAAATACACTTTGGTCACATAACTTGGGAGGCACAGGTAAATGTCTGTACTCAATAATAACTTGCTATTCACAAGGAGCAGTATTTCAGACGGAACTAGAAGAGAGCAAAAAGAATGGGACATTATAAAGGGAGGGTTAGATGAACAAGGGTGGGTGTTGTATATAGACTTTGACATGGATCTATGGACAATCTGCCATGCTACCAGAGCACCAACGATGGGTGGGGGAAGAATGAAGAATCATTCAATAAATGTAATTGATAGATTTTGAAGGCTTGTTCAGATCAGTAATTAATCGCGAAAACCACAGTGTGGTTAATGTTGCACAATTTATTGCATACTTACTCCCTGAGCAAAGGGGGGCTGTAGTGTAATCTCTCCGTCAGAAATGGGACTCCTACGGTGCTGAGGCCAAGACCTGGAGCTGTCAGTGCGGCTACAACCAGTGCTCGCTCTGCATTACCGTTCCATGCTCCGAACCCCTTCTGTTTTACAGGTCGCCGTGATGCTCTCCCGCACTGTGGGACAGACACCGCGGCTCACTGTCCTGCACATGGTCTTCCTGTTTTATCTGCACTTTGCTTACCACCGGGTTGTGGAAGGTACGAGAGTGGAGCAAACGGCCTGTCCCACTTGGTCGATTGTTCAGACGACTATTAAGTTGCCGGCAGTCACCTGAAAAACCTGCGCCATTTTTCCCCAATGAACCAATGAAATGCACCGGTCAGCACCGGCTACAACCTACGAGAACCTATGACAACCTTTGACCTCCTGGCAACCCACTACCACTGCACCTACGGCACGAGAGTTCTCGCTACTCTCCATGGCGGCTTCATTCTGGTTGAACCAAATTTTTCAACATGTTGAAAAATTTGCGGCGACCATAATGAAGCTGCAACTCGTTCCCAGAATGCGGGAACTTCTCACGACTATGAAGGCGTCTCCCCGGCAACCACCCGCGAACATGCGGCGGCCGCAGTCTCCTGCAGTCACCTAAGTGGGACAGGCCTATCACTATTTCACAATTCTACGTATATGAATTTGGGTGGGGGAGGGGGGGGGCTGCTTTAATTCCCTATTCAGATTTAAGGGTTGCCGAGCTTATGAAGGGGGTATTAATTCAATTCATTCCAGTTTCAACCTAAGACAGGAAGCCTGAATTTGTCAGAGTGTAACTTTGTGGAAAGGCTGACATTAAATCAGTTTAACCCCACCACTGCCCAACCCAGGGAGAATTGGCCAAGCCTCTGTGATTTGAAAAAGTCTCGACCCGAAACGTCACCCATTCCTTCTCTCCAGAGATGTTGCCTGTCGCGCTGAGTTACTCCAGCATTTTGTGTTTATCTTCTGTGATTTGAACACAGGTATAAACCAATGTGGCAGCGGAGGGCATTCAGCGGCTCCAGTCCACACATGGGTCGTTCTAAACACAGCTCATTTCCTCCCCTCCCCCATCACAGCAAACCACACTGGCTGCATACCTCCTGGAGAGCTGAGCTTTTAAACGGAGAGAACAAAGGAGGGTTGGGGGAGGGTGAGGCAAGATTTCAGCTTCCCTGCTCGGGAGCTCAATAGCAAGTTTCCACCCCAGCCCCACCCCCACCCCCACCCATCTGCCTCTCGCTTCTGAAGACAAAGTTAGTTATTAAACTACCTTTGTGAAAAGAAGTTCAAAACCACCAAACATTTTCAGTGTTTATTTTAAATATTCCCACCTTTATGGTTTAATTCTCCAGTTTGCACATTAGCTGAATAGTGGCTGGAATTGAGAAGATTGAGGGGGGATCTTATAGAAACTTACACATTTTTTAAGGGGTTGGACAGGCTAGATGCAGGAAGATTGTTCCCGATGTTGGGGAAGTCCAGGACAAGGGGTCACAGTTTAAGGATAAGGGGGAAATCTTTCAGGACCAAGATGAGAAAAACATTTTTCACACAGTGGTGAATCTCTGGAATTCTCTGCCACAGAAGGTAATTGAGGCCAGTTCATTGGCTATATTTAAGAGGGAGTTAGATGTGGCCCTTTTGGCTAAAGGGATCAGGAGGTATGGAGAGAAGGCAGGTAAGTGATATCGAGTTGGATGATCAGCCATGATCATATTGAATGGCGGTGCAGGCTCAAAGGGACGAATGGCTTACTCCTGCATCTATTTTCTATGTTTCTATGTAATGTTACTGCATTGGATCTTGTTTTGTTTTTTAATTATCATTAAAATCAGCATTGGACCAAACTTTTCCTAGACTCACAAGAGACGTGTGGCAGAGACAACCATTTGGCACATCGTATTTGTGCTGGTTGAGGGTAAGCCATTTGAACGCAAAGCAAAGTAGGACAATATAACTGGCCCTCCCTGACAAACTGAATACATTCCACACTTGTTTTCAATAGAAAGTCAGTGGAGTAACTTCAGCCGCCCAAGTCTCAGGTGCACCCACTGCCATTTATCTATCGACCCACTGCTACCATCGCAGAAATCAGATTATCCTTCCTCAGTGACCCCGCAACTTGCCTGGATAGTGTCCTGCTGTGTTCTGTGAACCCGGCAAGAGTATTTATTGACATTTTTAACCTTTCCTTACTCCATCTACGTTAAAACCACGATCATCGCAGTCCCAAAGAAAAGCAAGGTAGAATGGCTTAATGACTGATGGCAGGTCTGACATCCACCATCATGAAGTGCTTCCAGAGGCTTGTCGTGACACATATTAATTCCAGCCTCCAAGACAGCTTCGAATTACTGCAATTCAGCTGCTGCCGAAACATATCCATGGCAGACACCATTTCCCTGGTCCTGACCTGGAACATCTGGATAACAAAGACACCAACGTCATATTCCTATTTATTGACAATAGGTCCGCATTCAATGTCATAATTTCAACCAAACTCCTGGACCCCTGGTGAGGACACACTCCCCCTCGCCCCACAACTGGATCCTTGATTTCCAGACCCATAGACAACCATCAGTAAGGATAGCCAACAAAATATTCTCCATAATAATTTTCAACACAAAGCCCCGCAAGTCTACATTCTCAGCCCCTCACTCTACCATGTAGCCAAACTGCAATAAACTCAATTTCCAAGTTTGGAGATGACACCACTGTCACTGTGGTTATTTAATGACCTGACAGAGACAGAGAGCTTGATAGCGTGGTGTCATGGCAATAACCTGCCCCTCGATGTCAATAAAATCAAGAAGCTAGTCATTGATTTAAGGACCTTTCCCTCCCTGGTTATCCTCTCCACTTTCCCATCAGGCAGAAGATACTAAAGTTTGAAAAAATGTACCACTAGATTCAGGACCAACTTCTTCTCCGTTGTTATCAGACTAGTGAACAATCCTCCCATAAGCTAGGGTGTGTCCCGATCTTCCAACATATCTCATTGCGGACCTTGCACTTTTTTTCTGTAACTGTAACTCTATAATGCTGCAACACTATATTCTGCACTCTTATATTTTTCTCTTTGCCTTATCTGTGTATGGCCTGACCCACTCACGTTTAATATGGTTTGATTTAACTAGACAGAACGCAAACAAAAGTTTTCCACCATATCGAAGTACACGTGACAGTAATGGACCAATATTAATTTCATTCCGAATCCAACCTTTCTGTCCTGGGCCTCCTCCATGGCCAGAGTCCCACCACAAATTGGAAGAGCAGCACCTCATATTTTGCTTGGGCAGTTTACACCCCAGTGGTATATTGACTTCTCCAATTTCAGGTGGTCCCTGCTTTCTCCCTCCTTCCCCTTCCCAGCTCTCCCAGTCTACTGTCTCCGCCTCTTCCTTTCTTCCTCCCGCCCCCCCCACCCCCACATCAGTCTGAAGAAGGGTCTCGACCCGAAACATCACCTATTCCTTCGCTCCATAGATGCTGCCTCACCCGCTGAGTTTCTCCAGCATTTTTGTCTATCTTTGATTTTTCCAGCATCTGCAGTTTTTCCTTAAATATTAATACCCTCAGTAACACAGTGCATCGGTACAATGATCAGCACTCAGGATGAAACAGCTAGAGTGTGAGAGATAGGTGACTGCAAGACAACAATGATGAGAGTGTGCTGATGGGAGTGGGGTGCAATAGATTGCATCATATGTGGCAGGGAAAGGAAGAGGTACGGTTTGATAGTGGACCGGGGGAGTGGAATAGTAACATAGAATAGAATTGAGCTGGAAATTAAACCATGATTTGATGAGTGAGAACAATCTGAAGGAAACAGTGACCTAATTATTTTCCCATCTCTTTCACTCAGGGAGTGAGAATCCCAGCATTTCAACTTATCCTCTGACTATATGGACAGCTCTCTTACGCAAGCTGCAGTAAGTCAATAGCACGACCTGAAGCTTGTTGCAGGGTCATCGCTGATACCTGCAGCTCGGCTCCATTCAGGATGAAGCTCAAGTGGAAGGAATTTTGCATTCCTGGGCAAATAATGTTAGATTTTTTGGTTTAATTCAATTCATGTTGCACAAGTGATTTGCAATCATTTCACAATCCAATAACCCTTGCAAGCAATGGGAAATTAAACAACAAAATTACATACAAGTGTATATATATATATTTAAAGTACAGCTCAATTATGTACACATTGCTTGATCTGTTGACTCGTGGGGAGGTGTTGAACCGCATCCCTGTCCCCACCAGCAGGATGAAGTGGCAAATTGAGTAGGTACAGCCGTGTGCAGGAGAGTGCAAGCCTGTCCCTTGGTACCCTCCAGCCAGCATGGTCCTCACACAATCACCCCACAGAAAACTGGGAGCAACAAGAGAGAAGAACTTCCAAAGTCATCAAGGTCAACGCATCTGCAGGCTGGCACCAATCGACCGCACCGTGCTGTTTGGCACAGACACAGAAAGTGCTGGGATGTCTCGGGGGAATCGCACTGGACCAGCGTTCCCTCCTTCCAGGGTATCCAGGATACCTGTCAAAATAAGTGAGGTTAAGAGAGGTTGATGAGGTGGCAACATAAAATCCAAACGGGGTGCTATTTTAACCCAAATCAATGTACATAAAATGCCCAGCACCATGACTAGGAACCAGGGCAGCAGAGGTCACAGGTGACTGTGGACTCAATCCCATGACAGGTCATTTCACTACTAGTCCAATAAAGGCAAGTAAAGACTAAATCCCAGAACTGGTCATTTCAGAAGAACCAGCACAAGGTACAGGAGACTGGACTAGTGACGATTCACTTGCTCACAAGGTAGGGTAATAATCAGCAATGAATGAACTTGCTTTATTCTTTGTTACTTCAGCAGCATCTCCCACCGCTGACTCCATATCCCCAGGCTCACTTAATATTCAAAAGTCAATCCATTTCTCTCAGAAATATACTCAGGAACCGCTACTCAACTCCACTACCATCACAGATAGAGAGTTCTAAAGATTGATTACCCTGCCATTGCAGACATTTATTCTCGCTTGTCCTGTAGGACATCTTATTTTGAGGCTGCCTCTTGTTTCTAGACAGTCCACACAAGGAAATCATCACCCTGGCTTCTTACAGAAGAGATCATTCAGCCCTTCAGGTCTCTTCTAGCATGCAGCAGTAATGCAGCTCACCTTATTCCCATAAACAGCATCACTGCCAATTATTTCCTTTGGTACGGCTCCACTAGTACGTCTAACAGTATATTTCGCACTTCAACCACTCACTGGGTAGAAACACCTTTCCACCTGAAGGGGTTTGGTTCTTTTGCCAATCACTTTCATTCTGTTCCTCATTGTCCTTTGTCACTTTAACCCCAGGAAATCTGTCGCCTGTGCTAATATCCCTCAGGATTTTAAATCTGTCCATCAGATCCCCTCACAATCTTCTCTGCTACAATCCCAGCTTCTAATTCCAATTACCTACATAATTGAAGTCTTTCATCTCTGAAACCTTCACCCTCTCAAAAACCTTTGTATCATTCAGGACTTCACCCCAAACTGGGGTCCCAGGTCTGGACTATACTCCAGTCCAGCTGAGCCAGTGAGATTCATAATGCCCATGAGCAGCTGGGAATAAATGAGCAAACACTGTGGCACTTGTGGCTAAAGGGATCAGGGGGTATGGAGAGAAGGCAGGTACGGGATACTGAGTTGGATGATCAGCCATGATCACATTGAATGGCGGTGCAGGCTCGAAGGGCCGAATGGCCTACTCCTGCACCTATTTTTCTATGTTTCTAACACACAGTCCAGCTTCACCCAGGAATGTCACCCTCTGTCAATGTGGTTGAGATCAGAAACCTTTCACCAATAGCCACTAATGGGCCTGCCCACTTAGACGACTTTTTAGGCAACTGCAGGAGACTATGCGGTCTCACATGTTCGCGGGTGGTTGCCGGGGAGTCGCCTTCATGGTGGTGAGGAGTCCCCGTATTCTGGGAACTAGTTGCAGCCTTATTATGGTCACCGCAAATTTTTCAACGTTAAAATTTTCAACCATAATGAAGCCGCTATGGAGAGTGGCGAGAATTCTTGTGCTGTAGGTGCAGTGGTAGTGTGTTGCAAGGAGGTCGAAGACTGTCACAGGTTCTCATAGGTTGTAGCTGGTTCTGACCGGTGAATTTCATTGGCTCATTGGGAAAAAAATCGTAAGCAGTAGTTTTCAGAACCAAGGCTAACCGACCGGTAATGTTAATGTCCGCCGAGCTTCACAGCCGTGTATCTCTGCCTTCTTAAAAGTTGTCTCCATCCTTTCCCGCCCCCCCTCTTTTAAAGAACTTACATGACCCTTCCCGTACACTGTGCTTTCACCGTCTTAATTACAGCGCCAACCTTCCTGTTCATCGCGGTGTGTGTCTGTATCACATTGGTTTTGCACCGTGTGAATTTCACTCAGACAGCGCTCCCCCCGCTTGCCCTGTCCCCCGCCTGCATAACGGCCTGGTGAGGGAAGCGATGTGTGTGTGTGTGTGTGTGTGTTTTGCACACTGACAGTCGCCGTTCCAGTCTGAACAATCGCCCAAGTGGGACAGACCGTTTGCTCCACGCTCGTACCTTCCACGATCCGGTGGTAAGCAAAGTGCAGATAAAGCAGGAAGACCATGTGCAGGACAGTGAGCACCCCACAGACAGTCAGCCGCGGTGTCTGTCCCACAGTGCGGGAGAGCATCACGGCGACCTGTAAAACAGAAGGGGTTCAGAGCATGGAACGGTAATGCAGAGCGAGCACTGGTTGTAGCCGCACTGACAGCTCCAGGTCTTGGCCTCAGCACCATAGGAGTACCATTTCTGACAGAGAGATTACACTACAGCCCCCCTTTGCTCAGGGAGTAAGTATGCAATAAATTGTGCAACATTAACCACACTGTGGTGTTCATGATTAATTACTGATCTGAACAAGCCTTCAAAATCTATCAATTACTTTTATTGAATGATTCTTCAATCCTCCCCCACCCATCGTTGGTGCTCTGGTAGCATGGCAGATTGTCCATAGATCCATGTCAAAGTCTATATACAACTCCCAACCTTGTTCATCTAACCCTCCCTTTATAATGTCCCATTCTTTTTGCTCTCTTCTAATTCCGTCTGAAATACTGCTCCTTGTGAATAGCAAGTTATTATTGAGTACAGACATTTACCCGTGCTCCCCAAGTTATGTGACCAAAGTGTATTTAGAATGCTTAATCCTTATTTCTTTCCCATAAATTGTAGTGGAAGCATCTTTTATAAATATGCCCTGTCAAACTCTTCATCAACTTGTAACTTGTCTGCATTCTCTCTGGAAACAGCCCTCGGGTTGTTTGTCCGGATGGGTTTAACATCTCAGCTCTGGTGACATCCTTGTACATGTCCTTAATGCTCTCTCTAATGCCGCAACATGCTTATTTGTAAACATGGCAATCAGAATCGGGAAACTGCTTATTATTGTCAGGAAATCAGAGAATGACATCCTACCATCCTGAGGGTGGAGAGACCCCCAATGATGAGCCATAGCAGGTAGAAAAGGGAATGGAGATGTACGTTGTAGGTGACCATCAATACAACGCAAGGTCCAAACAGACCATAGCCCTGTGAACAAGACAGAGGAACCTAATTTAAGACAGTGATACATACAGAGGTTCAATGCAAGTAATGGATTATTAACAGCATAGAGTCATCATTTATCTCTGACTGAGAAATATGATCTAAGGGCGAACACCCAGCCATTTTATTGCCAGGGCATCCATTATGTTAAACTCATTACACCAAGGAATGCCCCACAATCCTCATTCTAACCCAATGACTGCAGCACTATTACATCTAATTTACAGTTATTTACTAGTTCTTCAAAGTGTCTACCAGATGCAGTCTGGCTCAGTTTGTCTTGCTGGGAAGATATAAAGTTGGAGTTGATAAGAATAGTTGGTGATATAATCCTGTCAGGTACATTTGTAGCAAGCGTCAGAAACCAAGAGTATGAAAGGAAGTGCCCAAGCCCCAGAATACACTGCCGACCTGACATTGAGCCTCAAGCTAACGCTCAGTCCCCGAGGTGAGAATGTGGGCATGGATAATATTGTGGGAAAGAAAGAAACCGTGTTTCACTGTCCTTGTGTAATATAATCTACAGATAACAAAGCAGTCTAGCACTTGAGTCCAGTGCAAAAGATGAAATAACAATTCGTTGATCCACTAATGAGGCCACTAACGGTAAACAGGTCAGTGTAGTGCATGGTAGGTGCAGCTTAACATGGATATACATACACAACGTTGTCCACTTTGGTTCTAAATAAAAGCATGTCAAAGCTCAAGGAGAATGCTCACCTGTAAAATATACCAGGGGAAAGACCCTGTCTGGTCACCTTGACCTCCACAAACATTGTCTCCTTTACAAAGAAGGTTATTGGCAAATACATTCCCCCCTGAAAAAAAATGGGTGACCTTTCCACTGACTGTTTAGCAAACAAACTTCGCACCACTCTGAAGACTCACCACTAGCGACAGCATCTGCACCATTGTGATCTGGGCATTGCACAAATAGCCCAGGAAGTAGACGAAGGAGGAGACACCCAGCCAGTAGCCAAAGCAGGTTCCAATTGCAGTGCCCATCAGTGTGCCTTCTCTCTGTGGGAATACAGCGGCACACGACAGCTTAACGACTCTTAAACAAAGTGCTGAAGTCACAGCATGCCAGGCTGCTTCTCTGGAGGACATGGTGATGTTTCAAGTCGCGAACCTTCCGCTAAATGTCACCTATCCATGCTCTGACTCACGGAGTTACTCCATCACTTTTGTGCTTTTTTTGGGTAAACCAACATCGGCAGTTCCTTGTTTCTGGCGCCTGAACAACTTTGCCATTCATGAATGCAAAGAAATGGCTTCTCAACCCTGCCCGTGCCATATTTTCCTCTTTCATTAGCTGTCTGTTCGGCAGCAGAGATTCATAACAGCGGTAATTTGACCGCATGTCTTTGCAATAGGCAAGGAAAGAGGAGTAACTAGAGAAACCCACAAGGTCACAAGGGGAAAAGTGCAAACATCACGGAGACAAGACCGGAGGTCGGGATTGGACCAGCTTCATTAGAGGCAGCAGTTCCACTAGCTGAACCACTGTTCCAACTTTCTATCCAGATCTCTAGAATACACAATGGTTAATTTGGGATTTATTAAACTCCATCTCCATTGGAATTCTCCCCATTCCCCATATCATCTTGTTATCCATTTGGATTATGTTGACGAACACTATATCCTCAAGTGAATCTTCAGCTAAACCATTAAGCAAGTGTCCCAATTTCCATCTCATTACCTTCAGTGCATCATCATTAAAAATTTGCATCAGATTTCCCAGACAAAGCTTGCAAAAACACCACAGTTGCCATTCCTCAAACCTGATCACCAAACCTGGGGGAAAAAAGATTTGAGTTTGATGACCCTCTCATCCCATAAAGATATTCATCCTCCCACCCAAAGAAACCAAGGTGAGAACTGAGAAAGAGCTAAGAAACTGCAGAATGGATTAACATTCTTTGTTTTATTTTATCTTGGTTTTAGTTTTGTTTTTCACTAATATTGGGATTTTAAAAAAAAGTTTATTGTGTTATCTATTGAGTACTGTGTTTACTGACCTGTTATGCTGCTGCTTGTACAAATTTAATTGTTTCATTTCAGTGCATATGACAATTAAACACCTTGACTCTTGAAAATAATCAAAAAGTATCAGCAATAATCAGCAAGCCAGATAACACGGGTCTGAAGAAGGGTCTCGACCCGAAACGTCGCCTATCTCCTTCGCTCCTTAGATGCTGCTGCACCCGCTGAGTTTCTCCAGCTTTTTGTGTAACCCTCGATTCTCCAGCATCTGCAGTTCCTTCTTTAACAACAAGCCAGATAACACCGGTGGGTTTAGACACAGAGCGAGTGTTTCATGCCGATGTTGAAAGATCCCCAAACTGGAATGTGACCACCCCCTCTCTCTACAGATGCTGCTTCACCCGATGTCGATTTCTAGCAGTTTCTTTTTTTATTTCAGCCTTTTAGTATCTGCAGTATTTTAGCCAAATCTAAGATACAAGGAGTTATGGCAGCTATAGATGTGCAAATTAATATATTCACCTAGAGACATGTGGCAAGAAGAGAAAAAAATCTGCCTTCTGTTGAAAAATCTTTACATTTTCACAGTGCTGTTAAGAACGCAATGACCATTATTTTGGTATTGTGTCTTGGTGTCACCTGTCCATATATAATAAACAGTGGCAACACTGGTTTTTAGTCACATTAATCAAATTGACACTTACAATTACAGTTCCAGACGTCTTCATTCCATGCAAAAGAATGGCCACCAGGGTGAAAACCAACATTAAGGGGCCATACAACTCTCCTGCAACCTTCTGTGAGAGAAAGATACAATAAATGTCATTAAGTCCCTCACAAAATATTTCTTCCAAACACTGGCATTTGAAAAAAAATCAAAAAGCAAGGTGTTTGATTCTATAGGATGAGGAAGGGACCATTCGGCCTCTCAGACCCATTCTCCCAATCAATCAGCATTGCTGATCCGTTCTCTAATACGATCCAACTCTCCTGGTTAACGTTCTTGGGTTGTGCGTACAACAATAAACTTGACTTGACTAATAAAACCTTGCCACCTTTACTTCAAAATATTCAGTTGGTCCCCACCTCTCCTGTCCAGTAATGGTTTATGGACAGGCATTGAAAGCAGATTTCCAATGCACTCCTCCCCTCTTCTCCTTCCACACCTCACATTGCAACAGTTTTAGAACAATACTACATTTCGCTGAATGAGATTATTATCTGATCATACAACATGTATCTAACATATTCACTTTGGTTAATTCACATTAAAAAATATCTAAACAAGGTGCAATGTTGACCCTGTTGTCTGGCTACAGGCCCCTACAGATAATGAGGACTGACTAAGAGTGGATTGCAGATAGAAGCATGAGTAAACAGACCTGAGGGAAATTGATCATCCGGACTGGAATCAGAGACTCCACCAATCTGAAATGGCAAAGAATGTTGATCATGAGAGTGTTTGGCACTGTGAGGCAGCAGTTCTGCAGCTGCACCACCATGCCGGATTTTGTTCATGTCCAATGTGACATCAGCACCAAATTTTGTTTACCAATACTCTTAAATGCTTTGCTACAACGGGCATCAGAGATAAATACACCCCTGCCGTCATCACAATAGAGTTAAACAAAGCTTTATTCAATCAATGGAAAAATCAAGCTAGTTGAAGTCATGACACACGTACCTGTTCCTGACTTGGATGGGCTCAACGTCGAAGTACGGTCTGAGAATATCAATGTTGCCATACAGATTGAATGCCTTTGATGCTTGCCTCTTACCTGCTTGCCACACCTGTAAAATATAATCCAAACTTATGGAGACAAATCATATAGTGGATGCCTTAAGGTAACAGAAGACTCCACACAATTAGGTGGATGGCAACTCAATGCCAAGTTTAGCCTAGAGCATCGCAGCAGTACCTTAACTGACTGGATATAATATTGGCCAGGATATATGCAGTAGAACCTACTTAGACAGCAAGAAAATTGCCAGAGCAGTCATCTGGAGATGGTAAAGCCATGAGTTCTTTCATTTAGAAACAGGAGAAACTAGAAATAGGTGCAGGAGTAGGCCATTTAGCCCTTCGAGTCAGCACCCGCCATTCAATATGATCATGGTTGAACATCTAAAATCGGTACCCTGTTCCTGCTTTTCCCCCATATCCCTTGATTCCTTTAACTCTAAGAGCTAAATCTAACTCTCTCTATTAGTTCTAACTTGCTCTTTATTGTTTGTGCGCATTTAAAACATAAACACATTAAGTTATTTATTGTTATTAACACTGGGACAGTGTTGTCGGAATATTTTTTGTGATTTGTTCAGAACTGGGATACAAATGAGACACTGTCCAAGACAGATCTGTAATCTGCTGAGGATTTATGGTTCTAGAGGCAGTCAGTTCCAGTCTCAGGCATAGTCAACACAAAAAAAATGAGATTAGCTTTGGATGCAAGGCAGCACAGACCAGAGGGCATCTTGGAATCATGTAGGCAAGCACATAAAACAAGAGGACTGCCCGAAGAACAGATACCAGTGTTAGAGTCATTTATGTCACAAAGTGGCACAGCAAATTTGAGCAACACCAGTGCAGGGGCTTCTGGCATTGGCTATGATAGATATTGCGTGGGAGAAGAATCACTGGAGTCCTGTTTAAAATCTGGTTGGTAATGGTGCTCCCATTCAGGTCAAGGCCACAACTAAATCAGAAGGCCAGTCAGACCACCACTCAAATTTACTTTCAAATAAATCTCCCAATCACTAAGTCACATTAATGAGATACAAGATAACTTGGGCAAGAACATTTTAATCACAAAGTGGGTTCACCTCGAAAGAGAATATCAGGCCCAACACAAGACAAACCTGGCTCCATACCTGATCTGCTACTTCTCTGCCCAGCTGTCCTTTCAATCCCTTCACGCCGAGGAATGCTGCATCCTCCTCCTCTGTAGTCACATGCTCCTCACCCACATTGTCTTCTTCTTTCATCTGCTGGTGCATCTCTCCCATATCCTCAAAACTTGAGCCAGACGTGTCGTCCATGTTCTCCATGTCGATCACTGCTGAACTATTCCCCTAAATAATAGCATTTGCACAATCTTAGATAATTACCAGAAAAATTGGTAGATTAAACGTAGCATTCTTAGAACTGCATCATTGCATCCAATACCAGTCACCACTTTAAGAAGGTATTAAAGAGGATGCACAAAATATTTACCAGAGCTTTCCCACTAAAGAGAGATTTTAGCCTCAAAGATTGGAGAGTGGGATTGTTCTTTTGGGAGCAGAGAAGGTTGAGGGACCTTTAGTAAAGATGTAGTAAAAATCCAGTCTAAAGAAGTCTTGACCACAAATGTCACCTATTCCTTTTCTCAAGAGATGCTGCCTGTCCCGCTGTGTTAGTTCAGCATTTTGTGTAAACCAGCATCTGCAGTTCCTTCCTACACTGGATTGGTTTAGACAGGTGTAAATAGAAAGAAGCTATCGTCATAAGCTGAGAAAAGCACAGATTGAGTGGTTTAACCTGTGCAAACATGAGGAAAGAGCTTTGCATACAGAAAGTAACTATGATATGCCACTCACTGCCTGTGGGGATGGTGGAAACAGAATCAAATAAGTACCGAGTTGGCACTTGAGAAATGACACTTGGCAGAGCAGGAAAACAGGGATCTTACTTGCGGTCTGCAAAGACTCAATAGGTCACTCAGCCTCCTTCTTTGCCATTGCAATTCTATGAATCTTCAAATAAACGTCTGCCATTGTGCTTTGTATTTAGATCGTGCAACTTTGTGAGACACTTATTTTCTGTCATTGCATCTGATGTTTGATATGTCCGGCTTAACATGTTAACTCTAATACTTGGACACGTATAGGGCTGCCTACATTTAAAGCCTTCATTTGTAGTCCACATAAACGTAGTATTGAATTCAGTCATGGTGTGGTGACTGTTAGCTGAATATTTATTTACTGACAGACTTCTGGTAAATCCACCACTTCTAATAATAACTGTCTCATATTGATTCAAGAACATAGGCTACTGGAAAATAGTCCTGGGGTTGTATTGAAAAAAATCACGCTGTTGGAATTCAGATTATGTAGCAACTTCTCTTGATCATTATTGGCTCCATGGAGCGTGGGACTGAGGAACTGATAATGGAAATAGAGACATGGAAGAGATTCTAAAAAATTAATTTGTTTGAATTTTCACCATAGAAAATGTTTTTTTTAAATCCCCATAATACAAGGCCTAAAAGGAAGGGTGGAACTTAGAAAAAATCTCTATCGCTGGAGAACAATTACTTGGCAAACTAAAGGCTGACAAGTCCTCTGGACCTGCTGCCCTACACAGTAGGGGTCTTGACGTGACTGCAAGGAAACTGGACATGCTAGTTGCATTCTTCCAAAATTCCAGAGATGTCCCAGGAAATTAGAAAAAAATAGAGTAGCAAGGGCATTCTTTTTTTTTAAAAAGGAGGGAGACAAAAAACCAAAAAAAACTATAGGGCAATTATCCCAATGTTTATCATTGAGAAAATACTGGAATCATGGATGAAGGTAACAGCAGAACATTTAGAAAAATCATAAACAGTGCTGACAAGTTTGTTGAGCATGTAACAAAGGGGATGAATAAAGGGAAAACCAGTAATTTTGGGTTTCCAGAAGGCATAAGATGTGTGCTTGGGGTTGGAGGCAATCTACTGAATGTTATGGGGAGAGTAATAATTAGGAAAGAGAGTCAAGATAAATGGATCATTTTCAGATTAGCAGTTAGTAGGAGTACCCCAGATAAGCGCAAGGCCCTCAACTGTTTATAATCTGCAAATAGTTCAGCTGTAACACAACAGTAGGTTTCCTAAGAAATCGCAAGTTACAGAAAATTGCATTATACGAACAATTGGGTCAATGGGGAAAAGGGGGTTAGGGGCGAGAGGGGTACAGACTCGCTCTAATAAGCTGGCTGGTCAAAGTAGACTGGAAAGGGATCCTAGCAGGAATGATGGGTGGAACAGCAATGGCAGGAATTTCTGGGCATAATCCGGAAGTCGCAGGATCGTTTCATTCCAAAAAGGAAGAAAGATTCTCAGGGGAGTAGGAGGCAACCGTGGCTGACAAGAGAAGTTAGGGATAGAATAAAACTAAAACAAAAGATGTATAACACAGCAAAGAGTAGCCGGGAGCCAGAGGATTGAGAAACTTTCATAGGACAACAGAAGGAAACAAAATGGGCAATACGGGCGGAAATGTACGAGGGGAAGCTGGCCAGTAATATAAAGAAGGACAGTAAAAGCTTATTTCGATATGTTAAGGGAAAAGGAGTAACAAAGTCAAACGTGGGTCCCTTGAAAGCAGACAGGGGTGAAATTATTATGGGCAACAAGGAAATGGCAGAAGAGTTGAATAGGTACTTCAGATCTGTCTTCACTAAGGAGGACACAAACAATCTCCCAGATGTACTGGAGGACAGAGGATCTAAGGGGGTAGAGGAACTGAAAGAAATTTTCATTAGGCGAGAAATAGTATTAGGTAGGCTAATGGGAGTGAAGGATGATAAATCCCCTGGGCCGGATGGTCTGCATCCCAGGGTCCCCAGGGAGGTGGCTCTAGAAATAGTGGACGCATTGGCGATCATTTTCCAATGTTCAATAGATTCAGGATCAGTTCCTGTGGATTGGAGGATAGCTAATGTTATCCCTTTTCAAGAAAGGAGCGAGAGAGAAAACGGGGAATTACCGACCAGTTAGCCTGACTTCGGTGGTGGGAAAGATGCTGGAGTCAATTATTAAAGGGGTAATATTGGGGCATTTGGATAGCAGTAAAAGGATTAGTCCAAGTCAACATGGATTTATGAAAGGGAAATCATGCTTGACTAATCTTCTGGAATTTTTTGAGGATGTGACAAGTAAAATGGATGAAGGGGTGCCAGTGGATGTAGTGTATCTAGACTTCCACAAAGCCTTTGAATAAGGTCCCGCACGGGAGACTGGCGACTAAAATTAGAGCACATGGTATTGATGGTAGGGTGTTGACATGGATAGAAAATTGGTTGGCAAACCGGAAGCAAAGAATAGGAGTGAACGGGTCCTTTTCAGAATGGTAGGCAGTGGCGAGTGGAGTGCCGCAAGGCTCGGTGTTGGGGCCGCAACTGTTTATCATATATATTAATGATTTGGAAGAGGGAATTAGGAGCAACACTAGCAAGTTTGCAGATGACACAAAGCTGGGTGGCAGTGTGAACTGTGAAGAGGATGTTAGGAGGTTGCAGGGGGACCTGGACAGGTTGAGTGAGTGGGCAGATGTGTGACAGATGCAGTATAATATAGATAAATGTGACGTTATCCACTTTGGCGGCAAAAACAAGGGGGCAGATTATTACCTCAATGGTAATAGGGGTTAGGTTAGGTAAGGGGGAGGTACAGCGAGACCTGGGTGTCCTTGTACACCGGTCACTGAAAGTCGGCGTGCAGGTACAGCAGGCAGTGAAGAACGCTAATGGAATGTTGGCCTTCATAACAAGAGGATTTCAGTACAGGAGTAAAGAGGTTCTTCTGCAGTTGTATAGGGCTCTGGTGAGACCACATCTGGGGTATTGTGTACAGTTTTGGTCTCCTAATTTGAGGAAGGGCATCCTTGTGATTGAGGCAGTGCAGCGTAGGTTCACGAGATTGATCCCTGGGATGGCGGGACTGTCATTTGAGGAAAGATTGAAAAGACTAGGCTTGTATTCACTGGAGTTTAGAAGGATGAGTGGGGATCTTATAGAAACATATAAAATTATAAAAGGACTGAACAAGCTAGATGCAGGAAAAATGTTCCCAATGTTGGGTGAGTCCAGAACCAGGGGCCACAGTCTTAGAATAAAGGGAAGGTCATTTAAAACTGAGGTGAGAAAAAACTTTTTTACCCAAAAAGTTGTGAATTTATGGAATTCCCTGCCACAGAGGGCAGTGGAGGCCAAATCACTGAATGAATTTAAGAGAGAGTTGGATAGAGCACTAGGGGCTAGTGGAATCAAGGGTTATGGGGAGAAGGCAGGCATGGGTTATTGATAGCGGACAATCAGCCATGATCACAATGAATGGCGGTGCTGGCTCAAAGGGCCAAATGGCCTCCTCCTGCAACTGTTTTCTATGTTTCTAATAATGTTATTTTTTCTTGCAGAATTTTCAAAAATAAGTTATTTTTAATAGCAAAGGTTTATTTTTTACCTGTAAATACGAAAGGCTATAGAGAAAATTGTTTTACAGAGTATCACTGCATAAGTGCAGTGATAGATTGTCAATTTCAATCACTTCCCACCCTGAAAGTAGCAGCTGTCTTCTGAAGAGACAATGTGTCCGATTAAATCGAAACATTTTCCAAAACGGCTTTTTTTTTTCTCTTGCCAATTGCCAAAGTAACTTTTAAGTGGTTCTCTAGGTCTAAATAATACAATGGTATAGTGTTCCCCAATTAATTGATCATGTTGTATCCAATTTGCACTGCAGAAACCAGCATTATAGCAGATCTACCTGTATGTTAACAATTTGGATGAGAGGACAGAGTGTTCTGTAACCAGTTTTGCTGATGATAGAAAGGCAAACGGATTGGCAAATTATGGGGAGGGCAGAGTGCCTGCGAAAGGATCATACATAAATGATTGGACATGTAGACACAAAATGCAGGAGTAACTCAGCGGGACAGGCAGCATCTCTGGATAGAAGGAATGGAGTCTGAAGAAGGGTCCTGACCCGATATGTCATCCATTCCTTCTATCCAGAGATGCTGCCTGTCCCGCTGAGTTATTCCAGCATTTTGTGTCTATCTTCGGTATAAACTTGCATCTGCAGTTCCTTCCTACACAATGATTGAATATAAAGTTGGTAAATTGTGAATAATGGGGAAATTGTACAAGGTTACCCACTTTGGAAGAAAGAATGAAAAAAAAATATTTACATGGAGCAGGACTATAACATGTTGTGGTACAAAGGGACCTTAAAGTCCTAGCAGGCAAAAAAGTTACACACAGCAACCACAAGCAATTAAGGAGGCTAATGCAACATGGCCTTTACTGTAACGGATTACAAATGCCTGGAAGTTCTAATGCAACTTTACAGAGTCCTGGTAAGCCTTTACCTAAAAAAAACAACATACAGGTCTGAAGAAGGGTCTCGACCCGAAACTTCGCCTATTTCCTTCGCTCCATAGATGCTGCCACATCTGCTGAGTTTCGCCAGCATTTTTGTCTAACTTCAATTTTCCAGCATCTGCAGTTCCTTCTTAAACATACAGGTCTTCATGTTTTTGCATAGAGGGCATTATGGAGAAGGTTGATGTACCAAAAAGGTTGATCTTACAGTCATTGGACTCAGTGAATGAGGGGTAATCATATTGAAACCTACAAGGTTCTGAAGGAGACTGACAAGGTGGTTGCTGAGTGGTACCTAATGGGGATACCTAAAACTGCAGGGCAGAGTTTCAAAATAAGGGGTCACATACAGTAGTTAAGATGGAAACGAGTATAACTTTAATTTGCTCAAAGGCTCCTGAATCTTTAGAAATCTTTATTTCAGAGAACGAACTATATTTAAGTGGAAAACTGACATTTAATCAACAACGACATCACGGATTATCGATGAAAGATACAGAATGGAACAGGCACTTTGGTCCACACTATTCTACCCCACTTTATCATCCATTTCTTACATACGAGTTGCAATTGACCAATTAACCTACACACCCGCACGCCTTTGTCACGTGGAAATAACAGGAGAACCTGTAGGAAACCCAAGGGGTCATAGGGAATATGTACAAACTCCACACAGGCAGCACCTGAGGTTAGATTAGAACCCGATCTCTGGCATTATGAGGCATCTGCTCCACCACCTGCACCACCCAGTGAGAAACATGGTAAAGAGGTATTACGTCCAAAACTGGGTCAACTGTGATCTTACTCAATAGCAGAACAGACACACGGGTTAATTGATTGGTATTTCTCCTGCTCCTGATCCCTTTGTTCTTATACATCCATTATTTTATCACGCCTCTGCACCTCAGAATTCTTACTGTCAGATTGCATCACAGCTTGAATTGGGAACCAATAAATGGCAGAGAGTTGTGGATGTAGCCCGGTCCATCACATAGACCAGGCGTTCCACCAATATCTCTATCTACACCACCCTGCCTCAGAAAAGCAGGCAACCTGATCAAAGACTTGCCCCACCCCAGTAATTCCTTCTTCGCCCTGTACCCATCCTGCAACAGGCATAAAAACTTGAAAGCCTCCACCATCAGACGCAGGAACAACTTCTTCCCCACTGTTATCGGGCTTCTGAAAGGTCCTTCCATAGGCTAGGCTAGGGTACTGTCCAATTCACCTCTACCCCAAGTATGGACATTGGACTTTGTCTAAGGAACTGATGCACTACAATGCTAAGAACTATATTCTGCACTCTATCTTCACCTTTGCTCGACTTTACATTGTACTTGAGTTTGATTGTGTTTATGTAACGTATTATCCGATCTGTAGGAAGGAACTACAGAGGCTAGTTTATACCGAAGATAGACACGAAATGCTGGAGTAACTCGGCGGGACAGGCAGCATCTCTGAAGAAGAGGAATGGGTGACGTTTCGGTTCGGAACCCTTCTTCAGACTCCGATGAAAATCCTCTGAAGAGCACCGTGGGGAGGGGGAGGGGACACATTGTGGGGAGGGGGAGGGGACACATTGTGGGGAGGGGGAGGGGACACATTGTGGGGAGGGGAGGGGTCACATTGTGGGGAGGGGAGGGGTCACATTGTGGGGAGCACCGTGGGGAGGGGGAAGGGACACTTTGGGGGCTGCCTGCCCTATAGACCAGGGGGATCTGCGGGGAGGGGAGATGTCAAAGGATCCACGGTGTACACTCTGAACGGCAGAGTTTCTTTAACCTGCAGCATTGTCTCCTCGAAGGCTCCCCATTCGCCGTTCCTTGTCCCTCCGCTGCCGGTCTCGGCCGCTGCCGCTGCCGCCGCCGCCATCGCCGCTGCTGCCACCGCCGGCCTGGCCCCGCGGCGATCGCAGTAAACACAACCGTCAACACCGGAGGCCGTGACGTGGACCGCAAAGCCCCGCGCGACTACGCCGAGGACGTTGCGGGAGGTGTGGCGCACGTCATGCGGGAGACGTGGCGCACGTCATGCGGGAGACGTGGTGCACGTCATTCGGGACCCACGGTCCATGGGAGGCGGTGCGTGCGGGTTTGAACTGTAACCGTCAGTCAGCTGCTGCTGCGCAATTGCAATTGCAATGGCGGGCGGCCGGGAGCATGTCGAGCTGATTCGCAACCGAGTGGTTCTCAAGGAGTTCAGTGTCCACAATGTGAGTGTGTCGCCCCGCGACCATGGTTCACGTGTGACCGCGGCTGCCGTCGCGACTGATTTGTCATGTATGTAGCCGCTGTTAATTCTTTATAACCCCTCAGGTCCACACCACCGACTTTCCCGGGAACTACCCCGGCTACGATGACACGTGGAGCCAGCGTCGTTTCGAGAAGGTGGGGAGCCGACAGCCAGGGGGTGGGGAACCGGGTGGGGACAGTGGCAGCCAGGGGGCGGCTAGGAGGGTGGGGTAGCCAGGGGGTGGGGAACGAGGTGGGGAAACCAGGTATCCAGGGGGTGGGGTTAGGTATGGGGGGAAGGAGTCGCGCACATGTCTCTGTTGATACTCCCTCCTGCCTCTGCATCCAGCCTCTTAAACCTGTGCTCCCTCATTCTTGGGACAAAGGAAATTGCAGATTCCAAACAGTACTTGAAATACCTTCATTAAATCGTACAGCATAGAATAGCAATGTTACAACATTTTGAGATTTAAAAAATGAAGTCTGCAATTTATCCCATCAGATAAAGCATAAAAAGAAGTTTAATTTGACACCTAATTCACTTTCATATCTTCAGTATTAAGAAAGTTATAACCATACTCGGAAATTAGCATCTTGTTCCCCATTGCCTTTCCATTGACTCAACACAAAAGCTGTGATCAAGGACAGTCAAAAGCCCATAACTTGCTTAAAAATTAAGAGAACTCAATGACATTTTCAGTTATCATAGATTGAAGCATTCTGAAACAAATATGAAACAATCTTACTTGGATGACCTGAAATTAAAGCATATAATTAGTTAGTTATCTAATTGTAGCTAATTACAAAATTCAATTACTGGATCTAAACATCTATCCATTTCTTAAGAAATGATAAACATTTTTAAATTGCCTAAGTGTCCAAATAACATTCACACAATAATCCACAATATAACGTGAGTTTTAAATCTCATTTTCATGAATTTATAGGCCAAATGGAAGGAATTTAGTGTTTAATGCCTGTAAATTAATGGCCATTTAAATCAACTTGCGAGTGGGTTTTAGTGGAATGCGGTGGATTAGAACGTTGCGGTGAAGTCGGCATGAAAAACTCTGCCGGTTCATACATTTTTTTTTGTCCCCATTTTGCAACTTGAAAATGTGATTAAAGGCTTCCTAAAAACCAAGTTTTAATGTAGAAATAAACTGTGCACTTTATTTTCTCCCCTACGTTAGGTCTGTTCTGCTGTCGGCGTTCAGAGCTTTAGAAGATGATTTTTAAACTACTCTAGTTAATAAATAATCTAGCGTAGTTTAAAAATACCTTCATGAATGAAATGTTGGAGCGATTTCTCTTTAGCGACGAAATCGCCCTGACATGGATCGATTTGGACTGTCTAGGGAAAAACAACATTTTAAACCCGCCCCCCCTCTGAAAGGTGCCAAAGTCACGCACACGGGGAGCGGCAGAACTGCAGCGCTGCTCAAGGTAGGTATTGTAACATACCTACTTTCAGCTCGCATCATCAATGCTGACTGTAATACTTATCTATACTAATTCAATTTGTCTACATCAGGCCAAATACCTCTGCACCTTCTGTGTCTTAAAGTATCTGTTCCAATATCTTTTAAACTTTGTAATTATATCTGTCTCCTACCACCTCTGGCTGCTTATTCCAGATAACCACCAATGCTAGCATTTAGTTCAAGAGGGCTACAATACAAAAACAGGGATATAATGCTGAGGCTGTCTAAGGTGCTGGTCAGGCTGTATTTGGAGTATTGTGAGCAGTTTTGGGTACCATATCTGAGGAAGGATGTGCTGGTCCTGGAGAGGGTCCAGAGGAGGTTTACAAGAATGATCCCAAGAATGAGTAGGTGAACATATGAGGAGCGTTTGACAGCACTGAGCCCTGTACTTGCTAAATGAGGGGGGGGGCCTCAGTGAAGGGCTTGTATAGAGTGGATGTTGAGAGGATATTTCCACTAGTGGGAGAGTCTAGGTCTAGAGGTCACAGCCCCAGAATGAAAGGACGTTCCTTTAGGAAGCAGATGTGAAGGAACTGGAATTATTTGCCACAGAAGTGTGTGGAGGCCAAGTCTGTGGATATTTTCAAGGCAGAGATAGTTTCTTGATTAGTATGGTTTTAGTTTAGTTTAGAGATACAGCGCGGGAACGGGTCCTTCGGCCCACCAAGTCCGCATCGACCAGCGATCTCCCCACATTAGCACTATCCTACACTCACCAGGAACAATTTACACATTCATCAAGCCAATCGTATTGCATACAGTTTTGGTCTCCCAATCTGAGGAAAGACATTCTTGCCATAGTGGGATTACAGAGAAGGTTCACCAGACTGATTCCTGGGATGTCGCTGGAATTTAGAAGATTGAGGGGGAATCTTATAGAAACTTACAAAATTCTTAAGGGGTTGGACAGGCTAGATGCAGGAAGATTGTTCCCGATGTTGGGGGAGTCCAGAACAAGTCAAAAGAGTTTATTGTCATGTGTCCCTGACAGGACAATGAAAATCTATCTTTGCATTAGCACAACAGGACATAGAAGGCATTGACTACAACTCTATACATAAATACACCCATGACTTAATAAATTAATAAAGTGCAAATAACAGATGGAGGGATATTAATGATTAGAGTTCCGAGCCAGTTTTAATAGCCTGATGGCTGTGGGGAAGTAGCTATTCCTAAACCGGGTTGTTGCAGTCTTCAGGCTCCTGTACCTTCTACCCGAAGGTAGCAGGGAGATGAGTGTGTGGCTAGGGTGGTGTGGGTCCTTGATGATGCTGCCAGCCTTTTTGAGGCAGCGACTGTGATAAATCCCCTCGATGGAAGGAAGGTCAGAGCCGATGATGGCCTGGGCAGTGTTTACTACTTTTTGGAGTCTTTTCCTCTCCAGGGCGCTCAAGTTGCCGAACCAAGCCACGATGCAACCAGTCAGCAAGCTCTCTACTGTACACCTGTAGAAGTTAGAGAGAGTCCTCCTTGACAGACCAACTCTCCGTAATCTTCTCAGGAAGTAGAGGCGCTGATGAACTTTCTTAATAATTGCATCTGTGTTCTTGGACCAGGAAAGATCTTCACAGATGTGCACGCCCAGGAATTTGAAGCTCTTGACCCTTTCAACCATCGACCCGTTGATATAAACAGGACTGTGGGTCCCCATCCTACTCCTTCCAAAGTACACAATCAGTTCCTTGGTTTTGCTGGTGTTGAGGGCCAGGTTGTTGTGCTGGCACCATATGGACAGTCGCTCCATCTCTCTTCTATACTCGGACTCATCCCTATCAGTGATACGTCCCACAACAGTGGTGTCGTCAGCGAACTTGATGATGGAGTTCGCGCTATGACCGGCTACGCAGTCATGAGTATAGAGTGAGTACAGCAGGGGGCTGAGCACGCAGCCCTGAGGTGCTCCCGTGCTGATTGTTATCGAGTCTGACACATTTCCACCAATACGAACAGACTGTGGTCTGTGGGTGAGGAAGTCGAGGATCCAATTGCAGAGGGATGCGCAAAGACCCAGTTCTGCGAGTTTGGTAACCAGCTTGGAGGGGATGATTGTGTTAAATGCCGAGCTGTAGTCAATAAATAGCAGCCTGACATATGAGTTTTTGTTGTCCAAGTGGTCCAGAGCGGAGTGGAGGGCCAGCGAGATCGCGTCCACCGTTGATCTGTTGTGGCGGTAAGCGAACTGCAGTGGGTCCAGGTTTTTGTCGAGGTAGGAGTTGATTTGTGCCATGATCAACCTCTCGAAGCACTTCATCACCACTGGCGTTAGTGCCACAGGTCGATAGTCATTGAGGCACGTCACCTTGCTCTTCTTGGGCACCGGTATTATTGATGCCCTTTTGAAGCAGGTGGGAACCTCAGACCTCAGAAGTGACAGGTTGAAAATGTCCGTAAAAACTCCAGCCAGTTGGTCCGCACAGGTTTTTAGGACACGACCAGGTATACCATCAGGTCCAGACGCTTTTCGAGGGTTCACCCCCCTGAAGGATTTCCTGATGTCGGCCTCTGTGACTGAGACTGAAATACCATCACAGCGAATAGGGGCTCGGGAAGGCACATCGGTGTTCTCCCTATCAATGCGTGCGTAAAATGCATTGAGCTCATCAGGGAGTGATGTATCGTGACATCCGAGCTGCCTCCTGGTTTCGCCTTGTAAGAGGTGATTGCATTCAGTCCCCGCCACAGCTGCCGAACATCTGTCTCATCCTCCAGCTTGGAGCAGAACTTCCTTTTGGCCTTTTTGATGGCCTTACCAAGGTCGTATCTGGACTTCTTATAGACCACTGTGTCATCAGACATGAATGCCCGGTGTCTGGTCTTCAGAAGTGTGCGGATCTCACAGTTCATCCAAGGTTTCTGATTGGGAAACACTCGGAAGGTTTTTATAGGGATGCAGTCCTCCACACATTTCTTTATGAAGTCTGTAACGACTGTGGCGTATTCATTCAAGTCTGTTGCCGAGTCCTTGAACATAGCCCAGTCTACAGACTCCAAACAGTCTTGTAGTTGTTCGTCTGCCCCCGCCGACCAGCTCTGTACTGTCCTCACCTCTGGGGGTGCACTCTTTAATTGCTGCCTGTAGGCAGGAAGAAGCAGCACTGCGGTATGGTCGGATTTACCGAAGTGAGGGCGAGGGATAGAACGGTATGCATCCTTGATGGTGGTGTAGCAGTGGTCGAGGGTGTTTGGTCCTCTAGTGCAGCAGGAGACATGTTGGTGGAAGTTGGGGAGTGATTTCTTTAGGTTTGCCTTATTGAAGTCCCCAGCAATGGTGGTAAATGCCTCGGGGTAAGACGTCTGGTGTTTGTTGACCACGGCGTGCAGCTCCTCCAGTGCCAGACGTACGTCTGCCTGGGGTGAGATGTAGACCGCGGTCAGGTTGATGGAGGTGAATTCCCTCGGTAGGTAGAAGGGACGGCACTTCACCGCCAGATGTTCGAAGTGTGGAGAGCAGGAGTTGGACAGGACTACTACGTCTGAGCACCACGCAGAGTTGACCATGAGGCAGACACCCCCTCCTCTCCCTTTCCCTGATGCCAGTGTGCGGTCCATACGGTGGATGGAGAACCCTTCAGGCTGGACTGCTGAGTCTGGGGAGATGGGGGTGAGCCATGTCTCTGTGAAACAGAACACAGAGCATTCCCTCAGCTCCCTTTGATAAAGCAGCCTTGCCCTCAAGTCCTCCACTTTATTTTCAAGGGACTGTACATTGGTCAGTAGGATAGTAGGGAGAGGGGGCCGAAGTCCCCTGCGCTTCATTCTGACCTGAAGTCCTGCCCGTCGGTCACATTTCTGGACACAATGGAGGCTTCCCCTTTGTTTCCAGGTACTGTGTTTCCTGTACCTGCTGTTTCTGCGCACCAGCGCTGGAACGGGAATTCCCTCACAGACGGCAGCTCCAGCTCCGTAACGAACGGGGGTTCCCTCAGAATCAGCAGCTCCAGCTTAATTTCTTCTGGGATATCCAGCCCGTCGGCTCTGGAGGTCATCCCGGGGTTTCCAGGTGCCATACCTGGGTTCTTCAGTCGGGTCGGGAGTTTCACAGCCAGCGTGGGAAAATTTAAAGTCCGGGGCTCCCGCAGCTGCGGGAGATCGCAAAATTGCCAGCGCTTTCAGCTGCACAAGCAGCCTGTCAGAAACGGCACTGATTACTGCCGTTTCCCTGATGCAGGTAAGTTGATAGAAGTTGTAGTTAAATCTTTTCTGTTCTGGTGCTCCGCAAAAGTCGCCGCAGGCAGGCGCCATCTTAACAGGAACAGGAACAAGGGGTCACAGTCTAAGGATAAGGGGGAATTCCTTTAGGACCGAGATGAGGAAAACATTCTTTACACAGAGAGTGGTGAGTCTCTGGAATTCTCTGCCACAGAAGGTAGTTGAGGCCAGTTCATTGGCTATATTTAAGAGGGTGTTAGATGTGGCACTTGTGGCTAAAGGGATCAGGGGGTATGGAGAGAAGGCAGGTACGGGATACTGAGTTGGATGATCAGCCATGATCACGTTGAATGGCAGTGCAGGCTCGAAGGGCCGAATGGCCTACTCCTCCACCTATTTTTCTATGTTTCTCTATGTTTCTATGTCAGGACTTTCATATGAAGAAAGACTGGATAGACTCGGCTTGTACCCGTTAGAATTTAGAAGATTGAGGGGGGATCTTATAGAAACGTACAAAATTCTTAAGGGGTTGGACAGGCTAGATGCAGGAAGATTGTTCCCGATGTTGGGTAAGTCCAGAACAAGAGGTCACAGTTGAAGGATAAAGGTCTTTTAGGACCAAGATGAGAAAAACATTTTTCGCACGGAGAGTGGTGAATCTGGAATACTCTGCACAGAAGGTAGTTGAAGCCAGTTCATTGGCTATATTTAAGAGGGAGTTAGATGTGGCTAAAGGGATCACGGGGTATGGAGAGAAGGCAGGTACAGGATACTGAGTTGGATGGTCAGCCATGATCATATTGAATGGCAGTGCAGGCTCGAGGGGCCGAATGGCCTACTCCTGCACCTATATTCTATGTTTCTATTAACCTATATACCTCAGCACCTTTGGAGTGTGGGAGAAATCTGAAGATAGACAATAGGTGCAGGAGTAGTCCATTTGGCCCTTCGAGTCAGCACTGCCATTCAATGTGATCATGGCTGATCATCCCCAATCAGTACCCCGTTCCTGCCTTCTCCCCATATCCCCTGACTCTGCTATTTTTAAGAGCCCTATTTAGCTCTCTCTTGAAAGCATCCAGAGAACCTGCCTCCACCACCCTCTGAGGCAGAGAATTCCACAGACTCGCCACTATCTGTGAGAAAAAGTGTTTCCTCGTCTCCATTCTAAATGGCTTACTCCTTATTCTTAAACTTTGGCCCCTGGTTCTGGACTCCCCCAACATCGGGATCATGTTTCCTGCCTCTAGTGTGTCCAAACCCTTAACAATCTTATAAGTTTCAATGAGATCCCCTCTAATCCATCTAAACTCCAGAGTGTACAAGCCCAGCTGCTCCATTTTCTCAGAATATGACAGTCCCGCCAAGTCGGGAATTAACCTTGTAAACCTACGCTGCACTCCCTCAATAGCAAGAGTGTCCTTCCTCAAATTAGGGGACCAGAACTGCACACAATAGTCCAGGTGTGGTCTCACTAGGGCTCTGAACAACTGCAGAAGGACCTCTTTGCTCCTATATTCGATTCCTCTTGTTTTTACTCACTCTTTGATTGGTAGTTTAGGGGTTCTATTCTTACATATTCACTCTCTCACTTTCTTTCTTTCTTGCTCTTTCTCTCTTTTTCTATTTCATCTTTGTTAAAATCAAAATGGAAGCTGTACAATAAATGTATTATGCCATATGCTGCCGTTTATACTTTTGTACACTGCTTCTAATAAAAATACAATTAAAAAAAAAATACAAATTTAAAAATTAAAAAAAAGAAAGTCCAGGTACACTACATCCACTGGCTCTCCCTTGTCCATTTTCATAGTTACACTTCAAAAAATTCTAGAAGATTAGTCAAACATTAGTCTGATGTGAGACCCGAAACACCCGATGACCCCAGGTCACATCACTGAGGATGTGTCCCAGCGCATCTAGAAGATGTATCTTTCACACAAACAGGGTTTCCCCTTCATAAATCCATGCTGACTCGGACAGATCCTGTTACTGCTATCCAAATGTGCGGCTATTTCATCTTTTATGATTGACTCCAGCATCTTCCCCACCACCGATGTCAGGCTAACTGGTCTATAATTCCCCGTTTTCTCTCTCCCGTCTTTCTTAAAAAGTGGGATAACATTAGCTACCCTCCAATCCACAGGAACTGATCCTGAATCTATAGAACATTGGAAAATTATCACCAATGCAGCCACGATTTCTAGAGCCACTTCCTTAAGTATCCTGGGTTGCAGACCATCAGGCCCTGGGGATTTATCAGCCTTCAGTCCCATCAGTCTGTCCAACACTGTTTCCTGCCTATATTGGATTTCCTTCAGCTGCTCTGTCACCCCAGATCCTCTGGCCACTACTATATCAGGAAGATTGTTTGTGTCCTCCTTAGTGAAGACATATCCAAAGTACCTGTTCAACCCATCAGCCATTTCCTTGATCCCCATAATAAATTCACCTTTTTCTGTCTTCAAGGGTCCAACTTTGGTCTTAACTAATTTTTTCCTCTTCACATACCTAAAGAAGCTTTTACTATCCTCCTTTATATTCGTGGCTAGCTTACCTTCGTACCTCTTTTTTTCTCGCCGTATTGTCTTTTTGGTTATCTTCTGTTGTTCTTTAAACATTACCCAATCCTCTTGCTTCCCGCTCATCTTTGCAAGATCTCGGAGAAAACCCATGCGGTCACGGAGAGAACATACATGCTCCATACATACAGCACCCGTAGTCGGGATCAAACCCGGGTCTCCGGTGCTGCAAGCGTTGTAAAGCTCCAACTTTACCGCTGCCCCTCTGTAGCCACCCTGTGGGTGTTGGGAGTTATGGGGAGAAGGCAGGAGAATGGGGTTAGAAGGGAGAGATAGATCAGCCATGATCGCATGGCGAGTAGACTTCTTGGGCCGAATGGCCTAATTCTGCTCCTTTCACTTATAACCTTAGAACCTCTAAAAAACAGTTTGCTTGCAGCATTACTCACTTTCAATTAATGGTTGTGGAGAAAATTGTTGCCTGGCTTTGCAAACTATGCATACGCCAGAATCAACTCTGTTTACCCAAGGGGTAGAAGTGAAAAATCATGAGTCCCTTAGAAAGTGAGAGGCATTTGACCTTTGTCTGCATTAGAATTTCAGGATTGACGTTTTTCAAATGGAGGAAGATACTTTGGAGTTTGACATGATTGGAATTGATGCCGCTATTGCAAATGCCTTCCGCCGCATCTTGCTTGCTGAGGTGATGTAATCGCAATATCCAGCTCTACTACGCTTCGTTCAACATAGGCAGTTTAGTAGAAATTTAGAACCGTATTTTGCAAAATGGAATTAATACCGCATTTATTACACGGAAATAGGCCCTTTGCCATAACTCATCCATGTTGATCAAGATGCCCATCTAAACTAGTTCAATTGGTAGTCATGGTGTATATTGGAAATCACTAGTTTTTTGGGGGGAAATGTAGTCAAAGCTATACATTGGATCATAGATCACCCATGACCTCTGTTTAATAGGTTTGAGGGACTAACTGGCCTACGTGTGTTCATGTGTCAACCAGAATGGATACTTTGCATAATTTCCCGTTTCTACATGTAGACTCAACTACATTGAGCCTCTCGAGAACTACTAGTAAGGCAGATCACAAATTGACATTGTTTGCTGTCGCATTTGATCCATTAAACTTGCAATGATGTTAATATTGACTGTTGTTTAGGTCCCAACCATGGCTGTGGAGAAGGCATTTATCTACAACAACACCTCCATTGTTCAGGATGAAATCTTGGCACACAGACTGGGCCTCATCCCCATCAAAGCAGACCCACGACTATTTGAGTACAGGAGCACAGGTGAGGATGTTGTTTTGTCTCAGCCATGAAAAGATATGCTCCGGACTTCTCAAAAGCATGCTGCCCTATTTTCATTCAAATACGCTAGCGGAATCAAGGGATATGGGGAGAAGGCAGGGACGCGGTACTGATTGTGGATGATCAGCCATGATCACATTGAATGGTGGTTCTGGCTTGAAGGGTCGAATGGCCTACTCCTGCACCTATGGTCTATGTATCTGTGTAATTCCTCTTTAATTTTCGAAACACATTACTCTGCTGGGGGTAATTTGTTGTACTCAATTATCCTGTCAATGTTTTGGTTATTGGAAGAAATTGAAGCTGCTGGAGGAAACCTGTGTGGTCACAGAAAGAATATGCAAACCTATACATGCAGCACTGAATTGAATCAGGGTTAATGGAGTTATGAGTAAGAAAGAACAGCAGATACTGGTTTAAAACGAAGATAGACACAAAAACCTGGAGTAATGCAGTGGGACAGGCAGCATCTCTGGAGAGAAGGAAAGGGTGACGTTTCGGGTAGAGACCCTTCTTCAGACGGATAAGGGAAACGAGAGATATCGATGGTGACATGGAGGGATAAAGAGCAATGAATGAAAGATATGCTAAAAAGTAATGATGATAAAGGAAACGGGCCATTGTAAGCTGTTTGTAGGTGAAAATGAGAAGCTAGTGCGACTTGAGTGGGGGAGCGATAGTGAGAGAGGGAATGCCGGGGCTACCTGAAGTGAGAGAAATAAAGATTCAAGATTCAAGGGAGTTTATTGTCATGTGTCCCATGTGTGTGTCTCTCTCTCTCTCTCTCTCTCTCTCTCTCTCTCTCTCTCTCTCTCTCTCTCTCCCTCTCTCCCTCTCTCCCTCTCTCCCTCTCTCCCTCTCTCCCTCTCTCCCTCTCTCCCTCTCTCCCTCTCTCCCTCTCTCCCTCTCTCCCTCTCTCCCTCTCTCCCTCTCTCCCTCTCTCCCTCTCTCCCTCTCTCCCTCTCTCCCTCTCTCCCTCTCTCCCTCTCTCCCTCTCTCCCTCTCTCCCTCTCTCCCTCTCTCCCTCTCTCCCTCTCTCCCTCTCTCCCTCTCTCCCTCTCTCCCTCTCTCCCTCTCTCCCTCTCTCCCTCTCTCCCTCTCTCCCTCTCTCCCTCTCTCCCTCTCTCCCTCCCTCCCTCTCCACCCCTCCCTCCCTCTCCCCCCCTCCCTCTCCCCCCTCCCTCTCCCCCCCTCCCTCTCCCCCCCTCCCTCTCCCCCCTCTCTCCCTCTCCCCCCTCTCTCTCTCCCTCTCCCCCCTCTCTCCCCCCCCTCTCTCCCCCCCCTCTCTCCCCCCCTCTCTCCCCCCCTCTCTCCCCCCCCTCTCTCCCCCCCCTCTCTCCCCCCCCTCTCTCCCCCCCCTCTCTCCCCCCCCTCTCTCCCCCCCCTCTCTCCCCCCCCTCTCTCCCCCCCCTCTCTCCCCCCCCTCTCTCCCCCCCCTCTCTCCCCCCCCCTCTCTCCCCCCCCTCTCTCCCCCCCCTCTCTCCCCCCCTCTCTCCCCCCCCTCTCTCCCCCCCCTCTCTCCCCCCCTCTCTCCCCCCCTCTCTCCCCCCCTCTCTCCCCCCCTCTCTCCCCCCCTCTCTCCCCCCCTCTCTCCCCCCCCTCTCTCCCCCCCCTCTCTCCCCCCCCTCTCTCCCCCCCCTCTCTCCCCCCCCTCTCTCCCCCCCTCTCTCCCCCCCTCTCTCCCCCCCTCTCTCCCCCCCTCTCTCCCCCCCTCTCTCCCCCCCTCTCTCCCCCCCTCTCTCCCCCCCCTCTCTCCCCCCCCTCTCTCCCCCCCCTCTCTCCCCCCCCTCTCTCCCCCCCCCTCTCCCCCCCCCTCTCCCCCCCCTCTCTCCCCCCCCTCTCTGCCCCCCCCTCTCCCTCCCCTCTCTCCCCCTCCCCCCCTCTCTCTCCCTCCCCCCCTCTCTCTCCCTCCCCCCCTCTCTCTACCTCCCCCCCTCTCTCTACCTCCCCCCCTCTCCCTTCTCCTCCCCCCAATATTCATACCACTGTGCTGCAAGCTGTGCAAGCGAAATATGACATGCTTAACGTTTAGCCTCATTCTGACAATGGACGAGACTGAGGACAGAAAGGTCTGTGTAGGGATGGGAAGGATAATTACATTGTCCAGCAACTGGGAGATCAGCTTGGTTCATGCGTGCTCAGCGAAGGTCTGAACGACTCCACATCTTCAACAATCAATGCAATAGATGAGGTTGGAGGAGGTGCAAGTGAACCAGTGCCTAACCCAAGGACTGTCGGGGTCCCTGGACAGAATTCTGCATTTGCTGGGGAAGGTACCTGGGGAGGGGGTCGTTTGGGTGGGAAGTGATGAGTTAACCAGGGAGTTGCAGAGTGAACGGTCTCTGCGGAAGGCGGAAAGGGATGAAGGTGGGAAAATGTGGCTAATGGTGGGATCCCGTTGGAGATGGCGCCAATTTCAGAGGATTATTTGTTGTGAGTTATGGTGAGTTATGAAATAGTTGTTACACCAATGCCCCACCCACTGTGTCAAATAGCTGTTATTATATGATTTAACATCCACGAGACACAAAGCAAAACTTGGTATTCAGGTATCCCTTGACTGATTGTTTATGTTTTGAGGGAGTATTTTAAAATCAGAAACTGGCACAGATGGAGAGAGAAGCAGTTAATGTTTTGAGTGGATTAACTTGAAGGGTCTTATCCCAATATGTCGGATGTCTATTTCATCACAGATGCTGCTTTACCTGTAGAAGCATGGAACTGAGATGCTGGTTAATACACAAAAGTAACTCAGCAGGTCAGGCAGCATCTCTGGAGAACATGGATAGGTGATGTTTCGGATCAAGACCTTTCTTCAGACTAATTGTCGATGGAGGGAGGCGAGAAGAAAGCTAGAAGAAGAGCGAGGCAGGACAGTGCATGACAGGTGGTTGGTGGAAGCAGGTTTTTTGATATACAGATGGTTGAAACAAAGGGCAGAGATAAAAGCAGGTTTGAAGGGTTGTGAATTGCGATGCGAGGGAGATGCAAGTTAGGGGCGGGGGGTGTGGGACATATAGGTGAGGTATGGGGGGTGGGGGTGAAACGTAAGGGAGGTTGGGTGAGGGTTTAGTAGGGGGTTACCTAAAATTGGAGAGATCAATGTTCATAACGTTGGGTTGTAATGTACATATGAGGTGCTGTTCCTCCATTTGTGTGTGGCCTTATTCTGGTAATGGAAGGGGCCGAGGACAGCATAAGAGTAGGGGAATGGTGCGAGGAGTTAAATGGCTAGCAACTGGGAGATCCAGCAGGCCATGGCGGACAGTGCCTCTTTCTACCTTTCTCCTCCCTCGAAATTCAGGCTGAAGAAGAGTCTTGGTTCGAAATGTCACCTATCTATGTTCTCTGAGATGCTGCCTGATCTGAGTTATTCCAACACTTTGTATCCTGCTGCTTTACCTGTCGAGTTTGTTTTTTTGCTCAAGACCAGAATCTGCAGTCTCAGTCTGAAGAAGGGTTTCGGCCCGAAACGTCACCTATCTCCTTCGCTCCTTAGATGCTGCTGCACCCGCTGAGTTTCTCCAGCCTTTTGTGTACCCTCTGCAGTCTCTTGCATTTATATTAACTCTTCTCTCTTCGTGGATGGTGTCAAAATTGCTGAGTATTTCCAGCATTTCCATTTATTGTCCTGCCTGTAGTTAAATGTGGGTGCAGGAATAAAAGCACTTTGTGCTTCACTGAAATGACCATGCTTTAACATGAAGCAGCTGAAATGCCCTAGCCTGACAAGAGATTGTGTGAAATAGAGTTTTGGCCCAAAACGTTGCCTATTTCCTTTGCTCCACAGATGCTGCCTCACCCGCTGAGTTTCTCCAGCATTTTTGTCTCCTTTCGATTTTTCCAGCATCTGCAGTTCCTTCGTAAAGAGATTGTGTGTTATTATTTCTATAGGGGACGAAGAGGGGACAGAGATTGACACACTACATTTCCACCTGAAGGTGAAGTGTACTAAAAACCCTAAAGCACTGAAAGACTCTTCAGACCCTGAAGAACTGTACTTAAATCATAAAGGTAAATGAACTGAAATTAAGTTATGATATTTTGAATTCCTTTGCAATGTATTTACTAAAGCTCGACCTGAGTTGGTTTTGCTGAAATTTCAAATTCTCTGTTAATGCTCTCTCTCACGAAGTCTTCTGAAGCAAAGTGATTAGTGCCTGTGGGCCCATGTCAGAGGAAAGTAAACTGCTAGAACCTGGGGAAAACAGTGGGTGTGATGCACTGCCAATGTAAGTTACTGAGAATTATGCACCAGTGAGGGGCAGTTGGCAGGCTGGCTGATCAAATCCAGAGGCTGGATCTGGTTGGATGTCAGTTTCTGATTCCCAACCCATATGTGAAAACGAGTGAGGAACCTTTTTCCTCCCTCCCCGCTTCCCTTCTCTGAGCTACTTGCTCAGTCTCGGGTCCACCTGAAAGAATAATTGCCAGCGGTTGAGGAAGGACTGCAAGTGGTTCTCAACAGGAGCCCGACAATAACACAATTGGCAACGGGTATAAAATGATTTTCAAAAATCATGTTGGTCCCCTTTCCCCTCCACAGTAATATATATACCTGTAGAAAATGCTGCAGCTGTAATGCTTCAAAGATTTTTGTAGATTGTAATCACAAAAATATACTCTGAGCCAAAGTGTGGTGTTGGCCGGAGGCATGTTATCTTGAAAACACTGCATTGTTTCTTCAAAGCAAGTGAAATTGTAAATTGGGGTTTTTACGTTCTGAACCTGACCATTAACTAGTGTGGTAATTTTGTTTTATGTTGCAGTTTAGTTTAGCTTACAGCTTGGAAACGGGCCCTTCGCCTCACTGACTCCGCACCAACCAACAATCCCCACACATTGCAATTAATGCAATTTCTATTAGTTCTTTCCACTTCCAAACAAAAATGTGGTTGGATTATTCAGCAAATGATCAACCTGTGTCAATAAATTCTGGACCATGCACACTACAGATTGATGCAAGCATGTTTTCTGTGAAGAACCGAAAATGACCATGACATGGCCATAGCATGGGTCGATATTGCTATTGGCACAGAAAAAATCTGGCTTCCCACATAATTTATCCATAACAAAATATACAGGTTGAAAGGAAATTTCTAGGGGGATTTTTTATGATAATAGCTGTTAAAACCGACTATACCCATCTGACAGGTTAAACATTACACTAACTGACAAGAGATGGCCAAAGGACATAACTGCAGCAAATGTTCTTTTGGTAATATGTTTAAAGGTGTCAAAACAAATAATAACATTGGGAATTAAAACTCATTTGATTGCATTCTGTTATCAAACATAGTCAATGTTCGCTCTGAAGACAATGAATACAATAAGGTCAGGGGGTGTGCGAATCAGTGCGGGGTGGATAGATGGCGGGGGGGGGGGGGTTGAGAAGGCAATCGGTGCGGAATGGATGGATCAAGGCGTGTGAATTAGTACGGGTTGGTTGGAGTATGTAAAATTGTGAGGGGATGTCAGTGGTGTTGAATTGGGGGGGGGGATCAGTACGAGATGGATGGGGGGGGAGGATCAGTACAGGATGAATGGGGGTAGACAAAAATGCTGGAGAAATTCAGTGGGTGAGGCAGCATCTATGGAGCTAAGAAAATAAGCAACGTTTCAGGTCGAGGCCCTTCTTCAGACTGTTCCTCCCATTCTTCTTGAATGGGGGGGATCAGTACAGGACGGATTGGGGGGGATCAGTACAGGATGGATGGGGGGGGGGATCAGTACAGGATAAATGGGGGGGGGTCAGGACAGTGTGGATCGGGGGGATCTGTGCAGGATGAATGGGGGATCACTACAGGATGAATGAGGTGGATCAATATAGGATGCATGATGGGATAAGTACAGGATGAATGGGGATCAGTAAAAGATTAACGGGGAGATCACTACAGGATGGATGGGGGTTTGGTGCAGGGTAAATGGAAGGTGGGTCAGTACAGGATGAATGGGTGGCTCAGTACAGTATGAATTGGGGGGGGAGAAGTGCAGGATTGGTAGGAAGGGGGGTCAGTACAGGATGAATTGGGGGACCAGTGTAGGATGGATGGGGATGGGGGGGGGGGGGGAGGGAGAGTTAAAGGAGAATCAATATGAGGTGGGTAGGGTGATGAATAGATTGAGTGGGGGGTGGGGGTAGATGGGGAGAGGAGTTCAGGGGATGTCAGTGAGGACTGAATAGAGGAGGGAATGGGGATCAGTGCAGGGATGGAGAGGAGGGGTCCCAGAATAAGAGGGGTGGAGGGGGGCGTGCGAGAGAGAGGGGGGGCGGGAGGAAGGTCAGCGCTCCTCGGCCAGCCGACAGGAAGGTGCGGGATCGAGCGGTGCCGCTCAAAGATCCTATAGCTATATAGGTGCGGCTGCTTCAGACGGCGGAAGGAGGCCTTCTCCCTCCCCTCCCTCCTCCCGCCCTCGGCATGCGAGAGTGGTTATTTTGACATTTTAACGGGTTTGCAGGCAGCGGCCGTTATCAGGACGATAGCAGCCACTGCTTTCAAAAACAACCCCTCTCGCACGCCGAGGTTGGGAGGATGGAGGGAGGGGGTGGCCTCCTTCGGGCGGGGTGCGGGAGATGGAGCCGCTGTCGCGGCAGCTGTTCGAGACCCGTCATTCGCTCCGACCCTTCGACACCACGCACCTAAAGGAATACAGCCGCCGCCATCGACATGAAACGTCACGCTCCTATTCTCCATAGATGCTGCCTGACCCGCGGAGTTTTCAGTTGTTTGTGTCTTTCGGTATAAACCAGTATTTGCTTGCCAAACCGGGCAAAATGAGTCGGCGTTTAGGTTGCCCGGCATGCACTTTGGGTGGTCATTGGCACCCGGGCAACCGCTAATTTCGAGCCCTGCTTACAGACACCCGTAGTCAGGATCGAACCCGGGTCTCTGGCGCTGTAAGACAGCAGTTCTACCGATGTGCCACTGTGCCAGTTATTGATATACTGGTGTTTTGTGAATCATATTTGCTCCAGTATTTCAGTCATGCCAAAGTTACAGGATGGTCCTGCTTTCTTCTATTTGTCCTGTAGTCTATTCCAAGCACTTGAAGTGGGTGCCCATTGGGAATCAGGTGGATCTCTTCGGGCAGGTTGAAATCCGACCTGTACACGATGATATCCTTATCGCTCAACTCCGCCCAGGGCAGGAAATCGATGTGGTCGTGCACTGTGTAAAAGGAATTGGTAAGTCAAAAGGAGGGAGGATCGCACTGCTTGCAACACTCCCCATGGGTAAATGGATCGAGCGTTAGAGGGCTGTTCGCTGCTTTGTTGGGAACACAAACAACCTCAGAATCTACTTTCTAGCAAGCAGTAGACAGTCCACCAAAGCATACCTTAATCAGTGGGAACTAGCAGAGAAACAACCAGTATATTTCACCTGGTGTCATTGAGGTTAAGATTTTTTTTTGGATAATTTTTAGTCAGTGTATTAAAAAGAAAATGAGATTGGGTATTGTAGAGCAAATCATTTCTCTTGATGAGTTTGAGTCTGGGGGCCATAGCTATAAAAATGTCACAACCTGATAAGGAATACAAGTGAAACTTTGGTGTGCATTGTGCATGAATGTAATCTCCCTCGTATTTCACTCCCTAGCAAAAGACCATGCCAAGTTCTCTCCTGTTGCCACAGCAAGCTATCGACTTCTACCTGAAATAACTCTACTGGGTCCTGTAGAAGGGGAACTGGCAGATACATTAAAGCAGTGCTTCTCTCCTGGTGTCATTGGGGTTGAGACGGTGAATGGTGAGTCAATTCCACAGTTGAATATGAAATCCCTGATTTTTAGGGTAATGTACTTGATCCAAGAGCACTCTCCAGCCAGAGGACAGTAAGATTAGCCTCAATGGAAGTAAACATGTTGGAAATGTTCAACAGGAAAGGTGCCATCTGTGCACAAATGTTTTGGGTCAATAACTGCTTCTCTCTCTACATATGAAACCTAATCTGCTGAATATTTCCAGCTTTTTAAAATTACAGATATGTCCGCATCTCTAATAATTTGATTTTAGTATAAGTTTGGAGAAAAATTGGGGGGTTATGTAAAGGAAGGATTTGTCCAGTGGGAGAAAAATCAGTACCTGACTCCATTTTAAAATAATGGGAGATATTAAGCTATTATTATTTGATGTGTGCTGCCTGAAAGTATGGTTGAAGATAATTCAAATTTATTGGGGTGATTTATATTTAGCTTTGTCTTACCAAGTATAAATATATTCAGGATGAACCAAGTATAAATATATTCAGGATAAAGATGGGCAGAGCCTAAGAAGGTCCCACACAAGAGATTAGTGTGCAAAATTAGAGCACATGGTATTGGGGCTGGAGTATTGACAAGGATAGAGAACTGGTTGGCAGACAGGAAGCAAAAGAGTAGGAATTAAAAGGTCCTTTTCAGAATGGCAGGCAGTGACTAGTGGGGTGCCGCAAGGCTCGGTGCTGGGACCCCAGTTATTTACAATATATATTAACGATTTAGACAAGGGAATTAAATATGACATCTCCAAGTTTGCGGATGTCACAAAGCTGGGTGGCAGTATGAACTATCAGGAAGATGCTATGAGGCTGCAGGGTGACTTGGATAGATTGGGTGAAGGGGAAAATGCAGTATAATGTGGATAAATGTGAGGTTATCCACTTTGGTGGCAAGAACAGGAAGGCAGATTATTATCTGAATGGTGTCAGATTAGGAAAAAGGGAGGTGCAATGAGACCTGGGTGTGCTTGTACATCAATCTCTACGCATGCAAGTACAGCAAGAAATGAAGAAAGCTAATGGCATGTTGGCCTTCATTGCGAGATGATTTGAATTTATAGGAACAAGCAGGTCCTACTGCAGTTGTAGAGGCCCCTGGTGAGACTGCACCTGGAATATTGTGTGCAATTTTGGTCTCCTAATTTGAGGAAGGACATTATTGCTATTGAGGAAGTGCACCAAAGGTTCACCAGGTTAATTCTCGGGATGGCGGGACTGACATATGATGAAAGAATGGGTCAACTAGGCTTGTATTCACTGGAATGTGGAAGGATGAGAGGAGATCTTATAGAAACATATAAAATTCTTAAAGGATTGGACAGGCTAGATGCTGGAAAAATGTTCCCAATGTTGGGAGAGTCCAGAACCAGGGGTCACAGTTTAAGAATAAGGGTCGGCCATTTAAGACTGAGATGAGGAAAAACATTTTTACCCAGAGATTGTGAATCTGTGGAATTCTTTGCCACAGAAGGCAGTGGAGGCCAATTCACTGGATGTTTTTTTAAGAGAGAGTTAGACTTAGCTGTTAGGGCTAATGGAATCAAGGGATATGGGGGGAAAGCAAGAATGGGTACTGATTTTACATGTTCAGCCATGATCATATTGAATGGCAGTGCTGACTCAGTGCCGAATGGCCTATTCCAACACCTATTTTTCTATGTTTTTCTCAGTAGGATGCAAGACTGTTTGACTGAATGTCCTATTATAAAGTCTGCGTAAAGTCTGAGATTTGTACTGAGTCATGATTCAGCTCATTGATTTAAAAGAAAGTAACTATTCTGAGGTTTGAGTCTTGCTCGCCAAATTTACTGATTTCAATGTTCCCACATAGTGATATAAATTAGAGAAACCCTATTTTATCTATACTATATTGATGCAATTTTCCATCTGGTGCACTCTTAGCCAGGGCTTATTAACTTTTGAAGCAAATAAACAGAAATTAGATTATATTGGTGTCTAGTCTGATATATAATATCGTCTCTGACTGGGAATTGATAACTCACTTGTCCCTCTGGCCTTAGGAAGAAAATTTGCCACAGTTGTGAACTCTCGTTTGGACACCTGTAGTCGGGAGATATTCCGACATGATGACCTTAAAAACCTTGTCCGTCTTGGTAGAGTTCGAGATCATTACATCTGTAAGTACATGCTGTGGTTTGAGGGAGGATTATTTTAGGAATGTCGAGCAATGCAAGGCAAGTATATTTGGGGTTTGGGAATATTTTGAGTTACTTGTGTAACTGCTCTGTCTGTGGTGCACAGAATTGGTCTGGACACCCTACCCACAGTGTAGAGATTGAAACCGCATTGAGTTATCATCCCATAGTGGAGACAACCGGATCTGGACTTGGTTCCATCACACAATGTAGATAATTGGATCTCTACTGGACTCTTCCCATAGTGTGGACAACAGGAATTGGACTGGGCTCCTTTTCTGTGGTGTAGACAACTGTTGGACCAGGCACCCTGTGGTGTATACAACTGTTGGACTGTGCTCACAGGCTGCAAAGTTCAGCTGGAGTAGACTGGGTTGTCCCCATCCCCTTCCATCCCCTTCCACCCCCCACCCCCTTCCATCCTCACCAAACCACCTCCCCATGCCAAATGGAACCCAATAAAACCAGATGCTGGACATATTCAACAAGTTTGGCAGACTCTATAGATAGACAGATCCAATTTTGGGTCAAAGCCCTTTGTAATACATTGATTTTGACTCTCTTCAGGTAATAAAGATTCTTACGGTGCTTTTCAAGATCAATATTACACCCCTCGATATAAAGGACACAAATTGTTTGACGTGGGCAGGTAGCATCTGAGGAAAGGGAATTAATATTTTAGGTGGGAAGGAAAATGGTTGCAGAGGTGATCCAAGGTCATCAGATCCCTATGGCAACCCCAACAGAGATATTCCCTTTACCTGATCCACCCTTACCCTACGTTCTCCACTACTTGAAACATAACACTTAATTCTCTAACTCTGTTTCTAGAATTTTGTGTTTTTAATGTTAGAATTCCAGCATTTACAGTTTTAATTTTAATACAAATGAGGGGTATATAGCCAGCAACGTGGTTGAAAAAAGGTTTGTGTGAGTGCTGGAACAGAAGGAGATTCATTGATTCTGTGGTGGGATGTTGTCCATTGGAATCCGGGGTGAGTGTCTTTGGATGTAACGGCCTCCCTTCCATGTACAGTTATGCTTGTTCACACAGAATGGGGAAATTCTAGAAGTCAGCAAATTCAACTTTTGGGCAATGGGAGCTAGGTTATCCTTTTAAAAAACATCAGTTGCCTCTGCTTTTCCCAGTTTCCTGGGATGTTGCTGTCCACTAAGCTTCTTTATCTTTAAAGTTTCAGTAGAATCAACTGGAATTCTCCCACCAGACGTGCTAGTGTCTGAAGCCCTGAAAGTCCTGATAACAAAATGTAGAAGATTTCTGAATGAACTGGATGCGGTACAAGTAGACTGAGCTTCACACTTGTTGACTGGCTTTGGTGGATCTGGACAATGGGAATGGTGTGCTCCTTCCTGAGCACCCATTGAATCTGACAGAACTGGAGTGTCACTGACTTGGTTTAACGACTATCTGCCTGCACTGCAAATTAATGGGAGGACAATGACAATGACACTGATTGTCTGATAATTGTCCATAATTTCAATACAAATAAAAAGAATATGATGGAAATATGCAGCAAATCGGGCAACATCCACGAGTTGTTTCGGATTGATGACCTTTCATCAAAACTCGTACACGTCATCCCCAGGTTACAACAGTGTTCTGCTCTTGTGAACTGTTTTGTAACCCATTCATATGTACAGACTATACATGAGTCAAATGTTCATAAACTGGGTAGGACTTGTGATTTCAAGGTATTGTCATCTGTATGTGTAAATATGTTGCAAGAATAAAGTGTTTTCACATCGACTCTAATCTTGTGAGTCAAGAGTGTTTTATTGTCAAATGTCCCAGATATTCTTACATACATACTCAAAAAATAAAGAAAACAGTGCAATAATACATATAGTCTATTGTAGTTCAGAGGTTGTAGTATTTAAGAGCCTAATGGCTGTAGGGAAGAAGCTGTTCTTGAACCTGAATGTTACAGTTTTCAGGCTTCTGTATCTTCTTCCCGATAGTAGTGGTGGAATGAATGTGAGGCTAGGATGGAGTGGGTCTCTGATGATGCTGGCTACCTTTTTGAGGCAGTGACTCTGATGAATCCCTTTGATGGTGGGGTAGTCAGAGCCGGTGATGGACTGGGCAGTGTTCACAACTTTTTGCTGTCTTTTCTGCTCTTGGGCGTTCAAGTTGCCGAACCAGACAATGATGCAACCAGTCAATATGCTCTCCACTGTGCACCTGTAGAAGTTCAAGAGAACTGTCTTTGACATACTGAATCTACGTAATCTTCTCAGAAAGTAGAGGCGCTGATGTGCTTTCCTTAAAATTGCATCAGTGTGCTGGGTCCAGGAAAGATCTTCGGAAATATGTACGCCCAGGAATTTGAAGTTTACTTTCTCCACCATCGTCCCATTGATATAAAATTAACTTCATACAAAGTGGGGGTGATTATAACTTGCATTTCCATACGCTGGCAAAATCAATGAAACTTTGATGGATTTGTGTCTCTCAGGATGCAGCTACAGATTCACATGCCTTAGCTGCTCTTCCCGCTCCTCCATTACCCCTGGTGACACAGAAACTGTGGCTATTGAAATCTTAAGTAAAAGTGAAACTGCTGGTGCAACTCTGCCTCGCAGGCAGCATCTGGTGGGAAATGGACTGACAATGTTTTGAGTTGAAACCCTGCTTTAGACTGAATTCAAGCAGGCAATTAGAAAGGCCAAAAGGAGGCATGTAATGTCATTGGCAAGTAGGAATTTTAAAAAAGTCCAAGGATTTTTATATGCAAATTTAAAAACAATAGGGACACTATTGAGTATGTAGGACCGTTTATGAATAGAAGAAGGAATTTTTGCTTTGAGAAAAATGTAGGTGAGGTTCTAAGCGAGTACCTTGCTATTCACCAAGCATGTGGAGGGTAGTGAGATCAGTACAGAGAAGACTTGGGTAGCTTGCTATGGGAGAGAATTCTGCGGGATATGATTTACTAGAATTTGGGGGACAGCCCGCATAGCTTTGTCAGGTAGGCTATGTCTTACTAACCCGATCGAGTTTATTGTGGAGTAGATAAAGGTGTTTGATGAGGATAGGGTAGTAGTCCTTCATGGTAGGCTGATCCAGAAGCTGAAGATGCATGGGATCCATGGTGACCTGGCGGCCTGGATTCAGAACTGATTTATCAACAGAAGACATGTTTGTGATGGAAGGGTGTTATCCTGGCTGGAGGGTGTGATCGGTGTTCCGCAAGGATCTGTTGAAACCGTTGTTTGTTTGTGACATATAAATGTTTTGGATGTAAATGTCAGTGGTTTCACTGGTAATTTTGTAGACAATGCTATAATTGGTGGAGTTACCAACAATGAGGAAGGCTATCAAAAGATCCCGTGAGATTTAGATCAATAACAGGTATGGTCGGAGAGATGGCAGGTGGAATTTAATCTGTGTGATGTGTTGCACTTTGGGAGGTTGAATGGAGAAAGTATACCATTAATGGCAAGACCCATAACAGCATTGATGTTGGAAGGGATCTTGGTGTCCAAGTCTATTGCTTCCTGAAAATGGCAAGATAAGTAGATGGAGTTGTAAAGAAAGTGTCAAGTGTATACTATAGGAAGAGATTGGAACAAACATGGATTGCTTTCTCTGGAATGTCAGAAGTTGAGTGGAGACCTGATAGAAGTGTATAAAATTATGAGTTGCAGTAAGGGTAGATACTAAAATCTTTATTTCCTCGGGTGGGAATGTAAATGACAGAGCGTAGCTTTCAGGTCAGAAGGGAAACGTTTGGAGGTGATATGCGGGGCAAGATTTTTACGAAGAGTGGAAACTGTTGGTAGATAAATGAGGGTGGTTGAAGTGAAAACTATGGAACACGTAAAAACTGAACGCAAAGGCCGTAGCGACCAGGCAGTGGGGGAAAAAAAACTATGTTACTGTAATTATATAATGATTGACCTAGAGCAGAATTGGCTAGCACTGAGAACACCTTTTACTGGAGAGATCAGGTAAGTCCTTGCTTGACACGTGGAGGCTTTGTTTCCAGTGACGAAGGCAAAACAGAATTCAGGAAGTACTAGGGGACTTTCTTTTAAACTTCTTCTTGCGTATGGCGTGCACAGCCTAAAGTTGTCGGACAACTTGTTCTATTTGATCTAATTTGATTGTGCACGCCGGGTTGACTGCATTTGTCGAAACAGGGCGGACCACGTGAAGGTTGCAATCTCCCACCCCTCTTTTAAACTGCACTGACTGAATGCAGAACATATTCCTGCAAGCTGAGGACCATAAGGCAGGCACTGCTGCTTTTATATAGCATGGTAATTAGATATCCGGGACAGGAGCCTTGTACTTCCCCAGCCCGGTCACCCATAAATATATCCACAGGAGATCTACCCCCGAGTTTGTATCTTATCCCCCTCCCTCTGACAATAAACTAAACTATCCAGGTTCTTTGTGTGAATTATGCTTCCCGCTCCTGCAGTTCCCGCTCTGAAGCCCTGTCTTTGCCCCTCCCCCCACTCCATGCTTGGCCGAGGCCTCCAACCGCCCAATCCCAGCCGCCTCTCCCTTCCCCTCCCCTCCCCCTGCAGCAGCGCACAGCAAACCAAAGATCATAGAAGGCTCTCGCAGCAAACCCCTCTCTCTCTCTCTCTCTCTCCTCCAGCTGCCTCCCCTCCGTCTCACTGTGGCTTCACCCCCTCTTGCGGAGCAGCAGCGAGAACAATGCGTGTTTGCCGCTTCCGAGGCAAGGGGGGGGGGGGGGGGGAGGGAAATGCCGGGCTGGGTGGGGATTCTTGAAACAGAATGAGTTGCATGAATTGTTTAAGAAAGAACTTTGCTGGAAAAATCGAAGGTAGACAAAAAAGCTGGATAACTCAGCGGGTGAGGCAGCATCTATGGAGCGAAGGGATGGGCGACGTTTCGGGTCGAGACCATGAATTGCTGTGAGCTTGAAATGCAGGCTCCTTCACTAATCTAACCCTGCTGGGATACTTCTGATTTCCCCACCTCTCACAAAGGGTGGTGCAGCACAGAAACTGGTCATTCGGCACACTATATCCATGGCAATGTTATTGCTCTAATCCCATTTGCCCGCACTGTATGTAGCCGTCCATGCATTGCCAATATCAGTGCAAATCTAAGTGTCTTTGAAACACGATGATTGTAATTGATTTAATTTCTGACGAGTTCCGGTTATCAACATATCTGAGTTTAAAAAAAGCTTATCTCTCGGATCTCCTTTGAAACTCATTCCAGTCTGAAGAAGGGTCTCGACCCGAAACGTCGCCTATCTCCTTCGCTCCTTAGATGCTGCTGCACCCGCTGAGTTTCTCCAGCTTTTTGTGTAACCCCCTCACCTGATACCTGCTCCATGGGAAAATATTATATCTATCTGCTCTATGCCTCATATAACGTTGCCTATTCCATCAGGCCCGCCCCTCCAGTGTCCTTCCCTCCAGGGTAAAAAAGTCCAGCCCATGCAATCTCTCCCCATAACTAAAATCCTCCAATCCAGGGCACATCCTGGTTAGCCTCACCCGCACTCTCCAGCGCAATCACATCCAACCTGTAGACAGTGTAGGGAACTCCCCATTTACTCTGAAACAACCAGTATGCTAGATGTTTGCATTTCTGCAGCGCCTTTTACACCTGGGGTGTATTCCAGGACCTTTCACAGTCCATGGGGTATTTGAGAATCATACAAATTAGAAGCAGATCATCCAGCTCCTCAAGGCTGCCCTGCCATTTAATAAAGTCACAGTTGAACCTACTGTAAGATCCACTTCCCATTGCTGCCTGTCCCCAGTAATCCATCTTACTCTGCCCTAAAAAAAAGCAGACTCAGCCTTCCATTCAAGGGCGAGATTTCAATATTGTGCCTCATTTCTGCTTTAATGAATCTCATGAGCAGAAGAGGAACCAATGTGAATCCCAGTTCCATCTGTAAGCAGGTTTACAAGTGCATTCATCATGAGTTCTTTCTATATCCAACAGACTAACTTTGCAGATGACACTATCGTGGATGGTGGCGGACAGGTGGGAATAGCGAAGTTGGGGCATCTATGTCACTGTGGTGGATGTTCATGTTAAAATATATTTTGTGTGTTTTGCTTTTTAATGGTATGACTGTATGGCAAATCAATTTCCTTGTATGTTGCAAAACATACTTGGCTAATACAGTATGATTATGATACTTCTCTGTGGATTGTCACCTTGTCGTGGTGGAGAAGCTTGTGTGGACCTGAGATCCTGAGAGTGATGCCATCTGGAGCTATGCTCCTGGTAGGGCCACCCATGGTGATAAGGTCGAGGGGAGGTCTCTGACAAAGAGCAATCCAACCAAGACCTCAACGGTGGAACAGGTGGAGGATGATGGGTCTGGCTGTGGGAAAGATTGGACAGGCTAAAATTATGGGATGACAGATAGGATGTATGCAGTTTTTTACCCAGGATAAGGGAAACGAGAACTTGAGGGCATAGGTTTAAGGTGAATGGGGAAAGATTGAATGGGAACTTGATGGCCAACTTCTTTATATAGAGTGTATATGGAATAAGCTGCCAGAGGAGATAGTTTATGTAGATACTACAACACCATTTAAAAGGCATTATATCGGTACATGGACAGGAAAGGTTTAGAGGGGTATAGGCCAAACGTGGTCAAATGGCATTAGATGGTGGTTGGCATAGACCAGTTGGGTCTGTTGCCATGCTGTATGACTCTACAACTCTGCTGTTAATAAGAATCGGGTTGGAAACCACTGCAGTTCACAAGATTCAATGTGAGAATCGCTGCTGTTCACAAGGCTCAGTATGACAACCACTGTTGTTCACAAAAATCACTTCTGTTCACAAGAGTCAATGTAGTGAACTACTGCCGTTTACAAGGATCAACATGAATCGCTGCAAAGAGAATCGCTGCTGTGCACAAAGGTCCGTGTGGGAATCACTATTGTTCATAAGGTTTGGTGTAGAAGCCGAGTTCACAAGGGTGAGACCCCATGAACTTTCTCCACAGTGTTGTAACTGTACTGGAACACCTTGGATAGAATGGGTGAATTCTGGAGCACAGGTCTTCAGCACGATATCTGGAATGTTAAACGCACCCAGCGATCTCGGGCATTTTTCGTCAGCACGTGGAGTGAATGACTTGATTGGAAACCCGCTGGCGTGATGGTGGGGATTTTGTACGGTATACAACCATAGGTGTAGTGATTAGAAAGATGCGAGATATTTTTTAGACCCTGCATCACCTTCGTGTGCATGTACCTTTTGCGTAAATAATTTTCCTAATGCAATAATTATAATTTTGTGAAAAGCAGCAATGCAGTTGCCGAAGCTGCAGTCAGACGACAGGCTGGCCTGTGCACTGTGCTCCCCCTGGTGGAGGAGAAGCCTACTTCAGGCCCAGTGGCTGTGGGGCCACCGGCCTCCATTTTGTGCCTCACTTTTCTTCTTGTGGCCATTTCGTGGGTTGCTTTGCGTGAGATGTTATCAGTGCAGCAGAGCCTTTTTACCTCAGAGCTCCCAAATTCATTGCAAACCGTACGGGAGCGGTAATTTTAATCCAGGAACAAAAATCCTGCATTTTCTGGGTATCGGGAAGCCCCAATATTGTCAGAATCCCAGTTTCAGGGGGAGATTTACAGGGACTGCTCATTAATTTAATTCAGAGCAACATCTCAAACCAGTGTCCCATCAGAGTGGAGAGTGGGGTTTAGAGTGGCAGCTGCCCGTATTAGCCGGGACATCCCGTATTTTGGGCTCAATTGGTCTGTCCTGTCCCGTATTTGACTGCTGCAACTCGGGTCGAAGCGCTACGTGCGGCCCCGCCTCACCCGTCCCGACGTAGTGCGGCGGCAGCAGCAGCAGCAGCGGCGGCGCCTCGCCCCGCCCGTGACACCACCACCGCTCCTTCTCATGGCCGATCATCGGTTCATGACTTGGATGGGATGCTGTGCTGGACGTTGCCAAAACTCCTCAGCTGGCTCGCCCAACATTCGCAACATTTTTCCTGCATCTAGCTTGTCCAGTCCTTTTATAATTTTATATGTTTCTATATGATCTCCCCTCATCCTTCTAAACTCCAGTGAATACAAGTAGCAATGTTACAAAATTTTGAGATTTAAAAAATCAAGTCTGCAATTTATCCCATCAGATAAAGCATAAAAAGAAGTTTAATTTGACACCTAATTTACTTTCATATCTTCAGTATTAAGAAAGTTATGGCCATTTTCATACTCGGAAATTAGCATCTTGCTCCCCATTGCCTTTCAATTGACTTAACTCAAAAGCTGTGATCTGGAAAAGTTAAAAGCCCATAACTTTCTTAAACATTAAGAGAACTCAATGAAATTTTCAGTTATTATAGATTGAAGCATTCTGAAACAAATATGAAACAATCTTACTTGGATGACCTGAAATTAAAACATATAATTAGTTAGTTATCTAATTGTAGCTAATTACAAAATTCAATGAGTAGATCTAAACATCTATCCATTTCTTAAGAAAAGATAAACTTTTTTTTAAATTGCCTAAGTGTCCAAATAACATTCACACAATAATCCACAATATAACATAATTTTTAAATCTCATTTTCATGAATTTCTGGGCCAAATGGAAGGAATTTAGTGTTTGATTCCTGTAAATTAATGGCCATTTAAATCAACTAGCGAGTGGGTTTTAGTGGAATGCGGTGGATTGGAACGTTGCGGTTAGCGGTGAAGTCGGGAGGAAAAATATTGTTCATACATTTTTTGGGACCCCATTTCGCAACATAAAAATATTATTTAAGCCTCCTGAAAAACCAACTTTTAATATAAAAATAAACTATTTACCTTTTTTCTCCCCTACGCAAAATCCTTCTGGTTATCGGCACTCACGGCTTTTGAAGGTGATTTTTAAATTACTCTAGTTAATAAATAATTTAGAGTAATTTAAAAATCCCTTTATTCATGAAATGTCGGAGCGATTTTTCTTCCGCAACGAAATCGCCCGACATTCATCGATTTTCCAGGTCTGTTGAAAAACGACACTTTAAGCCCGCCCCCCTCTGAAAGGCGCCAAAGTCGCGCACACGGGGAGCAGCAGAACTGCAGCGCTGCTCAAGGTAAGTTTTGCAACATACCTAATACAAGCCTAGTCTTTTCAATCTTTCCGCATATGACTGTCCCGCCATCCCAGGGATCAATCTCGTGAACCCACGCTGCATTGCCTCAATCACAAGGATGTCCTTCCTCAAATTAGGAGACCAAAACTGTACACAATATTCCTGATGTGGTCTCACCAGAGCCCTATACAACTGCAGAAGAACCTCTTTACTCCTGTACTGAAATCCTCTTGTTATGAAGGCCAACATTCCATTAGATTTCTTCACTGCCTGTTGTACCTGTAAGCCAACTTTCATTGACCGGTGTACAAGGACCCCCAGGTCTCGCTGCACCTCCCCCTTACCTAACCTAACCCCATTGAGATAATAACCTTCCCCCTTGTTTTTGCCGCCAAAGTGGATAACTTCACATTTATCTATATTATACTGCACCTGCCACACATCTGCCCACTCACTCAACCTGTCCAGGTTCCCCTGCAACCTCCTAACATCCTCTTCACAGTTCACACTGTCACCCAGCTTTGTGTCATCCGCAAACTTGCTAGTGTTGCTCCTAATTCCCTCTTCCAAATCATTAATATATATGATAAACAGTTGCGGCCCCAACACCGAGCCTTGCGGCACTCCACTCGCCACTGCCTACCATTCTGAAAGTCTAGATACACTACATCCACTGGCACTCCTTCATCCATTTACTTGTCACATCCTCAAAAAATTCCAGAAGATAAGTCAAGCATGATTTCCATTTCATAAATCCATGTTGACTTGGACTAATCTTTTTACTGCTATCCAAATGCCCCATTATTACCTCTTTAATAATTGACTCCAGCATCTTTCCCACCACCGAAGTCAGGCTAACTGGTCTGTAATTCCCCGTTTTCTCTCTCGCTCCTTTCTTGAAAAGTGGGATAACATTAGCTATCCTTCAATCCACAGGAACTGATCCTGAATCTATTGAACATTGAAAAATGATCACCAATGCGTCCACTATTTCTAGAGCCACCTCCCTGAGGACCCTGGGATGCAGACAATCAGACCCAGGGGATGGTCAAGGATCCTTTAGAGGAGGTCATTCCCTCCTCTCAACTGTCAGACAGAGATACAGAAGCACGTGCCAATTCAGGAACAGCTTTTTCCCTGCTGCTATCAGATGACGGAATGGTCCTCTAATAAGCCAAGGGTGCAATACCGGTCTCCTGACCACATTGTGAACCTTGCACTTTTTGTTTATTGGAGCAGGTTTCTCTGGAACTATAACACTGACACTATAACATTATATTCTGCACTTTAGTATTTTTCTCTAGGCACAACCTGTATAGTATGGTTTGTCTGGATAGCAATCATACATTATTTTTCACTGTATCTCGCTGCGTACAAGCGTAAATCAATGCCAATGTCATTAGTGGAACTGAATTGACCCTCTGTCGCCATCTGGTGGCCGTGGCAAGAGATTTATTTGAGGTGCAGATCACGAAGGGCGTCAAGTCAAGTCAATTGTATTTCTATAGCACATTTAAAAACAACTCTCGTTGACCAAGGGTTACACAAAAAGCTGGAGAAACTCAGCGGGTGCAGCAGCATCTAAGGAGCGAAGGAGATAGGCGACGTTTCGGGTCGAGACCCTTCTTCAGACTCTCATTGACCAAAGTGCTTTGCATTAGTGCAGGTACTAACATGCTACAAGACAGTGGTACATAGATCAACAATACATACATAGATACATACATACAACGCTCACTCAGAGGACCTCAACAAAGGCTTGAGAGTAGAAATAAGTTTTAAGTCTAGACTTAAAAGAGTTGATGGAGGGGGCAGTTCTGATGGGAAGAAGGATGCCGTTCCATAGTCTAGGTGCTGCAACCGCAAAAGCGCGGTCGCCCCTGAGCTTATGCCTAGACCGCGGGATTGTCAGTAACCCCAAGTCGGCCGATCTGAGGGACCTGGAGGTGGTATGGTGGGTAAGCAGACTTTTGATGTAGGTGAGGGCAAGCCCGTTAAGGGCTTTGTATACATAAAGAAGGAGTTTGAAATTGATTCGGAACCACACTGGGAGCCAGTGGAGAGAGGCCAGAATCGGGGTGATGTGGTCCCTTTTTCGGGTGCCCGTCAGGAGTCTCGCTGTGGTGATTTGGACCAATTGCAGGTGAGACAGGGATGATTGGCTGATGCCAGTGTAAAGGGAGATGCAGTAATCAAGGCAGGAGGAGATAAATCTGTGGATAATCTTTTTGAGGTTGTCAAATTGGAGGAATAATTTTATTTTAGCCATCGTTCGAAGCTGGAAGAAGCTAGCTTTTACCATGGCATTGACTTGTTTGTCAAATTTCAACATGGAGTCAAATATCATGCCAAGGGTTTTGACATGAGGTTTGAGTAATGGGGTAAGGCTTCCAAGGCTGCCTGCTATCGTCTTGATGGAGTCCGAGGGGCCGAGTAGGATGGCCTCAGACTTACTCTCGTTTAGTTGGAGGAAGTTCTGGGCCATCCAACACTTTATATCCTCGAGGCAGTGGATAAGGCCGAGTAGATTTGATCGGTTGTTGGGTTTCAGGGGGAGATAGAGTTGTGTATCGTCTGCATAGCAGTGGAAGAAAATGCCGTGTCTTTGAATGACTTGGCCTAAGGGGAGCATATACAGGGAGAAGAGAATGGGGCCTAGGATGGAGCCTTGGAACCCCGCAGCAAAGGATAGCTGGGGAGGAGAAAGAGTTGCCTTTGTTTGTAGAGAAACTCCTACCTTTGAGGTAGGAGATGAACCAGCTCAAGGCAGTGACATCAATACCAACCCAGTACCAGAGACGGTCAATTAGGATGGTGAGGTCGACTGTATCAAATGCTGCGCTGAGGTCGAGAAGTAGCAGGATAGCACAGTCGCCAGAGTTAATGGTGAGATGTAGGTCGTTATGTACCTTCAACGAGGCAGACTCTGGGCTGTGATGGGCCATGAAACCTGATTGGAAAGTTTCCAGGATGGTATTTTAGTGTAGGAAAGGCATGTTGTTTTTAAATTACCTTATCAAGGACTTTTGAAAGGAAAGGCAATTTGGAAATAGTCTTAATCAGGAAAGGTCCAACATCCTGTCCTGCTCCTAGCAATCCCTGGTTCCAGATTGTTCTCTGGAATTCTCTTCCCCCGAAGGTGGAGTAGGCTGGGTCATTTCATATATTTAAGGCAGAGATAGATAACAAATTAAAACATCTAGGAACTGAGGGCTCTGGGGAATGGCACAGAAGAGGAGCTGAGACCAGCAGGAATCAGTTCACCATCACACTGCCAATGGTGGGGCAGGTCCAGTGGGTCGTGCCACCTACTTTCCTGTGTGTTTGTTGTGTATGCATTCTATTTACCAGAGCAGAAATGATTTTTTTTGGATTATTGGACTTCCTCATCTAACTATTCAGCAGATCGAAATCAGAACCGCAACAAGCTTGAACCTCCAGGCCAAGGGAGGTGCACCAACCTTTGCTTTATTCCAGCATGGAAACTGGGAGATATGTTAGGAAGACTAGATGCACACTCTACGTTCTTCCTGACATCACTTACTTCATTGAACCACTGTTGAGAACCAGGTTAACCTGGAATGTAGGATGTTGGTGCCCAGCAAAAATTGTGGCCCCTCATGTTTGGTGGGATTTCCGTTCCTTCTAACACGATTCCAGAATGATATCCCCAGGCAAGGTCAACAGCAGTTCTACAGTGGAGAAGCAACAACTTTTGTGAGGCCTGCTTCCTCAGTAACGTTGCTATCTAAAGGGGCAACACTCAAACAGGAACTGTCACCAAAACCACTGTCTCGAGAGGAACCTGAAGCTGTCTGTCGAGAGCGGGGTCACGGACAATGTCTCTACCCCGGGATCATTCTGTGGCTTCTCTCTGCTGCATAATGGAGGTCATCTAAACCCATTTACAGGAGAAGGGACAGAATGTGCCGGCATTTTACTGCCCCAAAAAGGCAATCATTCATAAACTGCCCTTGGGTGTTTCCAGAGATCTTCATAGCAACTTCCTAACAAGACTCTGGCTGAGTCCTGAAGGATCTGCATCCAAGGTAAATATACCTCCAGCAGTCACCATTCTTTACCAGCTTCTGTAAGTCACTCTAATACCCAGAAGCCCTCTCCCAACCCCCTTCCACCATCATCCATTTATTCATTGCATTACTTCACAGTAGTAGGAAGAGTGCTGCTTGTATACAGGTTGGTCCCCTGTAAACCTGGCTGCAAGATTTTCCTACAGAACATGTCTCAGCTCTTAGGACTCAGTCTCGAGTTCAACAAAGTTCAGATAGCCAGTATTTTCAGTTTACATTGTTTTCATGAATGGTCTTCACAGATTTGCTTGACCTGCTAAGTATTTCCAACCATCACCAGTTAACGAAGGGCTTGAATTCCTGTAGAATAATTTGTACAGTGGGAGGTCTTTAAATCCCTAACTTCTACAGGGAATATCAGTTGTGGTGGGCGGTGAGAAAAGCTGTCATAAGCTCATCGATTGATTCTCCCAGGGAGAATGCTGTAAATCAAAATCAAACTGCTGGTTTTAGAGGTACAAGTGATTGCAAAAATAAAATAGCTTGTTTATTTTACAGCCACCTTACCCCCTCTCCCTCCCTCAACTCCCTCTTCACCCCCTCCTCTACCCCAACCCTCTCCCTCCCACTTTCCTCCACCCCTTTCCTCTCACTTAGTCCCCCCTTCTCCCTCCCCCCCACCCCCTTACCCTAACCCCCTCTCTCCCATCTCTCTTCACCATCCTCGCCCTCTCTTTTCCAACCCTCTCCCTACCCCATCTCTCCCTTCTCACACTTCCCTCTTTCCCCTAAACCTCTCCCTCCCCTCTATCACCCTCCTCTCCCCCAACCCTCTCCAACCCACTCTCTACCCTAACCCTCTCCCTCCCACTTAAACTCCATCTGACCCCCTCTCCCTCCCCCTCTTCCCTCCCTCTCTTCCATCCTTCTCCCTCTTCCCTCTCTCCACTCTAACCCCCTCTCTACTCTAACCCCCTCTACTCTAACCCTCTCTACTCTAACCCTCTCTACTCTAACCCCCTCTACTCTAACCCTCTCTACTCTAACCCCCTCTACTCTAACCCCCTCTACTCTAACCCTCTCTACTCTAACCCCCTCTACTCTAACCCCCTCTACTCTAACCCTCTCTACTCTAACCCTCTCTACTCTAACCCTCTCTACTCTAACCCCCTCTACTGTAACCCTCTCTACTCTAACCCCCTCTACTCTAACCCCCTCTACTCTAACCCCCTCTACTCTAACCCCCTCTACTCTAACCCCCTCTACTCTAACCCCCTCTACTGTAACCCTCTCTACTCTAACCCTCTCTACTCTAACCCCCTCTACTGTAACCCTCTCTACTCTAACCCCCTCTACTCTAACCCCCTCTACTGTAACCCTCTCTACTCTAACCCCCTCTACTCTAACCCCCTCTACTGTAACCCTCTCTACTCTAACCCTCTCTACTCTAACCCCCTCTACTCTAACCCCCTCTACTCTAACCCCCTCTACTCTAACCCCCTCTACTGTAACCCCCTCTACTCTAACCCCCTCTACTGTAACCCTCTCTACTCTAACCCCCTCTCCACTCTAACCCCCCCTCTACTCTAACCCTCTCTACTCTAACCCTCTCTACTCTAACCCCCTCTACTCTAACCCTCCCTCTACTCTAACCCCCTCTACTCTAACCCCCTCTACTCTAACCCTCTCTACTCTAACCCTCTCTACTCTAACCCTCTCTACTCTAACCCCCTCTACTCTAACCCTCTCTACTCTAACCCCCTCTACTCTAACCCCCTCTACTCTAACCCCCTCTCTACTCTAACCCTCTCTCCACTCTAACCCCCTCTCTACTCTAACCCTCCCTCTACTCTAACCCCCTCTACTCTAACCCTCTCTACTCTAACCCTCTCTACTCTAACCCCCTCTACTCTAACCCCCTCTACTCTAACCCCCTCTACTCTAACCCCCTCTACTCTAACCCCCTCTCTACTCTAACCCTCTCTCCACTCTAACCCCCTCTCTACTCTAACCCTCCCTCTACTCTAACCCCCTCCACTCTAACCCCCTCTACTCTAACCCTCCCTCTACTCTAACCCCCTCCACTCTAACCCCCTCTCTACTCTAACCCTCTCTCCACTCTAACCCCCTCTACTCTAACCCTCCCTCTACTCTAACCCCCTCCACTCTAACCCCCTCTCTACTCTAACCCCCTCTACTCTAACCCTCCCTCTACTCTAACCCCCTCCACTCTAACCCCCTCTCTACTCTAACCCCCTCTACTCTAACCCCCTCTCTACTCTAACCCTCCCTCTACTCTAACCCCCTCTACTCTAACCCCCTCTACTCTAACCCCCTCTACTCTAACCCCCTCTCTACTCTAACCCTCCCTCTACTCTAACCCCCTCTACTCTAACCCCCTCTACTCTAACCCCCTCTACTCTAACCCCCTCTCTAGTCTAACCCCCTCTACTCTAACTCTCTACTCTAACCCCCTCTACTCTAACCCCCTCTCTAGTCTAACCCCCTCTACTCTAACCCCCTCTACTCTAACCCCCTCTCTAGTCTAACCCTCTCTACTCTAACCCCCTCTACTCTAACCCCCTCTCTAGTCTAACCCCCTCTACTCTAACCCCCTCTCTAGTCTAACCCCCTCTACTCTAACCCCCTCTACTCTAACCCCCTCTCTAGTCTAACCCTCTCTACTCTAACCCCCTCTACTCTAACCCCCTCTCTAGTCTAACCCTCTCTACTCTAACCCTCTCTACTCTAACCCCCTCTACTCTAACCCCCTCTCTAGTCTAACCCTCTCTACTCTAACCCTCTCTACTCTAACCCCCTCTACTCTAACCCCCTCTACTCTAACCCCCTCTCTAGTCTAACCCTCTCTACTCTAACCCTCTCTACTCTAACCCCCTCTACTCTAACCCCCTCTCTAGTCTAACCCCCTCTACTCTAACCCCCTCTCTACTCTAACCCTCTCTACTCTAACCCTCTCTACTCTAACCCCCTCTCTACTCTAACCCCCTCTACTCTAACCCCCTCTCTACTCTAACCCTCTCTACTCTAACCCTCTCTACTCTAACCCTCTCTACTCTAACCCCCTCTCTACTCTAACCCTCTCTCCACTCTAACCCCCTCTCTACTCTAACCCTCCCTCTACTCTAACCCCCTCTACTCTAACCCCCTCTACTCTAACCCTCTCTACTCTAACCCTCTCTACTCTAACCCCCTCTACTCTAACCCCCTCTCTAGTCTAACCCCCTCTACTCTAACTCTCTACTCTAACCCCCTCTACTCTAACCCCCTCTCTAGTCTAACCCCCTCTACTCTAACCCCCTCTACTCTAACCCCCTCTCTAGTCTAACCCTCTCTACTCTAACCCCCTCTACTCTAACCCCCTCTCTAGTCTAACCCCCTCTACTCTAACCCCCTCTCTAGTCTAACCCCCTCTACTCTAACCCCCTCTACTCTAACCCCCTCTCTAGTCTAACCCTCTCTACTCTAACCCCCTCTACTCTAACCCCCTCTCTAGTCTAACCCTCTCTACTCTAACCCTCTCTACTCTAACCCCCTCTACTCTAACCCCCTCTCTAGTCTAACCCTCTCTACTCTAACCTTCTCTACTCTAACCCCCTCTACTCTAACCCCCTCTCTACTCTAACCCCCTCTACTCTAACCCCCTCTCTAGTCTAACCCTCTCTACTCTAACCCTCTCTACTCTAACCCCCTCTACTCTAACCCCCTCTCTAGTCTAACCCCCTCTACTCTAACCCCCTCTCTACTCTAACCCTCTCTACTCTAACCCTCTCTACTCTAACCCCCTCTCTACTCTAACCCCCTCTACTCTAACCCCCTCTCTACTCTAACCCTCTCTACTCTAACCCTCTCTACTCTAACCCTCTCTACTCTAACCCTCTCTACTCTAACCCCCTCTACTCTAACCCCCTCTACTCTAACTCTCTACTCTAACCCCCTCTACTCTAACCCCCTCTCTAGTCTAACCCCCTCTACTCTAACCCCCTCTACTCTAACCCCCTCTCTAGTCTAACCCTCTCTACTCTAACCCCCTCTACTCTAACCCCCTCTACTCTAACCCCCTCTCTAGTCTAACCCTCTCTACTCTAACCCCCTCTCTACTCTAACCCCCTCTCTAGTCTAACCCTCTCTACTCTAACCCCCTCTACTCTAACCCCCTCTCTACTCTAACCCCCTCTACTCTAACCCCCTCTCTAGTCTAACCCTCTCTACTCTAACCCCCTCTCTAGTCTAACCCCCTCTACTCTAACCCCCTCTCTAGTCTAACCCTCTCTACTCTAACCCTCTCTACTCTAACCCCCTCTACTCTAACCCCCTCTCTACTCTAACCCCCTCTACTCTAACCCCCTCTCTACTCTAACCCCCTCTCTAGTCTAACCCTCTCTACTCTAACCCCCTCTACTCTAACCCCCTCTACTCTAACCCTCTCTACTCTAACCCTCTCTACTCTAACCCTCTCTACTCTAACCCCCTCTACTCTAACCCCCTCTACTCTAACTCTCTACTCTAACCCCCTCTACTCTAACCCCCTCTCTAGTCTAACCCCCTCTACTCTAACCCTCTCTACTCTAACCCCCTCTACTCTAACCCCCTCTACTCTAACCCCCTCTCTAGTCTAACCCTCTCTACTCTAACCCCCTCTACTCTAACCCCCTCTACTCTAACCCCCTCTACTCTAACCCCCTCTACTCTAACCCTCTCTACTCTAACCCCCTCTACTCTAACCCTCTCTACTCTAACCCCCTCTACTCTAACCCCCTCTACTCTAACTCTCTACTCTAACCCCCTCTACTCTAACCCTCTCTACTCTAACCCCCTCTACTCTAACTCTCTACTCTAACCCCCTCTACTCTAACCCTCTCTACTCTAACCCCCTCTACTCTAACCCCCTCTACTCTAACTCTCTACTCTAACCCCCTCTACTCTAACCCCCTCTACTCTAACCCCCTCTACTCTAACTCTCTACTCTAACCCCCTCTACTCTAACCCCCTCTCTAGTCTAACCCCCTCTACTCTAACCCTCTAGTCTAACCCTCTCTAGTCTAACCCTCTACTCTAACTCTCTAACCCCCTCTACTCTAACCCCCTCTACTCTAACCCTCTCTCCTCTAACCCTCTCTACTCTAACCCTCTCTAGTCCAACCCTCTCTACTAACTCTCTACTCTAACCCTCTCCCTCTCTCTACTCTAACCCTCTCCACTCTAACCCTCTCCACTCTAACCCCCTCTAACTCTCCACTCTAACCCTCTCTCTACTCTAAATCTCTACTCTAACCTTCTCCCTCTCTCTACTCTAACCCTCTCCCTCTCCCTCTCTCTATTCTAACCCTCTCTACTGTAACCCTCTCTACTGTAACCCTCTCTACTGTAACCCTCTCTACTGTAACCCTCTCTACTCTAACCCTCTCTACTCTAACCCCCTCTACTCTAACCCTCTCTACTGTAACCCTCTCTACTGTAACCCCCTCTACTGTAACCCTCTCTACTGTAACCCTCTCTACTGTAACCCTCTCTACTGTAACCCTCTCTACTGTAACCCTCTCTACTCTAACCCCCTCTACTCTAACCCTCTCTACTCTAACCCTCTCTACTGTAACCCTCTCTACTGTAACCCTCTCTACTGTAACCCTCTCTACTCTAACCCTCTCTACTGTAACCCTCTCTACTGTAACCCTCTCTACTGTAACCCTCTCTACTGTAACCCTCTCTACTGTAACCCTCTCTACTGTAACCCTCTCTACTGTAACCCTCTCTACTGTAACCCTCTCTACTCTAACCCCCTCTACTCTAACCCTCTCTACTCTAACCCTCTCTACTGTAACCCTCTCTACTGTAACCCTCTCTACTGTAACCCTCTCTACTCTAACCCTCTCTACTGTAACCCTCTCTACTGTAACCCTCTATTGTAACCCTCTCTACTGTAACCCTCTCTACTGTAACCCTCTCTACTGTAACCCTCTCTACTGTAACCCTCTCTACTGTAACCCTCTCTACTGTAACCCTCTCTACTGTAACCCTCTCTACTCTAACCCCCTCTACTCTAACCCCCTCTACTCTAACCCTCTCTACTCTAACCCTCTCTACTGTAACCCTCTCTACTCTAACCCTCTCTACTGTAACCCTCTCTACTGTAACCCTCTCTACTCTAACCCCCTCTACTCTAACCCCCTCTACTCTAACCCCCTCTACTCTAACCCTCTCTACTCTAACCCTCTCTACTGTAACCCTCTCTACTCTAACCCTCTCTACTGTAACCCTCTCTACTGTAACCCTCTCTACTGTAACCCTCTCTACTGTAACCCTCTCTACTCTAACCCTCTCTACTGTAACCCTCTCTACTGTAACCCTCTCTACTGTAACCCTCTCTACTGTAACCCTCTCTACTGTAACCCTCTCTACTGTAACCCTCTCTATTGTAACCCTCTCTACTGTAACCCTCTCTACTCTAACCCTCTCTACTGTAACCCTCTCTACTGTAACCCTCTCTACTGTAACCCTCTCTACTGTAACCCTCTCTACTGTAACCCTCTCTACTGTAACCCTCTCTACTCTAACCCTCTCTACTGTAACCCTCTCTACTGTAACCCTCTCTACTCTAACCCTCTCTACTGTAACCCTCTCTACTGTAACCCTCTCTACTGTAACCCTCTCTACTCTAACCCTCTCTACTGTAACCCTCTCTACTGTAACCCTCTCTACTCTAACCCTCTCTACTCTAACCCTCTCTACTGTAACCCTCTCTACTCTAACCCTCTCTACTCTAACCCTCTCTACTCTAACCCTCTCTACTGTAACCCTCTCTACTGTAACCCTCTCTACTCTAACCCTCTCTACTCTAACCCTCTCTACTGTAACCCTCTCTACTGTAACCCTCTCTACTGTAACCCCCTCTACTGTAACCCTCTCTACTGTAACCCTCTCTACTGTAACCCTCTCTACTGTAACCCTCTCTACTGTAACCCTCTCTACTGTAACCCCCTCTACTCTAACCCTCTCTACTGTAACCCTCTCTACTGTAACCCTCTCTACTGTAACCCTCTCTACTGTAACCCTCTCTACTGTAACCCTCTCTACTGTAACCCCCTCTACTGTAACCCTCTCTACTGTAACCCTCTCTACTGTAACCCTCTCTACTGTAACCCTCTCTACTGTAACCCTCTCTACTGTAACCCCCTCTACTCTAACCCTCTCTACTGTAACCCTCTCTACTCTAACCCTCTCTACTCTAACCCTCTCTACTGTAACCCTCTCTACTGTAACCCTCTCTACTCTAACCCTCCTCCATCTCCTGTCCCGGGGCGGCTCTGGTGCTGACGTGTCGCGGCGCCCAGCGCGCCTGCGCAGTGCCGCGCCGCGCCGCCAACATGGCTGCAGTGATGAGGAGGTTGTGTCTGTGGGCGCTGCTGGTCGCCGCCGCTACCGTCACTGCCAGCTCCGGACATAAGCTCCTCTCTGACTTCAAACGCTGCCTGGACGAGGAATGCAGCAGTAAGTACCCCCCTTTGTAACTGCACGGTCGGTGCGCGCTTTAATTGACCTGACCCGCGGGCAGCACTGATGCCCACAGCTCCGGCTCTGACGTGTTGGCAGCTGCAGAGCCTGCGATGCCTCAGCTTCAGGCTGAACTTTATCTGCTGCGAGGATGCTGCTCAACAAGGCCAAGGATCGGTCGGCTCCCAACTCCCCAAACTACGGGAGCCATCTCTGGCTACATGTTATCACCTCGCTAAGAGTTAGTCTGCGTGCATCAGAGGTGCAGATGCTTGTTTGTGTTCCTCGCACACGCAACATGAACTTTTACTTTGTTGTCATATTTTATAATCGGGAACTCTCCCCTTCTGTTTGTTGCTTTGCAAAGATGCACTTGTTGTTGATGGGATCTTGAATATTCCACGCAGATCCAAATCCAGACTTGTTTGGGAAGATTCCAGAATATTAAATGATGATTTCATTCATTAACAGGATGTGGGCGTGTTGTCAATGTCAGCCTGTGCTGTCAGTCTGAACTGCCATTTCCAAGGGTAGTATGCGAGTCTGGGCTCATTTGTTGGTCTGAAGTTGACAGGCCCAGTCAGAATGTGGCATATTTTCTTCCCTGATGAGTATTAAGCAACCTGATGGAATTTCGTGATTCTGTAGTTTGTTCTTCATCAGTATTGCTGTTAATCTTTTCTTTCAGATTTGTTTATTTCCTCAGCTGTTGTGGTAGGATTTGAGCTTGCATCAATAGGATACAGTCTGCTCATTTAACAGTTACCCTGCCAGTCAAAGAAAGGAGCAAACTCCCATTCCATAACATGACAACGTGCTGGATCTTTCCAGATGCTCCTCTTTCGTTGCCATTTGGTGCCGGCTGTGGTTCAATGCGCAATAGTCTCCCCTCTCAATCGCTAAGTAGTTCTTTCAAGACAAACGTTACTACTTTAACCACGAAGCTCTCGAGTGCGCTGCTCCCTGTCAGTGTTTGCATCTTTTGTTTGCGATGGTGAACCAAGGCTCAGAGGCAAAGTCATGGTGTTATTTTAGAAATGGGCAGATGGTTTCTCAAGAGTATCCTACATGTATATGCCTCAATATTTCCAAAACAGAGGATCACATTGTTGTTGTCTGTTGGAGCTTGTTGGGGGCAAATTGACTGTTGAGTCCCATATGTTAAATCTGTCAGCACTTTATAAGTATTTTGTTATTTGTACAACATTTTGCGATTTTGTAGGTGCCATACACATGCAAATTATATGGTTTTGCTTTGAAGTTTATCAATTTCTGTTTTAGTTGTTTAATAAGTATGGATTTCCTGGTTGTTTAATTATTATAGGTTTCCTTTGTACGTTGTGGTTCCTTTGATAACTCTGAGATCACTGCAATTTAGTTTATCTGACAGAGTATCCTATTCTGATGCTCTGATTCTAACCTGGTAACGAGCTGGCAACTTGATGCTTCGGAAGACGAGCCTGCTACTTCGAGTGCCATTAATGTTTAACTGCGAGGTACTTTGCGCTTGCCATCTGGCCTTACCCGTGGATGTTGTATACATCAGTTTTATTGCTGACGCTAATCTTAGCTCAAGTCCCCAAACTATGACAAAAATTCCATGACAAAAATTAATACACATTGAGATATTGTACTTATTTCTAATTTGCTGATCTTAATTTCACATCTACGGTTGATAGTTGTCTCAGCGCAAGAGAGCAAGTGTGGAATACCTTGTGCAGAAATTGATACTGATGCATTTGGATTCAGAGAAGAACCAAGTTATTGTGTGTGTACATGTGGGAGGGGGTGTGGAAATGGGTGAGGTTTAGCAAAGAGCGTATTAGGGAGAAAGCATTGGTTATGGTTTGAAGTACTTACTTGTCAATTAGTGGGATTTAGAAGGTAATCAGTCCCTGCAGCCTGGAAGGCAGCCATTTGGCCCATCGGTCCCGTGCTGACCTTTCACAAGAGTAATCTCAGTTGTCCTATTCCCTGATTCTTTCTCCACATCTCCAAATCTCTGCAAGTTTATTTTCCTTCCATTCCTTTTGGAAACATGTGATTGAATCTGCTTTTGCCTTTGTTTTAGGGAATCTATTCCAAGACAAAACTAGCGTAGGAAGGAACTGTAGATGCTGGTTTAAACCAAAGATAGATACAAAATGCTGGAGTAACTCAGCGGCACCCGGACAGGCAGTTTTGGGTCTCGACCTGAAACGTTACCCATTTCTCCACTCCAGAGATGCTGCCCCAGCACTTTATGTCTATCTGAGACAAAACTACTTATTCTGTGGAACATTTTGCCTTGGATTACCTATTTTGTTTCTTTTTCCAGTCACTTTGAACCTGTGACCTACGCATCACAATCCTGCAGCGCAGGAGAACAGTTTTTCATCATTCATTTTCTCTGGCCCCTTCATGATTTTAAATTGCACAATCTATCGTATCAAGTAATGTCAAGTCGAGTTTATTGTCATATGAATAAATATGATGAGGTGCAGGTATAATGGAAATCTTGCTTGCAACACCATCTCTGGACAGACTCAGACAACATATAAACATGGTGGGAAGAGTATGTCCATGATGGACAGGGCTGAGTCCACCACTCTCTGCAGCTTTTTACATTCCTGTGCGTTGGGATTGCTGTCATGATGCAATCAGTCAATATATTTTCTACAGTACATCTATAGAGGTTTTTTGGTGAGTATTTGGTGACATGTCGAATCTCTTTAAAACCTCTAAGAAAGTAGAGGTGCTGTCATGCCTTCCTTGTGATTACATTGATGTTCTGGACCCAGGACAGGTCACCCGAGATGTTAGCACCATTAATTTGGAACTACCAACTGGCTTCCCCACCGACCTATGAATGAAAACAGACAGGTGGTTTTCCAACTTCCCCTTTCTGAAGTCGACGATTAGTTCCATGGTCTCATTGACGTTGAGTTAAAGCGGGTTGTTGTGATATCACTCATCCAGGTGTTCTGTTTCTCTCCTGTAATCTGGCTCATATGATACGATAGAACTTTATTCATGCCCGGAGCGAAATTGCTCATCACCAATCGCTAATTTTAGAACTGTGCTTAGCCTGATAGTCATGGCTGTAAAGGGAGTAGAGTTGTAAGGAGATCAAAATCGGCTCTCCAATTTCTCCACGTAACCAAAGTCCTTCATCTCTCAGTAACTTCCAGAGAATCCTGTCACGTCCACGTGTAAGAATTGGCCAATAGCTGTGATGGCCTATTAGAGAAACTAGTCGACTTCATGGTCAATGTGCAGGAAGGAACTGCAGATGCTGGTTTAAACCAAAGATAGACACAACAGCTGGAGTAATTCAGCAGGACAGGCAGCATCTCTGGAGAGAAGGAATGGGCGATGTTTCGGGTCGAGCCTTCTTCAGACCGGTCATTCAGCCATGATCACAGTGAATAGCGGTGCACCTATTGTCTATTGAAACGTCACCCATTCCTTCTCTCCAGAGATGCTGCCTGTCCCACTGAGTTACTCCAGCTTTTTGTGTCTATCTTCAACTTCATGGTCAATGTCCTCTTCCCTGAAAGGAGGCTCCCAAGAACAATTGCCGCAGATGATCTTAACAGTAAAGTTCACTGGGAAGATGCATTCATTGTCAGCACCCTCTCCAGCATCCCCAGTATTGGGGCCCTAGTCACACAAAAATTGGGCAGGCCACATCGTTCACATGCCTGACTCCTGAAGCAGACTCTATTCTTAGCAAAACACAAAGTACTGGACTAACTCAGTGGGTCAGGCAGCATTGGTGGAGGGAGGGAGTGCACAGGTGCCGCTTTGGGTGGGGACCCACCAGCCTGATCATGGTTGGGGAGAGAAAACTGGAAAAGAGGTTGAGCCGGGAGAAAGCTGGCCAAGTGATACAGTTGAGGTGGCTATGATTTGATTAGATAGCACACATACAAATGCTTTCACTGTATCTCAGTACATGTAACAATAATAAAGCAATATTAATACCTGATTCTCAGAACAAGCTGTTCCAAGCACATCGCTGTTTAAAATATCTCCCTTCAATCTCTCCCTTAATCTTGTGTTCTAATAAATATGTTGGCTGATTTCTCCTGTTCTCTGGCACTACTTCCTCATTCCAACCAGCGTGTTATGAAGTGTGCTGTAACTTTACCATTGGTTGATCATCCCAGCAGGTGCGCTGAGCCCAAAAATGACAATTCTTCAAGGGAGGAAAGTTTTCCTGAGGCTGGTTTATGAGATCATAAGTCATAGGAGCAGAAATAAGCCATTCAGCCCATCAAATCTACTCTGCTATTCAATCATGGCAGATCTATCTTTCCCTCTCAACCCCATTCTCCTGCCTTCTCCCCAAAACCCTTGACAACCTGACTACCTTATTAATCTTTAGTCCGAGTGGTGGGGGAGTTTGGGAGTGTGATGAGGATGGGGAGGGGGGAAGGACAATGATACCTCAGAGTGTGAAGACATGGGGTTGTGGTGTGCTTTGGGTTATGGAGGTATAATGGGGGGGGGGTTGCGTGGAAGGGGGTTGCGTGGAAGGGGGTGACAGGCGGTGGGAAGGTATTGGGGTGAACAGCAGGAGGATGTGGGAGTGGGCTGGTGTTGCAGTGGCCACAAGGTTGGTGTTTTGGACAGCTAATGTGGAGGAGAGGTTGATGAGAGTCGGTGGCGGTGGTGGACGGTTGGGGTTAGGTGGGGAGGGGGGGGGGTAGCTGTGAGGTGGGGAGATCACGGTGTTGGAGGGGACGATCAGGGGAAGGGTCTGATTGAGTGAAACCAACATGATATTGGTGAACGCTTTAAGGTCTGGACAGCTTTGTTGTTGTAACTTGACGGCAAAATTCCCTGCTTCTTGCCAAAAATCTGGAATTGCACGAACATTCCTTCAAATAGCATCTACCCTCGTGGTGCTCCGCGTGTCCTGTGAATGTGGCTTCTCTCCCAAGCATAAGGTCAAAGCTAGGGCCAGATCCCTGGGCCTAGAACCGGATCTCTGGGATGGAGCCCTGACGTGGGCTGGATTTCTGGGCCGGAGCGCGGGACCCTAAGCCCTGAACCGGAGCCCTGATGCAGGCCGGAGCCTGAGTTGCAGGACCCAGGGAGGAAGCACAGCCCCACAGCTGCTGCTTTTTCCGGAGACATTCAACTGCACAGACAGAGTTAAACCGATCCCATGGCATAGTCTGAGGAGCAGCTGTGAATTCTCTGTCCCACAATCATCCCTCCTTTGACCTCGTTGCATAAACATTACCTGCCCATTTATTTCAGGGCTGTTTCTGGGACCTTGTCGTGTACAAACACAGAGGGCGTGGCGATTTTCCTATATCACCCTATGGCTGACACTTGGACAGCATTTAATTAAGTGTACGTTGTTTCTGGATTGTAGAGCAGCCAAACAGTGCCACGTAAATGGAAATGTACGAACACAAACCAAAGCAGGAGTGGCCCGTAACAAAATGAAAAGCACCACCTGCTTCCAGATGAATGCACTCGTGGCCCTGCCGCTTCCGGTCTGGGATGGTGCTTGAGACTATGTTGGTGAATGCATTCACTCGTAACCAGGCTGTCCGACCACTAACCCCACCTTGTCCCAACGATCCTTTCCCTCATCTCCCCCCCCCCCTCACTCTGAGAAAACATGACAGCTTTCCTCAAACTCAGATGAGAGATTGGGAATTGTTCCCTGCATTTCAAATGAACAGTAAATCAAAGGATAGAGAGGTTCTGTGTGCCTGTTTGGGGAGTGGGGAGTGGGCAGTGGAGCAGGTTGTGTCTAGGCATGGGGTGGTTTTGTTGGTGCGGAGGGTGGTTGGTCAAGGGATTGGTTGGGTCTGCTAGAGGAGGAACATTGGGGAGATGCAGCTAAATTATCTTCTACGTTTTCCTTCCAGTGCTGATGTGCCGTGGTAAAGCTGTGAGGAATTTCGTGGGTCCTGACTGCCGCTTCCTCAAGTTCAAAACCGGGGAAACCATTTACGTTTATTATAAGTTGGCAGGGAAGAGGAATGACCTTTGGGCGGGAAGTGTAAGTAGCGCTTTCAGGTATCCCATGCTCTCTCTGTCTTCCTCTCTGCACCTTCTCCAATGTGAACATATCTTTCCCACAGTGTTGTGATCAGAACTGCACACAGTACTCCAGTGAAGTCTGACCATCATTTTATAAAGTTGGAGCACAACCTCCCTGCTCTTACAATCCCCTAATTAAAGGACAGTGTCTTCTATGGTTTCCATCATTATACCCTCAAGGATGTTTGACTTGTACACCAACGTCCCACTGATTCTCAAAAACTTCCAAAGACAATATAATTCATGGTCAAAGTCTCAGCCTTGTTAGTGCTCCACACATGTATCCTCGCTTTTATCTGGATAATAATCTACCGGCTATTCCTCAGCCTATTTCACCATCATGTAGATGCGACATGTTGGTTGGTGTGGGTAAGTTGGGCCGAAGGGCCTGTTTCCATGCTGCATGTCTCCATGACCCTCTATGACATTGATATCACTCTTGTCCAATACTGCTGTCCACGCTGCCAGCAACTCCACCAATATTCATCTTATCTGCAAACTTGCTGATGATGTCTCCTACATGCACATGTAAATTATTTACGCATATTACATTCATTCACAAAAACAACCCTCTGTTGGATCCAGTTTACCAACCTGCCCTGGCTCCACGGTGTCCTAACCTTTTTGACCAGCCTCCCATGTGGGATCTAGAGAAAAGCCTACTGAAGTCCATATAAACCACATCTACCACACTGCCCTTGTCAATACACTTTGTCACTTCCTCGTAAAATTCAGTCAGATTGGTCAGACATATTGTCATGTTCCCCATCCTAGCACCCTCTCAAACAGCTGGATCCAGTGGTTGGCATCTTTCTTGACACGGCTGGGTAGGTGGATCGACAGTGATCGCTCTCCATTCAGCCTGGATTTAATTGCCTTTTATTGCTAACATTTAAGTATTGGTCGTATTCGTGGGGAAAAACAAACCAACGCCACTCATCCTAAAAAATTGCAATAAGGCCACGATCTGTAAAGACATTTTGTAAAGCTGCAGTGTGGTTATAATAAAATTATAGAAGCACCAAGGATAGAACAATCATAAAAATATATAATGATGGCACAGTGGCACAGCGATGGAGCTGCTACCAAACAGCGCCAGAGACGCGGGTTTGATCCCCACTACAGATGCTGTCGAAACGGCATTTGTATGTTCTCCCCATGACTGCTTGGGTTTTTCTCTGGGAACTCCCACACTCCAAAGACGTACAGGTTTGTAGGTAAATTGGCTTCGGTAAAAATTGTAAATTGGCCCATGTGTGTAGAATAGTACTAGTTACGAGGATTGCTAGTAGACGCGGATTCGAGGGCCGAAGTGCCTGTTTCTGTGCTGTATCTCTTAGGTCTAAAGTAAACATGGTGTACAGTGCCTTTCACTGTGCATAACATCAGTAAATAGACGTGTTCTAATCACATTCTAAATATCTCTAACTAAACTAAAAATAGTTATATGGTGGCTCGTGCATGCATGTCTGTATTTTGATACTTTAACAGTGTAGAAGCTAAAGAATGCATCACATTGATATACATTTCTAATTGTTCACCCATAGCTTGTGTTGTGACCTGCCTATATAAGGACTCCAAAAAATCTGTACATTGAATTGTGTGCACTGTAGTCGGGGGTATATGCAACAAGCCGCATGGGGAAGTGATAGAAGCAGCTACAGGTGGTATGTGTCATGTGGCCCAGCGGTAGAGTTGCTGCCGTACAGCGCCAGAGACCCGGGTTTGATCCTGACTAGGGCTGCTGTCCATATGGAGTTTGGACATTCTCCTCCGTGACCGCGTGGGTTTTCTCTGGGTGCTCTGGTTTCCTCCCACACTCCAAAGACCTGTGGGTTTGCAGGTTTATCAGCTTCTCTAAATTACAGATTGGCACCAGCCTGTAGGAAAGTGCTGGTATACAGGGTGATCGCTGGTCGGCGCGGACTCGGTGGGCTGAAGGGCCTGTTTCTGCACTGTATCTCTAAACTAAATAAAATACGACATTTGAAAGCGATTTGGACAAGCACATGAATACGTACGGTTTGGAACAATAAGTGCCAAGCAAGTGGAACTAGCTCAGTTAGCCAAATGGGTCGATCTGGACGATTTGATCCGAAAGGGCTCATTTCTGTGCTGTATAGCTTTATGTCTATGACAAAGCCATGTTGGCTATCTGTTGGAAGGAATTTTGTGTTTAACCTGTACCCTGAATATGACTTTGCGTGGGGACCAGTTACCCACTCAATTATGACTCGGATAGGAACAGACACAAAGAATATCTCGTAGAGCAGTGATGAGTTTCTGAAACAAGTCGGTTTATTCAAGGCGTTAAAGTACACACTGGTAAACACTCTGACAGAGTTTCAAAGATCCACAGCACCCACAGCATTATTATGTTCTCACAACACAATGGTTACATGTTGATTTTACACTTTTCAAACAATTCACCGTTAATCAAAATGCCTCTGTTGCCTTTCACCTTTGTTTTTCCTCAAAATTATCTTTAACGTCCAGTTTATAGAAAACCATTCTACCACTTATCTAACAAATGGACGCAATAACAGGTACTATTTCCTGATGTTTTATCGCCCCCAAATTGGTTTACAACCCTCAAGGTTGATTTTAACTTTAAACCATGCCGTGGTATCTACACATCTGATAAATCTATTTATTTATTGCCTCTCCTAACATTCGACGACGATAACAATTAGGTTCCTTCTCTTTGTTGTCTCTTTTCCCATCATGCTTCTCCAGTATGTAAGCTCTTGGGTTAAACATATTACAAACTCATCTTTCTTACAACTCTCAGAATTTCCGACATCACTATCTTTGACTCTTTCCAAGTAATCTTTAATCCTGTCCCACAGATTTTATTTTCTGTAACTTCCCTACTACTGATGCCCTCCTCACATTGGCACGGATGAGTTGCATGGCCAGTTTCCATGCTGTACGACTCTGTCTGGCACTTCACTTGCAGCCAGCGAAGATTTAAAAATCTCAGTCAGAGCTCCAGCAAGCACTCTGGCCCAGCAGGGTTTTGTGTGAAGCATCGTGGATTAAACTGATCCTCCTCTGTCGGTAGTAGTCTCTAGACATTACATAATTTGTTGTGCTGTAGCAAGTAAGAATTTCATTGTTCTATCTGGGACATATGTCAATAAAACCCTTTTGACATTAAAGAAAAAGTTAATGATTCATCAGTGATGGAGTTGGTGCTCTGCTGCCTTAACCGTGACACCATTCAGATTGAGCAGGAGACAGGAAACGTCAGATGCTGAAGCCTTGAGCGATAAAACAATCTGCTAGAGGAACCCAGTAGGTGAAGCAACATCTGCAGAGGGTATCGGATAGTCAACGGCTCAGGATGAACCCTTTGTCAGTGGAGTGCAAGGGTCTTGATCCAAAATATCGATTTTCCACATCTCTTCACTGATGTTGCCTGACCTGCTGAGTTCCTCCAGCAGGTAGATTATTAATCACAGGTTGTGTGAATCTCTACATTTGGCAGCTCAGTTGTAATATCCTGTTGGAAGCGACCAAACAGGAAGTATGGGTTTTCCACATCCTGAAATTAAAAAACTGAATCCTGAAACATAAACAGAAAATACTGGAAACACTCAGCGAGTCAGGCAGTGTCTGTGGAGAGAGAAACAGAGTTAAAGTAATATTTCTGGTTGAAGACCCTTGATCAGAACTGGGAAAAGGGAGTGATGAAGAGACCTTGACCTTAATTGTTAACTGTTTTTCTTTTTTGCATCACACAGTGTTTTATGGGGGGGGGGGGGGGGTGGGACACACAAAAATATTCTGGAAAACAACAGGGAAAAGGAGACAAATTTGTGTGTGCTATAAAAACAATATCCATTTTTGATACCCAGATTGCCAGTGAAACTTGGATCCTCTTCAGTAGATGCTGCCTGACCAGCTGTGCATTTCTATTATTTTCTGTTTAGAGTCATAGAGCACAGAAACGGCCTTTCGATCCATCACGTCCACACCGTCCTTTTTGCACATCTGCACTAATCCCAGTTGTCTGCTTTAGGTCCATTTCCTTCCATGTTGTTCATGTTTAGGTGTCTGTCGAAATGTCTGTTTGATGCAGTGATCGTATCCGATTCCACAATCTGGCAGTGCTTCAGAAATCAACCACTCTGTGTAAACAAATGTTTTCGCTCAAATCATCTTTAAAACTCCTTCCCTTCACCTTAAACCGATGCCCTCTTCTTTTTGATACCTGACCATGGGACATATATTCTACCTATCCTATCTATGGTTCCTATAATGTGGTGCAGCTCTATCAAGTCATCCCTCAGCTTCCTTCATTCCAGGGAAATCAAGCCCCGCCTGTCCAATCTCTCCCCACAAGTAAAGCCCTCCGATCCAGGCATTAATCTGATGAACAGGGACAGAGTCCCCCAAGTCCTTACCTTTCATCCCATCAGCCGTCGCATATAACACATGATCCTCCGAAATTTCCACCACCTCCAACGGGATCCCACCACTAGCCACATTTTCCCATCTCCACCCCTTTCCGTCTTCCTCAGAGCGTTCACTCCGCAACTCCCTGGTTAACTCATCCCTTCCCACCCAAACTACCTCCTCCCCAGGTACCTTCCCCTGCAACCTCAGAAGATGCAACACCTGTCATTATACCTCCTCCATTGACTCTGTCCAGGGATCCTGACAGTCATTTCAGGTTAGGCAGAGGTTCACCTGTACCTCCTCCAACCTCATCCACTGTATCCGTTGTTTAAGATGTGGACTCTTGTACATCAGTGAGATCAAACACAGACTGGGCGATCGTTTCATGGAACACCTTTGCATAGCTCGCCTGAACCTACCCGATCTCCCCGTTGCCGGACACTTTAATTCTCCTTCCCATTCTCACACAGACCTTTCTGTCCTAGGTCTCCTCCATTGCCAGAGTGAGGCTAAACACAAATTGGAGGAACAGCATCTCATATTTCGCTTGGGCAGCTCACAGCCCAGTGGTATGAATATTGATTTCTCTCACTTCAGGTAGCCCCGGCATTCCCTCTCTCTATCCCTCCCCCACCCAAGTTGCACTAGCTTCTCATTTTCATTTCATTTAATTTACAAACAGCTGCCAATGGCTTGTTTCCTTTATCATCGTTAGTTTGTTGCATATCTTTCATTCATTGTTCTTTATCTCTCCACATCACTGTCTATATCTCTTGTGTCCCTTATCCATAACCAGTCTGAAGAAGAGTTTCGACCCGAAACGTCACCCATGCTGCCTGTCCTGCTGAGTTACTCCAGCTTTTTGTGTGTAACAATCTGATGAATCTTCTCTGCACTCTCTCCAGCACAAACGCATCCTTCCTATAGTGTGGTGACCAGAACTGCACACAATACTCTGTGGCCTAAAGTGTTTTGTGAAATTGTAACATAACATCACAACTTTCAAATTCCATGCCCGAAATAACCCTGAATTGGGGAGGCAGTCGAGAACCTTGTGGGTCCAGAGTCATAAACACCAGTTCAGGCAAATCGGGAGCCGTGAAGAACATTAGTGAACCAACAGGCTTTTGCTATTCAATAAACAATCTGTTGGAGGATCTCAGCAAGTCAAGCAGCATCTGTGTGTTCGGGGTAGGGAGAAGAATTGTTGATGTTTCTGATCAAAGCCCTGCATCTGGATTAAGAGTGGAGAGGGAAGATAGCTGGTATGAAGAGGGAAGGGGGAGGGGAGATGAAGAGACAGGGACCTGTGGATGAGTGGTGGACCGGGGAAAGATGAAGAATGGCAGGTCTTGTAGGGAAAGGGGAAACATGGAGTTGGGAGAGGCATGGTTTGGGTGACTGAAGTCAACAAGTTTTTGAAACTCCAGATTCGGTCATGTCACAGAATTACTTTTTGTGACATTTTATATGAAATAAACTGCTTTATTTAGTAAAGGAAGAGGAGAGGATGAAGTGGAAGTTTTACACTGCTCTTGGCTCATCTCATCTGGGAACATGTTTACACTCTTTATTGTTGCAACGTTGCTTGACCTGAATTTCTTCTGTTGCAGGTGGGGAGCCAGTTTGGATATTTTCCCAAAGAGCTGATTGATATAAACCTAGTGTACTCGACTACTGAGGTGGAGTTGCCAGCTGAGGTGAGTGCGGGTTCCCGGTCTGCCTGCATGCAAGAATTGCGTTGTCGAAGGAAGGATTTGGTATAAGGATGCTTCTTGTGAAGCTGGGGTTCCAGACTAAGGTCCACGTGGTGTCTGCGGTGCTTCCTCTCAGCAATCCCTCACGTTTACTGCTGTTGTTGAATTAATTACTTCCGTTGCAGTTTACACATGGAGTACACAGTGTTGAAAACACACTGTTCTCCTTTAACAGGCTGCCTGTAAGTATTTCAGGATTTAATAGTGAAGAGTGGTGGGTGGGGAGGGGGCTGGAGAGGGAGGTAAAGCAAAAGCATGTAAGAAATGGATCAGGCAACACCGCCTCTGAGCCTGCTCCACTGTTCAAAAGCATGATGACTTTGCCGTTGTTTTCCTGCACTGTCCGCATATCCACCTTATCTTCTCACATCCATGAATCTTTTGGTTTCTGCCTTGAACAGATTGAGTGCCTGAACCACCACAGCCCTCATGTGGAGATTTCCATCCATTCACCACCCTCCGAGTGCAGATATTTTTCCTTGCTGTTGCCAGATCCACAACCCAAGAACCTGAGCCTTAGTTTCAAACTCTCCCCTTCTATAGATTACAGATTGGAAAAGTAGCAAGCCACTTCCCTGGAACACTGGAGCCTTGCACAGAGGATTTACAAAAACCTTTGTAACAACAAGTATTTTGGGAACATTTCCCCCATGGGAGAGGATGCTGGGGGCTGTTTGAACTAAGGACAGAGAGGAGCCCCATTTCCCCACCCTACCCTCCCCACACGGGCCCAATATTAAGGAAAAATTAAGGATGTCTCTATTCTCCACCCCCCGCCGCCTTGGGCTGCCTCCTCTCCAGTTCACTCAGCTCTGCATTTCTCTCGAACCCTGCCAAATCTCCCTTGCGGAATCTGCAAGGGTGTCCTTGAGGAAGTTGTTTGCTGATATTTCCAGAGGATCCTTGGTTGAGTTTGCAAAGGCACGTGGAAGATGGTGAGGTGGTGTTTGTAGAGGGAGAGTTGGGACGGGGCACAGTGCCAGTATTTGTGGAGAATATTCCAAAGGTGGGGAACATTGCTACTTGCTGGGGAGGGCCCAGGCTGGTGGGGGTGGGGGGGCGGGTGTCGAAGTGGGGGGAATTATCCAATGCTGACATTCCAGGGAGTTGCAGTATAGGTAGCTGTGCCAGTGTTGTGCAGAGTGGTCCCAGGCTGGAAGGGGTGTTGGATCTTTTGTGGGTTGTGTAGGTTATTCCCAGAGTGAGTAATAGAGGGGTTCTGTTGCTAGTCAGCTGGCCCACCAGATAATTTGGCCTTGCGTTCGTTCCCCGCCGTGATCCTCCCTTCCCCAGTGAATCCCAGTGCAGCCTGTACATCACCTCAGCCCCCACACATTTGTTTTATACTTTACTATGGCACCTGTACTGAGATATAGTGAAAAGCTTTGTTAGTGTGCTATCCAGTTAAATCATACTATACATGACTACAGTCAAGCCATGCACAAGTAAAATGAGTAGCACAAAGAAAAAAAATCAGAGTGTGGAATATAGTTACAGCATGAGAGTGCGACAGTTTTTAAAAAAGTGCAAGGGCTCCAATGAGGTAGGTTGGGAGCGCGGGATGGGGCGGATCGTAGTCTGATTACAGTGGGGAAGGAGCTGTTCTTGAATCTGGTGGAATGTGCTTTCAAGCTTTTGTATCGGCTGATTTACGGGAAAGGGGAAAAGAGGGAATGCCTGGGGTGCAAAGTGTCTTTGATTTTGTCGGCTGCTTTCCTGCGGGCAGCGTGGTGTAGATAGAGTGGGTAGGGATGGGGTGTGGATGGAGGAGGCTGGTTTGTGTGTTGGACATGGAGATGAACACTCTGAGACATGGGCTGAGCTTAGACCGAGACCAAAAATCCTTTGTGCACACCCCTTGGCTGTTCGTCCCCACACCTTAGGAAGCACAAGGAAAATTAACCACATTTAAAGACCCAACATTTGTCTTTACCAAAACACGATAATCAAGAGCTAGTGAAAATGTGGCAGTCAACGCTGTAGCATGATCTGTTGGGTTCCTACCTGGCAGCTTTACAAGTGAAATCTGGTCAGTTCAAAGGTCAAAGGTTTCAAAGGTATTTTATTATCACATGTACCAATTAAGGTACAGTGATATGTGAATCACCATACAGCCATACGAAGGAAAACAAGAAAAGGAAAGCAACAAGACACACAACTACATAAAAGTTAACATAAACATCCACCTCAGCAGATTCCCCACATTTCTAACTGTGATGGAAGGCAAAAAAGTCCAACTTCTTCTATATTCTGCGATCGAAGCTCCTGCAGCCGCCGGTCAAAGCACCCACATCGGGGCGATCGAAACCCCCACATTGGGGCGATCGAAACTCCTGCGTCGCAGCAGTCGAAGTTCCTGTGGCGTGGAGTTCCCAAATTCGGTCTCTGACCAGAGACTGCGGGCTCTGTGATGTTAAGTCCGCAAGCACCCACGGTTGGAGCTCCGAGGTCGATCCCTGGCAAAGGGATCGCGGGCTCCGCGATGTTAAAGTCCCGTGGACTCCCCGCGGTGGAGCACTCAAAAGTTGGACTCCAGCAAAGGCTGCCAACTCCGCACTGCAGACGGAGATACGATACGGGAAAGAAATTGCGTCTCTGTCGAGGTAAGAGATTAGAAAACGTTTCCCCCAACCCCCCCCAACATAAAACAATCTAAAGAACACTAAAACATACATTTAACACACTCTATTCAAACACAAAGAAGGAAGGGACAGACAGACTGTTGGCGTGGTAACCATTGCTGGCGCTACCCGATGGATGAAGCGCTATAACTGGGCTTTGGCACTAATGCACAAAAGGGACTGTTTGCATGGAGAGCTTGTTTTTAAACAGCATTGTTAATCTGTCAGCTGAACTGCTCAAGGATGGTGAGGAGACACGTGGTGGGAAGAACATGCAAACTGGGAAATATATGGACACAAACGCGGACCTTGGGATGGGGTGGGGGAGAGCAACTTGAGATAGTGCACTCGGACTTGGGAGTGCTGGTGCAGGATTCCCAAAAGGTTACTTTCCAATTTGAATCGGTAGTGGGGAAGGCAAGTGCAATGTCAGCATTCATTTCGAGAGGACTAGAATATAAAGACGGGGAAGTCATGCTGAGGCTTTATAAGGCCCGGGTCATTTATAAGGCACATTTGGAGTATTGTGAGAAGATTTGGGCCCCATATCTGAAGAGAAATGTGCTGGCATTAGAGAGTGAGTTCAGAGGAGGTTTTCACAAAAGATTTCAAGGATGAAAGATTTCAAGAATTAATATATATGATGAGTATTTAATGGCTCTGGGCCTGTACTCACTGGAGTTTGGAAGGATGAGGGGGAACCTCATAGAAACTTACCTAATAATGAAAGGCCTGGATAGAGTGGATGTGGAGAGAATGTTTCCACTAGTGGGAGAATCTGAAACCACAGGGAAAAGCCTCAATAAAAGGACGTACCTTTAGAAAAGCGATGAAGAGGAATTTCTTTAGCCAGAGTGTTGTGAATCTGTGGAATTCATTGCTATGAGACAGCTGTGGAGATCATTGGGTATTTTTAAAGTGGAGATTGACAGGGCTTTGATTAGTAAGGCTGTCAAATGTTATGGGGAGAAGGCTGAAGATTGTGGTTGAGAGGAAAAAATAGACCAGCCATAATTGAATGGCGGAGTAGACTTGGGCCGAATAGCCTACTTCAGCTCCTATGACATGACTTAGTGATCTCACTGACTGAGAGCAGGTGAGCGGCTCCTGCCTAATTCCTCGCGTGAAGCTAATCTTATTTTATCCTCTTCCTTTCTCACGTTCACAGGACACGGATTTTGGTTGTTTCGGGGAAGGCCCAGAAGAGTTTGAAGACGTGGATCTTGATGAAGTGGTCAATGCCGCGGGGTCCAGTGAAGGCAACAGCAGAGAGCGTGTCACAGAAAGCGGCACAGGTCCGAGAGAGAAGAGGGAGGATGATACGGGCCAAGGTGCTCCAGATGATGAGTTAGGGAAGACTTCGAAAGTGCCTGGAGATAAATCTGGGGACGATCAAGCAAGCGAAGAGGAAGATGCAGTTCAGTCCGCAGATGAGGAAGTCAGTGACTCCCAAACACAAGCTGAAAGTAGAGGAGTTGAAGCTGTAGATAGTGCACTAAATAATGAACAATCTCTTCATGTTGAAGATGAAGAATCTGTGGAAAAACCTGCTGATGTGGGTGATAATATTTCTTCTTTGGAAGACCATTCAACAAGAGAGGATGGTAGTAGCCACGTTAAAGTGGGCACACGTTTGGAATCTAATTCTCAGGACCCAGAAAGCTCGCCTCCCACAGAGGCAGGGAGTGAAGGGCTACGTCAAGGTAACGGAGACATTCGAGGGTCGGTGGGGTTGTGGGGTCGACTGGCAGAAAATCAACTTGAATCTCAAGAAGGGGAGATGGAAGCATATCATGAACTTGAGGGCTCTTCAGTATTAGTAACTGGATTTGGGTCAACAGATGAAGCGATTGTGGTAGATGACGAAGTGACCAGCAAAGTCACTGCATTAGATGAAGATCCAGAGTTTGATGCAGAATTAGAGACAGGAGATTTGGCTGAGTCTGTTGAGAGAATACCCTTGCTTTCGTATTTGGATACTAAATCACTCCCTGAACAAGGCGGTGTCCAAGATGAGGATGCTGTTGAAGACCATCATTCAAAATCTAGTGAAGGTAACACTAAAACTATAACTCAAACTCTAGATACTCCGGAGGCTTCCATCAGTACAGAAAAGGGACAGTGGTTGGATGGAGTAACTCAAGAAATAACTAAAAATGAAGAAATACTAACTTCAGAAGATACAAAAAGGGAAGGGCTAAGGACAACCCTGGGAGACACCATGTCTGCAGTTGTAAGTGGGGATGAGATAACGTCCAAGGTTACAGATCTGGACAATTCTGAAGACTTACCCGAAGACTTACCTGAAGACACGAGAGATGAAAGTCGTGAAGCTGATGAGGAGGAAGATATGGTCTATTTATTGAGTATGTCAGAGGAGGAGGCTGAAAATAAGCTTCTACGTTCAGCCGATGAAGCAGTTGGAACCGACGCTGATGTAGAGGAGGGTTCTCCTGAATCTGAAGCCGCAGTGCAGGCTCTTGACACAAGTTCAGAATGGGAAACCACTCACGACACATTGGAAGAGGAAGAGGAGGGAGCGGAGCTGGAGCCACTCGATGCATCCAATGTCGAGGGTCAAGAATCAGAGCAACACCAAGAAGATAACTTGCAAACAGAGAGTGCCACCTCCAGAAAGATGGTGGTTGACGAAGAATTTGAGAATGTCCCAGAAGTAGGGGAAAGTAATCAAGAAATTGAACTGCAAAGTGACGCTGAGGTTAAATCAGAGACAGAGATGAATCAATATCACCCAGAGTTTGACCAGTCAGAACCAGAAATTGGAGTGGACAAATCATCCGAGTCTTCTGAACATGCATCCTTTGAAAGACCTGGTACTGCAATTGAAGGGTTGAAATCAAAAGATGAAACAAAGGTGGTAACAAGAGTAGGGTTTCCTGCAGAAGACATCAATACCACACTTTCACAAGATGCAGTGAAAGCTGAGGATGGGAAAAGCTCTTGGACGAGTGGCACAGACCTAGATGACCACAAGATGCTGAAGCGAGTAGATGACGTGGGAGAGAAGGACCCGAGAGAAATAAAACTACCTTCAGATAGTTTCGCAGACCTGGCTGGCAATAGTATTTCAGACCAAGTCCAAGAAGAGGTGGACGATGTAGACAGTTTGTATGCTGAAGTGTTGCCAGAACAGTTGTTAGAGGATGAAAATGCTGCAGACGCCAGACTGGCGAGGGAACATGATGCCAACGCTAATCGTGAAGGTGGATTAGATGATCAGGAGTTGGAAATTGATGACATGATCGTAACAGAAGAAAGTAATATCGTGGAGCCAAGGGTTCTACAAGATGGAGGAGAAAATGCCGCAAAGGGATTTAAGGACACAACTGTAGAGGAAGACCAGGAAGTAGAAAAAGAGGGAGCTCAGAACATTTACAAACAAGCAGATCAGATTGAAAGTCAGAAGGAATCAGAACAGCCCTCCCTTAGGCCCTTGGATAAGGATGGTCTAAGTACAGAGGAAGAAGGTCGGTCTCAGGACTTGAAGAAACTTTCAGGGGCATTACACAAACAAAGCAGCGAGTTCGTTGAGGGTATTCAAACTGAACAGAGTGCAGAGGGTGACGACACGGGGCCCGAGGCTTACCCGAAGAGTGAAAATACATCAAACCCATCTAAATTTGAAGGGAACAAGACTGAAGAACTCACGCTAACCAGTAATGATATTGAGATACAAGACACAGGCAAAATATTTGCAGGTCTAAAGTACCAGGAGGCTGTGGAGAAACTTATCATTTTGAAAGGCTCCTTGAGTGAAAAGAGCTGGGAACTCGTGCAGAGGTATCTGAGCCATCAGCAAGTTCTGGAAGTTGAAGCTGCGCTTCATGCTTTGGAAGAGGCACTAAAGCTTGCAAAGTTATCCATAACCAACAAGGAGAATATTGAGAATACTCTTGACGATATACTGGAGAAGGCACAGTCAAACATCCTTGACATGGTGGAGAATATGTTAGACAAGAGAGCTGAAATGAACCAGTTGAAGACGGAGGAAAAAGATCTGGAGGATGATGACGAAACAATGATCCTGAATGACCTTCAGGAGGTTTTATTTCAATTGAGGATTAAATACTCATCCATCAAGGAGAGCGTTGCTCTTGCCCCTGGAGAAGATTTGTCGCAGGAAAGAATTCACCCCCACCATGGTAAAGGACAATATTATTTCGATGGTAGATGAGGGGGGGGTGGGGAGGAGGGAGGAGGGAGGGGTTGCATGTGTCAGTATCCGTGTGTGCGGTCTCAGGAACGTAACTATCACCTGATCGCAGAACGATCATCGTAGCAACATACGATGCCCTGATCCATTCAGCTACATGATGCTCAACTGGAGGAAAGGAGGGCGATAAACCAGCTCTTGGGAGAGGGGTTGCAAAGTCAAAGCCTGTTACAGTTCCTCTACCTGTCCTGTTCCTCTTGGGGGCAGCGAGGGTCATGAGAGATTCAATGGAAGAGTTTGAATTTCTGAAGGTTGTGGATAGAGGAGTAGATTGTCAGGAACATAAACTAAAGGCAGTTGTTGAGAGAAGTGGAAGAGGGAAGTTGCATGCTACCACTTGTTGTGCACATGCCTACAAGTGTGTTGCAAGCAGATTTGATCATCATGTCTTCCAAAAAGGATTGTGCATAGAGTTCATTTTACAGGCAGTTGGGGAAAACAGAGCACTGGGATTAATTGTCCAGGTCCTGCAAGGCTGGGCAAGATGGGCCAAATGCCCAAGGATGGGCATGTAGTATGATTTGAATGGATAGTGCACAATCAATGTATCTCAGAACACATGGCAATAATATGCAAATACCAAAGGGGCAAAGATCCACAGTGTTGGGCACAAGGGGAGGAGAGAAGACCAATGGATTGGTTTACTGCAGATCCAGTTCCATGTCTAGCCTCCTCTCTTCCAAACTCCTTGCCCAAGGTATTCCAAACACCGTCCATTCACCCATAGCCCCTTCACTTGCTGATTCCCACTGGCTCACAGTTAACTAATGCATCAAAGTTGAAAAATCTGCCTATATCTGAAAAGTCCACCTCTTCTCCAATCCGTCAGGATCTGTTCTCTACCCTTTGGTTTTCTGCCCTTTGCCAAATGTAATTGGTTCTGTTTTGCCTCGAAGCCCTTCATGTTCCTTGGTGTCAGTCTTTGACATTTCCAAGAAGCCTCTTCGTCTGTGCATCAGGAGCAGCAGCAGTGTGGATGGGGAAGGAGCCTTCTGTTGTGCCAATTGCAGAGATTAGAGAATAGATTAAAACAGCCGAAAAAAGTGGCTAGTTCCAGGAAGGAGAGAGGATAAAAGTCAGCAGGAATCTCCCCTTCCCTTGATGAGTAATACTTGATGAGTTCCCTTGATGTGCTCAAGACCCAGAGCTCAGTAAAAGCTTGTTGGGAATTAACTGGGACAGTTGACAGAGACCATGGAATTCAGCCAATGACTATGCTACCACACCTCTGCAAGAATGCTGATTTGTGTCTAAACACAAGTAAACACAAGCAGGAGTAGGCCACCTGGCCCTTCAATCCTGCCCTCCATTCAATGCAATCGTGGCTGATCTCTGCTCGTCTCAACTCCTCTCCTGTGCCAGTTTCACAGAGCCCAATTTTTGTTTGATCTTTCAAATATTTATCCATCTCCACTAAATATTTCAAATGATACCAATTCCACCACTCTCAGGCAGAGAATTCCAGAGATTCCCCACCTCGTTGGAGCAGAGGTTTCTACGTACTTTAGTTTTAAAACTATTGGTCCCTTATCTTTTATTTATTTCCCCTTGTTGAAGACTCTCTCACCAATGAAAAAATATCATCTATACCCTATCAAGCCTCCTTCGGATCTTGTAAGTATGAATAAGAATTTTTCTGAACTCAAACTTTTCTATTTATTGTCTGATAGATTTATTGGATCAAGGCAAGCAGGGAGCACCAGACGGGGAGGAAGAGGAGGATGAGGTGGAGAAGGAAGAGGAGAAAAAGGACCAGCTGGAAACCAGGCTGCATTCTCCGCTTATAACGAACAACGTATCACATTCAGGGGGAAAGCAGGAGCCGAGCGGAGATGAAGGGTCACGGGGAAATGTGAACTCTACAGAGGCTGCAGCGTCTCAGGGGAGAGAGGAGGTTGAAGCGACTGCAAGGGAAACATCTTCTCCAGAGAAGGACAGGGAAAAAGAGCTTCCTTCTGTAAGCAGTCCAGAGGGTGGAATAGGTCGAGCACAGGAGGAGCCTGTGGCAGAACCAACGACTCCGCGCGTAACAAAGAGACGTTCCTGGGGAGAGCCTGAGCAAGTGGAGGTACCTCCTCTGAACGTTGCAAAGAGGATGGAAGAGGCTGGGAGCGAGTCTTCTCCAGAGGGAGGTGCTGGACATGACGAGACAGGACAGAGCAAAGGCGGGGAGCATGCGAGAGGAACAGGTTCCCCGATGGTCGGAGAGGGAGCACAGGAGGAGGAGGTGGTCCGGCGAGAGTCTGTCCTGAAAGCCGAGGACGGGGAGGCGTCGCTGGTGGGGTTGACCCTGGGAACTTTGGAGGGGATGGACGATGTGGGTGACAGTCCCCTGAGGGAAGAGCAGCAAGAGATGGGCGGTGTGGGTGAGGCCACAGCCGAGGGTGTCGCCGAGAGGGGTCGTCCGGAGGAGGCGACAGGTAGGTGCAAAGTAACTCACTGCTAGCTACAGTGGTTGTTCTTTCCCACACACTCCCCTGTAGAACCTTCCCTTTGTGAGTCCATATAAAACCCACATGGCGATTTCAGGGGAAGTACTTGATGAGCAGTATAACACCTTGGGACAGCCTGACACCGTGAAGGGGGTTAAAATCCTGCTCGTCTCCCGACCAAAGCAGATTTAGAGGTTCCAGGGACCATGATATGGTTTAGTGACTCCAGATCTTGGGGCCTTTGAGGAAAGATGTTCGAATCACTGCACGCTAAGGGCCTGTCCCACTTAGGTGATTTTTTTTAGGTGACTACAGGCGACCGGCGAAAAATTTAACACGTTGAACATTTTTCGCCAACAGTGGCGACAATTTGGGTTGTCGTAGGTGCTGACAGGTGTGCCTTTCCAAATCATGTCCAATCAATTTAATTTACCTCTGGTGGACTCCAATCAAGTGAAGGGGTCTGAATACTTTCTGAATGCACTGTAGATCTATAAACCGTCCACCTCTCACCTTAAACCTATGCCCTCTTTTTTTACATTTTCACACAGGAAAGAAGTTCTGACTGTTTACCCTATCTATGGCTCTCAGGATTTTATATACTCCCATCAGATCTCCCCTCAACCTCTGACACTCCAGAGAAAACAATCCAAGTTTGGCTCAAACTGTCCTGATATAATCCAGGTATCATTTTGGTAAACCTCTTCTGCACCCTCTGCAAAACCTCTGCATCCTCCATCCTGCAATGAGGTGACTAAAACTGCACCCAATACTTGGAGGGGGAAATAAACAAGCACTCCTTCAGTTGCCTTTCAGAAGAGCCCACACGGATTGAATGGTCTGAGCAGCCACCTGCACTCTGCCATTTATCGTCCAGTCTCTTGAGCACTTGACAACGTGGCGACTGAGCTGGGACGGGCAGCTCTCTCACGGTGCAGGAAGAAAATCCAGGTACTCAAAGGAAGTTCTGGTGACTGCACTGCAGATGTTGCTGCATGGCAAACAAAAATAAATAAATAATAATAATGCACTTTATTGTCATTGTAAATATATAAAACAAAATTTCAGGCGCACTGCCCGAGCAAAACTCCAACGTAACAGATAAATAATAACGCCAATGGAAACAACAAAAACGGCAAGTCAGAATGTGCAATGTTTCACAGTATAGCGTTGTGGCAGTACAAAATATTGGCTATTGGGGGGGGGGGGGGGGTGTTCAGTTCAGAGTGATGGCCTTGGGTAGAAACTGTTTGTTAATCTTGTGGTGTGTGATTTGATGGACTTGTAACGCTTTCCTGAGGGCAGAAGGGCAAACGAGTGATGTGGGGGATCAGATGAGTCCTTTAGTATGCGTGATGCCTTCCGCAGACAACGAGAGCTATAGATCTCTTCCAGGGCAGGCAGGTGTGGGTTGGTGATCTTCTGGGCTGTGTTGATGACCCTCTGCAGTCTTCTTGTCAGCTGCAGGACTGTTGCCATACCACACCAGGATGCCATGTGTCGGGACACTCTCTATGGAGCAACCGTTGAATGACACGAGCAGTTTTTGTGGCGAGTTGACTTTCCGGAGTGATCTTAGGAAGTAAAGCCGTTGGTGTGCCTTCTTTACCAGGGAGTGCGTGTTAGTTGACCACCTGAGAGCTGCTGAGATGTGGGTGCCCAGGAACCTGAACTGAAGACTCTGTCCTTTATTTCTCTGTTTATGTGGAGTGGGGGATGGTCACCCTGCTTCTTCCTGAAGTCAACGATGAGCTCTTTTGTTTTCTTTGTATTGGGTGCTAAATTGTTCTCTGAGCACCAGCCTATTAACGTCTGTACCTTCTCCATGTATGCTGACTCATCGCCCTCAGTGATCAGCTCCGCCACTGTCGTGTCGTCTGCAAATTTTATGATGGTGTTTGTGCTGTGGTATAGAGGGAATAGAGGAGGGGGCTCCGCACACAGCCTTGTGAAGCTCGTGTGCTGAGTGTCAGAGTGGGGGAGTGATAGGGTCCCATCTTGACTGACTACGGCCGGTCCATAAGGAAGTCCTTAATCCATAGGCAGATGTTGTGTTGGACAGCATGGAGACCAGTCTACTGGGTACGATTGTGTTGAATGTAGAGCTGTAATCCACAAATATCAGTCGTGCCTATGCTCCCTGTTCTAGGTGGAGTAATACAATATGGAGGGCAGTGGCAATGGCGTCGTCTGTTGATCTGTTTACTCTGTACGCATATTGGTGTGGATCTAGGGTTGATGAGAGAGCAGCCTTGACGTGCTTAAGGATCAATCTCTCTAGGCGCTTCATAATTATTGGTGTTAGTGCAACCGGCCTGTAGTCGTTGAGGCAGGTTATGGCAGTCTGCTTCGAAACTGGCACTATTTCCGATGTTTTTAGGTATGTGGGGACCATGCATTGTGCCAGGGATTGATTGAAGATTTTTGTAAATACGTCAGTTAACTAAACAGCACAGTCTCTGAAAACCCGTCCCGGGACTCTGTCCGGACCGGCTGCCTTTGTATGTTAACATTCTAGTGTGTGTGTGTGACATCAGCAAACTGTACGAGTGTCTGGCTGTTGGGTGTTGGAGCTGGAGTAGTGGGCATGACCCTCTCTCTCCTCGCATGGCGGTCAAACAAGTGGTTGAGCTGTTCTGCCAGAGAGGCACTGTTGCTGGTGGATGAGTTGGTATTGTTTTTGTAGTTTGTGATGTGTCGTATACCTTGCCATACGTGACGGGAGTCTGAAATGTTGAAGTGACTCTCTATCCGTCTACCTGAACACAAATCGAACCAGGATTTCTCGAACACAAATCCAGCCAGGTACTAGAATCTTCCACCTGAATGGACGGGTGAATATGATGTTTCCTGTTTGCAGTTGATTCATTCAGTTTTGTGTTCCATGTGGAATGTCAGGGTCTCCGGACGCCCAGGAGAGGAGTCAGTGGTTGCCGTGGGTTATCTCCGCACTGGAAGGGGTCATCATTGCTACCAGCAACACCCTGGGACCGGTTGCTCATTTCCTCTGGGAGTCCGTAAGTACCTCTGTTTATTCTTCCCCTTTCGGCTTCCCGCTGGTGTGCGCTGCTGTGAGTGCCAGATATTTGTGGTAATTTAGTCTCTGATAATTCTCATCCTTGGTGTGTGTTGAGGTTCCATACCTGACCTACTCCTCATACAACAACAGTAACCAGCATACAGATTCTTGATTAGCAAGGGTGTAAAGGGTTATGGAGAAAAGGCAGGAGAGTGGGGTTGAGAGGGAAAGATAGATCAGCCAGAATTGAATGGCTAAGTAGATTAAATGGGTTGAACAGCCTAATTCTGCTCCTAGAACCTACAAACTTATGAACATGTAGCGGTCTAACTTGTCGTAACACCCCACGGGGTTGTCAAACAAGACTCAAGGAAATCCCTGAATAGTGACAAAAATCTCAGGCAAAGGAGGTTTAGGGGAATGTCATATTTCATCAACCCCACACCCCCTTCACTTCCCTTGTAACCCTGCCTCTTATTTCCTCTCACCAATTTCGCTTTGATTCTTTAACCACTTACCAACATTAAAGGGCAATTTACAATGGCTGCCTGCATAAATTTGACGGTAGAAAACTGGGGCACTCAGGGGAAATCAATAGCGTCACAGGAGAGAGCGTGCAAACTCCACACTGTCCGACCCAAGGTCAGGATCGGACCTGGGTTGCTGGAGCACTGCACCGCCCAAAATTGTATTCATCAGTTTGAAAATCGAGACATCAATTTCACAGGTAGGCAAATCAACCAATTTTGTATCCCCAAGGCCAACAGAGCCCTGGCTCCAATAGTCGGACGAGGTTGACAACAAAAGCAGGCACACTATGAACACTTTCATGGTAAGAGGTTAACAGGAGGAAAGAGGTTCCTTGAATAAAAGTCACATCCTCACTGAGTCACAGGAATCTCTAAGCTTTGACTTGCCGAACTGGAGTTGCTGGGATGGCACTTGAGTTTTTTGTACGGGACAATGTGAAGGCCCAGAATTCTTGGCTGTCCTTTCGAGTATTTCCTTGACCTCATTTGCCGCTTCAGAGCCAAAGGGTTTGGAATGGAATTGAGTCATCCCAAAGGACAGCCTAAGAAAAAGGATGTAGGAAGGAAATACAGGTGCTGGTTTACACCGAAGATGACACAAAATGCTGGAGTAACTCAGCCTGTTGTTTCCTTCAACGAATTGGAGTCATCCAGAGCTGTGTGGCGCTGTAATTAGCGTGCAGTCACTGTGGAGCTGTGGTCAGTGGGTGGCGCGGTAGTTGGGGTGCAGTCACCCCGGAGTTGCAGTGGATGGCGCTGCTGATGGAGTGCAGTGACGGTCGCTGTGCTGTCGGTGGGTGGCGCTGCTGATGGAGTGCAGTGACGGTCGCTGTGCTGTCGGTGGGTGGCGCTGTCGACGGAGTGCAGTCACCGTCGCTATGCTGCCAGTGGGTGGCGCTGCAGGCGGAGTGGAGCCATCCGGAACCGTTGCCACCGGCGGGGGAGCCAATGTACCGGTTGCAGTTCCTGTGCCGCGCGCGCCGCTTCCGACGACGCTCTCTGTCGGTTGACGTGTTTAACGGGTTTAACCTGAAGGAGCCGGCACCGATTGTTGCGTCAGAGGCCGCGGGCCGAACCAGGCCTCCTCGAGCACGGCTGCTCAGTCCGTCCGCGCGGCCGCCATGAGCGCCGGGCCGCCGCTAACGCTAACGCTATCGCCAACGCCGGCAACACACGCACTCGGGACCCTTGCGCTCGCCATCGGCCAGGTGAGGATAGCGGGGGCCGGCAGCAGGCTCAGCTGTCAGGCCGCACAGGGGCTGGCGCTTGGCCCGGCCAGTCCCATGTTGACAGCTGGATAAGTGAGAGCCGGGCGAAGGGCAGCGGGCAGGGTCCACAGACGGCGGGCAGCACAGTGCGTGTGGCTGCTGCCTGACCCGCCGAGCTACCCCAACACCTGGTGTGTTGGGCAATATTACAGCATCTGCAGTTCCGTGTGTCTCTGAATGTACCGGGGTCACTGTAAATGAGTCTGAAGAAGGGTCTCGATCCGAAACGTCATCCATTCCAGTCTGCTGTCTGTCCCGCTGTGTCACTCCAGCATTTCGTGTCTACCTTCACTGTCAATGTGTGTCTCTGAATGTACAGAGGTCACTGTAAATGTAATGTGTGTGTTTAGTTTATTATTGTCACCTGAATCATTACAGTGGAAAGCTTTGGTTGATTTAACTATCCATCTTCTGGGATCGCATGCAAAGAATTGCCATGCCCCGCAGCATCTTGCATCCATCTAGTCTATCAAGGGTTAGAAGGCTGTTAAAGTTATCATATACGTCCAAAGGTCGGTGGATGTCTTGCATTCACCGCTTGATTGGGTAGTGGAGGCAGGACGTTTGTCAGTTCTGGCATAGACAATAGAACCACATAGAAACCTCCTATGATTCCATGAATACTTGAGATTTGTTTGGGAATCGAAACCCAGTGGATGGTCCTCCCTGTGTCAAACTCACCCCAGAACCGCAGCTCAACTACACTCTGCACGGCACCAATGTTCACCCGGGAACCTCAGCACAGCTGTGCTCCGCACTGTGCCATTACTCGCCTAGTAAGTGCAGCCCAGTCACAGTGCTCACAGCACCAAGACCTCACCCCAGAACTGCAGCCTACCCTCTACACTGTCTAAACACATAGCCGGGAACCTCTGCCCATTCTCACTCTGCCCTGAGCGATTGTTTACACTGAGACCACAGCCCAACCATGCTCCGCACTGCGCCAACACTTATCCAGAAATCACAGCCCAGCCGCACTGCGCCAACATTCACCCCAGAACCACAGCCTAGGCGTGCTCGAAATATACCTACGGTCACTGTGTATGCTGTAGCTGTAGTTACTTCAAATTTACTGTCAAACTATCTGGCAGGATGCCCCATCACCACACATCCCGACAACCACCAGAATCCTGCTGGATGCAGTGAGAGGGGGCCCTCCTTGCCAGATCCCTTCTGAACACACACAGTTCCACGGTCCAATGCACATTGTCCTTGGGATGGCTGTGATGAGTATGAGACACCCACCTCTTTGTGGACTGCACATTTTGCAAAGATGGTCAGGAAAAGGATGTGAACAGAGGTCTGTCTCTCTGATCTATGGGTTGTTATCGGAATTACATAGTTTTGTTTAATTTATTTTAATGTCATGTGTTCCGAGGTACAATGAAAAGCTTTTGTTGCATGCTAACCAGTCAGCGGAAAGACAATAAATGATTACAATCGAGCCATTCACAGTGTACAGATACATGATATGGGAATAATGTTTAGTGCAAAATAAAGCCAGTAAAATCCGATCAAAGGTAGTCCGAGGGTCTCCAATGCGGTAGATAGTAGGTCATGCCAAGCCAAACTTCTAACTGAAATGTGATGGTCTTCCAGTACAACGGTTTGTCCATAAGTGCTTCCAGCTAGTGCAATCCAGGCTGCAGGAGTACATGCCCTGAATTTGGTGCAGCTGATGCAAAGATTTTGTGGGGCAAGACTGCTGTCTAAAGTCCTTCTGACACTGGACACTTGAGGGGCTAAGCTATATGTAAAATGCTTTCAAACACAAACATTTTGTATTGTCCTAAGTGGGCCATGTGGGTAGCAATAGTGCTGTGTATACAAATGTGCACATGCTACAAAGGAATAGAACCAATAACACTATTGATGTATAGACTGAATGATACATAGTCGTAGAGTAATACAGCACGGAAATGGGCCTTTTGGCCCAGCTTGAGGCTCTTTGAATATACAGAAGACCTACACTTTTTTTTGTTGCTGTAAATGTATTGTAAGTGTGTGAATGTATCTACACTCCCATGGTTATCTTATGTAATTCTACCCTTAACATTGATATGTGTTTGTGTGCATGTCTCCAGGGTAACATAAACTGTATTGTTAAGGTAATTGGATTAATATATAGGGATTAACTTTATATAGTTTTTGGCCTAACCATGTGTGCAAATCTACCTATATTAACTTTATAAATTGACTGTTAGTGTAGCTGCATGCATGTGGGTTGTAGCACTTTTATGGTAATCTTTTAATTTTTTGTTGATTTTTGTGAAAATGTACCTGTGGTGGCTTTATAAATTGGTGTTGGATATAGCAGAGTGTTTTATTGGTAATTTGTTTTAAAAACATATTGCTAATGCAGCTATGTGTCTTCCTTCGATGTCCTATGAGTCCTAGCTCCATGTGAGCATGAGTAATAGAAGCAAGAGTGGCCATTTGACCTTTGGTATCTACTTCAGCCTTCAATCAGATCACAGTTGATCTTTTACCTGCACTTATCGCATGTCTCATGATTTCCTTAATATCCTTGCTCTTGTCGTTCTGTTTTGTTTGTGCTCACTGATCTTCTGTGGCCATCTGTGGTGGAGAATTTAAAGAATTTACACCCTACTGAATGAATAAATTTCTTCTCATTTCTGTCTATAATGGCCTAGACCTCGATTTGAAGTTGTGATCCCTGGATCCTCCCAGTCAGTAGAGCAACATCCATCTTTTCAAGCCCCTTCAGATATTTGCATCCATCAATGAGATTACCTTTGAATTTGAATTTGAGATTATGGGCCCAGTCTGTTTCATCACTCTTTATAGGGCATCCCCACTCCAGGAATCAAGCTGTACTTTGTGTCCATGTCTTGTTGGTAACATGCTCTGTTAATCAGGTCAATTATACATTAATATACATATAGTTACTTAACACTAAACATAAGTGCGTATGTCATAAGTAACCCTGTGCGTTTACAAGCTTTTTGAGTTATTGGTAACTTCAAAATATAATGTTAATCGAGTCAAATCTGTGTGAATTTATTCACGGTTGTACTGTTGATATTGCAGATATGTGTGCATGTCTTTTTACGAATGTGAACATGTTTAAACATTGACAGAACATGCTTATATGAAGAAGGGTCTCGACTCGATAGGTCACCCATTCCTTCTCTCCAGAGATTACTCCTATACGAGTGTTATATTGATTAACTAGACCAAGTGGGACCCATTGGGTCCCGTCCGCTCAACGCGTGGGGGGGGGGCTGCGATGTCACACACACACACACACACACACACACACACACACACCGCCCCACACACACACACCGCCCCACACACACACACACCGCCCCACACACACACACACCGCCCCACACACACACACACCGCCCCACACACACACACACCGCCCCACACACACACACACCGCCCCACACACACACACACCGCCCCACACACACACACACCGCCCCACACACACACACACACCGCCCCACACACACACACACCGCCCCACACACACACACACCGCCCCACGCACACACACCGCCCCACGCACACACACCGCCCCACGCACACACACCGCCCCACGCACACACACCGCCCCACGCACACACACCGCCCCACGCACACACACCGCCCCACGCACACACACCGCCCCACACACACACACACCGCCCCACACACACACACACCGCCCCACACACACACACCGCCCCACACACACACACACCGCCCCACACACACACACACCGCCCCACACACACACACCGCCCCACACACACACACCGCCCCACACACACACACACCGCCCCACACACACACACACCGCCCCACACACACACACACACCGCCCCACACACACACACACACCGCCCCACACACACACACACACCGCCCCACACACATACACTGCCCCACACACACACACACACACATATGTGATCTGTGCATGTTTTTGGTGATGTAATCAATTAGATCTGCACTATAATTTTAATCTTTACTCTCAATGTTTATCCATTTTGAATTGAATCCTTGTTCTTGACATAGACAAAACTGTGACTACTTCATTACTATGGGAAACATTGTGATAGAGGGTATCACCTTGACCAGTATTTGTTGAGAAGTAGTTTAAATAAATTCAAATTGCGCAAAACATCCACTGTGCTATCTGGTGCCAGACTGATGTGTAATTTGGATAGTGCAGGTTTGCAACCTAGAAAAAATGGTACAGGTTGCTTTTTGTGATTTTTATAAATAGGTGCATATATTTTGAGTTAATAAAATCATGCATGTGGATGTATTTGTCCATTTTTATTATCTGTGTTTCATGCACTAGATAATGTGGGACATTGCTGCATGCGTTGGAGGCAGGGGTAGTCTTGAAGTGAAGTAATGTTTTAGGCAAGTGATACAAGGGCCAGGAGGAACTACTTGTCAGTTTCAATTTATTTAAAGTGACATTTTCCCTCAATGATTTTGCTTCCATTTTAGTTTTATAGCTGCAAACGTAATGGAAACTGATTTACATAACTGCTGCAATGCAATGGTTATGTTGCAGCTCTACAAATTACCACCTTACACCTCTTCGTGAAGAGTTTTTAAAAGAAAACTGTGCTACTTAAATGTTATTGTCCAAAACACGATTATCCAGAGAAAGAGTCTACCCTATTTATGCCTCTCATAATTTTCTATACTTCTATTTTGTTACCCAGAGCTTTCAAACCTTCAGAGAACACAATCCACGTTTGTCTAACCTCTCCCTATAGCCAATACTTTGTAGTCCAGGGCATAACCTGGTGAATCTCTTCTGCACCCTCTCCAAAACCTCCACATCCCTGTAATGGAGCAACCACAACTGCACACAATTCTCTACATATTTAAAACCAAAGTTTTATAGAGCTGCAGAATCACTTCCTTTAGCACAATGCCCCGACCGATGTAGACAAGTATGCTGTTCGTCTTCATCATATTATCTAGCCTCACCTGTCTCAGTCCTGCAATGGATCCTTCCTCTTCCCCCCCCCGGCTAATCTAGTTTAGACCTATCCGTGTAACACTAGCAAACCTGCCTGCTAGGATAGTGGTTCTCCTCCAGATCAGGTGCAACCCATCCCTCATGTACAGGTCACCTCTGCCCGAGGAGCGCTTGCAATGGTCCAAAAATCTGAATCCCTGCCCCCTGCACTAACCCCTCAGCTACAAATTAATCTGCCTTATCTTCCTGTCCCTACCCTCACCAGCACGTGTCACCAAAAGTTATCTGGAGTTCAATACCCTGGATGTCCTGCTTTTTAGCCTTTTGCCAAACTCCTTATACACATTTTGCAGTACCTCATTCCTTTTCCAACCTATGTTATTTGTGCCAACATGCACAAAGACTTCCAGCTGCTCCACCTCATCCCTTGAGAATGCCATGCAGCACATTGAGACTTCCTGGACCTTGGTACCAGGGACGCAACACGCCTTCTTGGAGTCTCGACTACTGCCAAAGAATCTCCTGTCTGCCCCCCCCGAACTAAAGAGTTACCGACTACTATGGCTCTGCCTGACATTATACTTCCCTGCTGTGCCAGGCATAATGCCATAGCTCTGCCTGATACTGCTGCTTCAACCCTGACGTGTCATCACCCCTTGACAGCATCCAAAAGGATGTACCTGTTTTAAACGGGGATGGTCACAAGGGTCATCTGCACTCACTGTCTATTTCCCTTCCTTGTGGTCACATACCTTCTCTCTTCCTGGATGCTTCACTAAAGTCCATGTATACCAAATCTCCTGCCCTACACTCATTTGTCTTATTGCACTGAATGTAGGTCAATATCACTTTCGGCGACTCTTTTTCATAAATGCTGCATCAATACTTGTTCATTCAAGTGAAAATTGAGAAACAAGACACTTTAATGAAAGTTTAATCTTTCACGCAACCTGCCAAAGTTTCTTGACTGACTGAGTTGTATTTCATTTATTTATTGACTAAGATGGTCTTTTTGGTACGGCATCATCTAAATCTCAGCAGCAGCATCCGTTGGATTTGGCAAATAGTAGTGCATGGTTATAACAAGTGCTCCCCTTAGAAATTGAGGTTTATATTGGAAGTGCGTCCATGTCTGTTTGCACACTGGGATATCATTTTGGCCCACTTGTCCACTCCGGCCAAAATGTCCCATTAACGCTAGTCCCACCTGCCTGCATTTGGCCCATATCCCGCTAAACCTGTCCTATCCATGTACCTGTTCAAATATTTCTTTAACGTTGCAATAGTCCCTGCCTCAACTACCTCCTCTGGCAGCTAGTTTCATACACCAACCACCCTATGCGTGAAAAAGTTACCTCTTAGGTTCCTGTTAAATCTTCACCCCCCCACCTAAAACCCATGTTCTCTGGTTCTCGACTCCCCTGCTCTGGACGAGATACTCTGCGCCTACTGGATTTATTCCTCTCATGATTTTGTACATGTCGGAATATTTTTGGAAATACTTTTAATAGAGCTGCTGAAATTGACATGTTTGTTCCCCGGTAAGCACAGTTTTTGGTAGTTGTAATGTCTATAATCATGCACTGATAGACATGTTCTTTTGTATATGGCTGCATCTGTTAAATGTACTTGTTAATGTATGTATTTGTATTAATACTTGGAATTGTAAAACCTTAGACGTGTTGTAAATATAGCAAACAAAAATTACTGTCTGCCATGCTCACTTCTCAGTGCCAGCCCAGCGCCTTGTAGGTGATGCTCTGCAAATAATCAACCAGATATTTTAATATGTAATTATTTCTATCTCTCCTTCCTTTACAGGCGATATTTTGTTTCCTCCAAGCTCTTATTTTACTTATTACATAAGGATTAAATTGATGTTTAATTCCCAATTGTATGATATCAATGATTTGGATGAGAATGTAGGTGGCATGATTAGCAAGTTTGTAGATAACACAAAAAATTGTGGTATAATGGACAGTGAAGAAGGTTGTTGCAGATTTCAGCAGCAGCTAGATCAACTAGAAAAGAGAGTAAAGGAATAGGAGAATAGCCTGCCTATCCTCTCCTGATAGCTCAGGCGAATGAGTTCTGGCAATATCCTCGTAATTCTTCTCCTCAAATTTCTTCACGTCTGGCAATATCTGTAATAATCACCTTTGCACCCTCTTTGTAGTGCTGTCAGATCCTTTCCTTTAGTGTACAACTGTGTGCAGTCCTCTGTGGCCTAACGTAATTTATACTATTCTAGTATAGTAGCCTTCCTAACCAGCATATTTACCATCCTACAGCAAAATGTATATATGCAGTCCAAGGTTGAAAAGTGAGAAAAAAAATGACCGGTGCAGGAAATGTCAATAAATCAAACTCCTGGATATACTTAACATGTCTGGCAACATCTGTGGAGAGAGAAACGGGGTCAATGTTTAAAATTGATGATTCTGATAAATTAATCCTTACCACAAGAGCACATGAAAATATTGGCCGGAGTAGCCGAGCAGGTCCCTCGTGCCTGCCCCACCATTCAGCATGATCCTGGCTGATGTGCCTCGGGTATCAACTCCTTTTCTGTACTAGTTCCACGTAGCCCTCATTTCCCTGATACTTCAAACGTTTTATCTACCTTTTAAATATCTCCAGTAATCTCCCATCCATAACACTCTGTGGGTAGAGAATTCCAGATAGTCACCATCACTTGTGGAACAAAAAGTTCTTCACCCCTCAGTTTTAAATGACTGGACCCTTGTCTTGCAACTATGTCCCCTCTTGCGCGACATTCTCAATGGATCTTGTGATGAGATTTTCATTTTTCTAAAACTCTCCATATCCAACTTCTCTAGCTTATTGTGAGGGGATAGTCCTCTCATCACAGGGATCGATTTTGGACTGTCATTAATACTGTTAGCCTCTGTTAAGTAAGGTGACCATAACTGTACATGGTATTCTTGATGTGGTGTTGCCTGTGCATTTGTAAAAATGCTTCCATATTTCTGAAATCAAACTTCAAATTCACAGCAAGTATGCTGTGTGTCTAATTAACCATTTGCTGCTCCTCCCCGTTAACCTTTTATGATTCCTGTGCAAGCAACTGGATCATCTGCCCATTCATTTGCAATCTCCCCATTAAGGTAATTAACTCCTTTTGATTCCACTTGCTGAAGTGCAGGACTTTACATTTCTACATTAAACTTCTTTTGCCCTGTTTTCACTTACTCACAGCCTGTCTAAATCCTGTAGTAGAATCACAGTGTGCTCATTGCAACTTGCTCTTCCAATATTTTTATCAGCAAACTTGGATATACACTTTACCCTCACAACCAGGATATCAACATAGTCAGTTAGTAACTGAGGGCCACAAACTGATCCCTGGGGCACCCCTTTAGTTACATGCTTCATACCTGAAAATACCCATTTATTCTGACTTTGTATTCAATCCACTCTTGTGGACCGGCCTTTTACGTAGCACATTGCCAAATGCCTTTTGAAAATCTAGATCTAGTTTGATTATATTGTTTTTCTAAGTGATTATCAATTTCCTCTTTGATTATTATCTTTGGCCTTGTGCCTACAATAGATGTTAACTGTCCTATATTTGCCTTCGTGTTGTCTCCTTCCCTTTATGAACCTAGGAATCATATTTGCTGTTCCTTCATACTTTTATACTCAACTATTCATTGTCTTCTTGCCTCCTTTATCTTGCCTCCTTTATAAAGGCATTACCTCATATTTCTAAATAATAATGTATAGTCAACTGTGCTTCAGTTGGTAGCTTTCTTGGGTGTAGCTAGTCGTTTGTTCAAGTTTCAATCCAGATATTTGAGAACAAAAATGTAGGCTGATGCTTGTGGTATAGTAATAGTTTAATTTTAGAGATACAGCATGGAAACAGGCCCTTTGGTCCACCGGGTCTGCGCCAACCAGTGATCCCCGCACACTAACACTATCCTACACACACTAGGAACAATTTACAATTATACCAAGCCAATCAGTCTACAAACCTGCACGTCTTTGCAGTGTGGGAGGAAACCCACGCAAGTCATGGGGAGAACATACAAACTCTGTACAGACAAGCACCTATAGTTAGGATCGTGCCTGGGTTTCTGGCTGTGTAAGGCAGCATCTCTACTGCTGAACCACCGTGCCGTCCTAAATGTCAGAGGTAACATCTGTTGGAAGAGAACTTAATCTGAGGTTCATTTGTGCTCTCAAACGGGTCTAAATGATCCATGATGCTACTTCAAAGCAGAGGTGAGAGATAAGAACCCCCCCCCCCCCCCATCCTCCTCCAAAATCCTGCCCATTAACAGATCACTCTTTGTGATCTTACAGTGGACAAATTAATTGTTGAATATACTACACATTTTGTGATTATACTATATCTTATGTGTCACACCACTTCCATGGTATAGAGATTATGACGTAGGAAACTGAATTATCTCGTTAATTGGGATCTATTAAACCAGTTGGGTGGCAGATATGTTATAAATAGGTATTGTAGTAGAAAGATGTGTTTGCACCATGTCTTGTTTTCAATGTGCTTGATGGAAATTGTGCTCAGATGAGTTGCTAATGCGTATCGATATATGTTCACTTCAATTGCATCAGCTTTTGGTGGGGTGGGGGAGGGAAGATAAAGTTCTGTTCTGCCTGCTTCTCTCTACATGATAAGTTATTGGACCGAGTCTTAATTCCAGTGCTTCACATGTGAGTTTGAGCAAGTGAAAAATAGTTGGCTTTTTGATGCAATTGGTGGAATTAAATTGGCCTTTGTATCTCAAGCTTTAGCCTTGAAGCAATATATGTCAAGAGGCAAGGCACGAGATTGCAGATGCAAATTAAAGGAATTTATAAAAAAAACAGGTTATTATTGCTAGTCTTAAGGTGAAAAACTGTACTAAGTGAAGTAATATCTGCATGTAAAAGGGAAGCCTGGTCTTCGATGTCATCACCTTCCCTCATGGCTGGTCGCTGCTCGTTTGAATTTTTGTCTATCCAACAATACGCCGTGGAGCACTTGGACAATGATGGGGGAGTGGAGCTGTATGTTTCATTCACTCTGAAATTCCTTTCATTCCTGCACATCCTAATGCACGTAATCTCCCCAGATGAGTGAAGATTAGACGATACTGATCTCTATCACAGAACCAAGAAGTAGAATAAAACTGAAATCGGATCTTTCCACGTCCTGCAAGAACCAGAAGTAGAGACCTCTTTCTACCCAATCCCACTCAGCCAGATCTCTCAATACTTAGAAGTCCAGGTTTGCCAGAATAGCTGGACAGAACCTTGATAACTACAGGAGAGGTTGGGTATCAATGCAAAAGCCAGGAGAATCCTTGCTCCCGGCAGTCTGGCGAAGGGTTGTTCAGAAGCTTAGTGTTTGGTCGGGCCATCTTTTGAAATGGCAAATGCTGGCAGTTTGTTTGCCTGGCTAAATATTCTGCCACTGTTAATGTGTGGTGGGCATAGGCTTATACAGGTGATGCAACTCTGTTGGATATTCTGCATTGTGAAACTGCTGCAGTCTGTATTCTGTTGACTAAACTGAGCCTTCAATTCCTGGTTTATCAATAACCCAGGTTCTATTGATCTATTTCCAGTTTTGCAACTCATAGCAGGTTATATCATCGCATATTTAGTTAAGTTAAATGGGTGGCAAGTAAACCAGTCGGAAGAACAGGTACATTTGTTGTATCTGGTTGTTTGGATACTGGATACTGCTACTGTTACATCAAAACAATCTGCATTCATCGCCTTTGGTTTGCTCCATACAACTTGGAATGAAAGGTCTTAGTATAAGCTGCTGTGTATTAAACATAATCTAAACTGAACGAACATTTGAGTAGGAAGGAACTGCAGATGCTGTTCATTCAGAGCAGTATCTCTGCCTGCCTGAGTTACTCCAGCATTTTGTGTCTACTAACAAACACTTAACTGTTAGGTAGACATAAAAAGCTGGAGTAACTCTGCGGGTCAGACGGCATCGCTAGAGAAAATGAATAGGTGACATTTTGGGTAGAGACCCTTCTTCAGACTGAGAGTCAGGGGAAAGGGAAAGGAGAGACATGGATGGTGATATAGAGAGAGACTGTTAGGTTTTCTTTTTCCCCATTTTATTATTGCATATGAGGGCAAGTGGTGTGAGGAAATGTATTTTCTATCACCGGCCCAAACCACTGCCTCCCCAGTCCGTGCCCACTCCCTTTTAGTTAGGAGGTGAAAGTTGAAATGAATTAAGCTGAAATAAAACAATTTAAAAACTCGTGCCAAGTTTGCCGACCATGTAGAGAGGTTTCATATTAGTTGCACCATTTAGTATCAGTTGGAATCTTCATTAACAGATGTAACATGTAAGATAAAGTCATCTTAATTTTTCTTATTCTTTAAAATGCTGCGTAAATAGCGAATAATTGTATGTTTTTTATTGATTTCTAAGTAACTTTCCCCTGAGCAACATGTGTGCCAAGTTTACCTCCATTAATTCAATTGCAAGGGTACACATTTGAAAATACTGTAATTTGTCCATTGCACTGTAAGCATGCAAATTGCCAGCCTGTCGATTAGTGTTTTCCAGTAAACATCACTGAATATGATTTGATATATTTAAATGCATTTGTAAAACAATGGGTCAGAGGGTGGGGTTGGGATGTTTCATTATTCCAAAGCACGTGCTCAACATTTAACTGTCAGGCGATCTGTATCTGGTTATTGAGTATGAGCTCTAAGTTTATGCACTATGATCTAGAAAAGCTACCATCATGTAGATCCTTAATTGTGGTGAAAGAAGGACAGAGAGTATGACATTTGTTATTGTAAGCTTTGTAATTCAAGTAACAGTAAAAAAAAATGAATGATCTAATGTTCTTTGTTGTATTTACAGCTTATGTCCTCTTTAACTGAAGAAATGAGGCTAGGCCCAGATTTCCATGGAGTGCCTTGGGAGCCCATTTTAATAACTGCTGCTCTGGGAATCCTTACTTTCTTTATCTTTTTATGGCGAACCTGCCTTTCAGTAAGTGAGATTATTTTTCACATCCCCAAATTTAGAACTTTTACTCCGCACTGGTTGAATTATTATTTGATAGAAACTACTGACCTTAAAAAAAAATATATATTGTTTTGCTTCGGAGTTGTTTTTTCTGTAATGTTTCAAGTGGTTGAGTTTGTGGCACTATGTTGCAGCATTGATGATAGTGGTTTGTGGTCATGAGTAAGAATGCAGCAGCTGATGGTAACAATTTGTCTGTGGCAGTATTGAAACTGGAGTGCTTTTTATTGTGGAGGATGTTGGTTATTGTGGAGGATCCTTGGAAGTTCTGGTGAGCCACAATTTGTGAAACAACATAGATGCTGAACTAACAAGGCCATGTTGTTTTGCCATGCTTTGGTTATGGTTTATACAACTAACAGAAATTCAATTATTTTGTTTCAGGTGAAGAGCAGAATATATCAAAGTAAGTGTCCAACAAAGGCATTATTTTTCCTCAGCTTGCGTTGCAATGACTGCACATGAATAGAGATAATGAAGGCCTTTCTGTTGGGTTATAATCTGCTTTGTTGATCTTGTTTGCTGTTACTGAGTGGTGTTCCTTAACACTTTGCCATCTGAATGAAGAGCATTAGAAACAATTTAACTGGGGGGGGGTTAAAGAAATTTCAGGAAAATGATCCTGTGTTTATGATGTCTAGCATAAAGTGAAGGGGTAACTCAACCAGCCTTCCATTTGTGGGTCAAGGTTGGCTGCGGGAGGCATCCCCAGGGCACAAAGGTAGAACATATCCGAGTAAGGAGAGAGGCGATGATACTGGTGGAGTGGATGGAGCAGATGACTACGTTGGGCTTCTATGACCAGCTGCTGCTGGGACTTGGGCAATGGTGTCAAAACCTGCCGGCTCTTGCATATAGACTCAATTAGCTGTTTCTACGTATTCTCTACTTAACTTGTGTATGACAGTAATCATACTAACTGTATGCAAAATAAAATACACTGTACCTTGGTGCGCATGATAATAAAGAACTATTAAACCATCTCTGGAGGACAAGGTATAGGTGATGGTTCAGATCAGGACTTTTTTAGACATCCATGAGCTCCAGAGATGCAGCCTGACCTGTGGCGTTGCTCCAGCACTTTTATGTTCCACACTAGGTTGCAGTTCCTTGTATATCCAGTGCTGTGATTATCCTCAGTATATCAAAATAATTACGTTCTTGGTTGCTGCACCCAGCAGCACTGCTGAAGCCAGTTAAATCACTCATACTAGTTTAGACCCCTTAACTTTTGGGATATATGGGATTGGATTGGAGATCTGTTTGATTCTGCATAGCAGAGTGAATGTGGTCCACCATATTAGCCCAGGGCAGCACCTTTCACTTTTGGAGTGAACTTCGGTGTCCAAGTATTTCTCAGTTAATTGATTCTTTAAACCATATTGTCGCATAAATTATGTTGGCTGTGACATGTTTCCCTCTCTTCCCAGTCACTGAAAAACAGTTAGCTGAGAAAGTCAAGCAGCTTATTCAGGAAAAGTCGGAGGTTTTGGAGAAATTGTCCACTTATGAAAAGAAGGTACAGGTCAAATTTTCTGCAAAGCTTTATTGAAATTTTAAGTGTGTGTATTTATGTGGAAGATAACATGTTATGATGGGCTTGATAAACAATAACCTGCTCACAGATCGTGTAAAACCACTGTCTTGGGAGTTAGTTCCCCAGAGTTTGCATTTAAGTTTCCTTTGGTTTGAATGTTATTTGAATCTCCTCTTCTAAGCACATGTAGAACAATTCTGTGACATAAATGAAGAAAATCTAGAGGCAAAATCCGTGAAGGAAATGTTTGCACAGAGACATTTTGGATTCTTATTGATCTTTATGAATGTGTAGCGTGAGCGGCCCACTCCCTGGGTTGCAGATGGTCACTGGGTTTATGAAGTGTTCATGTTTTGTGTCCTCTTTCATTAGCTGCCCAGTAGATTTAGATGGTCACCTGTTCAATGGATATTAGCTTTCTTGGTCAAGCAATTGGAGCGTTGAAAATTGTGGGTCAATGCAGCTTTGTTTAATCACTTTAATTTAGAATCATAGTTGTACAGCACAGAAACATGCCCTTTAGTCCATCAAATTGATGCTAATGCTCCATTCCTTTCCATTTAGCTGCATTCATTCCTTAATGCTTGATAAGTGCTGCCCAACATGAGAGTTTAATAAATTCTTGGGAGAAGGTTGATGTGTTGATAACTAGCAATAAGAGTTATATTAAGAATTTGATTTGGATTTTAGCAGATTGAGAGTGTATAAAGGAAAATGATTCATTCAGACTATTTCTGTGGAAATTGGAAAAATGAGGGAGGAAGAAAATAACGTGAAAAAATTGAAAAGACAGTTTACCACAGAGGAGAGCAGAGAACCTACATGCGAGAGCAGGAATGTTAATCACACAGTGGACAGATAGGGCTGCTTCCTTGCCGTTCCAGCAATCTGGGTTCAATCCTGACCCCATGTGAAGTTTGCACATTGTTGTTATCCCTCTGACTGCATGGGTTTCCCCTGTGTTTTCCTTTTCCCCCCTCTAATCCCAATGAGGGGCGGGTGGATAGGTTAATTGGCCATTGCAAATTGCCCCAGAGTGTGGGTGAGTGGTGGAATTTGGGAGAAGTTGAGGAGAACATGGGGAGAATGTAAATGGCATTCATGCAAATTGATGGTTGATGGTTAGTGCAGACTCAGTGGGCTAATGGTACTATTTCTGTTGTGTCAGCAATAATTTCCTTCTATCCTACGAACATTTGAGAAATGTTCAAAGCACCGATATGGATGGGGAAATGATCCCAAATGGACCGTGTGAGCATTATATCACAATTGTACATTTCATCTTGTATTTTAAAATGTACATTCTTTTTCTTTCCTCTCTCTCTCTCTCTCTTCACCACCTTGAACAACTTAGTTGGAGGAAGCCAAAATCCTTATGGATGAGGCCCAGAATGTGAAATCCACAGCTTCTGTTGAGACTAAGGAACTTGAGGTGAGCGAGGTAGTATCATACAATGTGTGGCATTGGTTAATTGATATTCTTTGCATAAACATAACGATTTCTCTGTACCCTAAGGAATCATGCCGGGAGCTAGAACAGGTGAATCTTCATTTGGAGACCCGAGTGAAAAATCTGCAGGCATCACTAGAAAAAGAGAAGGAAGAGAATACAAAACAGCAGACTATGGTAAGGAAATGATGGATTATGTTTGAAAAGAGGTGCTTGGAATTATTTTCTCAGTGTGCTGGAAGTAGCAAGGGATTGTATGTGGGACAGGAGAGGAATTTCAGATGTGTGCAGACTGGACCAACATGTCTTGATTCAAGAAAGAAAAAAGCAGAGTTGCATCAGAATCTAGAAAATAAATTGGGATAACCGGAATATGTTCCAGAAGGGGATGACCTCACCAGCATGAAGCTGATTGGAATTCAGTTGAAAACATTTATTATGAGAAGCATCTAGAAATTGATGATATCAGCTAATATCATCAAGGACTCGTGTCACCCTGGCTCTGCACTCATCATGCCGCTACCAATTGGGGACAATGTACAGGAGCCAGAGAACTATTACCTGCAGGTTTTTTCCATAAACCATCAGAGCCATGAACCACACTGCACAACCCTGACTACCATCTCACCTCAGCACTGAATACTATGGACTTTGTCTAAGGCTGCATTACGCACTTCAGCTTGAACCATTATCGTCTGGTTATAGCATTACGAATCAATATACAAAAAAACAATAATACAATTAATGCAATTATAATAAATACAGCAAATATACAATAAACATCAATGCAATAAATTATGTGATGCAAATGTGCCTATAAAGCTATAGCAAGTAAGTTTCATTGAAAAGGACACAGTGCTGGAGTAACTCAGCTCGTCAGGCAGCATCTGTGGAGAACATGGTTAGGTAATGTATTAGGTCAGGTCCCTTCTCCAGAGATGCTGCCTGACTCGCTGAGTTATTCCAGCATTTTATGTCCTTTTGTGTTAAACTTGCATCTACAGTTCCATTACTTTACTTTAGACTTTAGAGATAGTCACCACCATCCCTGGCAATATGTTCCAGGCAACCACCACACTCTGGATAAAATCAAAACATACCCTGTGCATTTCCTTTAAACGTTTCCCCTCTTACCTTAAACCATACCCACTAGTCTTTAACAATTCCATCCTGGGAATGAAAGGTTCTGACTGTCCACCCTAACTAGCCCTTCCTCAAACCATTGGCATCACCAATTCTTTCTCTGTTACATTGACAACTGCTTCAGGGAAGCCTCCTGAATCCATGAGGAACTCGTTGATTTCATCAAATTTCCTACTAACTTCCAGCTGGCAGTTGGAGTATCTGACACCTCTCTCCCCTTTCTCAATATCTATCTCTCGCCATCACAGGCAACAAACTATTGACAAATAGCTACTACAAACCCACTGACCCACAGCTACCTTGACAACTCTTTCTCCCACCATGCCTCACACGAGGACATCATCCTTTACTCTCAATTTCTATGGATCTGCCCCATCTGCTTCCAAGATGTGGCTTTCCATTTAGGACTTTTGAGATGTCCTATATCTTCAGTAAACGTGGCTTTCCCTGTCTACACACCTCCCCCAACTATTGTGAATGGATCCCTCACCCGTGTCTGCTTTATGTCCCACAGTTCTGCTCTCGCTCCCCCTTCCTCCAGACAGAACAAAGATAGAATACCCCCGTTCCTCACCTTTCATTCCACCAGCCTCCGCATCCAACACACCATTCATCAACACAGACACCACCTTCAATGTGATCCCACCACTAATCACAACTTCCTGCTCCCGTCCCTATATTTATGTTTCAGAGAGATCACTCTCTCCGCAACTCTTTTAGCCACTCATCCCTTCCCAACCAAACTATCCGATAATGTTACTAATATAACACTAAAAGTTAGAACCAGCATTTTGATGCTAGAGTATCTGTAAAATTCAAACATGGTCACTAATTCTCAAGATGCATTGCTGTTGATAGATCAACAACACCTTTTTTTTGCATTTAATTTTTCTCCCTTTTTCTTTTTGACCACTCCAGATTGTAGATACTCAAAAATCTGTGAAAAAATTGCAGAAGGTTATTTCGGCTCATTTAACTGATCTGACACAGGTAAGACAGCCTTAAGTTTTTAAAAAAACTACGTGGACAAATGTGACCTGCATGGATTGTACTGAACATTGTGGCTATGTAATGTGGATTAACGGCACAGTACACCATCACAGCCATGCGATCTGGATAGTTCTTTGACTGGGATTTCCTAAATGCATGATCTATATTCCAAGAAAGTCAAGGGCAGCTGATGCACTGCCACCTGCTGGCTTCCCTCCAAAGCGCACACCATTCTGATTTGAAAATGTATTGCCGTTGCTTCATTCTTGTACATCCAAATCCTAGAGCTCTCAACCAAAAGCATTGTGTGTGTGTGTACCTTCATACACAATAGCAGCTCACCAGCATCTTCTCAAGGGTCACTGCGGTTGGGTAATAAATGCAGACCTTGGTAGCAGTATCAGACCCGAAAAATATACAAACATAGAAATCAAACCTCTGTCAATCCCACAGTAGCTCAGTTCTGTACTCAGTATCAGCAAGAAAAGTCATGCAAAGACTTGGAGGTTGTAACCTAATGGAGGAACTAACCAGCATGGCCAATATGAATTTCACCTTGGGCCTGTTCCAGTCCCCAGGGTTTGTCATTGTCTCCAAGAGACTTCATTTTGCCAAAGTGACAGTCATTACCTAACTTTGATGTGTATCCGTTTAGGTTCAGGAAGACCTTTGTGCTACCAAAGCAAATGAAGAGAAACTGCAAACAGATCTCCAGTCTGTGATTGAAAAAAATGCTAGGCTTAAGCAGAGCAAAAGTCAGGTGAGTGTTCCCTTTGCTCTAAGTAGGTATGTTACAAAACCTACCTTGAGCAGAGCTGCAGTTCTGCCGCTCCCCGTGTGCGCGACTTTGGCGCCTTTCAGAGGGGGGACGGGCTTAAAGTGCCGTTTTTCCACAGGCAGGAAAAATGGATGAATGTTGGGCGATTTCGTTGCGGAAGAAAAATCGCTCCGACATTTCATGAATGAAGGTATTTTTAAATTACTCTAAATTATTTGTTAACTAGAGTAATTTAAAAATCACCTTCAAAAGCCATGGGAACTGCCAACCGGAAGGATTTTGCGTAGGGGAGAAAAAAAGGTAAATAGTTTATTTTTATATTAAAAGTTGGTTTTTCGGGAGGCTTTAATAATATTTTCACGTTGCGAAATGGGGTCCAAAAAAAATGTATGAACAAACAGTATTTTTCCTCCCGACTTTACCCCTAACCGCAACGTTCCAATCCACCGCATTCCACTAAAACCCACTCGCTAGTTGATTTAAATGGCCATTAATTTACAGGAATCAAACACTAAATTCCTTCTATTTCGCCCAGAAATTCATGAAAATGAGATTTAAAAATTATGTTATATTGTGGATTATTGTGTGAATGTTATTTGGACACTTAGGCAATTAAAAAAAAAGTTGATCTTTTCTTAAGAAATGGATAGATGTTTAGATCTCATTCAATTTTGTAATTAGCTACAATTAGATAACTAACTAATTATATGCTTTAATTTCAGGTCATCCAAGTAAGATTGTTTCATATTTATTTCAGAATGCTTCAATCTATAATAAGTGAAAATTTCATTGAGTTCTCTTAATTTTTAAGAAAGTTATGGGCTTTTAACTGATCCAGATCACAGCTTTTGAGTTAAGTCAATTGAAAGGCAATGGGGAACAAAATGCTAATTTCCGAGTATGAAAATGGCCATAACTTTCTTAATACTGAAGATATGAAAGTGAATTAGGTGTCAAATTAAACTTCTTTTTATGCTTTATCTGATGGGATAAATTGCAGACTTGATTTTTAAAATCTCAAAATTTTGTAACATTGCTACTCTAAGCAGCCAAACTGAAGTGATCCAAGGTTATTAACAAAGGCTTCATTTTGTGGGTTTGCAGCTGCTGAAAGAGGCAGAAGGCTGGAGCGAACGACACAGTGAACTTAATGAGCAAATTAAGCTCTGCCAGAAAGCACAGAGAGACCTCGAGGAAACCCTGGCTTACAAGGACAATGAAATTGAGGTACACTGAGAAAGCTTTAGAATTGGTTCATTCTCTTCACTGTATCGTCGGAAGTATTTTATGTTATCAATTAATGGCAAATGGATCAAGTACTTTTATGCATGACAACTAGAGGTCGAAAAGTAGTGGTTGACTGGTCTTCTGGAATTTTTTGAGGATGTAACAAGTAGAATGGATAAGGGAGTGCCAGTGGATGTGGTATATCTGGACTTTCAAAAAACCTTTGACCAGGTCCCATACAAGAGATTAGTGTGCAAAATTAGAGCACATGGTATTGGGGGTAGAGTATTGACATGGATAGGGAACTGGTCGGCACACGGGAAGCAAAGAATAGGAATTAATGGGTCCTTTTCAGAATGGCAGGCAGTGACTAGTGGGGTGTTGCAAGGCTCGGTACTGGGACCCCAGTTATTTGCAATATATACGATTTAGACGAGGGAATTAAATATGACATCTCCCAAGTTTGCGGATGACAAAAAAGCTGGGTGGCAGTGTGAGCTGCGATGAGGATGCTATGAGGCTGCAGGGTGACTTGGATAGGTTGGGTGAGTGGGCAGATGCATGGCAGATACAGTATATTATGGATAAATGTGAGCTTATCCACTTTGGTGGCAAGAACAGGAGGGCAGATTATTATCTGAATGGTGTAGGAAAGAACTGCAGATGCCGGTTACAAAATGCTGAAGTAACTCAGCGGGACAGGCAGCATCTCTGGAGCGAAGGAATGGGTGACGTTTCGGGTCGAGACCCTTCTTCAGACTAATGTCAGGGGAGTGGGTGGGACAGAGATAGAATGTAGTCGGGGACACTAAGACTGGTGGGAAAACTGGGAAGGGGGAGGGGATAGAGAGAGAGGGAAAGCAAGGGCTATTTGAAGTCAGAGAAGTAAATGTTCATACCGCTGGTTCAGGCCCAGGACAGAAAGGTCCGATTGAGAATGGAAGGGGGAGTTAAAATGCTGAGCAACCGGGAGATTAAGGTTAAGGCGGACTTAGCAGAGGTGTTCAGCGGAACGATCGCTGAACCTGCACTTGGTCTCGCCGATGTACATAAGTTGACACCTGGTAGTGATTTGTTTTTATTTTAAATAGATGTATACTGTATTAAGAAGATGTAGATGGAAAGGTGAGGTTCCTGCTTTGAAGTTCTGAGAAAGAGCTGAGGTGCAGGTCTGATTTGAAAACACCTTGTGAGTGCTAAAATTAAATACAGGCATCAAATTCTTTATTTGATTTTGCTCCTCTTCGCCCTTCTGTATCATCTTATTTTCAGCTCTTTCACTGATGCAACATGTTGAAAACCATGAGCTAGATTTGAAAGAACAGTCTGAGTCGAGTTTTCACAATTATTCTTTACTGAAAAGTGCAATGAATGTGAAGATTAGTAGCAAATGTTTTATTTCAGCAAAAACAAATGGATTATTCTTGTAGAATCATGGAATCGCAGAACCAGACTGATTCCTGGGATGGCAGGACTTCCATATGAAGAAAGACTGGATAGATTCGGCTTGTACTCGCTGGAATTTAGGAGATTTAGGGGGGGATCTTATAGAGACTTACAAAATTCTTAAGGGGTTGGACAGGCTAGATGCAGGAAGATTGTTCCCGATGTTGAGGAACTCCAGAACAAGGGGTCACAGTTTAAGGATAAGGGGGAAGTCTTTTAGGACCGAGATGAGAAAATCATTTTTCACACTGAGAGTGGTGAATCTGTGGAATTCTCTGCCACAGAAGGTAGTTGAGGCCAGTTCATTGGCTATATTTAAGAGGGAGTTAGATGTGGCCCTTGTGGCTGAAGGGATCAGCGGGTATGGAGAGAAGGCAGGTACAGGATACTGAGTTGGATGATCAGCCATGATCATATTGAATGGCGGAGCAGGCTCGAATGCCTACTCCCCCTATTTTCTATGATTCTATGAATGTGGAAACAGGCCCTTCGACCCAACTCATCCATACCCACCCACATTTATGCCTGAACCAGTCCCAATTACATGCATTTAGTCTGCATCCCACAAAAACTTTTCTATCCATAAACAAATCCAAATGTATTTTTAAAGTGGCCATTGTACCCACCTATACCACCTCCTCCAGCTCGTTCCATATATCCACCATCCTCTGTGTGGAAAAACCTGGCTCTTGGATCCCCTTTATGTCCTTCTACTCTCACCTTAAAATCTGTAAACCTTTTTGCCTTCCATATTTTAAGTGGTCTTTCGTTGTCCATCTTCTACATTCCAAATGTTGACATCACTGTCATCGTCCGTCCTAAAAAAGACTCAAGCTTCCAGCGACAATCAGTGGGAGCCATGAAGATGAGAATTATTGAAATGATGCTCGACCTGAATTGGATAGAATGGATTGAAGAGTTGGGATAGTGGGCGAGTCAGGGAGGGAGGATATAGTTAGCATTTTGGATGAACTTGTTTCCAGTGAGTTGAAGGTGGAACGGCATTGCAGTGGCAAAATTTGGCACATACTAAAAATCTCTGAGAAATGTGGACTGTTTGTCTCTTCAGATTTTATCTGTTGCTAATTGGAGTATTTTTAATAAGAATATGTGAAACTGTGGGAACAAAAGTGGATGAGCAGTTTATCACAGTTTCTGCAGGTGTCGTGGGGCGATGGTGGAAATAAATGGAATGGAATAGGAATGGAAGCTCAACTAATGAAGGCTAATGAAGGTGTCTCAACAAGAAATGCCAAATATCCATTTCCCTCCACAGGTGCTTGCCTGAGCCACCAAGTTCCTCTAGCAATTTGTTTTGTGCTCTAGAATTAGGCAGAAACCGTGACGATATGTAGGAATGTTGGGCTGAATTGCCAGTTTATCTGCTAAAAATAGCATGAAATCCCAGTCATTTTGTTGCTTCTGAGCAAGTGAGGGAAATGTGCCATGAAGCCATTCTTAGAAAGCATTTCCCATGGGAATCTTGCATTTAAGTGTTTTTTACCCTAATAGGCTGGTGAGAATGTGTCTTCAGCTCATCTTTTAGGAATCTAAATCTCTGTTGTGGTGTAACCTGACTCATTCATGTCCAATGTCCAGGTGCTGAGCGACTGTGTGATGCAGCTTAGGCAGCTCGACACAGAGTGTGACGATGAAGATAACGGATGGGATAAGGAGGTGCATGGTGAGGTAGCTAATGGTGAGCTGCCAGGTAAAACTAATGCAATCAAACCAGATCACTTGACAAACAGGATGTGAATATTAATACCACTGCAAAATATTCCATTAACACAGAATTTGATAATTAAATATGTTTAAACAAGTCAACAGTATTGACTTGGGGCCTGCAATCACACTATTTAATGATGTGCCAGAACGCAATTTATATTTGTGTAGCATCTTTCATGTGGTAAAATATCTCCAACCCTTCACAGAAAAAAAATAACAGCGTGCTACATCACATAAAATCTGCCATTTGAATTAAAGTTTGTTCAAAGACTGAGGATTTAGATTTTGAACTGTGGGCTGTAGGGATGTTTGGAGTTTCCCAATCACAAGAGCTAACAAACTGATGGGATTGTGCAGCAACATAAATTACTGATGCCAAGGTGCCAAAGTTGCTGTGGTAATGAGGTTTGTGATGCTGGTGAAGGTTACAGAGAAGAGAGTGGCAGTAAAGCCTTGGAGGTATTTGTACATCTGGATGAAAGTGTTACATGGTGGCATTATTGAATCAGGTTATGGCTTTTATATGTTAAAAAAATGGGAAGCAGGAAGCCTAAACTAGACCTCGCTAATCTTGGGCTCGAAGGAGATCAATTGCACACAATTTGCGCCGGTCCACTAGTTATCTAGGAAACCCAATGGCAATGCATTTGTTAATACGGAGAGATCTCGGGTTGATATTTGTTGCACAGAAGCCAAATCAGAATACTATTTCCATGAAATAGTTTACCACTTTTAGAACTGCATACTGCAATGTAGACCTTTGGATATTTGGCCAACGGCTCACATGTGCAAGCCTCTCCTTTCAAAACTGTCGTCAGAGTAACCCATCTGATTCAGCAACTTGTTTTAGTGAAAGGAAGTTGTCATTCTTGCTCCCATCTGCCCTATGATTTGGTGTAATCTTACATTAGTGGCCAATTGATGTATGAGATAGCAGAAAGAATAGGGGACTTGAATATTTCAGGCTTTTGCGATTTACTATGGTGGTGGATTGATCAAAATCTAAACTATGCATTCTGTTCTGCCTGTGGATACCGTTTATCCCTTGGTTATCAATATTTATTATACCTCTTACTTAAAATATGCAGACGGCTTCAGTTGAGGTATATTCAGTTCAAAGACTGGGATACAGGTGGTGGCATTCTGAGAGAATGGTAATCAATTGTTGGAAGATTCGTCCACAAAAGGAAATACACTCTCATCTTGTCAAAACTCTTGGGAGTCAAGTCACTCCTTGGTTTTCTAAACACCAGCAGATACAAGATGAGCTTGTTCAATTTTTACTCATAAGATAACTCACCCATTCCTGTGGCACACCACCTGTTTCATCTTGTCAATGAGATAAAGATATGCTTGCTTTGTTTCCACTTGGCCACCCAGTCTTCCATCCATGTTAACACTACATCCTCAAGCCTGAAAACAGATAAAATAATTGTTGTTGTTTTTGTGGATTTTATGGATTTTTTCACAGATGGGAATGCATTCCCATGATACAATACAATACAGTTTATTGTCATTTGAACCTCATTGAGGTTCAAACAAAATTTAGTTTCTGCAGTCATACAAACAAGAAAAGAACCAAGACACAACACAATTTACACAAACCACCATCACAGTGAATCTCCTCCCCACTGTGATGGAAGGCAAAGTCGTATCTCTCACCTGCACTCCCCATTCTCCTCCCGATGTCAGAGTCAAAGCCCCCGGCGGGCGATGGTAAATAAGTCCCGCGGCCATTCAGGCCGCGCTGGGCGATGCAAGGCCCCACTCCGGGTCTTGATGTTAGAGCCCCCGGCGGGTGCTAGCAAGTCCCGCGGCCATTAAGGCCCCGCTCCAGGTCATTTTCAACCCCGCAACTCGGGCGGGAGAAGTTGCCGCCACAGGAGCTCCGAAAACCGGTCTCCCACCAGGGACCCACGAGCTCCCGGTGTTACCGTCCACCTGCCTGCAGCTGGAGTCTCCGAATCTGCGAGGTCGGGCAGCAGCAGCGCGCCACCACAGCTCCTCCCGTTTGTAACTCGGCCAGCTCCACGACGGTGAGTAGCCCGCAGCTCCGCGACTGGAGCCCCAGGTCTGGTTGGAGGCCGCTCCATGGTGCTAGGCCCCAACGGCAATGGAGACCCGACAGAGGAAAGGTCAGGTCCTCCGTACAGGGAAAAGATTTTAAAAGTTTCCCCCAACCCGCCCCCCCACACCCCCACACATATCCAGCTAAAAAAAAAACACTAACTCCCTTCAAACGAGACAAAAAATAAAAAAAGACAGACAGACTGCAGAGGCTGTTGCGATGAGAGTCACGCTGCCCACCGGAACATGATGGTTATGGTCATTCTTATGTAATTTATAGCATCCAAAATGTGCTCAAAAGTTTGAAGGAAATTGGTTTATTAAATGCTCTCAATGTTTTGTTTATGGTTTTTACTCTTTGAAATATTTATTGTAGATAAAAACAAGAAGACAAAGATGAAGATACAACAAATGATGGATGTTTCAAGGGTGAGATGAAGGAAAAATGTATTTGACTGAGTATCATTTGATTGTTTGATGTACAGGAATGTAATTTTCACTTGAACCTTATTTTTAAGGTAAAAACTACCTTGAAGATCATTGAAGAGGAAAAGGATCATTTCCAGGCCAAGCTGACAGATGAAGTAAAAGCAAGGCGAGAACTGGAGGGTAAGATGAGTTTTAGTTTTGTGTGAATAGATGGAGATCCGCCTTTCCAGGCAATAAGTTGATGTTTAGTTTAAAGGAAGCGGGCCCTTTGGTCCACGGAGTCGCTGCCGTCCAGTGATCTCCATACACTAGCAATATCCTACACGCTAGGGACAATTTACAATATTTACCGAAGCCAATTAACCTGCAAACCTGTACGTCTTTGTAGTGTGGAAACCAACCAAAGCACCCAGAGAAAACCCACGGGGTCACGGTGAGAACGTACAAACTCCATTCAGATAGCACCTATAGTCAGGATCGAACCTGGTCTCTGGTGCTGCAAGACAGCAACTCTACCCGCTGTGCCACTGTTTGATGAACATTTGCTTTCTCATTGGATAAAGGCTGTTTTATAAACTGGCAGAGTGGAGGTCTATATTTTTCACTTCCTAATTCGCCTATCGTTGATGCAGAGCTGCCTAGACAAGTATTTATTTCCTATTTTATTCATGGGTTTCTTGCCATTTGTTTCTGCAGTTCAGAAGAGTTAGTTTCATGGTGAAAAAAGGGAAAGTAGAAGTATGCTACAGAATATCTCTGATTTTTAGTCACTTTTTTGAAGCTTGGGCTGCATCATTCCATTAGTTATAGCGAGTCATAGAGTCAGTCATACAGTGTGGAAAAATGCCCAACTTGCCCATACCGGCCAACATGTCCCAGCTATATTAGTCCCACCTGCATGCGTTTGACCCATATCCGGCCAAACCTGTCCTATTCATGTACCTGTCTAACTGTTTCTTAACATTGGGATAGTCCCTGCCTCAACTATCTCCTCTGGCAGCTGGTTCCATACACCCACCACCCTTTGTATGGAAAAAGTTACCCCTCAGATACCTTAAAAAATAAATAAATAAATAAATATTTTTATTTAATGGAGGTAAATACATCAGTGTACATCACATATATATTGTTACAATCATTGTACCCCGTAATTTTATGGCTTTTAAATAAAGAGAATAGAAACAAAGAGAGTGAAGTAGGTGAAAAGAGTTGTGAAAGTGAAAGAGCGTGCCAAAGGGGAGGAAAAAAAACCCTTGGTCAAAGAGTTAGTGAAAGGGGATTAAGAGATAGACCCTAGAAAAGACAAAGCAAAAATAGAGAGGGAAAAAAAGCCAGTTACTATATTATATATATCACGCAAATGGAATTTACCAACTCGATAGTTTTTCATCACCCTTTACTAAGGCCCAAGGTATCTTTGTAGCAATTCTATAAATGCAGACCATGTCTGATAGAAACAATCTGATTTTCCTGCCAGGCGGAGTCTCATATCTTCCAGGTGTAGTGTTTCAAACATAGTTGAAATCCACATATTTATTGTTGGTATAGGGGCATTTTTCCAGAATGTTAATATTAGATTCCTATTAAATTTTTACCCCTTTACCTTAAACCTATGTCCTCTGGTCCTCGAGTTCTCTACTCGTGGCAGGCGACTCTGTGCATCTACACGACCTATTCCTCTCTTGATTTTATACACCTCTATATGATCATCCCCTCATCCTCCTGCACTCCAAGGAATAGAGTCCCAGCAAAAGGAAATTATAGACGCAGATATAACCATGACTTTCCAAAGATATTATGGCTAGGAAGAGTTTGGAGAGCTATGGATGAAATGCAGGTGAATAGAACAAGCCTAGTAGGCCAGCTTGTTCGGCATGGACAGGATGGGCCATAGGGCCTGTTTCCATTCTGCATAGCTTTATGATGCTAGATTGGCAGTGCGTTCTCTCATGACCTCCATCTAGTCTGTTCTACATTGTTAAATATATGGCATAGACATTACCCTTCCTATCATGTGTTTCCTAAGAAGAGCAGAAAAAAAAACAATATCCCCAGAGCATTTGGAGTTGGTGGGGAGGGTAAAAGAAAAATCTTGGAAAATATTCTTTGGTCAACTTTGGTGATCAATGTTACCCCAGATTCTCTCACAACCCTTATTGAGAACCTGATAGAGCTTTGGCATCGCAGGCCAGAGACCCGGCTTCCATCCTGACCTCGGGTGGTGTCTGTGCGGAGTTTGCATGTTCCCCGGTTTCCTCCCACGACGCAAAGACGTGTGGGTTTGTAGGTTAATTGGTCACTGTAGATTGCCCTTAATGTGCAGGGAGTGGAAAAGTGGGAGAACATGAAACCAGTGTGAACGGGTTGGCGTGGACTTGTTGGGCCGGAAGACCTGTTTCCATGCTGTAACACTAAACTAAACCATAGATCTGTTTGAAAAGACTAGCATTGTGGAAGAGTAAGAAATATTAACTGACCACAAAAAAACTTTTATGTTCATTTATTCCTTACATAGAGCAAATTAAACAGCTTGAACACAACGTCGCAGCCAATGCCACAGAAAAGTCAAAGCTTGAGAATGAATTTAAAACAATGCAGCAGAAGTTGGAAATCCTGACAGAGCTCTACCACCAGAAGGAGATGGCCCTGCAGAAGTAAGGCAGCATTGTACCTGGGATTGGGGGGAAGTGGGAATATCAGGCAAAGAAAGTATCAGGAAGAAATAGAGCAGCTGGAGTAATTCAGCACGTCAGGCTGTGGAGGGGAATGGACAGTCAACGTTTCGGGTCAGGACCCTTCATCTAGACTGAAAGAGTGGAGGGATAAATAGCCATAATAGAGGTTGGGGCTGGAGCAAGAGCTAGCAAGCGATAAATACCAGTGCCAGTATGGTCAATTGGGTTGCATCCAAATTTGGTGTGTACACGATTGCTGGGTGGGCTACACACTTTACGGTATGCCCCTTATTTAATGTGGTGGTTCAATGCCACTGAATGGCAGAGCCACATTGCTGTGGATCACAGTGGCAAGATCGTGTAAGAATGGCAAATAGAAGCAGATTCACAACATTTTAACTCGAGATGGAAGGTGTGAGGATTTGTAATCATGATCTCTGTGCTGTCCGTCCTAAGGAGTTAGTGAGACCATGCATTCTTCTCGAAGGCTACATGTATGGATATTTAGACAATACTAACCTTGCTGTTGATGTTGCCTGAGTTGGCTTGGTGGGGCATTCAGTCCTAGACAGTAAGGACATAAGGGATGGAAGTAGCAGGAAGCTGCTCAGCTCTTCCTGCTGCTTCACCCAGTTCAGTAAGGTGATGATTCTTTCAGTTCCTCATTCATTACAATGCTTCAGACTGCAAGTTGTTATCAAGATTTTCAGCAATCTATGTTTGTGTTGATATCAGTTACTTGTTCTTTGTTCGGGTTGCTGATGATATTCATTAAATGAAGTGTTAGAAATTGACTGCTTAATTGATTGCCCTCTTCCATTGATAGGAAGCTGACACAAGAAGAGTGTCAGCGTCAAGAGAAGGAGCTGAAGCTAACTGTGGCTGATGAGAAAGCGCTTCAGGCACACAAGGAAGTGAAAATGTACAAGTGAGTGGCTCTATGGTTTCAGGTTATTCGTGTGGAGAGCGTGCATTAAAAAGAAGAGATCTCATTTACTTGTTTCCATGACTCAGCAATTTCCTTACATATATATATAGCAGCCAATTAAATATATTTTTTAATCTGGTCAGTGTTGTGTCTTGCCAACTTGTCCAAACAGCAATGTGGCAATGACCAGACTGTCTTTTGATGGTAGTTGAGAGGTGATGTTGGAGAATCCCCTCGTGTCTCCTCAAATCTTCTACGTCCATTTGGGTGGGCAGTCTGGCCCGTTGATTTTAAGATCTCGTCCAAAAGATGAGACCTTCAACCAATGCAGCCATAATGCGATCACTGTTCAAATCTCTGGTGTGGAGGCAACATCCACATCAAAGCCTGCAGCCTTTGACAGCAAGAACTGCCTGGTATCAAATAGTTCTTCACACATATTTTATACCATGCGTAATCTGACGACATGCAGCCTCTGTTTAGATTGAAACTTTTTCTCTAGCCCTTGCAATTCTCAGCACTGCTTTGTGTCACCTGCATTATATAACCCAGTAGATTAGATAAGTAACCCAGATTTTGACGATAGACCATTGCACATGGGATTGGTCTCATTGTCTTATCTCAAAATTCATATATGAAACCTGTTCTGCTAATATGCAGATCTGGTCACACGGTTATAGGGAGGATATCATTAAGCTAGAAAGGATGCCAAACAGATTCACTGGGATGTTACTGGAACTGGAGGGCTTGAGTTGCAAGGACTGGATAATCTTGGTCTTCTCCCCTGGAGCCTCTGGGAGAATCTGGAATGATCTTTATAGAAGTATTTAAAATCATGATGGGCATAGATAAGATGAATGGTCACAATTCCTTTTGCAGGATATGAGTTGGAAGCTAGATGTAGATTTAAGATGAAAGGAAAAAATGTAAAGACCTATGGTAAAACTTTATTCACACGGAAGGTGTTGAGCATGTGAAACAAGCTGCTAGAAGAAGTGGTGGAGGCGAATTCAGTTGCAATGTTTAAAAGACATTTGGGGCAGGTGCATGGATTGGAGGTTTTGGAGCCATATATGGGAAATTGCAGATAAATAGAACTAGTTCAAATGGGCAACTTGGTTAGCAAAAGTGGTTTCGGATGTGGACCCTTCAGAGGAAGGTTCCCGAACCAAAACGTTACCTATCCTTTTTCTCCAGAGATGCTGCCTGACCCGCTGAGTTACTCTCGCACTTAGTGTATCTTTGGTTAGCATGGATGAAATGGGCCAAACGACCTGTTTCCATGCTACGTAACACTGGCTGTATGACTCGTTCTTGCTTTTTATGGATTCAACTAAGAACATTTTCAGTCAGTTAATAACAATTATTTCCCGTGGGCGCCGCCTGCCGTTTTTTGCAGCAGTCTTCTGATTTGGTCGGACAAAACTAGCTGCAAGAAAATCTCGCAATATCTTTGTTACAACATTTTGCACTACTCTGGTTTATTTTCTAATCTACAGTCCTTGTTAATTCTCTTTTTAACTTATTAGGCAAAGAATTCAAGAAATGGAGGAAGAGCTCCAGAAGACTGAGAGATCGTTCAAGAATCAGGTAGCTGGGCAGGGTTATATGATGCATTGTTATATGATGCTCAATAATATATTTTGGGTTTGAAAGTGTTAGGGAAGTTGTAATAATTGATGTAGGATGAATATTGTAACAAACGTGGCGGGCAATGGCACTTCCAAGAAAGAGTCTTAACTCCCTGGCTGTGGTGCTACCTACCACTGTTCCAGAATCTCCCTCTACCAACATCCGGGGGGGGGGTGTCACCATTGACCAGATAATACAAGTACCGTGGCTACAAAACAGGTCAGGACACGAGAAGCATGTGGTCAATTATTTCATATCCTGATGTTCCAAACCCTGATCGCCATCCGCAAGGCACAAGTCAGGAGTGGGATGGAATATTCTCCACTTGTCTGGATGAGTGCATCTCCAAAAGCACTCAAAGTGCAGAACCAAAAGGATAAAGCAGCCTGTTTTATGGACACCGCATTCACCACTCTAACTATTTGTTCTCACGACCAACACACAGGCTACAAAGTGCATTGCAGTTACCAGCCCAGGGTACTGTGACAGCACCTCTCTAGTCTGTAGTTCCTACTACCAGGAAAAACAAGGATTTGAGGTGCATCAAAACACCACCTAATGTTCCCCTCCAAGTTTCTCTCCATACTGAAATGCATTGCTATCCCTTTGTTGGCGCTGGGTCTAATCTTGAAACTTCCTAACCACACTTCGGGGGCACTTCCACCAGAAGTACTCCACGGCTCAAGAAGGAATCCAGTATCTCCTCCTTGAGGGCATTTATGAACAGGCAGTGTTAAGAATAAGGGGTAGGCCATTTAAGACTCAGATGAGGAAAAACGTTTTCACCCAGAGTTGTGAATCTGGAATTCTCTGCCACAGAAGGCAGGAGGCCAATTCACTGGATGTTTTTAAGAGAGAGTTAGATTTAGCTCTTAGGGCAAACAGAATGAAGGGATATGGGGGAAAAAGCAGGAACGGGGTACTGATTTTGGATGAACAGCCATGATCATATTGAATGCGCGGTGCTTGCTCAAAGGGCCAAATGGCCTACTCCCGCACCTATTTTTCTAAGTTTCTATGTTGCTACTTGCTGCGCATGTGAGAGAATAAGTGTGGACGTCACAGGAAAATAGGTGGAGGGCAGGACTGATGGAATGCTCTGAGAGCTGGCCAAGTGGCTCCTATGTTGAGAGAACGCGAATGGAAAACGGAAATGACCATAGCACAGTGGTGACAATTAAAGACCATACCAGGGTGGTATGAGATATGCATCAGCTGGCAGCATGGGTATAAATGAGGTATGGGAGATGTTCTTGTAAAGGCACTGGTCCTTTGGGCAATTGGCCAAGAAAGAGAGAGAATTGGAGCGGGTTGGAGGAAAATATGAACCATTGACTTTGGATTTGGAAGTTGGACAGACAATTACCAACCTGGCCCCTTTCTCCAGAAGGGGGAAAGCAGATAAACTATGGATTGGTCAGCTTTGTGCAAGCGGTGAGCATGTTGCACGAAGCTGCACACTATAATTGAAATGAATACTGACCTGTGTGTGATGAGCCCATCAAGAAGAATCTCTTTAGGTTTATGGAAGGCAAGTGGTATCAGTCACTGTTTACTTGAGGAAATGGGCAAAAGTATTGACTTGAGAGTTTCTTGCCATCCAACTAACGGCAGCTCTGCTGAATATCCAGTGGTAGAGCTGGCTTGCCAATCCTTCCTTGGTCTGGGAAACTAATAGAAATTAATGAGTTAGGAACGTTTCTCCTCTTTATGTATTGAACCCTAAAATGGATGCAAGAGATGATTCAATTTCTTCGCTTGGCATGTTAATCAGGTAAATGTTTTGTTTTTCAGGTTGCTGCGCATGAGAAGAAAGCTCATGAAAACTGGGTGAGTCTTTGTTTCACTTGTGCAGGTCAGACCATTGTTTTGGGATTGGATCTTTATCTTTCAGTTAATTTCCCCCAAGTAAAGATGATTAACCTTTTATGTCATCTTGGCTGGGGAGTGGATTCTCACCATTACACTGTGCTCATAGGAAGCATTCTTTGTATAAGGCCTGGATTATCAGGAAGTAACCTTGTTTGCCAACTGTCATCAAAATCCTCCAATATTTGCTGCACCTAATCTCTGTCCTCTAGATGTTTATTGTACAAAGGTAGCCAGCTAACCTAATGAGTTCTTTACTCGAGCAAGTTGTACAAATGTTATCTTGCTTTCCTCCCCACCTCCAATTCTCCACGTGCACTGTATGTTTTGTAATCTCGTCTCCAGTAAAAGATCTCATCCAAAAAGGGCAGGCACTGGCTGACCATTGCTAATTGTTCCCGAAAGAGGAGATTCTGAAGAGTCCAGCCCTTTGGTGGGTCTAGATTCAGATAAAGGCCAGATGAGCGAGAGGCGGCAGATTCTAAACTGTGGTTCTACCAAAATTATCTTCAGTTCCTGGTTTATTTCATTATTTGAATTCACAGCTGCTTCGTTGTTGTAGGAACATTCCGCACATCTTTGCTCTGTATTTTCTTTCAGGAAGTTTTGTGAAGAACAGCTATGTCCCAGTTTTATTATTTGCATAGATCACACACACATCCTTGCTGGCAATACCATTTATTTAATGTCATGTCCTATTGCTTCGAGAATCATGGAATCACACAGCACAGAAACGTGCCATTCAGCACACCAGGTCCGCATCAACCAGCGGGCATCCTATTCATCCCACTAATCCCATTTTCCAACACTTGGCCAATGGGTGTCAATGTCTGAGTGGTTCAAGTGCCCATCCTGACAGCTCTTAGATGCTGTCAGTGACTCTGCTTACACCATTCTTTTTCGCAATGCATTCCAAACTCTGGGTGAACCCCCCCAATAACTCAGCGGGACAGGCAGCATCTCAGGAGAGAAGGAATGAGTGACGATTTGGGTCGAGGCCTTCCAGACGGAATATTATGTGTGTGTATATATATATATATATATATATATATATATATATATATATATATAAACTCTAATGACTGCTATCCATTTTATTGGTTTCAGCTTTTTGTACCCATCGTCAAACACCCAGGGTAGGAGGTGAGAGGTTCCCAATGCCAGAAAGTGGGAAGTGGTATCCTGCAGGGATTCCCATTTTCCATTTAAGTCAGTGACTTAACTCTCATGGAATCACAAGGGATTTCAGACGCTGGAATCTTGAGCGAACTTCAAACTGCTCGAGGAATTCAGCAAACATCTGAAGAAGAATCCCAACCCCTTCAGTTGTCCATTTCCCTTCACAGATGCTGCCTGGCCTTTTTGTATTTGAAACTTAAACTCTTAAGCTAGAGGTCAGGGTGTTGAAATCTTTGCATCGTAACAAGTTGAACAGGTGTCTACGCGAGAGGAAGAAACAAGCTTACAGAATCCATTGCCAAATTGCAACTACAGTTAATTTTAGCAAAGTGTGCTATGGTTTATTTGGGTAGGAGGAATAAGGAGACCACGTTTATTGGCAGAGCAAAGGTGTCTTGGAATAACTATCTTATCTGTTGCTAAAAATAGCAATAGCAGCTGATAAAGCGAGAAAGCTTACTCATTGCTGATTTATCTGGAGGAATATGATACAAAAGCAGCAAAACAGTCAACTAATTTGGGGTGGTCACGGTGGCGCAGTGGTATAGTTGCTTCCTTACAGCGAATGCAGCACCGGAGACCCGGGTTTGATCTGACTCCTGGCGCTGTCATAGAAAATAGGTGCAAGAGGAGGCCATTCGGCCCTTCGAGTCAGCACCGCCAATAATTGTGATACTGTCTGCCTGTACGGAGTTTGCACGTTTTCCCCGTGACCTGCGTGAGTTTTCTCCGAGATCTTCGGTTTCCTCCCACACTCCAAAGATGCACAGGTTTGTAGGTTATTTGGCTTGGTATATGTAAAAATTGTCCCTAGGATAGGATGTAGGATGGTGTTAATATGCGGGGATCGCTGGTCGGTGCGGATCAGGTGGGCCGAAGGGCCTGTTTCCGCGCTGTATCTCTAAACTAAACTAATATTGAAATCTAGAGCATTTGTACACTGGTTTTGTACACTCTAGAACATTTGTACTCTTATCCTCTCGTTATCCAGGATCCCCTCCACTGTCTATCTTGGGCTTGCTTGACATGATTTGTTGGGCAGTTCATTAACTGAGGATCCATGTCTCTTCCCACGAATGCTGACCCGTCCCTTCTCTCTTTTGCACTCTTAGTATTCTGCCGTGTGTGGTGATCCCTCCCTGGAGGATAGTGTCCAGAACCAACCCTCCCTTGTCCCGGTTGCAAAGACTGATTGCACCCAATTGATCAAGTTCGGGTCCTGTGTATTGGAAGCTATGAGAGTTGCTAAAAATGTTCTGCGGCTTTTCACAAGACAGACCGTGACTTGCACTCCTTGCTTCTCAAGTTCCTTGCACTGTCATCCAACTAACTGATCCAAGCTCTGCTACCTTCAAACACTTACAGTGGTCATTGTGGAAAAGGAATTTGTTCGTTTGGCAACCAGGCAGAAGCTTCTGCACAGTGCTCGAATTTGTGGTATCGACTGTCCCTTGTCTTCTTTATGCAGCACTTTGAATTTACTTTCTTTATTATGTTGAAGTTGGGAACTGGAGTTGGCTGGATCATTGGACATCCTTGTGCCATGCTCTGAGGAGCTGCGTAAGCCTGCACTGCCTCCACAGATAGGGTTGTATTTACATTGTAACAGCGATAGAATGCAGTAATTATAGCTGTGCATACCAGAGCTAGCGCTACAGTGTTGATGTAAGATCTGAAGAAAAATACGAAGTGTGCATATCAATTTTTAACGTGCTGATTGACATAAAATAAATATGACTCTCTATGTCCTGACAGCTAAGTGCACGTTCAGCCGAAAGGACGCTCACTGAAGAGAAGAGGGAGACGGCAAACCTGAGACAAAAGTGAGTCTCTGTCTAGAATTGTGTAAAGTTCATTGTGTCAAACTGGGTCTGTGCAGGGCCGGTTATATCTGACTTGATCACAAGATGTCAATGGACTTTCAACAGACATTTGATGATATTCCGCAGATTAATACAGTTAGAGATTATTTTGTTAATGATTGATTGGAAACAGACGTGAATAGAAATAATGGTGAGTTGTGAGAATTTAAACCCAGGGCCTCATTTGAGTTATATTTATTACTGATAAACCAGTAACCTGGTCATCAGACTTGATGTGGAGGTACAGTGCGTTTTTTGGGCAAGAACAAGAAGTTCCAATAGGACAAGATGGATTCTATGGGGGAGTCAGTGCCAGTATTGTGGTCAACTAACAGAGATCCAAAAGACATTAGAATACTTATTTAATGGCACCCACGCAAAATAAATATAAATAACTAAATGTGTTAGCTAGAGTTAAAAACGGATTTGGCAATTGTTCAATCTCTGTCAGACCCAGCTAGATAGCTACCTTCGGATTTGTGTCAGTGAGGATGTGGAACAGATTTACTAGAACGATGCCGGAGCTCGGAAGCGTCAAGCTGAGGACCGTGATGATAAGCCTTTATTCACTTGCAATTATGCAATTGAGTAATAAATTAAACAAATTATTTTTAAAAGGATTGAAAATAAAAATAGAGAAAAAAAAACCAAAAAACAGAAAGATACATAAATGAGTAGTATTCCCTCTGAGGACAAAGACTTAATGTTAGGTCATGAAATCAGGACTTGTTGCACAGATGAATGACAGTGGCTACTGGCATGGCTGGTATTTGTTGCTGGACTCGTCACATACCTTTGCAAACAGCAGTAAGGTGGTTGTGAATAGCTAATGATGGTCAACCCTCTTTAAAATCAAATGTTTAGATGGAATACAATTGCAAGCTGTTTTTTTGTGTGCAGGTTGATTGAGTTGAACCAGAAGCTCTCCCTGGCTCAAAGACCTTCGATAATTAAGCCAATGCCAGGAAGGCCTGACAGGCAGGTTCCTCCAGGAGCACCTCCACCTCTGGGACCAGCACGCAGAGGTAACAAACAGCATGTTTACTCTGTACTGATGTTTGACCCGTTCCTCATTTTCCTCCCTAGATTTCAGTGCTTGATGGACTTGACAAAGGCTTCTGCTGGCAATGCATGAACAGTGTGTTAGTGCACCTCATACAAACCCGCTATTTGACAAAGAAATTATAATCATTTTTAAAATCTCTTCGTCCCAAATCATTTTCATCAAAGAAACCTCTTAACAACTAAAGTTAGGACAGAGATTGATAGGAGGGAAGGAAGAGTGAGAAAACCCTCAAACTAATACATTGCTAACCATATTCCTTCCCAGCAACAGTGATTCTGGATGTCAGCATCGTCAACACTCAGCATTTTAGCAGATTGCTTTACCTCTGCAGGTGAACTATCTGGTTGGAAGCCACGTTTATGCAGGGCTTGTGGCACCACATGTACTGTGATGCATTAATCCTGTCCTGCTCCAACGCTATCTCTGCTGCTTCCTCCAGGTGGTGCATTGCTACGATTCAGTTGCTTACAACCCAAACATGGCCTTTGATCAATCTCTGTGCCATCAGTCTCTAGTTAATAATGCACTTAATCTGGATACTTACAAATATTTTTAAATGCAGTTTGAAAAAAGGAGATTTCTTGTGTAGTGTACAGTGCAGGAACAGAGCACAGCTTCACCTCACTGAATGAATATCAGTCTGAATATCTTCTGGTCGTTAGTGCATCAGAACTATAAATAATTTTGGGGGCAAAGCTTCTATTCCTGTAACTTATTATGAAAGTTTCTTGCTTCTAATGTAGGGCAGGTCATCTTGTTTAAAATATGATGCACTGTGGCTCAAACTCTCTCCTGTTGAGTGTGGCGATCCACCTGTGGCCCACACGCTATTCCATCAAACCTGGCAGCTCGCCTTTGACCCAAACACTATCTTGAGAAGCTGGCGGCTCACCTGTGCACTAACTACCTCTGAGCAGTCGCAATTTTGACAGATTTTACATTCATAAAAGATTACACTGTGGAATCTCGTAACAAAATAACACATTTTCATTCTGTTTACACTTTGTGATGTTTTTTGTTTCTGCAATGACTTTCAGAAACAAATGGCGTGCACTGCTGTGCTGCAATCACAGCGTTGCCTGTTGTATTACAGCTCCAGTCTCTCGTGATGACTCCTATGGGCCATCCCCTGTGAGCGCTGGGCCTCCTTCACCGCCAGTGATGCTGGATCTCCTTGTCCGTCCACCCTCTGTTAATGCAAGTCGTGGTTTTCCCTGGGATCGGGGTGACGGAGGTAGGCAGGGATTGTGTTTGGGATGCTGCTCAGAGCAGTCTCTGCACAAGTGCCGTTCTAAAATGTGAATTGGTTGGTAAGAAATGCCTTTCCGATTTATAAATTACAGGCCATCGAGTTCCTCCGCCTTCCCGTGAGTGGATCGGACCTGGCACGGACCGCTTAGGGCCATCGTCTGACCACGGTTCACCACCGCCTCAGTGGGACCGCAGGCCAGGTACTTTCAGTCCGTCACTTTCCTTTCGAGAGCATGATTGTACCCTGTCTTCACTCCTGTCGCAAACAAGGAGAAGGCAGGGAACTGCAGACGTTATTTTCACGGCACGTATTGGTAAAATGCTGCAGTCAATAATCAAATGGCTAATCATTTCAGAAATCTGGTCAACATGATTTTAATGAAGGTAATCGTGTCTGACAGATTTTCCCAAATTCTTTGTTGAAGTGACGGGGTGAGTTGATAGAAGGACATGGGGATATAGTTTCTTTAGGTTTACAAGAAGCATTTGACAAGGTGCCATATAGGAGGCTGGTGCATACATTAAATGCCCTCTGGTATCAGAGTAAGTGTTGGTTGTTCAAGGGAACTTTTCAACTGCCCTCATGCTCTGCAGTGACTCCAGATGCCACAAGCTGAAATCCTGAGCTAACGGTCTGGGTCACTTAATGTATCCTGTTCTCGAACGTTTCATGCTGTCTATTGCAACCACTCGCCCATGATATAAGGAACCGTGCATTTCCTATATGCTCCCTTTGGATATGCTGAGTTTTAATTTATCACATGATTAACCATTGCTCTTTGTGTCTTTTATAACCATCTAGGCCAAGTGCAGACCCGTTGGGTCTGCTCCCCCAACGCACCCGTTCCCCACATGTAGCCCCCACGGGAGGCGTAGTCCTCCAACTCAATCCGTTCCCGAACTAAAGATTCCAGCACTCCCCTTGCCTCCCTCAGCAGTGCTCTTTTTTAAAAAAAAAATCCAATTGCACTTACCCTGCGTGTTGCAATAGCAATTCGCCCTCACCCTGCTAGTCTATCCATTGTGACGTCATCAGTTGAAGCTGGTCAGTTTGAAATTTTTGGTATTTTGATTTGTAAAAAAAACTTTAATCAGTAATAAGTCGAGAAATAAAGCATAAAATGTTCAGTGAAAGTGATCTCTGCCTAGAGGGGGAAAACATGAATCAGAATATCAGAGCTGCCAAGTAGTATGGATTTTCCGTATTTTGTATGGAAACGCGATAAGAATACTGATGTATGATTTTGTGTTGTTAAATACGATTTTAAATATGGAGTTCAGTTTAGTCTGGAGAAGGGTCCCGACCAGAAACGTCACCCATTCCTTCTCTCCTGGAGCTTGTCCCGCTCCAGGTTTAAACAGAGCGCTATGGGTTCTAAATATAGCGCTACCGGCTGGAGCACTATGGGCTTTAAACATAGCGCTATGGGCTTTACACAGCGCGCTGTGGCCACAGCGCTATGGGTCACAGACTGTTCAGGGAAATTCTCGTATAACAATGAGACTTTGGAATTCTCTTTGAGCCTTTGATTATTTTTCAGGCAGTGGTAGAATTCTGAATAAGTCTAATGGTGAAAAGTTACTAGTGGGATTGCAGTTACATTGGGATTAGCCTTGATTTTACAGAATGGTGGGTGGGCTCAAGCGGGAGAGGGGAAGGAGAGAGGGAGAAAAGGAAGGTGGGAGGGAGAGAGAGCGAGGGAGGCTTCCAAAATGGCTTTCACATAATCTGGTGCTAAAAGCAGAAAGCAGCCGTTCAAACAGCAGTATAACCATATAACCATATAACAATTACAGCACGGAAACAGGCCATCTCGGCCCTTCAAGTCCGTGCCGAACAACTTTATGTATACAAGTATACAAGGAGATGGCAATGAATGCACTGTCAAGTAAGGTGTGTAGAAGACATTTCAATTGGTAGCAAAGTTATGCATTCTTGTACTCTTACATGGGTATGACCACACATAAAATAACATTTTTTTTCAGCAAAATGGCACAGCGTAAAGATACTGATTTTCAGGTACTATAATACTGAAATGCTCTGACAAAACTTGGCTGCTCTGGAAATTTGTAAAAACCTTTTGAAACTTGGCAATTTTAAAGCTTTGATCGTGAATAGCGTGTCAAATATAGAATTAAATGTTCATTGAGGCTCATCTCTGCTAGCTGAGCCATTGTGACGTCATCAGTTGAAACTGGTGGTTTTAATTTCAACGTTTTTTGACTTTTTTAGACTAAACCAGTAATGTCCAGAATAAGTCGAGAAATAAAGCATAAAATGTTCAGATAAGGTGTTCCCTTATTTCTCGACTTATTACTGATTCCCAGACAGGAAAAATGTCAATCGGAATGTGTAAAAATGTAATGGTTACCGCATAGTATTTTTGCGAAGATGTAAAGACAACCACATATACACACTAACAAGATCAGACTTTTAATAAATATATGATATGTTTTTCACTAAGTTTCCGGTGAAACACGAACTGCTGTTTTCTTGGTATTATTGCTTCTGTTCATGATATGACAGATAATCCTTTCACATCATTTTTAACGCTGCTCTTCCAGGGCCAATGGATGGCTACCCTGGACCCCAGCGACCATCTTCGGAACTGGCCGTAATGTCAGGGCGGATCTCTGGACCCAGTGAAATTCGTGGACTTGCACCAGCTAATAGAGCAGGTAAATTTAAATGAAATGAACAGATGCAAAACAATATCTGAAGCAAGCAGGGCTTGGAACTGATTCCATTGAAACATTTTTTCAGTTGTTAGCGTTTGTGATTGTTTGATTGTCACTGGATTAGCTCAGTCTTATAGATTCAGATTCCTTGAAAAATCAGACAGCAACCGGTCTACTTTGTAACAATCAAAAAATTACAGCTGGTGAAAATTGTAATAAAGACAAACTGCTGGATAAATCAGTTCCCCTCTACTAACAGTCTACTCCGCCTGGCGGAACTGTCCCCGTCCTTAACATTGTCTCTTTAGACTCCTCTCACTTCAAGTCAAAGGTGTAACTGTGGGCCCCAGCCGTGCCTGTCTTTTCGTTGGCTATGTTGAATGGTCTTTGTTCCAAATGCACACCAGCACCATCTCCCAATGAGGCTGCCTCCTGCACCTGTGCAGAACTTGTTGATTCCTTCACCTTTACCACTAACTTCCACCATGCCATCAAATTCATTTGGACTATCTCTGATACCTTTTGACTCCTATCTAACCTAGTCCCCTCTCACAACCATTTCCTCAGATCTTACCCCACTATCATCCTCTCGTAACTATAAACACAGCAACCTTCCCTTAGTTTCCTCCACTCAACAACCGCAGCTTCCCGCGACTTTGTGCGTCCCTCATCCTGCGGCTGTTCAAGTCGATCTCCGTTGCTATGCTTTTTGTGCAATTTGTCAGTGGCTGCGGTGTTTGATGGTGAGTTTCATCTTCAGCAGAGATGGGCCCAGGAGGACCTGGCCAACTGCCCAGCGGACCGAGGACATCTTCTCCAAACATGACAGAGTCTATGGCGGTGAGTTTCGCTCTCACCTCCTACTTGGGCATTTGTTATTAAGGCCTGACAATCTCCCTGTGACCATAAATCACCTCTTTGCTGAGTTTTGATTTTATCACTTTGTAATGAAATTGCTTTGATAGAAAACAGTGCAACATTTGGATTTCATAGACATGCGGCGTGCAAACTGGCCCTTCAGCCCAACCTGCCCACACCAACCAACATGCCTCATCGGAGCTACTCATTGCTGACGTTTGACCCATAAACCTCAGTAGCACAATACTGTTACCAGGGCTGAAGAGCCAGCATCTTTATCTAAACCACCCACTGAACAGTCAAAGGCAGTGAATAATGTGAACAGAATTCATTTAAACATGTGGACAGAATAACTCACTCACAATTTGTTTATTAAATAAAACTAATGTATTTGGATTGATAAGCCCAGATCTTATGTTTGCAGAAAAGACAGCCCTTGTGCTTTTGTCAGTCATTCAATGAACTAACCTTGCATTCTGCAAGTGCCTGTTCTTTCTGGGTTTCTTTTGCTGATTTCGGAATGCTCCTGTTGCTTAAGCTCTGATTGTTTGATGGAATTTGCTGTGTGGGACCAGGTGCTAAAAAATCATGGTTTGCTTTAAAGAGATGAACATTTTCTAAGTAGATCTTTCAAAGTTCTCTTCTCCCCATCAGGTGAATGCTAATGCTCCTCAGGTTGTGCCGTCCTTCCCAGGGGCACCTGTAATGAACTCTCCTCTGGGTGGAATGCCTCTCGCAGGACCCCGCCATGGATTCCCACCTCCACGAGGCCCCTACGGACCAGTGCCACACCCGCAGAACCATTTAGGTACGGTTCAATTTCCTCAGCAGCCATTTACTCTCATGGTGTTTTAATAACAACTGCTATCTGACTGGTTTATTTTACATCCACAGTGCGTGTTCCAGCTCTCCGAGATTACCCGCCTTTCCCACCTCCGGGTCACAGACCGTTCCTTCCTGGACCCTTACCACCACCTCACGTTCTGAGAGACTTCCCACCTGGAGCCAGGGAGTATCAACGTGGACCCAGGGGTCTACCTCTTGGGCCAACACCACCTCCTGGAGCCCACGAGTATCCCCCCCACCCCTGATAACCGCCAATGATTTTAAGGACTGATGCCAGGCTTTCGACGTGACTGATCACCCACCTCAGGCAGTTGTCCTTAATGTATGTCAACCAGATCTGCTAGAGAATCCTTAAAGTATTCCATGGTCCTGGTTAATTTTCAATTACCTGTAATCGGGAGTAATTTCACTAGCAAGTCTGATTCTCAGACATGTTTGAACTATGCTGGCCATTAGAGAATCCTATTAATGTAGCAATGGTTTTACCCTTGTGAAAGATGATCAGATACAGCCAGTCATCGATACATTCTTCAGCCAGAAAACACTCGACAGCTGGAGTTCTGCACCTTCCAATTTTGGAAAAGGATGGAAATGTTCATGGAAATTTGAAAATTAAGTGTAACGTGCTGTTTCCAGCTTCAAACTTCTCAGAATCTGCCAGGAGATAGCCACTCTGCCAATCAAAGGAGTAAATAGTGCAATATTAGGGTACCTGTGTCTCTTGTGCAGTAAATCTGTGAGCAGTGTTTTGAGGCCTTTTATTTTTTATGGTTACAAAAACAAAACTTTTCCTGTGGAAATAATTAATGAGAACGGCCTCATTCTGTAACCATGGCAATACATTTGTAACTTATACACAGAACGTTTCAATGAACCATCCAGCTGTGTGTCAGCCAGTCTGTTTTTAGATTGATTTTGCTTTGGGGGGGGGGGGGGAACAAAAACACAGGAACACCCTGTACAAGCAAGGCCAGATGTAACTTATTTTACTATTGAGAATTTATTAATAAAGATTAAAATTACTGGGTTGTGACTGAATATTGCTCAGTGGTGATCATGGGTCTCATTGTTTTTCTCTCCATGTAAGTCACTGTTGGTATGAATATACAGATTGGCACAGCATGAATTAAAGCAGTCAGTCAGTGTTGGTTCTAACCCCTTTCTCTTCCCACGCACATAATACCACAAAAATATTATAAATTCCACAAGTGTTAATGAACAGTTATGTACAAAGGCAAAAATAAAACAGTGCTGCATGCTGTTGTAGTACAATGATTAGACAAAGAATACAATTTTAGAGCTTTGGCCAAACACATCTCACTCTGGCACTTCAAATATATTTCTAGCTAAGCTTCCATACAGGCAGAGGGGTCTTTGTTACAAGTACCACTACATACTGTTCACCATCACACCTGTACGTCAAAACACAGAAGCTAAGATCCTTTGTTTGATCACTTAATTTTGCTTCTTTAGTTTAACAGTTAATTACAAAACTGCTGTCTCAATCATCACAACATGGATATCCAATGCCTGTGGTTTTAAATACGAAGACTGCTCCATTAGTAACACTTGTATTTCTCATTCAGCTCGCTGTTGTAAAGTTGTCCAACATTTCAGGATTAATCAATTGCTAAAATAATAAACTGGATGTTAACCAGCATGAACATTTCCTGAATAGCACCAGCAGCAGTTTGGACAGAATGTTGGCTTCAAAGAACACTGAACAATGGTGCTGTTATTGCATGTAGTTGATTATACATGTACTGCCCAGCACGACAGGGGTTCTGCTGTAGACATAACAATTGTTCATTTACCGCAAGGTCCACAGTAAGTTACTCCTTGTGCAGTGTTTGATGGAGGTGGAGATACAGCGGTTTCTTGGTCAGCAAATGCAGCTTTTTTCTCTTGAAGTCAGTTGGCTTTTTGTATCTGAGCAGAAATAAAATGTTTATGTTTTAAGCTACTTGCCCTCACACTCACACACACGTAGAACAGCAGGGGCCCATGGCTGTAGCTTGAAGTTGGGGAAGATGAGAGGATTCGAAAGATCAGTTGAGAGTGAAGACAAGTTCTGCTAGGCAGAGTGTGGTTGTAGAGGGAAATTGGTTGGGTCTTTGTCAAGGAAGAAATGGAGGGCCTTAAGATATTCCTGGAGGGGGATGGAGATGCAGTGGTACTTTTTTAAAATTATTTTTTTCAATTATACAAATACTTTTATTAAAAAAAATTTAAAAGAAACAGAGTATTAACAATAAAAGACTGCCTACGTTGACAGTTTACAAACAAACATCAAATTAATGTAATGTCAACTTTATCAACAAAACACCCAAGCTCCCATTGCAGAGGTACTGGGAGTCCATGATAAAGATGAGTGAAGGGGGGCCTAGGAATTGAAAATTATTAAAGAGTTGAAGGGCGTGCGAGGTATCTTGGATGTAGATGGGAAGGGATTGGACATAGGGGAAATAGGATAGAATTGAGTTCTGTGGGGCAGGAGCAGGCAGAAACAATGGGTCTGTCAGGGAAGGTCTGTTTGGATTTTGGGGAGAAGGTAAAAGCAGGCTGTGGGGGGCTGGAGAACAATAAGGTTTGAGGCTGTGGAGGGCAGATTGCCAGAAGTAACTAAATTAGAAACAGTCTGGGAGATGATAAACTGGTGTTCGTCTGAGGTCATGGGGTAGGTATGAGAATGTGTCTGAGAGCTGGCGTCTGGCCTCAGCATAGTAGAGGTCAGCCCGCCACACTGCAACAGCACAGCCCTTGTTGGCAGGTTTAATGACGAGCTGAGTGAGCAGATCTTTTTACCATGTTAGAGCTATCAAAAAAGAGGAAGGAGTTTAAACAGTGGTTGATATCTGGAACTCGCAAATGTGATTTGTGTAGGCAGGCAAGAAGGTTGGCTTGGATGTGGTAAGGTGTGTCATTCTATAAGACACTAAAAGAAAACAGGAGCAGGATTTTAAGCTGGCAAAGGTGCAGTAAAGATTCACAAGGATTTTACCAGAAGTGAAGTCTGGTAGCATCCCTGACGGAAGGAGGCGGAGGGGTAACCTGATAGAGGAATATAAAGTCGTTTAGATAAGGTGGATGGTCACAGCACAGAAACAGTCCCTTCATCCATGCCAACCTATCTAAGCTTGCCCCATGTCCCTCTAAACCTTTCCTATCTATATACCTGTTCAAATGTATTTTAATGACTTATTGTACCACTTTCAACGATTTCCTCTGGCAGCTCATTCCATTTTTTTGTGAAAAAGTTGTCCCCCTGGTTCCTATTAAATCTTTCCCATCTTAAAATTGCCCTCTAGTTCTTGATTCCCCTAGCCTGGGGGGGAAATAGAGACAATGCATTAACTCTAGCTATTGTCCTCATGATTTTCTATACTTCTAAGGCTACCCCTCAACTTCCTGTGTTCCAAGGAATAAAATCCTAGTCTGCCTAACCTCTCCCTGTAGCTCAGGCCCTCAAGTCCTGGCAACATCCTCAAATATTATCTGTACTCTTTCCAGCGTAATTATATCTTTCTTATAAAAGGGTGACCAAAACGGAACACCAAGCTGGGGGGTGTGAGGAGGATGCTTGGAGGCTGCATGGTAATTTGGATAGGCTAAGTGAATGGGCAGATGCAGTATAATGTGGATAAATGTGAGGTTATCCACTTTGGTGGCAAAAACATGAGGGTAGACTATTATCTGAATGGTGGCAGATTAGGAAAAGGGGAGATGCAACGAGACCTGGGTATCATGGTACACCAGTCATCAAAGGTAGGAATGCAGGTGCAGCAGGCAGTGAAGAAAGCAAATGGTATGTTAGCATTCATAGCAAAAGGATTTGAGTATAGAAGCAGGGAGGTTCTACTGCAGTTGTACAGGGTTTTGGTGAGGCCACACCTGGAGTATTGCGTACAGTTTTGGTCTCCAAATCTGAGGAAAGACATTCTTGCCATAGAGGGGACACAGAGAATTCACCAGACTGATTCCTGGGATGTCAAGACTTTCATATGAGGAAAGACTGGATAGACTCGGCTTGTACTCGCTGGAATTTAGAAGATTGAGGGGGGATCTTATAGAAACTTACAACATTCTTAAGGGGTTGGACAAGCTAGATGCTGGAAGATTGTTCCCGATGTTGGGGGAGTCCAGAACAAGGGGTCACAGTCTAAGGATAAGGGGGAATTCCTTTAGGACCGAGATGAGGAAATCATTCTTTACACAGAGAGTGGTGAGTCTCTGGAATTCTCTGCCACAGAAGATAGTTGAGGCCAGTTCATTGGCTATATTTAAAAGGGCGTTAGATGTGGCACTTGTGGCTAAAGGGATCAGGGGGTATGGAGAGAAGGTAGGTACGAGATACTGAGTTGGATGATCAGCCATGATCACATTGAATGGCAGTGCAGGCTCGAAGGGCCGAATGGCCCACTCCTGCACCTATTTTTCTATGTTTCTACAATGCTCCCAAGTATGGCCTCACCAACATTTTGTACAATTGTAACGTAATGTCCCAACTTCTGTACTCAATTCTCTGTCTAATGAAGGCTAACGTACCAAAACCCTTTACCACTCTATATACCTGCAGTGCCACTTTCAGGGAATTATGCATTTGCATTCCTAGATCCCCTTGCTCTACACTCTCCTCAGGGACCTACCATTCACTGTGAAGGTCCTGCCCGATTTGACTTCCCAAAATGCAACACGCTTATCTGAATTAAACTCCCTTAACCATTCTTTGCCCAGCTTTTCTGGTCCTCAGCTGATAGAGATCCCACTGTAATTATTGATAATCATTTTCAGTGTCTATGATACCACCTATTTTAGTGTCATCTTCAACCTTGGCTAACTATGTCTTGTACATTCTCTTCCAAATTGTTGACAAAGATGACAAACAATGGGTCCAACACGAATCCCTGAGGCACACCACGTTCCAGACCTTAAAAACCTCTGCTTCCTGATGGCTAGCTCTCCCTGAATCTTATGCAGTCTTCCTACCATGCGAAAACTGTTGAAGTTCATATAGACTATACGGCCCTGCCCTCATCAACCTCTTGGTTATTACTTCAAATAATCAAATTTGTTAAACACCATCTTTCACGCACAAATCCATGCTGACCATCAATCAGCCCGTCTTTCCAAATGTATGTATTTCTCTAATTCTCTACAATCTTTTTTCCAGGGTAGGGGATATCTAAAATTAGGTTTAAAAATAGGTTTTAAGTTGAGAGGGGAAAGATTTAAAGAGGACCCGAGAGGTATGCTTTTCATTCAGAAGTTGATGCCTTTATGGAATGAACTGCTAGCAGCAGTAGTCGAGGTAAGTGCGATAACATTGAAAATACTTTTATTCAGGTATGTGATTAGGTGAGGTTTGGAGGGATATGGGTGAAATGAGGACTAATGGGAATAATCCAGATGAGCTGTTTGTGCTGTACGACTAGGCAGCTAGTCAATACTTGTCTTCTAAACTCTTAAGAATGCAGATCTAATTTCTTTACCTGTTCATGATAGGACAGCCTTCATTGCAGGAATGAGCTGAGAGAATCTCAGATATTCACCAGTATCCACTCAAAAATGAGAATAAAAACTGCACAACCTGCTCCTTTCCCCTCCTTGTACTTCCCAACCCCACACTCCCATTCCTCCCACCATCTCCCAAACCTCAGCCCCTATCACCCTACCCCTTTCACCTCCATCATACACTAATTTCCTACCCCCAAAATCCCCCATTTTCTGTTTAAGTTGCCTTCCAAGCACATGAATCCTTCGAACTTTACATTTCACTCCTCTCTTTACCCGACACTCTTTGTACCCTTTTCATCTTTAATCTTTGTCACTTACCCATCCACCAGTTTAACTCCCTCACCCACATCCATCCATGGTTTTGTCCCGCCCTCACCTCTCTTTCCAGCTTTCTGCCGCCTCTCCTCTGAAACAAAACGTCACCTTCCATCCACAGATGCTGGCTGACATACCGAGTTCCTTCAGTTCTTTATGTTTTGCTCAAGACCCCAGCATCTATAGTTTCTTGTGTCTGCCCATCCCTCCAGGAATGGTCTCAACTCTCTATACAACTCTAACAATATTTGGGTGTTTCTAAACACATTCCCTACAATAAAGGCCAATATGCTATTTGCCACTCTGCTCTTGCTTCGTGCACAACAGTACTTTAATCAATCCCCTTCTACTCTACACACTTGCAATTTATCTCCATTTAAATAATAATCTGCCTTTGTCTCCTGTTTGTAGTGCATGATCTTAAATTTGCAGAGGCTTGAGGTGAGCCAAGTGAATGGATGAGGCTTTGGAAAATGCAATATAATATTCAGGCAGAGATGAGTTTCATTTGGCATCATGTTTGGCACAGACATTGTGGGCCGAAGGGTTGTTACATAATATGAAAAAATGTCATCCACACAAGTAGAATATAGAAAAGCAGGAGATTTTCCAAATGGTGAGATATTGAGGGGGCATACAGTGCATTCAGAAAGTATTCAGACCCCTTCACTTTTTCCACATTTTGTTACATTATAGCCTTATTTTAAAATGGATTAAATTCTTTTTTACCGTGAATCTCCACACAATACCCCAGAATGAAGAAGCCAAAACAGGTGTTTAGAAATGTTTGCAAAGTACCGGTAATTAAAAATAAATAACTGAAATATCACATTTACAGAGTATTCAGACCCTTTGCTATGACACTCAAAATTGAGCTTAGGTTCATCCTGTTTCCAGTGATTATCCTTCAGATGTTTCTACAACTTGATTGGAGTCCACCAGAGGTAAATTAAATTGATTGTACATGATTTGGAAAGGCACACACCTGTCTATATAAGGTTCCACAGTTGACAGTGCATGTCAGAGCAAAAACCAAGCCATGAAGACAAAGGAATTTTCGGTAGACCTCCGAGACAGGATTGTGTCGAGACACAGTTCTGAGGAAGGATATAAAACAATTTCTGCAACATTGCAGTTCCTGAAGAGCCTTCAGGGCCTGTCACACTAGCGCGCGATTAGACGCGACAAGCGCGACCTACCGTGGTCGCTTTAGTCGTCCGGCCATGCGTGACCCTGTCCCACTGCGATCGCCGGAGTCTCGTGGAGTTGCGCGGACTCGTGTGTAGCTGGTGTCGACATCGCGCGTAGTGTCCAAAAACCGACACTGCTTAAAAATTACGCGCGGCAAAATCCTGTCGCGCGGAACGTGATGACGTTTTGACGTTGTGCGTCTTCAGCGTGGCGTTGCGTGATGACGTCACTGCCCGACGTCGTGCAACGCGCATGCTCATGCGCATCGTCACGTGATGAAAAATAACGTCCTTCCTTCGGACGTCGCGCGTGTAATCGCGCGCTAGTGTGACAGGCCCTTCACTCGCACCGGGATCGCCTGACCCCCACGCGACCCCCGCGTCCGAATTTGTCGCGCTTATCGCGTCTAATCGCGCGCTAGTGTGACAGGCCCTTTCATCATTCTTAAATGGAAGAATGTTGGAACCACCAGGACTCTTAATAGAGCCGGCTGCCCGGCCAAACTGAGCAATCGGGGGAGAAGGGCCTTGGTCAGGGAGGTGACCAAGAACCAGATGGTCACTCAGACAGAGCTCCAGAGTTGGAGATGGGAGAACCTACCGGAATTACATCTATATCTGCAGCACTCCACCAATCAGGCCTTTATGGTAGAGTGGCCACTCCGCAGTAAAAGGCTCATGGCAGCCCACTTGGAGTTTGCCAAAAGACATGAGAAACAAGATTCTCTGGTCTGATGAAACCAAGATTGAACTCTTTGGCCTGAATGCCAAGAGTCACGTCTGGAGGAAACCAGGCACCGCTCATCACCTGGCCCATATCATACCTACGATGAAGCATGGTGGTGGCAGCATCATGCTGTGGGGACGTTTTTCAGCGGCAGGACTGGGAGACTAGTCAGGATCAAGGGAAAGATGAACGGAGCAAAGTACAGAGAGATCCTTGATGAAAACCTGCTCCAGAGCGTTCTGGACTTCAGACTGAGGCGGAGGTTCGCCTTCCAACAGGACAACGACCCTAAGCACACAGCCAAGACAACGCAGGAGTGGCTTCGTGACAAGTTTGTGAATGCCCTTGAGTGGCCCAGCCAGAGCCTGGACTTGAACCTGATCGAACATCTCTGGAGGGACCTGAAAATAGCTGTGCATCAACGCTCCCCATCCAACCTGACAGAGCTTGAGAGGATCTGCAGAGCAGAATGGGAGAAATTACCCAAATACAGGTGTGCAAAGCTTGTAGCATCATACCCAAGACGACTTGAGGCTGTAATCGCTGCCATAAGGTGCCTCAACAAAGTACTGAGTAAAAGGTCTGAATACTTATGTAAATGTGACATTTCAGTTATTTCTTTTTAATCACTTTGCAAAAAATTCTAAACACCTGTTTTCCCTTTTTTATTGTGGGGCATCGTGAGTAGATTGATGATTTAAAAAAAAAAGAATTTAATCCATTTTAGAATAAGGCTGTAACGTAACAAAATGTGGGAAGAGTGAAGGGGTCTGAATACTTTCGGAATGCACTGTATGTATCCTGATGAAAGCAGTTGTTTACAGCAAGAAATTAGAAAGGCAAAATGGTATATTGGTTTTTATTTTAAGGTGTTTAGTGAGCAGGAGTAAAGATGTCTCACTACTATTATATGATGTCTTGCTGCGACCATAAGTGGCGTGTACAGGTCTTGTCTCCCACTACCCAATATCCTAGTTTATTATCAAATGACCGAGGTACAGTGAAAAGCTTTTGTTGCGTGCTAACCAGTCAGCAGAAAGACAATACCGGATTACAATCAAGCCATTTACAGTGTACAGATACATGATAAGGCAATAACATTTAATGCAAGGTAAAGCCAAAATGAAGGAATGCAATCTCCACCACTGAAGGGATCTACAAGAAGCGAGGTCTCAAGAAGGCAGCAAAGGCCCACATCGCCCTGGTCACGAATTCTCAATCCAAGGCTGTGAAGAATCAGTTGCTGAGTGTATTCAAGACAAAAAACAGCAGAATTTTGGAGGTGAAGTGAATTAATGGACATGAGTTTAGTGCAGCAGAGTGGTAAGTGGTCAACCATGGTCTTCTCTGAAGGGCAGGACAGGCGCAAGGGGCCATATGGTCTACTTTTTTCTGTTCTTCAGCCAAAAATGGAGCAAGGTTATGTCTCCTTTAGAAAGGTTAAGGGGATGGAAGGTGTGTCCATTGATGGTTCAAACTTTTAAACATTTTTACAAACACCAGGAGGATGTGAAGAGAAAGCTATTACTGTCCACAGAATTAACATGGGCTTGAGAAAATGGGATAGCCATTTGGGAGAAAATAAGATGCAGAAGTGGAGGAAATGCAGGGCAAATGGTCGCTCAACAGTACAGGAGGCCATTCAGCCCATCAATGTGAATCTTTGGAAGAGCTCAAATTGGGGCAGGGTTAGAGTGGTTATAGAGATGGGAGGGGCATGGCTGTGAAGAGATTCCAGGTTAGCTCGCATAGAGAAAGCTAACTTTGGAACAAATGCTTATTTTGAGGCTGGTAACAGCCGTTTGGAACAGCCACCTCTACAGGTAATAAGCGCAAAGATGTTTCAGACAAGGGAAGGTGTACACAAAGTGAAATATTTAATGGATGGTCCCATACTCACAGTTCAATAACTATCTCTCCAGCTTTGATTTCATCCATTTCCATAAAAGCAAAACACTTTGTGCTTGTAAACTTCTTCTTGGGTTTGTAATGTTTGAATTCAAAGAAAATAGCAGCTCCTGAAAAAGAAAGCGCATTTTTCGATTGACAATAGACAATAGGTGCAGGAGTAGGCCATTTGCCCCTTCGAGCCAGCCCTGCCATTTAATCCCCAATCAGTACCCCGTTCTTGCCTTCTCCCCAAATCCCCCGACTCCGCTATTTTTAAGAGCCCTATCTAGCTCTCTCATGAAGGCATCCAGAAAACCCGCCTCCACCGCCCTCTGAGGCAGAGAATTTCACAGAAACACCACTCTCTGTGAGAAAAAGTGTTTCCTCGTCTCTGTTCTAAATGGCTTACTCCTTATTCCCAAACTGTGGCCCCTGGTTCTGGACCCCCAACATCGGGAACACGTTTCCTGCTTCTAGTGTCTAAGCCCTTAACAATCTTAAGATTGTTCCCGTGGCTAAAGGGATCAGGGGGTATGGAGAGAAGGCAGGTACAGGATACCGAGTTGGATGATCAGCCATGATTATATTGAAAGGCAGTGCAGGCTCGAAGGGCCAAATGGCCTATTCCTGAACCTATTTTCTATGTTTCTATGATAGTGTTAGCAGCTATTAAACAGGAAGTTGTGATGACTCCAACTTTGATAACCTACGCATAACCAAGCTCAACTTGGCATCTTATGGAGGGTTCACTATGGACAAGGACAAGGACAGGATCACTCCATTTAATATATCATCTGATTCCACAGGATTATAAGCAAAACCCAACGCTATGGAGAAACCCAGTGGGTCATGTCGTATGTGTGGAGGGAATGGAAAGACAATGTTTCGGGTCATGTTTAAAAAGGAACTGCAGATACTGGAAAATCAAAGATGGACAAAAATGCTGGAGAAACTCAGCGGGCGAGGCAGCATCTATGGAGCGAAGGAAATAGGCAATGTTTCGGGTCGAGACCCTTCTTCAGACTTCAGGTCTGCAATTCCCTGATCTATAACTGCGCTCATCTCCTTTTCTCAATCAGCCCACAACACCTCACTCATGTCTGGCAGAAGGTACAAAAGCTTGAAAGCATGTTCCACTACACTCAGATACAGCACCTTCCCCGCTGTTATCAGACTACTGAACGGTCTTCTCATAAGTGAAGAGCGTTTCCCCGATCACTCAACCTATCTCATTGCAGCCCTTGAATTTTTTTGTCTGCACTTTCTCTGTTGCTACAATGCTGTAAATATATATATATTCTGTCCCCTCGTATTTTTCTCTGTGCACTGTTTTACTTATGTAATGGGTTGATTGTACTCACATACAGTATGATTTAACTGGATAGCATGCTGACAAATTTTTCACTGTATCTCAGTACATGTGAAAATAATGAACCAAAACCAGAGTTAAACACCTTGTAAACAGGACCTTCAGCCCAACTAGCTCTTGGCGATCAAAATGGCATTCTGGGCTTGTCTTATTTTCCTGCATTTGGCTCATATCCCCCTTAGCTCTTCCTATCGATACACAGTGCCCTCCATGTTTGAGACAAAGATCCATCATTTATTTATTTGTCTCTGTACTCCACAATTTGAGATTTGTAAAAGAAAAAAAATCACATGTGGTTAAAGTGCACATTGTCAGATTTTATTAAAGGCCATTTTTATACATTTTGGTTTCAGCATGAATAAATTACAGCTGTGTTAGTCCCCCCCCATTTCAGGGCACCATAATGTTTGGGACACATGGCTTCACAGGTGTATGTAATGGCTCAGGTGTGTTTAAATGCCTCCTTAATGCAAGTATAAGAAAGCTCTCCTCAGCACCTAGTATTTCCTCCAGTCTTTCCATCACCTTTGGAAACTTTTATTGCTGTTTATCAACATGAGGATCAAAGTTGTGCCAATGAAAGTCAAAGAAGCCGTTATGAGACTGAGAAACAAGAATAAAACTGTTAGAGACCTCAGCCAAACCCGAGGCTGACCAAAATCAACTTTGGAACACCATTAAGAAGAAACCGAGCACTGGTGAGCTTACTAATTGCAAAGGGACTGGCAGGCCAAGGAACACCTCCACAGCTGATGACAGAACAATTGTCTCTATAATAAAGAAAAATCCCCAAACACCCGTCCAACAGATCAGAAACACTCTTCAGGAGTCAGGTGTGGATTTGTCAATGACCACTGTCCGCAGAAGACTTCATGAACAGAAATAGAGGCTACCTTGCAAGAATCAAACAACTGGTTAGCCCAAGATTAAAAACATACCACCTCATCTGTGAAACACGGTGGTGGGGATGTTATGCTGGGCATGTATGGCTGCTGAATGTACTGACAATTGTCTTCATTGATGATACAACAGCTGATGGCAGCAGCATAATGAATTCTGAAGTGTATAGAAACATCCTACCTGCTTAAGTTTAAACAAATGCCTCAAGAGTCATTGGCCGGCAGTTCATTCTACGGCAAGACAATGATTCCAAACATACTGCTAAATCAACAAAGGAGTTTTTCAAAGTTAAAAAATGGTAAATCCTTGAGTGGCCAAGTCAATTACCCAATCTGAACCCAATTGAGCATGCCTTTTATATGCTGAAGAGAAAACTGAAGGGGACTAGCCCCCAAAACAAGCAGAAGCTAAAGATGGCTGTAATACACGCCTGGCAGAGCATCACCAGAGAAGACACCCAGCAACTGGTGATGTCCATGAATCGCAGACTTCAAGCAGTCATTGCATGCAAAGGATATGCAACAAAATACTAAACATGACTACTTCCATTTACATGACATTGCTGTGTCCCAAACATTATGGTGCCCTGAAATGGGGGGGGAGACTATGTATAAACACTGCTGTAATTTCTACATGGTGAAACCAAAATATATAAAAATACCCTTTAGTAAAATCTGACAATTTGCACTTTAACCATGTGATTTTTTTCTATTACAAATTCCAAATTGTGGAGTATAGTGGCAAATAAATAAATGATGGGTCTTTGTCCCAAACATTATGGAGGGCACTGTATCTGTCCTAATGTATTTTGTAAAGAGATGAAGTACCTGTTGCTGAGGGAATTTGATAGAGTACAAAAGGTAGCGCAAAGAGAAATGTATTTAGACTTAGAACAGAGATTTAAAACAGTGGAATGATTGTGGTGGATGACAGTAGATCCACTCTAGGAACAGCATGCAAATAATTGCCACGCTCTGGCACCATCTTCCAAATGGGGCAGGGGTAGGGAGCGAGGAGGAAAACGTTTGCACAGACCAAAGTCTGTGACCTCAGCACCTGTGTGTGAATCCTGACTCAACCAGAACTCCAGCTTTGTCACTTCGTGAGACGGGATGATTCTCACTGTCCTCTGGTGTGGTGTTGAATTAATAGTAATCCCAAAGTTTATACAGAGCACGTCAGCAGAGAGCAGTTTTATTTAAGGTGGCACAGCAGATAGAGCCACTACCCCACAGCTCCAGCGACCCAGGTTCGATTCGGACCCATGGCATTGTCTGTGTGGTGTCCGCATGCTCTCCGTGTGGCCATGTGGGTTTCCTCCACATGCTACAGTTTCCTCCCACATCCCAAAACATGATGACGGTTAATTGTAGGGGTGTAGAATGTGGGGGGAGGTTGGGGAGAGTAAAAAGAGATTGATGGTCAGCACAGATCTTATCTGGCCTGTTTCTGTGTTGTCTGACCTTATGATCCCTGTGCACAGTGCCATCTCACACACAACCCAATGCCTCAATCCAGGTTCAACCTCCAATTCACACAGTTGGTGAGCCTCACCTCACTCAGGCTAACTTGCCAGGTAACCAGACACTGCAATGGTGCTGCTATATCAACAATCTTCTCCAAGGAAGGAACTCAAGGTGACTCACCCTTCGGCAACTTCTCAATGTGTTTCTGAATTTCCACATCAACAGCAAAGTGTACGTATGTATCTTCTTTTCTTGTAGCCACAGGAGTGTCTTGCACAGGGGTTAGGTCTACTCCATTAATATCTGTGTGATACAAATATCAACACAAGCTGTAACTGTAAGCAACAGAATGATATGGAGAGCAAACCGGTTTCAAAATGATGCTGCTTCACCTTTGACGCTGACTGTCACGTAAGGGTCGATGCACTGCCCTGCATCCTTGAGTCCGATTTTTTCTATTTTTATAGTGAGCAGGGCCATGCCTGGTTCAGAGGGCAGTCGTGGTAGGAGGGTACCTGAGGACAGACATTACCACAGTGTCAATGCATGTGCCATCAGTGTAATCAGTAACAATTAAACACTGAGGTCCCTGCTGATCTCAGATATTGTGAAGACACTACAGCACAGGCAACAGATTGGGGGACTTCACATAATGTCCTAACATTTAACGTTACAAGAAGTGCAGACATTGACATTTCTCACACTCGTTTTTGGTACCAGTATGTGTTCAATGTGGATGTTGCCTTTATCTGCATTGCCTTGCCCAAAGACACCCTGGACTGAGGGAACTGGTACAGAAATTAAAGCCCTGGAGTGTAGGGATTTGAGCCAGTACCTTCTAGAGAAATGGAAAATCATGAGGGACATAGGCAAGGTGAATGATCACAACTTTTTTCACAGATTGAGGACTCTAAAAATATTGAGCACAGGTTCACATTGGAAGGGGAAGAATTTAAAAGCGACCCAAGGAGCTAACATATATAGAAAGAGCTTCCCAAGGAAGCTGTAGTGGCAAGTATATTTACAAGATTTAAAAGACAGCGAGACAGATATACACTCAGGAATAGTTTAGAGAAATATAGGCCTTAATGGGACTACCTCAGGTCAGCATGGACAAGTTGGGCTAAAGGGCCTGATTTCCAGCTCTAACTCCATGATTCTGACTGTATGCCAGGTTGCTGAGACAAGAGGGAGGGAATTGCAGAGGTTCCGACTAATCCTCCAAATATCAGTAGATTCATGGCTTGTGTACGGGAAAATTACAAACATTGCACTCATTCTAAAAAAAGGTGCAGGAATAAACTTGAAACTACAGAGCTGTCAGTTTAACCAGTGAAAGGAAAGTTCACGATACAATACTAGGGGTGGAATTAGCAGATACTGGACAATGTCCATATGGTTTCGGAGTGGGTCACTCAGGCCTTTGAGCCTCCCATCCTCAAGATTGTTACAAGATAGTCGCAGATGAAACCCTTTCACTGAAAGGTAATGTTTTAGTGGGGGAAAAAAAAAGAACAGTCCATTAAACTAGAAAGCACAATTCTGAAGGGAGTCCACAAATAGAGAGAGTTGGGTAATTGTGAATAGTTCCTTGAACGTGCTGTGGCAAATTGAGAAAGTTATTTTAAAAAACACACAAGATTTTGGACTTTATAGATTGATGAATGATGTACAACAGCAATAAAGACCACAATAAAATGTGATCAAACATTGTTCAGCTTCAACTAGACACTGTGTCCAGCTCTGGGTGTCAAACAGCTTGGTTTTCTGATGCCCATCTATCAGTCTGACCAGGTGCCATTCCCATCAGTGACACACCTTTGTCAACGCCTCTACATTTACCATGGAGAAAGACATTGATGTTAGGAGACATTAATAATGAATTCTTAAAGAGAGAACACGTTACAGAAGAGGAGATGCTGGAGGTATTGAAATGGATTGAGGTAGATAAATTTGTGACCTAATCAAGTACGTTATGGGAAGCTAGGGAATAAATTATTGGGCCACCGGCAAAGATATCTGTACCATAGATAGCCATGAATGAGATGCCGGGAAACTGGAGGACGGTTAATTTGAGAAAGGCGACAAAGAAAAGCATGGAAACTACATAATGCAATGTACAGAACCACACCGAGCCTTACATCAGTAGTGCCTAACTTAGTGGAAGGGATTCTGAGAGATAGGGTCTGAAGAAAGATCTCAACCTGAAACGTCACCCAGTCCTTCTCTCCAGAGATGATGCTTGTCCCGCTGAGTCACTCCAACATTTTGTGTCTATATTCTGCGAGATAGGATCTACATGCATATGGAAGGGTAAGGACTGAGTAGGGATACCCAGCAAAGCTGTGTGCATGAGAAATATAGACACACAATACAGCATTAACTTAGTGGGTCGGGCAGCATCGCTGGAGAACATGGATAGGTGACGTTTTGGGTCGGGTTGATTAACAGAAGAGGAAGGGACAGGGAAAGAGGTGCACACTTTCCTTGGATTGCTGTTCTACAATTATCAGTCAGATTCAAGGTCTGACTGCAAAGGCATGGGACAGGATTCCTGCTCTAATAAAGAGTGTAGTACATTTGGAGCTCTATACCAGGGAAAACAGATGGGAAATTTAAATGGAGTGACATTTAAAAAAAAAAAAGAGATTTTGAACAATAACTTGCATTTCTATAACACCTTAAATAGCAAAACACTCCAAAAAACTTCACAACTATTAAACAACATGCTGAACAGGCGATATTAGAATGAATGGCTGGACCAAAGGAGCAGGTTAAATGGATGCCACTGAAAGAAAAGCAGCAGAGAATTGTGCAGAGACCTGGGTCACCCATGAGGGATATGCACGAGGCCAGAACTGGAGGAGAACGTTATTGAGGCTTGCAAGGAGCTTTCCAAAGATTGAATTGGGATGTTTGAAGATGTGAACAATGTTTATAAAATTAAGAATTTGCAGGACCAAGGGCCAGCATAATGGATGGACAGGAGACAGAGAGCACAAACAACAGGCAACATTTACGGAGGACTGTTGGTGGGCAATGGTCAGCAGAATGGTGAGGTGGAGTGGTCCACAGGGAACAACATGTGATGAAGGTTGCAGCAGTGGATGACCAAAGCCAGGAGCAGGATTGGGGAAGGGTGGGAAGGTGCAGTCCATGTCTTGCTGATAGATTTCCAATCATCCAAATCTACTTTCCTTCAAAGTTGAAAATATTAGCGACTAAAGTTAAGCAAGATTTGTTTGACCCCCCCGAATGGACCCAACAAGACAAATATCAAAAGCAGCAGCATTACCTTCAACAGCTCCTGGGATTAGAACGCAGCACATGCAGATCAAAGGCAGGGGGGAGCCAACAGAAGCAGACCATGCAGATAAAAGACAGGATCATGTGTTAATGCACAGGCTTAATACAACCATAACCTCAGTACACTGCAAGCTATACAATGTTGGCAAAGGGCTAGCACTGAGCAAGAGGTGGATCAGGGAGAGAAAAATTGCCAACGAGATGAAGGTTTGCAAGCTATTATCTAACTCTGAAGGCTCAGTCTTGGGTCTTCACAGCTTGAGCCATTCCCATCCCCACAAAAAGGGACCAAGGAATCGGGAGAAGTCATCTGCTTGGGATGAAACAAATGAACAGTGAAAGGCCAACCATCTCAACCTAACGGTACAGTGAGTTACACATCGTCTCCCCCGGAGTGTGGGGTACAGAGAGTCCCTGTATCCTTCCTCTGGGTGGTTCATTGACGTGTGATATCAGGTGAAGAATCTGCTTGGCTACAGTGGAAAGCTGCCCATTAACAGCTGTTTAACACATTTTGCAGTCTGTTACAATCAGGTTAGTGCCAAATCCACATTAATAAGCTCATTTCCTGGCACTTAACTCTGTCCAAAAACACACACATACCAGAATGGATTTGTTGAAAAGTAAATTATAAAAATCGCAGTTAATGACGCTGCTATTGAGAAGATTGTGGGAGCACTGGGTCAGTGCAGGAGCATTACTGCGCTGCCCCCAAGTGAACAGTGACACAAAAGGGAAACTCACCGCCATTGCAGGCCTGTTCGTGAGAGACATTTGCTACAGAGGGAGTTCAAGAGGGTTCGGTGAACAGAGGCGGATTAAACCAATAGCAGTGTCGAATATAGACAAGAAAGTTCCAGAAAAGAAATATACAGGAATGAAATAGAATTGTGAAAACAGAATAGCACCATTCATAATTTCTTTAGCATCTTTCCAAATTTAAGAGTTTCTGTTTTGAGGCAGAGATGAACATGGAAGATAATGACTAAACTGAAAGGAATCATATCAAAGTATTTACCATGTGCTGTGAATGGATACAGAGAGTGTCTCCTGCCCTGTATCTGTCCCCCTGCTCTCTCATTGCACAAACCTTGATTGACGCATTCACCAAACACAAGTGGGAATTCCTTCAACGAAACAACAGCTTTCTCACTGTGACAGCGATGTGTTGGCACTCATTTAGAGGAACATAGAATCATAGAAAATAGGTGCAGGAGTAGGCCAATCGGCCCTTCGAGCCTGCACCGTCATTCAATATGATCATGGCTGATCATCCAAATCAGTATCCTGTGCCTGCCTTCTCTCCATACCCCTTGATCCCTTTAGCCACAAGGGCCACATCTAACTCCCTCTTAAATATGGCCAATGAACTGGCCTCAACTGCCTTCTGTGGCAGAGAATTCCACAGACTCACCACTCTCTGTGTGAAAAATGATCTTCACACATCCTAAAAGACTTCCCCCTTATCCTTAAGCTGTGACCGCTTGTTCTGGAGTTCCCCAACATCGGGAACAATCTTCCTGCATCTAGCCTGTCCAACCCCTTAAGAATTTTGTAAATCTCTGTAAGATCCCCCCTCAATCTCCTAAATTCCAGCGAGTACAAGCCGAGTCTATCCAGTCTTTCTTCATATGGAAGTCCTGCCATCCCAGGAATCAGTCTGGTGAACCTTCTCTGTACTACCTCTATGGCAAGAATGTCTTTCCTCAGATTAGGAGACCAAAACTGTACACAATACTCCAGGTGGGGCCTCACCAAGACTCTGTGCAACTGCAGTAGAACCTCCCTGCTCTTGTACTCAAATCCTTTTGCTATGAATGTCAACATACCATTCGCTTTCTTCACAGCCTGCTGCACCTGCATGCCTACTATCAATGACTGGTGTACCATGACACCCAAGTCTCGTTGCATCTCCCCCATTCCTAATCGGCCACCGTTCAGATAATAGTCTACCCTCCTGTTTTTGCCGCCAAAGTGGATAACCTCATATTTATCCACATTATAATGCATCTGCCATGCATTTGCCCACTCCCCCAACCTATCCAAGTCACCTTGCAGCCTCCTAGCATCCTCCTCACAGCTAACACTGCCCCCCAGCTTCGTGTCATCCGCAAACTTGGAGATGTTGCATTCAATTCCCTCATCCAGATCATTAATATATATTGTAAATAGCTGGGGTCCCAGCACTGAGCCTTGCGGTATCCCACTAGTCACTGCCTGCCATTCTGAAAATGACCCGTTTACTCCTACCCTTTGCTTCCTGTCTGCCAGCCAGTTCTCTATCCACATCAACACTGAACCCCCAATACCGTGTGCTTTAAGTTTGAATGCTAATCTCTTATGTGGGACCTTGTCGAAAGCCTTCTGAAAGTCCAGATACAACACATCCACAGGTTCTCCCTTATCCACTCTACTAGTTACATCCTCGAAGAATTCTATAAGATTCGTCAGACATGATTTACCTTTCATAAATCCATGCTGACTTTGTCCAATGATTTCACCACTTTCCAAATGTGCTGCTATCCCATCTTTAATAACTGACTAGCATTTTCCCCACTACCGATGTTAGACTAACTGGTCTGTAATTCCCCGTTTTCTCTCTCCCTCCCTTTTTAAAAAGTGGGGTTACATTAGCTACCCTCCAACCCTCAGGAACTACTCCAGAATCTAAAGAGTTTTGAAAATTTATCACTAATGCAACCACTATTTCTGGGGCTACTTCCTTAAGTACTCTGGGATGCAGCCTATCTGGCCCTGGGGATTTATCGGCCTTTAATCCATTCAGTTTACCTGACACCACTTCCAGGCTAACCTGGATTTCACTCAGTTCCTCCATCTCATTTGACCCCCAGTTCCCTGCTATTTCCAGCAGATTATTTGTCTTCCTTAGTGAAGACAGAACCAAAGTAGTTATTCAATTGGTCTGCCATGTCCTTGTTCCCCATGATCAATTCACCAGTTTCTGACTGCAAGGGACCTACATTTGTTTTAACTAACCTTTTTCTCTTCACATATCTATAAAAACTTTTGCAGTCCATTTTTATGTTCCCTGCCAGTTTTCTTTCATAATCTATTTTCCCTTTCCTAATTAAGCACTTTGTCCTCCTCTGCTGGACTGAATTTCTCCCAGTCCTCTGGTAGGCTGCTTTTTCTGGCTAATTTGTACGCTTCATCTTTTGCTTTGATACTATCCCTGATTTCCCTTGTTATCCACGGATGCCTTACCTTCCCTGATTTATTCTTTTGCCAAACTGGGATGAACAATTGCTGTAGTTCAACCATGCAGTCTTTAAATGCCTTCCATTGCATATCCACTGTCAACCCTTTAAGAATCACTTGCCAGTCTATCTTGGCCAATTCACGTCTCATACCCTCAAAGTTACCTTTCTTTAAGTTCAGAACCCTTGTTTCCGAATTAACAATGTCACTCTCCATCCTAATGAAGAACTCAACTCAACCTTGGTCACTCTTGCCCAAGGGGCCACGCACAACAAGACTGCTAACTAACCATTCCTCATTACTCAGTACCCAGTCAATCCCGCATACATTCCAAGAAATTCTCTTCCTCAGCACCCCTGCCAATTTGATTCACCCAATCTATATGTAGATTGAAGTCACCCATTATAACTGTTTTACCTTTGTAAACTGTTTGTCTTGTTTTAGCAAGACAATTCCATTAGCCCTGTGTTTGGGGAAACAGTCATGTCTGTCAGACCAACGCTTTGGTCGTCCCTCTGGAGGAACAGGCATTTGAGATGCATTGGGATTTGAAAATCCAAGTAGAGGAGGGATTCTCAGAGGCTCCATCACCCGTTACAGTGTGTGATGTACAAAATTACTTCTGGTGTAGGAGAGTGGCAGGGGAAGCAGAGGGGACAGTGGACATGTGAGAGAGAATGAGTTACAGGGAAATAGGATATAGGAATTTACCCGAGAGCTGGCACAGACACAATGGGCCGAATGTCGTATGGAAATCTGAGCAAGTCTGCAGTCCAGCATCCCCAACACTGCTATCACCAACTAAACAACTGAGACTAGCTTGCCGTTTCAATCACCAAGAGTTAAACGGGAAAGTGTATTGTCTAAAATGGGTATGGAAAGGGCAGTGGTTACAGACTGAAAGTTCACACATCACAGGAGTGAGGAGAGTGCACCAGACTCAAATACAGTATCTGTGCAAGTTTCCTGCTTTCTATGGACATTCCTTTCCTTAATGAGAAGAAATTCTAAGTGTGTAGGAAGGAACAGCAGATGCTGTTTTACATAGAAACATAGAAATTAGGTGGAGGAGTAGGCCATTCGGCCCTTCGAGCCTGCACCGCCATTCAATATGATCATGGCTGATCATCCAACTCAGTATCCTGTACCTGCATTCTCTCCATACCCTCTGATCCCCTTAGCCACAAGGGCCACATCTAACTCCCTCTTAAATATAGCCAATGAACTGGCCTCAACTACCCTCTGTGGCAGAGAGTTCCAGAGACCCACCACTCTCTGTGTGAAAAAATTCCTTCTCATCTCGGTCCTAAAGGATTTCCCCCTTATCCTTAAGCTGTGACCCCTTGTCCTGGACCTCCCCAACATCGGGAACAATCTTCCTGCATCTAGCCTGTCCAACCCCTTAAAAATCTTGTAAGTTTCTATAAGATCCCCTCTCAATCTCCTAAATTCTAGAGAGTATAAACCGAGTCTATGCAGTCTTTGTTCATAAGACAGTCCTGACATCCCAGGAATCAGTCTGGTGAACCTTCGCTGCACTCCCTCTATGGCAATAATGTCCTTCCTCAGATTTGGAGACCAGAACTGTACGCAATACTCCAGGTGTGGCCTCACCAAGACCCTATACAACTGGCCTCAACTACCCTCTGTGGCAGTGAGTTTACACTGAAGATAGCCACAAAATACTGGAGTAACTCGGCGGGACAGGCAGTATCTCTGGAGAGAAGGAATGGATGACGTTGAAGAAAGGTCTCGACCCAAAACGTCACCCAGCAATTCTATCCGATTGTGCAATGAATGGGAACCAAACTGAACCCTCTCAGCACAGCAAATGCTTCTCTCCGGATCCTGTCAAAGGTTCAGTAGAACTGAAGGCAGTTTGACATATTCAATTGAGCATTTATTAATCTTCCTGCCTTTAACTACAAGCACTTCCACTTCAGGTACAGGAACCACGCCCATTAACCAACCTGGAACTCTGGTGGTGAAGAGGTCAGGAGTCCCTGCACCGGCTCCACCTTCCTCCTCTTCCTCAAACTCCAAGTTCTCCTCTTCTCCAGGTGCCAAGATTTTCCTGTCACACAAAACCAAACCAATCCTTGTGAAGTTTCCCAGCCTCTTAGCAACTCATCCCCAACACAAAGTTAACCCAAAGACTAAAGGGTGTCGAGCCCAAACGGTGAAACGAGGGACCGGGCAGACAGCAAGCTGCGTTGAAACCCAAGCATCGGTCAATGCAATGCAGCACACCCTTCAACGGCTAATCCTACACCAGGTGAGTTTACACACTCTTATCCCTTGGAGATCGGTGAAGGAGAATGGAATCCTTCCTCATGCTTGGTTACTATAAAGTTTTTTTTGAAAATTAAAGGACTAATTAAACATTTATTGCATAATAGGACGCCCAGGGCAATTAAAAATATAAGTGGCCATGACCCCACTCCAACCAACAGCAACTCATTCCTGGTAGCTGCAGCCATTGGCCATCTCAAGCTCCATGTGGGACCTCGAGCCGGACCAAGGGAAGGGATGCAGAGCCAGTTTTAGACATCAGCAAGAATGCTGCTGTCTCCCCCATTCATGGTTACACAATCTCATCAAACCATGGCAGCAAGTACACAACATCAGTATTCCACCAGTCATTAGCGAAACCGAGGTTTCTTACATCATACTACACGGATTCACTCAGCGATCAAACAAAATGAAGTATAACTTTAATTATTCGTTTAAACAGTATGGAAATCAGCTGATGCAGCAAGAAATGAATTAAAGACTGGATGAGAAGCAAGCTGGAGCCCTGTGGCATGAAGAAGCATGGACACATCCTGATAGTATGTTGGAGAATCGCATGCCCAAAAGAAAAAGAACAGAAGCAACTCATTATTAAGATGGATCCGTTTTATTAAAACCAAGAGTTTTAATGGACAAGATGCCAAATTAAATCATTTACCTTATAGGGACAGGTTGAACATCAAAAGGAAAATCTTTGTTATAAGAAAGAATGTTCTTTAAAACTGTAAAGAAAAAAGGAGAAAACAAACCAATGTCTACTGTTAACAGCAGCAGTGCAGGTAAACAAGGGGATTTAATCTCCAGACTGCAGTGTGTTTATACTGATAGAGGGTTTCAGTTGCCAAACACTGCAATCACGTTGGAAGTCACGTGGTGTAATCACGGGACTAGAAGCCAAAAGAGTCGACTATTGATGGGGGGGGGGGCACAAATTCAAATCCCACTACAGCAGCTGCTTAAGTCATTATTAAATAAATCTGGAATTCCAAGAAACCTGGCATCAGTGACAGTGATCAGGAGACTCATTCTGTTTTAAAACCCACCTGGTTCATGCCCTTCTTCAGCAGCAGCCCTTCATTGATCTGGCCTTTGTCACCCCAGACCTAGAAATGTGGTCTACTCTTAAAATGCCCTCTGTTCAGGGACAATTAGGGATGGGCAATAAATGCTGGCCCGTTGTGATGCAAGCTATCCCCTGAATAAATTACTTAACATAATGTTCTGCTGTTGCAATCATATAACCTGCAACATTGTTTAAACGGATGCAGGAATGGAATCCTCAGACCCTGCAATCATATTGAACAATCTCTGATACCCCGCGTTGATCTCTCAACCTCTAGCTCTCCTGAAGGAGAGGATGCAGAAAAATTTAGGGGTTTAACCTGCATGAAGTAACCTGCTACCCGTTTTTGACAAGTTAATGTGGTGCCATCCTTTAACAAGTTTAATTTCTGGTTGGGACTAGTTCATTGGCACCTTTCTGTTTATTCCTAATGCAAGGAGACTTTCTTTTGAATGAAAGCAGCAGGTGACAGTGGGAACCACAGCAGATTCGGCAGCGACTATTCGGTAGATGCCACATTTTCACTCAACTTCGCCGCTGTGGTGCGGCTGCTAGTGCTACTGCCTCACATCTCATGCGGGTTCATCCTGACCTCGTCTGCTGTCTGTGTGGTATTTGCACCTTCTCCCTGTGACAACATGGGTTTCCCCTGGATGTTCCAGTGTCCTCCCAAATCTCAAATATCCTATAAATTACCCTTGGGATAGACGGATGAATGTTACAAAGAAATCTGAGGGGCAATAGGATTCTCTGCTGGGAGCTGGCATTGACTCGCTGGGTCGGGTAATCTCCTTCTGTGTTATAGGAAGTAAGCAAGCTTACTTATGACAAGAACGTTTTTACCCCCTCTTTTCTAGGTACCTGGATGAAGGACTTGCCAACTAGACACTTTATTCACTAGTGTCTGCTGATGCTGTTTTGGTAATAGTTTGTCTGGAGATTCAGGTTAGTTGCTGGGGGTGATAATTCTTGGTGAACAATTCCAGTTAGCACGCAACGTAAGCTTTTCACTGTATATGGTACAGGTGACAATAAACTCCACTTAGCTCAAACATTAAAGCTGTGCCCTCTGGTCTTTGATATTTCCACACTGGGGAAATGACCCTGACTAACTACCCTATCTATGCTTCTCATATTTTATAAACTTCTATCAGAAGGGCAAAGTTTAAAGGAGAAGTGCGTGGCACAATTTTTTAAACACAGACAAAAGCTGGGTGCCTGGAACACTTAGAACGAGGTGGTGGTGAAAGCAGATAGTGTAGTGGCATTCAAAGGACTTTTACATTGGCACATGGATACTCAGGGAATGGCCGGATTTGGCTCGTGTGTAGGCAGAGGAGATTAGTTTAACTCGCCATCATGTTCAACACAGACATTGTGAACTGAAGGGCATGTTCCTGTGTTCTATGTTCTACGTACTGGATGGAGAAATTGTTAATCATGATGCCCTCATGCAGCTAAGGAAGCAACACCTCCTATTCTGCAAGGCAGTCTACAACCCAACCCATGAACACCATGATTCACCAATTTCAGGTTGCCCTCCCTGCCGGTGACACCCCCCCCCCCCCTTCCAATCCTCCTCCTATTTTTTGTCCCGTACCCAATATCCCTTTCTCCACTCCATCACCCATTTCCACCCCCCCCTCCCCGTCCTATTTCCATCCACCTACTTCACACACCTTTCACCCACAGGCTTTCCCTGCTCGCTCACCCTCCTCCTCCATCTGGTTCTGGTTCCTTCTGCCATTCACCTCTCCGCTAAATGGCCCCTTCCTTACTCATCAGATTACAGTCCTGGCAGCCTTTGAATCCCTGCATCCGGTAGATGTCATAGAGTCATACGGTGTGGAAACAGGCTCATCGGCCCAACTCGCCCACACCGGCCAACAGGTCCCAGCTACACTAGTGCCACCTGCCCGCATTTGGTCCATACCCCTCCAAACCTGTTCGATCCATATATCTGTCTAACTGTTTCTTAAATGTTGGGATAGTCCCTGCCTCAACTACCTCGTCTGGTAGTTTGTTCCATACATCCCCCACCCTTTGTGGGAAAACGTTACCTCGCAGATTCCTATGAAATAGTATCCCCTTCACCTAAAACCTATGACCTCTGGTCCTCGATTCACCTACTCTGGGCAAGAGACTTTGTGCATGTACCCGATCTATTCCTCTCATGATCTTATAAAATCACTCCTCATTCTCCTGCGGAATAGAGTCCCAGCCTACTCAACCGTTCCCTCTAGCTCACATCCTCTATTCCTGGCAACATTCTTGTAATTCTTCTCTGTACCCTTCCAGCTTAACAACGTCTCCACCTTCACCCTCTCCTCCCTTTTCCTTCACATTCTTTTTTCCCTCCATTAGTTTCCTCCATCCATCATCAACGTGCCTCTGCCTCCAAACTTCATCCCTCCTCCTCCCCTATCTGGCTCCATATGTCCATTGTCCATGCTTGGTTCCCCAATGCCTCTTACTTCTATCTCACTCCTCCCCTTCTTTTCGTCTTGACCCGAGATGCAAGCTATTCTTTTCCATCCGCAAATGCGGCCTGACTCGCCGAGTTCCTCCAGCAGACTGTTTGTTGCTCCAGACACCAGCATTTGCAGGCTCTCGTCTCTCCACGTTCCCCTCAGTTCTCGCCAAGCATTCTCTTACCAAGACTTTCACATAAGATCCACTGGAGGGCAGCTACTCAACTACAGCAGTGCCAACACTAAATATGGGATTAATGGAGTCTTGAGAAAAGTCTGGAAGGTTAAACTGAATAAAAAAATTGACCTTATGAAATCAATTCTGTCGCCCAGTAGGATCTTGGCTGATCATTTACCTCAGCAACATTTTCCTGCACCAGGTACCCATTGAACATTCATTAATCAGTAGATATACTAGTAATCGGGGTTTTGACTACCTCGATGCGGGAACTTTGATCACCCCGATGCGGGAGCTTCGATCGCACCAACGAGGGAGCTTCGACCGCCGGCTGCGGCAGCTTTGATCACCCCGACAGACGGCTCAACTGCCCCGACCGCGGGAGAATAAAGAGGAAGGAGTCTGGATATTTTTTGCCTTCCATCACAGTGAGGAAAGCGGGGAATCCGCTGTGGTGGATGTTTATGTTAAAATTTATGTAGTTGTGCATCTTGTTGCTTTTTTTCGTATGGCTATATGGTAATTCGCATATCACTGTACCTTACCTGGTACGTGACGTGTGACATTAAAAGACCTTTGAAATAGCAATCCTGAACAATGATGGATTAAAGCAAGTAGTGAGGAAAACTAGCAAATGTTACTGCTTCTTGGAACAAGAAACAAATGTAAAAGAGGATGGGTTTTGCTTCATTATGTAGGGCACTGGGGAGACCACATCCGGAGCAATGCTCACAATACTGGGCTCTATTTAGAGAAGGACATAAATGTGTTGGAAGCATTTCAGAGAAGGTTTGTCTGGAATGAAAATGTTTGCCCTACAAGGAAAAGCTGCACTAATGAGTGTAGGAGTTTCGAAGAGGGGACCATGACTGAAACAACCAAGATCCTGAGTGGGAAGCTAGAGGCTTCAGATGCTGTAATCTGCAGCAAAAATCAAATCGCTGGAGGAACACAGCTGGTCAAGCAGCATCTTCGGAGGCAAAGGAATGGTTGACGTTTTGGATTGAAACTTTACAGCAAGGTGAATGAGGTGAGAATGATCCTTGTGCAAGAATCCAGAACTCAAGGTCATTATTTTAAACTAAGAGCTCAGTTATTTAAGTCATTGTGTTACAAAATACATCTTTGGCCCAACTCACCCAAACCAACCAAGGTGCCTACTTGGCCTAGTTGTTTGCATTGGGCCCACATCTCTCTCAACCTTTCCTATCCATGTACCTGCCCAAATGTCTTTTAAACCTTGCTATTGTACCAGCCTCTACCACCTCCTGTCGCAGCTCGTTCAATATGCCCACTACCTATTGTGTATACAACTTGCCCCTCAGATCCTTTTAAATCTTTCCCCTCTCACCTTAAACCTATGCACTCTAGTTTTAGACTCCGCTACCTTGGGGAAAAGACAGTAACTATCCATCATATCTATGCCCCTCATAGCTTTTATAAACCTCTCCAACGTCATCCCTCAGCCTCTTTTGCCCCAGTAAAATCTGGTCCAGCCGATCCAAGATGAAACAGTTATTTTCTCTCGGTTAGTCACGAGTCCTTGGAATTCTCCTCCTCGAAGAGCAGTCGATGCAAGGTCTTCAAATATGTTTAAAGCAGAGGTGGACAGAGTCTAGGAAAGCAGGGGTGATAGGTTTCTGGGGTAAATGGGAATGTGGAGGTGAGAATGTTATTAAATGGCAGAGCAGATTTGAGTGGTCAATCAGTGCTCCCAATTCTTTTGTTTATAAAACTAGTCAATACATTTAGAACAAAGGTATAAATTAGGAAAGGACAAATTTACTGAGGGGGGGGGGGGGGGGGGGGAAAATGGTCATGAGCAGAGTGGGCTTTGCTTTTGGAGGAAATATTCTCAAGTCTTTCAACAGGCAGTTAAATACTGAGACAGGATTAACAGATGAACCCCATAATCTCACTCATCTACACTTGTTTTATGAACTAGAATGAAGAACAATCTTGTTTTCCGAAGGTATGCAGAGAAGAATTTCACCACATGGTTTCACGATGACATGGTCACTAGAGGTAAGCAAAAGGAGAGAGGCGAGGTGAAGAGCCAAGGCGAAAGTTGTATGTATAGAGTCTGTGTGATTGTGAGTGGCTGCTTGGGAAGGATGCAGAAATCAGTCGTCAGATACACCCAGTGATCAGGCTGGACATTTCCATTGTTAGCTTGATCTGACTAACAGATTAGAACTGTATGAAGATTTTGACCAGGCTTGACTTAAACCATTTGCATACGCAGGCATTTACAGAAATAGGGACGGGTGATTTCCAAGTACAATTAGTTCCAAACAATGAAGGGTCCTTCTTTATTGTAGGACTTTGTATTGTACTACTTCCCTTACCATGATAATGCCCAAGGGATACTCACTTGGCTCTAGTGTCTTCACATCTTCCAATTTGAATTCTTCCTGAGGTTGTGTTGTCTATAAAATAAAAATTACTGTTGATTAAGACCTCGAGGTTTCACTTTGCATAGCATCTGAGAGCAAATGCACATCGCCAGAAAAAGCAGCATACCAGAGGACTGGGAGAAATTCAGAGACCAGCAGAGAAGGACAAAGGGCTTGATTAGGAAAGGAAAAATAGATTATGAAAGAAAACTGGCAGGGAACATAAAAACTGACTGCAAAAGTTTTTATAGATATGTGAAGAGAAATAGATTAGTTAAAACAAATGTAGGTCCCTTGCAGTCAGAAACAGGTGAGTTGATCATGGGGAACAAGGATATGGCGGACCATTTGAATAACTACTTTGGTTCCGTCTTCACTAAGGAAGACATAAATAATCTGCCGGAAATAGCAGGGGACCGCGGGTCAAAGGAGTACTTGAGTGAAATCCAGGTTAGTCGGGAAGTGGTGTTGGGTAAATTGAATGGATTAAAGGCCGATAAATCCCCAGGGCCAGATGGGCTGCATCCCAGAGTACTTAAGGAAGTAGCTCCGGAAATAGTGGATGCATTAGTGATAATCTTTCAAAACTCTTTAGATTCTGGAGTAGTTCCTGAGGATTGGCGGGTAGCAAACGTAACCCCTCTTTTTAAGAAGGGGGGGGAGAGAGAAAACAGGGAATTACAGACCAGTTAGTTTAACATCGGTCGTGGGGAAACTGCTAGAGTCAGTTATTAAAGATGAGATAGCAGCACATTTGGAAAGTGGTGAAATCATTGGACAAAGTCAGCATGGATTTACGAAAGGTAAATCATGTCTGACGAATCTTGTGGAATTTTTCGAGGATGTAACTAGTAGCGTGGATGGGGGAGAACCAGTGGATGTGGTGTATCTGGACTTCCAGAAGGCTTTCGACAAGGTCCCACATAAGAGATTAGTATATAAACTTAAAGCATACGGCATTGGGGGTTCAGTATTGATGTGGATAGAGAACTGGCTGGCAAACAGGAAGCAAAGAGTAGGAGTAAACGGGTCGTTTTCACAATGGCAGGCAGTGACTAGTGGGGTACCGCAAGGCTCAGTGCTGGGACCCCAGCTATTTACAATATACATAAATGATCTGGATGAGGGAATTGAAGGCAATATCTCCAAGTTTGCGGATGACACTAAGCTGGGGGGCAGTGTTAGCTGTGAGGAGGATGCTAGGAGACTGCAAGGTGACTTGGATAGGCTGGGTGAGTGGGCAAATGTTTGGCAGATGCAGTATAATGTGGATAAATGTGAGGTTATCCACTTTGGTGGCAAAAATAGGAAAACAGACTATTATCTAAATGGAGGCCGATTAGGAAAAGGGGAGATGCAGCACGACCTGGGTGTCATGGTACACCAGTCATTGAAAGTAGGCATGCAGGTACAGCAGGCAGTGAAGAAAGCCAATGGTATGTTAGCTTTCATAGCAAAAGGATTTGAGTATAGGAGCAGGGAGGTTCTCCTTCAGTTGTATAGGGTCTTGGTGAGGCCACACCTGGAGTATTGCATACAGTTCTGGTCTCCAAATCTGAGAAAGGACATTATTGCCATAGAGGGAGTGCAGCGAAGGTTCACCAGACTAATTCCTGGGATGTCAGGACTGTCTTATGAACAAAGACTGCATAGACTCGGTTTATACTCTCTAGAATTTCGGAGATTGAGAGGGGATCTTATAGAAACTTACAAGATTCTTAAGGGGTTGGACAGGCTAGATGCAGGAAGATTGTTCCCGATGTTGGGGAGGTCCAGGACAAGGGGTCACAGCTTAAAGATAAGGGGGAAATCCTTTAGGACCGAGATGAGAAGGAATTTTTTCACACAGAGAGTGGTGGGTCTCTGGAACTCTCTGCCACAGAGGGTAGTTGAGGCCAGTTCATTGGCTATATTTAAGAGGGAGTTAGATGTGGCACTTGTGGCTAAGGGGATCAGAGGGTATGGAGAGAAGGCAGGTACGGGATACTGAGTTGGACGATCAGCCATGATCATATTGAATGGCGGTGCAGGCTCGAAGGGCCGAATGGCCTACTCCTGCACCTAATTTCTATGTTTCTATGTTTCCAGGCAGAACAAACTTACAATAGTATCAACTCCAATAGTACAAGAGTAGCAACACACAGCCAATTATATACAATTGAAGTCCAGTCACAGCTGCAAAGGCAAGTCCGGACAACAATTTACACCTACAAAGATTCCACAAACAGAAACATAAATAATTCCATTTGGAAGGGTTCATTGAAAGATAAATATTGGTTAGGAAGATTGGAGTCGTGCCATGGGATCTGATGATTTGAATGGTTGTCAAGACCAGTTTAACACGTTAGCACAGGCTCTCCAACAGTGGAACACTTACTCAGCATGGCACTAATTGTTATCCAGTGCAATGGCAAGAAATCAGCTAAATAGAAACGTTGGCATGTTAGCACGCAACAAAAGCTTTTCATGTACCTAGGTACATGTGACAATAAGTAAAATAAACAACATAATTCGCCTTCATAAACTTGTGGCATGTGCTCAGTTAAACCACCAGATGTGTTTGGCCGCATCATGCCTTGCTTGGCATTGATTTCAGGATGTGGCATGGAGTACATGTCCCCAGTTTGTATCAATGGTGCTGAAGTGGAGATGGTCAAGCTTCAAGTTCCTAGTTGTAAATATCACCAACAATGAGTGTAGGAAGGAACTGCAGATGCTGGTTTACACCGAAGATAGACACAAAATTCTGGAGTAACTCAACGGGTCAGGCAGCATCTCTGGAGAAAAATAATAGGTGACGAGTCGTGTCCCTTCTTCAGTCTGACGAAGGGTCTGGTCTGAAGAAGGGTCTCAACCCAAATCGTCACCTATTCCTTTACTCTAAAGATGCTGCTTGGCCCGCTGAGTTACTCCAGCATTTTGTGTTTATCTTCACCAACAATCAGGCCAGGATCATTCACCTTGACACCACGGCCAGGAAAGCACGCCAACATCTCTATTTCCTCAGAACATTGAAACATTTTGGAATAGAATCTTGATCAGCTGGCCAACTGTGTCAAGATATGGTTAATGGAGGATACGTGTGGGGTGTTCTATTTTGGGAAGTCAAACCAAGGTAGGACCTTTACAGTGAACAATAGGGTTCTGGGAGTGTTGTAGAGCAGAGGGATCAGGGTAGGGGAATCAACAGCTAGAGGACATGGTTTTAAGGTGAGAGGGGAAAGATTTAATTGAAACTTGAGTGGCAACTGTTTCACACAGAGAGCGGTGGATATATGGTACAGATGAAGCTGTCAGAGGAAGTAGTTGAGGTAGGAACAAGAACATTAAAAACATTTTTGGATAGGTACATGGATAGGAAAGGTTTAGAGGGTGTAATGTCTGCTGTACATTTATATTACAGAGGGTGTGGAAAAATGGGACTAGTTAGGGTGGGGGCACCATGGTCAGTATGGATGAGATGGACCAAAGGGCCTGTTTCCATGCTATACGAGTCTGTCCCCAGTTACTCTTACCAATTTCGTCAAGTCAATTTTATTTCTATAGCACATTTAAAAACAACTCTCGTTGACTGAAGTGCTTTACATTAGTGCAGGTACTAACGTGCTACAAAATAGTGGTACATAGATCGCTATGGCAACTGTTCTATCCAGGACCGCAAGAAATGAGTTGTCAGTGCAATCTCCATCCATCGCATAAACTGGCCCTCCTCCCCCATCAACACTTCATGCTGCCCCGCAAATACAGCCGACATAATCACACTCACACCCGATTATCCCCTCATCCCTCTTCAGATAGAAAATGCAAAAACTTGAAAGCATGTATCAGAGTCAGTAACAGCCTCTTCCTGACTCTTATCGGACTTGAACAGACCTCTCATATGCCAGGGTTGAGTGTTCCGATCTTCCAATCTACTTCATTGCTGCCCTTGCATTTTTTATGTCTGCACTTTCTCTGTAGCTGTAACACTATATTCTGAATGCTGTTTACTTTCTCTTTTGCACCTCCTGGTGTACTCATGTATGGTATTATTTGCCTGACTAATGTACAAAACAAAATTTTATGGTATATCGGTTGGACATGTGACAATAATGAACAGATACCAATAATTATTTTCTGCACTCTTTCCAGCTTAGTGGCATCCTTCCTATAGCAAGATGACCAAAGCCACACATAATTCTCCATGTACAGCCTCAGCAATGTTTTCTGCAACTGCAACCTAACATCCCAATTTTTAAACTCAATACCCTGCCACAACACTATACTGTGAAATATTGCACATTCTGACTTGACATTTTTCTTGCCGTTTGTTTTGTTTCCAGTATCGTTATCATTTATCTGTTATGTTGGAGCTCCGCTCAGGCAGTGCGCCTGAAATTTTGTTGCATGTATTTACAATGACATTAAAGTGCATTATTATTATTATTATGAAGGTCACATGTCAAAAGCAACTCAAAAGCAGCATGTCAAACGCAGAGTCTGAAGCAAGGTTTCGACCTTTTGTGAGTATTGTGAGCAATTTTAGGCACTATATCTGAGGAAGGATGTGCTGGCTCTGGAGAGGGTCCAGAGGAGATTTACAAGAATGATCCCAGTTAACATATGATAAGCGTTTGACAGCATTTGGCCTGTACTCGAGCGTAGGTTCACGAGATTGATCCCTGGGTTGGCGGGACTGTCATATGAGGAAAGATTGAAAAGACTAGGTTATATTCACTGGAGTTTAGAAGGATGAGGGGGGAATCTTATAGAAACATAAAATTATAAAAGGACTGGACAAGCTAGATGCAGGAAAAATGCTCCCAATGTTGGGTGAGTCCAGAACCAGGGGCCACAGTCTTAGAATATAAGGGGAGGTCATTTAAGACTGAGGTGAGAAAAAACTTTTTCACCCAGAGTTGTGAATTTATGGAATTCCCTGCCACAGAGGGCAGTGGAGGCCAAATCACTGCCCCCAGTGATGGATTTAAGAGAGAGTTGGATGGAGCTCTAGGGATATGGGGAGAAGGCCGGCATGGGTTATTGATAGCAGACGATCAGCCATTATCACAATGAATGGCGGTGCTGGCTCGAAGGGCCGAATGGCCTCCTCCTGCACCGATTTCCTATGTTTCTATGTACTCGCTGGAGTTTAGAAGGATGAGGAGGTGTCTCATTGAAATGTATCGAATAGTGAAAGGCTTGGATAGAGTGGATGTGGCGAGGAAGTTTCCACTAGTGGGAGAGTCCAGGACTAGCGGTCATAGCCTCAGAAAAGGGTGATCTTTTAAGATGATGAGGAGGAATTTCTTTAGTCAGAGGGTGGTGAATCTGTGGAATTCTTTGCCACAGAAGGCCGTGGAGGCCATCAATGGATATTTTTAAGGCAGGGGTAGTTAGATTCTTGATTGGTACGGGTGCCAGGGGTTATGGGGAGAAGGCAGCAGAATGGGATTAGGAGGGAGAGATAGATCAGCCATGATTGAATGGCGAAGCAGACTAGATGGGCTGAATGGCTTAATTCTGCTCCCATCAATTATGACCCAAAACATCACCTATCCATGTTCCCCAGGGATGCTGCCGAGCCACTGAATTACTCCAGCACTTTGACTTTTTTCGTAAATCAACATCTGCTGTTCCTTGTGTCTACATGCCAAAAGCTTTCTTCACCACCATGTCTACCATGACACCACTCCCAGGGAACTATGCTCAAGTACACCTAGATCTCTTTGTTCTGCAACCGTTCCCACGCCCTACCATTTACTCTAGGTACTACTTCCCAAAATGAAACATCATGCACTTATCATCATTAACCTCCCTTTGCCATTCCTCAGCCCACTTACCCAGCCGATCAAGCCCTCCTGTAATTTTTGAAAAACTCATGCCACCTATTTCAATGTCATCTCGCAAACTTATTAACTATACTTTGTACATTCTCATTCAAAATGTTGATAAGAGGTGTTAAATAACAATGGAACTATCACCAATCTCTGAGGTCTAGTCAGAGGCCTCTAGTCAGAAAAATATTCTTCAACCATCAACCACTGTTTCCGACCATCAAGCCAATGATATATCTAGTTAGATGACGGTCCCAGGATCCCATGCAACCTAACCTTCCAGGGGAACTAGGCAGAACCTTATCAAAGGCCTTGCTGAAGCCCTTATAGGCTATATCTGTGAAACATTTTAGGATGCAAAATAATCATTTCTTATGGGCACCAAAACGCCTTTAGACAGCAGTTTTTTCTCTCAACCCATCCCATTTCTCTTATCCACAACAAACAAAATATCTTCCCTCTTCTTGATTGTAAGTGCAATTTTTTCCAACGGTATGGTTCCAGTACCTTGACCGAGTGTTATTGTTCCAGAGGTTTCTCAACAGTATAGGCCAGCTTAATTCACTATCATCCACTCAAGAACCTTTCTGCTGCAATCACTGGGTAACAAAAGATCAATTTTGGAATCTCAGCCCAGGTCAGCGACAGCAAATGGAGCTCCATCTCAGCAGAGGTCATTTTCATACTGTGGCTGTGAAAGGATGCGAATGGCACTTGGGAATGATCGATTTGGGTATGGGGCTCCATCCACAATACCATTTTTGGGGATTTTGGGCAGAGCAGTTACAAATAAAGTTGAAATGCATCAACGATGGGAAGCTTCGTATATCTGTGGAAGTTGATAAGAGTCATTTGAGACATAGAACATAGAATACAGGCTAGCTATGTTTGTGTTGAACATGGCCAACATGGAACATGTGCCAACATTTCTTAGTCTTCTAAGGAACTAGATGTGTTGGTGTGCTTCCCAGGCCATAGCGTCAATGGTTGGACTAGGACAAATTGGCGATGAGACTTATGCCCAGGAACCTAAAGCTCTCGCCCACCGATACAGAATGGGGCACGTACACCAAATTAAACTAATCCCCAGAATTATTTATTGACTGCATTGATCCATATCATTCCATTCCCTGCATATTCACGTGCCTGATTAAAAGCCTCTTGAGTGTCAGCATTGTATCTGCTTCCACCGCCATCGCAGGCAGCATGTTCCAGGCACCCAACACGGTATAAAATAAACTTGCCCTGCACATCTCCTCTAAACACTTCTTCTTTGATCTTAAACCTATGCTCTGAGGTATTTGGTATTTCCACGAGGGAAAAGGTTCTGGCCATCTACGTCTCTCATAATTTTGTAAAGTTCGATCAGGTCTCCACTCAGTCTATAATACTCCAGAGGAAACAATCACATTTTATCCAACCTCTCTTCATATCCGAGACCATCTAATTCAGGCAGTATCTGGTAAACCTCTTCTGCACCCTCAAAACCTTCCGAGTGGCCATCCCAAATAGTAATACATCAAGTATGATAATAAAACAATGATCTACTAATTTTCTTTTAATATTCCACTCATTGGAGGGAGACCAGAAATAGATTTATGATTTACTAGTTGACTACTTGTGCCAAAGCATAATTTCTATATTTTTATGAATCAGCTTTGGCAACAAAAACCTTCCACAAAAAACACGAGTCAGAAACTTAAATATAAGAGATGGGATTTGATTTGAGTGAAGATACAGAATAAAAGAGTAAACTAATGAAGTACCTGCAGAGCTGTGCTTCTTAATTCAAGGCATGTTGCTATTTTGCCAATTGTTTTCTGTGAAGAGAATAAACAAGGGTTATTAGGTCCCTTGGCACAAGGATCGCATAAATGTTTACTGTAATCTTTCACCTTAGGCTAGCCAAATTAATGACATTTATAGAAAGTCTAATGGATTTCAGCAAACTAACCGTCATAGTCATAGTTGCTAACACGACTGCACTCCAAAAGATTTTAAAAAAGGCACTTAATCCACAGCCAGTTTATTTTCCTTCGGCAACTGGCTTCAATTCAATCCAATTTCAATGATATCTCCACAACAACATCCTTCACTTGTTAGAGAGGGAATTGAAGCAGTTTATATTACCAAACAGACACACCCTCTTGGATTTCAGTTCCTGCTATGACATTTCTGGGGATGCAGTGAAAATGCTCATTGTCAAGAGCAAGAGCTCACAATGCCCAACACATGGCTCAAATATTCTTCCCAAAATTAAGCTGAAGCGAATACAACGGTCCAAATAAGGCATCAACAATACCATGTACAGTCCAAAATAATTCTGTGGTTTTGCTTTCAATTACCTTACATGCAAAATCAAGAATTTGTTTTCTTTTATTATCTGCATTTTTGCCATCGAATATGTATTTTCATTCCTAAACCTCTTCTGGCAGTAATATTGTACTCCAATACATACCACTTCATACCCGTTTGTATCAGCATGAGTCGGCATATTCCTAACTGCTCAAACCTGTGCCGGCCTGCAACTTCCCTTCATTTTCAAATTACTTTCATAAGCAAAGGTTTTGCTTCTTCAGAATGATTTGCTGGCTGCAGAAATGATGGCCTTGCAGGAGTATTTAATGGATCATCATGGACATATTGAAAACATCCATTTATCTCATTTCTCTGCTTCCTATTTGTATCCATTTAATGCCACCATGATTTCAAACTTTTAAATGTTTGCAACATTTCTTACACTTTTCGGAAAAGAAAATCAACCCAGTTCATCAGTACACTAATCCCTCTAAACAGGTCCAGCAGATGGTCTTTACTGTTCAAATGAACTGTCCTTAATTAGCCCATTCCTTTCTGAGCCTTCACTTAGCTTACCTATAGTGAGCCAAAACTGACCGGATTGTAGCTTCCTGGTTCGCAGGTTTTTTGATCCGCTTTCTCTAGCTCGAACGCCATATTCTGCAAGACTAATGAGTTAGTTGGGGACTTTAGGAGGAGAGGAACACCCCTGTCGCCTGTCTCCATCAATGATGTGGATGTGCAGTTTACCAAGGAGTACAAGTACCTTGCAGTTTACCTGGACAAGTCCAAGAACACTGTGGCTCTGTACAAGAAGGGACAGAGCCGGATGTACTTTTTGTGGAGGTTCCGCTACGTCACCATCTGCAGTAAGACACGCTCAGGTGAGAAGCCCTTTTCACTGCAACTCCAGTGTCTACAAGGCACATCAGGCGTGATGGAATACTCACCACAGGTTCAACGCCAACACCATTCAGAAACCTTGACATACCCAGTTCACAGCAGCCAATGAACTGCACACCTATCCAAAGGCATTCACTCCCTCCACTACCTGCACAATGACCACATTACGGGACATTACAACGTGCATTGCTGCAGCTGGCGAAGCCTTCATTGACCGCACCTCTCAAAGCTGCGAGAGATCCAGGCAAAAAGATGCACATCTGCTGATCACCATCTGCAAGTTCTCCACACCACACACCATCATGATCTTGGAAAACCATTCCATCATTGGACCTGATTTAATCAAAATATCTTTCCAACAACATTGTGCAAGTGTCTTCGCCACAGAGGCAGCTGCAGTCGAAGACAGTGGATCACCACCAAGTTTGATTAGGAATAGACAAAATAATTATCTGGCCAGCAATATGCAGATTCCATTAACAACGAATTAAAAAAACATATAACTTAACTTTCACATAGCATTCTTGAGGGAATGCTGCTTAGATTTGGCATCTAAGAGCAACTCTAGAAAATTGCCAAGGAGAAAGTTAGCACCTTCAAGACTACAAGTGTGAAGGAATAAAATAAAATAAAGGGAAATTGTAAATTAAATATAGATTTTTCTTCTTCCAAAAAGCAAAATATTCAGACATGATCAAAAACATGTTACTCTAACATAAGGGCAGTAGATGATGGACTTTAGTATGACCTTTTGCAGGGTACCACGTGGTAAGCTAGTACAGAAGGTTAGATCACATTGGACTCAGGGAGAGATAGCCAACTGGATACAAAATTGACTTTGTGGAATACGTCGGAGGCCTCTGATTGGAGGCCTATGTGTGCCGCAGGGATCTGTGTTGAGTCCACTGTTCTCACATATAGTAATCATTTGGATGACAATGCATGCAGTTAACGTGGCTAGGAAATAGAGGACGACACCAAAAGTGGTGGTGTAGTGGACAGTCTATCTAATTTTACAAAAGTATCTTGATCAACTGGGAAAGTTGGCCAATGGGATACAACTTCAGACACGTGGATGGTGGCGAAGAGGAAGGTTGGCACATTTGACTTCATCAATAAGGGTATTGAGTGCAGGAGTTGCAACGTGATGCACAGCTGCACAAGTCATTGGTGGAACCACAATTGGAGCATTGTGTGTATTTCTGGTCAACCCGCTGTAGGAATTATGTCATGAGGCTGAAAAAGGGTGCAGAAAAGATTCCCACGGATGTTACCAGTACTCAAGGGCTTGAGTTATTAAGAGAGGCTGGATAGGCTGGGAATTTATTTTCCCCTGGAATGTAGGAGGCTGAGGGATGAACTTTTAGAGATTTACTAGACCAAGTGCTCCCCCAATTTACTAGACACGCTGCTCTCCCAATGTAAGATTCCACCACTCACCCGTTCCCCCAATGCAAGCTGTTCCCACAACGCAGTATTGCACCACTCACACATAGTCCCCAACTGAGCAGGTGGGGCTCATTTCCCCATATCCCCCAGCATTCCCTCCTCCTCCTCTTCACCCTCAAACTTCAGGGGGGGGGGGGGAGAGAGAGAGGGTGGGGGGGGGGGCCGAGAGGGTGGGGGGGGGGGGCCGAGAGGGTGGGGGGGGGGCCGAGAGGGGTGGGGGGGGCCGAGAGGGGGGGGGGGGGGGGCGGGGAGGGTGGGGGGGGGGGGGCGGGAGGGTGGGGGCAGAGAGGGTGGGGGCAGAGAGGGTGGGGGCAGAGAGGGTGGGGGCAGAGAGGGAGGGGGCAGAGAGGGAGGGGGCAGAGAGGAAGGGGCAGAGAGGAAGGGGGCAGAGAGGAAGGGGGCAGAGAGGAAGGGGGCAGAGAGGAAGGGGGCAGAGAGGAAGGGGGCAGAGAGGAAGGGGGCAGAGAGGAAGGGGGGCAGAGAGGAAGGGGGCAGAGAGGAAGGGGGCAGAGAGGAAGGGGGCAGAGAGGAAGGGGGCAGAGAGGAAGGGGCAGAGAGGAAGGGGGCAGAGAGGAAGGGGGCAGAGAGGAAGGGGGCAGAGAGGGAAGGGGGCAGAGAGGAAGGGGGCAGAGAGGAAGGGGGCAGAGGAAGGGGGCAGAGAGGAAGGGGCAGAGAGGAAGGGGGCAGAGAGGAAGGGGGCAGAGAGGAAGGGGGCAGAGAGGAAGGGGGCAGAGAGGAAGGGGGCAGAGAGGAAGGGGGCAGAGAGGAAGGGGGCAGAGAGGAAGGGGGCAGAGAGGAAGGGGGCAGAGAAGGGGGCAGAGGAAGGGGGCAGAGAGGAAGGGGCAGAGAGGAAGGGGGCAGAGAGGAAGGGGGCAGAGAGGAAGGGGGCAGAGAGGAAGGGGGCAGAGAGGAAGGGGGCAGAGAGGAAGGGGGCAGAGAGGAAGGGGGCAGAGAGGAAGGGGGCAGAGAGGAAGGGGGCAGAGAGGAAGGGGGCAGAGAGGAAGGGGGCAGAGAGGAAGGGGGCAGAGAGGAAGGGGGCAGAGAGGAAGGGGGCAGAGAGGAAGGGGGCAGAGAGGAAGGGGGCAGAGAGGAAGGGGGCAGAGAGGAAGGGGGCAGAGAGGAAGGGGGCAGAGAGGAAGGGGGCAGAGAGGAAGGGGGCAGAGAGGAAGGGGGCAGAGAGGAAGGGGGCAGAGAGGAAGGGGGCAGAGAGGAAGGGGGCAGAGAGGAAGGGGGCAGAGAGGAAGGGGGCAGAGAGGAAGGGGGCAGAGAGGAAGGGGGCAGAGAGGAAGGGGGCAGAGAGGAAGGGGGCAGAGAGGAAGGGGGCAGAGAGGAAGGGGGCAGAGAGGAAGGGGGCAGAGAGGAAGGGGGCAGAGAGGAAGGGGGCAGAGAGGAAGGGGGCAGAGAGGAAGGGGGCAGAGAGGAAGGGGGCAGAGAGGAAGGGGGCAGAGAGGAAGGGGGCAGAGAGGAAGGGGGCAGAGAGGAAGGGGGCAGAGAGGAAGGGGGCAGAGAGGAAGGGGGCAGAGAGGAAGGGGGCAGAGAGGAAGGGGGCAGAGAGGAAGGGGGCAGAGAGGAAGGGGGCAGAGAGGAAGGGGGCAGAGAGGAAGGGGGCAGAGAGGAAGGGGGCAGAGAGGAAGGGGGCAGAGAGGAAGGGGGCAGAGAGGAAGGGGGCAGAGAGGAAGGGGGCAGAGAGGAAGGGGGCAGAGAGGAAGGGGGCAGAGAGGAAGGGGGCAGAGAGGAAGGGGGCAGAGAGGAAGGGGGCAGAGAGGAAGGGGGCAGAGAGGGTGGGAATGAGGGTAGATAGGGAGCGGGCATGTCCCTCTTCCCCCCTCTCCCCATCTCCCTCTACCACCCCACTCCCCACCCTCCTAATTTCCCTCCCAGTGCGAGCACCAGGCTCAGCTCCAGCCAGGGCCTGCGGCACCACCCTCGCCACCAGGTGTCGAGCATCGGCAGCCGCCGCGCGAGTACTGGAGTGCCCCTCCCTCCCGGAGTGTCCTATCCTACCTTGCGAGTGCATTATGACATCACTCGGGTTATTGTCCCCCCGAAACGGGTGATTTTCGGGCTGTTTTTAAAACTTTAAACGATTAAAAATTCAGAAATATAGGTGGGAATGCGACGGAAAGATGTTTATCGCATCAACGGGAAAAATGTGAGTAGGATGTGTAAAACTGGGAAGGCTGTGGCCTAGCATTTCGAAGAAAATAGGAATTAACCAGATATTCACACACACAAGACGAAGAGTTTTAGTATTATAGAGATATAATCATGATGGGGCACAGAAGGATGAATGGTCTCAGTTGTTTTCCTTTTTGTTTTCCTAATGGGTTTAAAGTGAAGGGGAAATGTTAGGACTGAAATGCAATTTCTTCACACAGTATACAATGGGATAAATGAGCAGGCAATCCCATTTGCTTGTCCAGGTATCCCATTTTATACCTGGGCAGGCAAATGCGTCTGGCCCAAGTATAAAACTTGATCAGTTGAACGAGGCAAGCTGAAAGTCCTTTTTCCGCATGCTGTTTGATTTTAGACACCTTACTCACACCTCTAGCATCTAATTAAAGAAATGCCAAGGAATACAAGCTAATTAATCTATTAAACATTCCTCGTAGCACAAGGTCCAGAGCCAACAGTACACACACTTGCAAAACTGATGAGAGTAATGGTTTAATTACAAAATTATATAGGTTCTGGATATTTTGAAGCAGAATAATGATAATTCAAATTAACCTTACAGGCAGAAGCGTTTCATCTGCATTGCTGAGCCAGTGAACACTGCAAGCAGCAAGACATGGATTAGAACACACAGTGATGTGCACTGCCACGTGCACTGCTTACCTTTTGGTCCTCTGAGAGTTCAGATGAATTGGCTGTTGACTGCACTTCCTTCTGTAAATGCCTGGCTAATCTGTGTGAACATAATTTTCATTAAATGGTTATTCCTTAAAACCTCGGTGGCACACCAACCACAACTGGGACCAGAACGTTTCTCATAAAAGAAAAAATGAAACTGTATAGCATACGGAACATTAAATTCCACAAAATCATTACCCCAACAGCTCGGAAATGTTAGCAAGACATTTGGATGGCATCATGGTCTCAAATATTTTGCAATAATTTTTGATACTCGAATGAAAAAAAGATAAATCACAGTAGGTTTTAAAACTAATTGAACAGTGGTCGCTGGTCCCAAAAGGCTCACCCACAGACAATTCAGTCACCTGCCTGCCCAATTTCCAAGAGTAGATCAAGCTTTGCCCTCTCCCTTGTTGGACCCTCTGCAGATTGCCTGAGGATACTTTCCTGAACACATTTGACAAATGCCATCTAAGCCCTTGGCACTATGACAGTTCCAGTCTATAATAGAACGTTTGAAATCTGCATTATGACAACCCTATTTGTCTTGCAGTTGCCTGCAATCTCCTGGCACATTTGTTCTTCTAATTCCAGTTGACTCTTTAGGGGGCCTATAGTACACTCTTAACAAGGTGTTCCCCTTTGTATTTCTCAGCTGCACCCATATAGCCTCACTGGTCAAACCATAAGTAATGTCATCTCAGACTACTTCACCTTATCTATCTCTCCTGTAGCACCCACAACCTCTGCAGGCAATTCTTTTAAGACATTTGACTGGCGATCATCGGATCTAGGGGACTCGTTTGTCTTTGATCCCATTAGTAAGTCATGGAAGCATATAATTATAATGCATGGAAACAGGCCCTGTGGCCCACAGAGCCCATACAGATAATCAAGTATCTATTTGTATACTAAGCCCCACATTTTCATTGATTGTACCAACCAAACATACACACACACGGGGCAATAATGATGTTAGAGGAAATCAAATTTTCCATGGGAATCCCATGGGGTCGCAGGGAAAACTTCAGACATACACCATGGGATATCAGGACTGGACCCAATCGGTGAAGCTGCAAGTCAATGGGTCTACCGCTGTGCTACCTGTATCATTTGCCTCATGATAATAATCATTTTGTCTGTCCCTCTCTTTTTCCCCCAGAATTTCTACTGTCATTAGTCAGTCATCGTTATACAACATAGGAACTGCGAAGAGGATGCTAGGAGGTTGCAGGGTGACTTGGACAGGTTGAGTGAGTGGGCAGATGCAGTTTAATGCAGATAAATGTTATCCACTTTGGCGGCAAGAACAAGGAAGCAGATTATTATCTCAATGGTGTCAGATTAGGAAAAAGGAAGTGCAAGGAGACCTGTGTGTCCTTGTACACCAGTCACTGAAAGTAAACATGCAGGTACAACAGGCAGTGAAGAAAGCTAATGGCATGTTGGCTTTCACAACAAGAGGATTTGAGTATAGGAGTAAAGAGGTCCTTCTGTAGTTGTACAGGGCCCCGGTGAGACCGCATCTGGAGTATTGTGTGCCTTTTTGGTCTCCTAATTTGAGGAGGACATCCTTGCTATTAAGGCAGTGCAGCGTACGTTCACGAGGTTAATCCCCAGGATGACGGGACTGTCATATGAGGAAAGATTGGAAAGACTGGGCTTGTATTCAGTGGAATTTAGGATGAGAGGGGATCTTATAGAAACATATAAACAAGTTAGATGCAGGGAAAATGTTCCCAATGTTGGGGGTGTCCAGAACCCGGGCCACAGTCCAAGAATAAAGGGGAGACCATTTCAAACAGAGATGGGAAAAAACGTTTTCACCCAGAGAGGTGTGAATTTGTGGAATTCTCTGCCACAGAAGGCAGTAGAGGCCAATTCACTGGGTGAATTTAAAAGAGTTAGAGAGTTATGAACACTTGCACTCAGTCTGCCAAGGTCTACTGGATGCCCCAGTTGCTAACCACTTTAACTCTCTTTGCCATTCCCACACAGAACAGTGCAGCCGAGGAAAAGATCCTGCAGCCTACAGTGTCCATGCTGAACATGGCGCTGTGGCGGCTCCCGAGGGTCGAGCCATTTCCACTATGGAACCCCTCGGCATGGGAATGGATGAGTCCGGGGGCAGCCCTTAGCTACAGGGATAAAGGGCAGGGGTTTAGGTGCAATCTCCCTCTTGCAGACTCGTCTGGTCAGGAGAAGGACAGCGATTAAAATACCTCCCGAAACACCTCGCTCCTCGCCTTCATTTCAGGATTATCGTTGCGCTACATTGGTGACCCTGACGCTCCATTGTTGTCATGATGGACGCAAAAGACAGAACCTCCATGAAATTACCTATCTTCTGGACCGCCCGGACTCGTGTCTGGCTTCAGCAGGCGGAGGCCCAATTCCAGCTGCGGGGCTCTACAGCGGCTGACATGACACCCGCTACTACTACCTGGTGGGGGCCCTCGACCAGGACACAGCCGGAGAGGTCACGCAGTTCCTCGCAGACCCACCGGCCACCGGGAAATAAGGACAAAGGACATTTATTGTCACATACGCCAATTGGTGTAGTGAAATTTGACTTGCCATGCAGCACACAGATAAAGATAAGACACAACACTAAAGAATTAACAATGAACATAAAAACATCCCCCCACAATGGTTCCCACTGTGGGGGAAGGCACAAAGTCCAGTCCCATCCCCAAGTCCACCCATAGTCAGGCATATTGAGGCCTCCGCAGTCGGCGCTACGGCGGCCCGATGTTTTAGGCCTTCTCGCCGGGTGTTGGTGTTCCGGCGTCGGGAGAGTCCTCACAGCGGCTTGGGACACCTGGAACGGCCGCTTCCCTACCGGAGTCGGTGGCTTCCGAAGCTGACAAGGCCGCGCTGGAAGGAGCTCCACAACTGGCGATCTCGCCGAGAGATCCCAGGCTCCCGATGTAAAAGTTCAGCGCTGCCGCCCGCCCCACAGTCCCGCAGCTCCGCGATGTTCACCTGCGGTCTCAGCATTCTGCAACTCCAGCGCGGCGACACAGGCAAGGCATCGCCCGCTCCGGTCCCCAAAGGTGCTCCAGCGCTGAGCCCCTGCCGAAGCCGAGCTTCTGGGCGCCCCCTCAGGAAACGCCACTCCAGGCCCGCTGGTAGGCCGCGAGGACGGGTCGACGGTGCAGCCCGGAGAAAAGCTGCCTCTCCGACCAGGTAGGGGCCAGGAAAAGTAGTTTCCCCCTCCCCCCCCCCCCCCCCCCACATAAAAAAGGCTAGGGCTCCAAAAACAAACATTAAAACTCACTAAAAATAAAAGAAGGAAGTTAAAAAACAGACAGCTGCAGGCTGGGCAGCCATACCAACTGGACGGCGCCCCCTGGAAAATACCTCGGCCTTAAGCAGCTCCTGCCCCAGGTTTATGGGCTAGGCAGTATGCAGCGTGCAGCCAGGCTCCTTCATATGGAAGGCCTAGGCGACCGCCGGCCATCAAGCTTCCTCAACTAAATGGTCGCTATCCTGGATGGGCACACGCCATGCCTAATGTTCAAGTACACGTAATCGCGCTGCCCCTCAATCCCGCAGTGCCTGATTTCCTCCGGTTGGGCGGGGGAGCTGTGGAAGGAGTGACCCCCACCCGTGGCGGGTACCACACCTGCAGTCCAGCACCAGCAGGCTCCTCGCGCCACCAGCAGGAGGCGCTGGTGCTATAACCACCAGCGCTGGGGTGCTGCAGCACGACAATGCTGTCAGCCATGCACGTTCCTGGGAAATGCCAGCTGCCAATAGTCCCAGCAGCGGCCGGCCAGATTCATCGCCTCTTCGCCTGGGATTGGCACTCATTGTGGATACTAGGGCAGAGCTGAGCGTCCTGCCCCCTTCGCTGGCGGACATTCGTTCCGGTATGCGGTGGCCTGTCCTCACCGCGGCGAATGGCAGCCCGATCCGTACGTGTGGGGTTCGCACGGTCCTGATCGTTTTCACTCCTGTCATTTCTCAAGAAAGTTTACCATTGCTAATGTCTCCCAGCCGTTGCTCGGCGCTGACTTCTTCCGGGATCACTCCCTCCTGGTGGACGTCAGGCATAAGCACTTGGTCCACGCCGCCACGAGCCAATCATGCTGCGTATGGATGAGTTGGTTGTACGTCCCGTCCTCCATGGATTCCTGCGCTTATGAACCGTGAGCTCCTGGCTCTGTACATGGCGGTGCGCCACTTCCGCTACTTCCGGGAGGGCCGCCCATTCACCGCTTACACAGACCACAAGCCGCTCACATTTGCCCTGGCAAAGTTTTCCGACCCCTGGTCCGCACGACAGCAGTGGCAGTTGGCGTACAACTCCGAGTACACCACCTACATCCGCTTCATCAAGGGGAAGGAGAATCGATCGGCTGACGCGTTGTCCAGCCCCACCGTCTACGCCGTTTTCGAGGTGGCGCCCAGCATTGACTAGTCGGCCCTGGCGGAGGCTCAGCTCACGGACGGTGAGATGCCCGCCTCCCAGACGGCCATCTCCGGCCTTCACCTTGAGGATGTCCCTCTTGGCCCTGGGGGAGCATCAATCCTGTGCGTTGTCATCCGGTCAGCCGCGCTGGAGGGTCTTCGACGTGATCCACGGGCTGGCTCACCCATCCATCCGGGCAACGACGGCACTAGTGGCTGCTCGGTTCATGTGGCACGGTCTGCGCAAGCAGGTTAGCCACTGGGCTCACACCTGCATTCCGTGCCAGACGGCGAAAATCCATTGCCACGTCCAGGCACCCCTCCAGGAGTTCGATCTACCACGCCGCCGGTTCGACCACGTCCACGTGGACATTGTGGGGCCTCTCCCGCCGTCCCGGGGCATCACCCACCTCTTCATGATGGTGGACTGCTTCACGCAGTGGCCGGAGGCCATACCGCTGGCCGATACTTCAACAGGTACGTGCGCTCGTGCGTTGTCCGCGCGCTGGATTGCTCGTTTTGGGGTGCATTGTGGACATCTCCTCCGACCGGGGGCTACAGTTCACCTCTGAGCTGTGGTCGGCCATGGCTCACTTGTTGGGTGTGTGGCTGCACCACACCACGGCCTATCACCTGCAGGCAAACGGCCTGGTGGAGAGGTTCCACCGGCAGCGCTGAAGGCGAGACTCACTGGCCCGACTTGGAAGGACGAACTGCCGTGGGTCTTGCTGGGCATCCAAACTGCGCCAAAGGAGGACTTGGCCTCATCCTCAGTGGAGCTCGTTTACGGATCGCCACTCATGGTGCTCAGGGGTTTTTGCCGTCGGCGCCGGGGCAGCAAGGAACGCCCTCATCCACTCTACAGCGTCTTCGCCAGTGAGTTGGCAGGCTCGCGCCCATGACGACGCCCCGCCATGGGACATTCCGCCCGCACGTGCCATCGGCCCTCCGGGACTGCCCCCATGTCTTCCTGCTCCGTGATGCCCAACGGACGCCACTCCAGAGGCCATATGAAGGCTCGTTCCGGTGCTGGAGCATGGACAGGCATTGTTTGTGTTGGACATGGGGGGCCAGCCAGAGGCCGTGTCGATTGACAGGTTAAAGCCAGGACATTTGGACATTGACCAGCCGGTGCTGATTGCCCAGCCTCAGCCGCGAGGTCACTCCCCTTCGCGGCTCCCTTCGCGGCTCCCTCCGCCTGTCTCTCCACCGGCCCGTCAGACCGAACGTGGTCTGGTTCGGGTTGTACGCCCGCTGGTGCGTTTAGTGCCTCCTGTTCCGGGGGGTGGTCCTGTGGTGGCTCCCGAGGGTCGGGCCATTTCCACTATCAAACCCCTCGGCACAGGAATGGATGAGTCGGGGAGTGGCCCTTAGCTACAGGGAGAAAGGGCAGGGGTTTAGCTGCAATCTCCATCTTGCAGACTCGTCTGGTCAGGAGAAGGACAGCGATTAAAATACCTCACAAAACACCTGGCTCCTCGCCTTTCATTTTGGGATTATCACCACACTACAACGCCAAGTTAAACTAATTTCCTGTCTGCACATGACATATCTCTCAATTCTCTACATATTCATGTTCTCATGAAAATCTCTACATGCCACTACTGAATCGGCCTCCTCCACCAGCAGTGCGTTTCAGACACCCAGCACTCTTCAAGTACAGAACTTCCCTGTCACTTCCAGGTATTTCCACTTCCCTACCTCTCTTTTCCAGTGACCTCCTCCGTACTATCAGTCTGAAGGTCTCAACCAGAAACATTGTGCATTTCCCTCCACAGATACTGCCTGCCCCCAGGGCCGGCCTTAGGAGGTGCGGGGCCCAATTGGGAACAATTTTGGTGAGCCCAGGTTCCCAACCAAGGTCTGTCAGCCCTGTTATTTAGTATATATTATGAAATTGTACACTAAGTTGCTATGGATTATACTCGGTCTTAATCTCTCCTGCTCCCGTTTGACAGTCAGTACCTCCGCTGGCTTCCAACCTTTACCGTAGCTAATTACCATTAAACTGCATTATGTGATTCGACACAATTCCCTTGGAGACAGTGGTTGATTGGACGGGAGGAGACCGAATTGATGATTGGACGGGAATTTTAAGGCAAGCTGGTTGTTGATTGGACGCAACCCCCTTAGAGACAGCGGTTGATTGGCCACCAAATAATCGGGCACAAATTGACAAAAAGGAAAATAATGAAATCGCTGGTCGGTGCAAACTCAGTGGACTATCTGTGCTGTATCTCCAAACTAAACAGTATAACATGCAGGTACATTCATTTAAAATGAAATTCAGTGATTATTTCACATGATTTCTCACTGTATCTGACCAATCTCTGTTAAAGATGTTTGGTCTGCCTTCGGCATTGACTCTGAACTAAAAACCTAAACCAGACTCAATTGTATCGTCACGTTGGACTCAGTAAACTCACACATCTCTGCATTCAGGAGGCTGCTGTGGTTGGAATCACCGGCTCTGAGACCAGAGTGGGTAAAGCGACCCGAGATCAATACATAAGATGATAGCTCTTCTCAATAAAAGCAGTGAAGTTTTTCACTCTAACCATGATGGCTAGAGCTTCTTGCAAGGTGATCTATGACCTCGCTAAGTAAATATTGTCGTAACGCTCAGTTGAGGTCAAATGAAGAAGATATTCATTACATTGTTCAGTGGAGCCCATGGATGTGTCACTGAAAGCAGTGAAGAAAGCAATCTCCACACTGCTTGTCCCCGCGTTTAATGAAGTGACTTTTAAATTACTTGAAATAAAAGTTGATTTTTCTTTGTAACAAATGTCAATCGTGCTTCTAATGAAAGATGAATCAATACACTTCTTTCTCTAATATTCCGTAATTCAGTTGACTTTTATTTAAAGTGGAAGATGCAAACATAGTCAGCTCCACCTGGACTTCACCCAGAGTGACTGGGGAGTCCAGCACAAGGGGCCACAGTTTAGGAATAAGGGGATAGGCCATTTATGACTGAGATGAGGAAACACCTTTTCACCCAGAGAGTTGTGAAACACAAACACTACCCCACACACACTAGTGACAATTTACATTTGTACCAAGCCACTTGACCTACAACCTGAACGTCTCTGGAGAGCGTGAGGAAACGGAAGATCTCGGAGAAAACCGATGCAGGTCACGGGGAGAACGTATAAACTCCGTACAGATAGCACCGGTCATCAGGAAAGAACCCGGGTCTCTGGCGCTGTGAGGTAGCCACTGTACCGCGAAGGTTTCTCGTGCGAGATTTGAAAGCCCCGTCAAGTCATAATGAACCAACAAAGATGCTCTATTTTCTTTCCATAGATTATCTGTTTAGTTTAGTTGAGAGATACAGCGCGGAAACAGGCCCTTCGGCCCACTGAGTCGGCACTGACCCCTGCACACGAACACTATCCTGCACATAGTTCTTCAGACTGAGAGTCAGGGGAGAGAGAAACTAGAGGTATGCAAAGATACAGAACAAACCCCAGAACAGAATGATCTGTGCGGTACCTTTTCTCACCTCTAGTTTTCCTAATAATATGGAAACCTTTGAACCATTGAAACGAAGATAGACACAAAATGCTGGAGTAACGCGGTGGGACAGGCAGCATCTCTGGATACAAGGAATGGGTGACGTTTTGGGTTGAGGCCCTTCTTCAGACACTTCAACCATTGAACCAGCTCATTGGAGGTCTGTGAAACAGTGCAGGGCAATGCACCTTCTAGTTTTGTCCAGCACATTGGGAAAGTGAGTTATGCTTTACTCTAAAACCTTAGCAACAAAAGTCAATGACCCCCCCAAACAGAAAGGAACCGCAGATGCAACCGTCACCGCAAAACGTCAATGATTTCGGGAATGCTGAGGCGACAGGGTGAGAGAGAGTGAGAAGGAGGGAGGGAGGGACAGAGAGAGCGAAAGACAGAGAGACACAACGTGGGTTGGTAGGTGAATGACTAACCTGCACACCAAGAAGAAGCTTACGGTCTGAGCCCTCAACCATGATGATGAGTTTTAAGAAATTCTCAATGTCGTCAATGCATCGATCTACATTCCTCAGTGTAATTGTGTTTTGACCAAGTATTAATGACGTCGCGTTCCTTTGAATACAATTCACAGGGCGTCACTATTACTTGGTCTAAACACAATTACATTTACTGAGGAATGTGGATCAATTAATTGATGACACATTGTATAACTACGTGTTAACTACTGGCTGTTAACGTGCTAGTAGTTAACACATCGTTTTTGTCTGATGGCTGGTGCATATTAGTTTTTTTTTTAATCCGTATTTAACAAGGCGAATGTTACAAAGAAAATATGGAAAATTAGCGCGGGGCCCTCCATTGGCGCGGGGCCCAATTGGGAGCAATCGGTCCAATCGGCTTAAGGCCGGCCCTGCCTGCCCCATTGGGTCCCTCGATTTGTTTTTGCTCACTATTAATTCCTGCCCTTTTGAGATCCATCTATAATTACCAATCAAGGGGAAGATGTGGTAGAGGATCTCTCAAGAGGACATTTCCAGGAATAGTCCACTGCAAACACTTCCTGCAAAAGAAGTTGCACACCCATTTCCTGTTTTGAGGAAAACACCTTTTAGATCAGCCAATTTAGACTGGAAACATGTTACAAAGATACTGGCCACAAGATTAACGGCTACTGTATACAGGGTGGTTTTTTAAACCAATATGTAGAAGAACTGACTAGAGGACAGGCCATCCTAGACTGGGTATTGTGTAATGAGGAAGGATTAGTTTGCGATCTGGTTGTGGAAAGCCCCTTAAGCAACAGTGACCATAATATGGTGGAATTCTGCATTAGGATGGAGAGTGACATGGTTAATTCAGAGACAAGGGTCCTGAACTTAAAGAAAGGAGACTTTGAAGATATGAGACGGGAATTGGCTGGGATAGACTGGCAAATTATACTTATAGGGTTGACGGTGGAGATGCAATGGCAAAGATTTAAAGATCGTATGGATGAACTACAAAAATTGTTCATCCCTGTCCGGCAAAAAAATAAAACGGGGAAGGCGGCTCAGCCGTGGGTAACGAGGGAAAGCAAGGGCAGTGTTAAATCCAAGGAAAAGGCATATATATTGGCCAGAGGAAGCAGCAAACCGGACGACTGGGAGAAATTTAGAACTTAACAGAGGAGGACAAAGGGGTTAATTAAGAGGGGGGGGGAAGAGCATGAAAGTAAGCTTGTGTGGAATATAAAAACTGACTCCAAAAGATTCTTTAAATATGTAAGGAGGAAAAGATTAGTGAAGACAAATGTAGGCCCCTTACAATCAGAGACAGGTGAATTTATAATGGGAAACAAAGAAATGGCAGAACAGTTAAACGAGTACTTTGGTTCTGTCTTCACTAAGGAAGACACAAACAATCTTCCAGAAATACTAGGGGACCGAGGATCGAGTGGGAGGGAGGAACTGAAGGGAATCCACATTAGTCAGGAGATGGTGTTCGGAAAACGGTTGGGACTGAAGGCAGATAAATCCCCAGGGCCTGATGGTCTGCATCCCAGAGTACTCAAGGAGGTTGCCTTAGAAATCGTGAATGATTTGGTGATCATTTTCCAATGTTCTCTCGACTCTGGATCAGTTCCTGTGTACTGGTCGGTAGCCAATGTAACCACACTTTTTAAGAAATGAGGGAGAGTGAAAATGGGGAATTATAGACCACTTAGCCTTACATTCGTAGTGGGGAAGATGCTCGAGCCGATTGTTAAAGATGTTATAGCAGCGCCTTTCGAAAGCAGTGACAGGATCGGTCAAATTCAGCGTGGATTTGTGAAGGGGAAATCATGCTCGACTAATCTTCTGGAATTTTTTGAGGATGTAACAGTTAGAATGGATAAGGGAGAGCCAGTGGATGCGGTATATCTGGACTTTCAAAAAAGCCTTTGACAAGGTCCACACAAGAGATTAGTGTGCAAAATTAAAGCACATGGTATTGGGGGTAGGGTATTGACATGGATAGAGAACTGGTTGGCAGACAGAAGAGTAGGAATTGACGGGTCCTTTTCAGAATGGCAGGCAGTGACTAGCGGGGTGCCGCAGTTGTTTACAATATATATTAACGATTTAGACGAGGGAATTAAATGTGACATCTCCAAGTTTGCGGATGACACAAAGCTGGGTGGCAGTGTGAACTGCGATGAGGATGCTCTGAGCCACAGGGTGACTTGAATAGGTTGGGTGAGTGGGCAGATGTATGGCAGTTGCAGTATAATATGGATAAATGTGAGGTTATCCATTTAGGAACCGGGTGTGCTTGTACATCAGTCACTGAAAGTAAGCATGCAGGTACAGCAGGCAGCGAAGAAAGCTAATGGCATGTTGGCCTTCATTGCGAGAGGATTTGAGTTTAGGATTGCACAGGGAGCCAAATGCAACGTAATTTCGTTTGGAACTGCATATATCAATGTATTTCTAAATGCCAATAAAGTTTGTTTGACTTGACTTTGACTTGAGGAGCAAGGAGGTCCTACTGTAGTCTCCTAATTTGAGGATATTATTGCCATTGAGGGAGTACAGCATAGTTCACCAGGTTAATTCCCGGGATGGCGGGACTGACATATGATGAAAGAATGGGTCGACTGGGCTTGTTTTGCGGCTAAATTTCACTGAAATTTAGAAGAATGAGAGGGGATCTTATAGAAACATATACAATTCTTAAATGATTGGACAGGCTAGTTGCAGGAAAAAAAAATCCCAATGTTGGGGGAGTTCATAACTAGAGGTCACAGTTTAAGAATAAGGGGTAGGTCATTTAGGACTGAGATGAGGACAAACTTCTTCACCCAGAGAATTGTGAATGTGGAATTCTCTGCCACAGAAGGCAGTAGAAGCCAATTCACTGGATATTTTCAAGAGAGTGTGATTTAGCTTTTAGGGCTAAAGGAATCAAGGGATATGGGGAAAAAGCAGGAATGGGGTACTGATTTTAGATGATCAGCCATGATCATATTGAATGGCTGTTCTTGCTCAAAGGGCCGAATGGTCTACTCCAGCACCTATTTTTCTATGTTTTCTATGTTTCTGTTCTATGTTTACATGTGAACGTTCTGAATCCAAATTAGGTAAACCTTTTCTACTAAATAAATAGCTCCTGTCACATCTGCTGAAATGGAAGCTTATATACATATGATTGCACCATCATTGGATACAATTAGCTGTAATAAAAATCCATATCAAGTCAAACATTATTTACCCAGTACATATTCAGATTTTAAATTTTGTAACTCAATTCACAATCTCAATTTTGTACCTACTTACAGATCCTCCTAAAATATCTCATAAGATCACATGTCCACATCGATTACATTTTAAAATTTCAATACATTATCCTGCCAACAATAGTCCAAGCACCAAGTTCCACATATCAACTTGTGCAGCATCAGAGTGGCATGGGATGCAGAAAAGGCCCGACGCCCTCTATCAAAAAAGAGACCACTTCAATCCAAACTGCTTACACCTGACCCTATACCTCCTCCCTCAACAATTTCCAGGGACCTCGACAGTCCTTTAAGGTGAGGCAGAGGTTCACTTGCACCTCCTCCAACCTCATCTACTGTATCCGCTGTTCTCGGTTTGGCCTCAACAAGACCTAGCGCAGACTCAGCGATCATTTCGCTGAAATCGTACGCTCACTCCGCCTCATCCTACGTGGTTTCCCAATTGCAAAACACTTTAACTCCCCTTCACACACTGACCTTTCTGTCCTGGGTCTCCTCAATTGTCAGAGTGCGGCCAAAACGTAAATTGGAAGAACAGCACCTCATATTTTGTTTGGGCAGCTTTCAACCCAGCAGTATACAATGATTTTTCTCTAACTTCAAGTAACCCTTGCATCCCCTCTCTCTCCGTCCCTCCACGACCCTATCCATAGGGTTGGACAGGCTAGATGCAGGAAGATTGTTCCCGATGTTGGGGAGGTCCAGGACAAGGGGTCACAGCTTAAGGATAAGGGGGAAATCCTTTAGGATGAGAAGGACTTTTTTCACACAGAGAGTGGTGGGTCTCTGGAACTCTCTGCCACAGAGGGAAGTTGAGGCCAGTTCATTGGCTATATTTAAGAGGGAGTTAGATGTGGCCCTTGTGGCTAAGGGGATCAGAATGTATTGAGAGAAGGCAGGTACGGGATACTGAGTTGGATGATCAGCCATGATCATATTGAATGGCGGTGCAGGCTCGAAGGGCCGAATGGCCTAATCCTGCACCTAATTTGTATGTTTCTATACAAGTGTTACTTTCGTCCTGTTGAGTTCCACTGTCTATATAACGCGTTATCACCTATTCCGCAGCCAACAATGGACCATTGTGGGCTCTACATTTCCTTGATTATTGTTGCTTTTTACATATCTTCCATTCATTTGTTACTAAGTACCTTCTATATTTCTCGTTCCCCTTTCCACTAACTCTCAGTCTGAAGAAGGGTCTCGACCTGAAACGTCAACTATTCCTTTTCTCCAGAGTTGCTGCCTGACCCACTGAGTTATTCCAGCATTTTGTGTCTATCCCCCAAATTAGCAGCAGGAATCGAACAGATCAATTCTTGGGGAACAGGAAGATGGGAGGTATAGGGGAAGGGCGGGGGGGGGGGGGGTGGGGGGGGGGGGGGGGGAGGTGATGAAGTGTCTCACGTGAGGCATATTAGCATAATTAATAAGTATAACAAAAAAAACATGCTAGGGAACCACTTACGGACCAATTTATTAAAAATATATTGCACTGCATAAACCTTCCAAAGCCACAAATCAGGTTGGTGTCGTCCATCAATTCTACAGATCTAACGCAGGTGTTGCTGCATTTTCCAAATGCCTCAGCATTGATCTAATTAAAATACACATTTAATTTGTAAAAACACATTTATAGATTTAATTCATGTGTTAACTCGTCAATCCTCAAGGAACAAACGTGCAAGCATTCGTTTCAAAGTAGAAATGCCAACTTTATTCCAATGATACAAATGCAACTATTCTCGTTGAAAACTGACCGAGCATCAACAGATCCTGCTCTCTCCACCCATAACAAAAGAGGGTGTGGATGCAGAATGAAGTGAACATGGCTCTGCCGCTTCCAAATGCAAAGACTGGAATTACGTTCAGCATTTTTTTTGCCAAAGTTCCAACTCAATCCTCCATTGCAATAACTCCTTTTCAGAAAAGTTGGTCAATAATCGCTCGTACGGTTAATTGAACAGGATTAGTAGCAACTCACATTTGGTACTCGTCGATAGCTTCCACTAACTGTCCCCAGGAATCGAAGTCTGTACCCTTTTTGAAACTTGCGTGCCATTTTTGTATTGTTTTATTTATATCAGTCATTTTAAAATGATGTACATATACTATCGTTCCAAACGATACCGGGTTAACATTTGGGCTGGGTTTATAAACTATTCCACGCGTAACATCCCGACTCCAGTCACAGCCTCCAACGAGTGACCAAACCCTTCTAGGCTGTGCGCGGCAGGCGATCCAAGACCAACCTAACCTGACGGCCAAAAATCCCGCCCCCTTACCCCGCGCTCGCCATAATGCACGATTCCGATTGGTCGTTCGGACCGCTCGGACGGCCTTACGCGCATCTGATTGGTGAATTTCCCTGTCAGTTAACTGCCTCCCCCCCTCCCTGGGTTGAAATTCGCGTCACGCACTTCCAAGCTAGGTTGAGGATGCGCGTGACGTAATGCCGCGGTGAGGTAACGGTAAACAAGTGAAACGGCGAACCCCCCGCCCCCCCCCGCTCGCCCCAGCGCCCCAGCTCCCCAGCGCAACGGGCGGTCAATGAGAGCGCTGCATGCTGTGATGGCGTCTTGACAACCCAGCCCAGTATGGCATTAGCTCACCGCGATAATATAGGCTGAAGTCAACCAACATGTTGTGAAAGACTGATTCCTGGAATGTCAAGACTGTCTTCTGAAGAAAGACTGGATAGACTCGGTTTATACTCTCTAGAATTTAGGAGATTGAGAGGGGATCTTATAGAAACTTACAAAATTCTTAAGGGGTTGGACAGGCTAGATGCAGGAAGATTGTTCCCGATGTTGGGGAAGTCCAGGACAAGGGGTCACAGCTTAAGGATAAGGGGGAAATCCTTTATGACCGAGATGAGAAAGACTTTTTTCACACAGAGAGTGGTGGGTCTCTGGAACTCTCTGCCACAGAGGATAGTTGAGGCCAGTTCATTGGCTATATTTAAGAGGGAGTTAGATGTGGCCTTTGTGGCTAAGGGGATCAGAGGTATGGAGAGAAGGCAGGTACGGGATACTGAGTTGGATGATCAGCCATGATCATATTGAATGGCGGTGCAGGCTCGAAGGGCCGAATGGCCTACTCCTGCACCTAATTTCTATGTTTCTATGAAAGGGAGATCTTGCCAGACGAACGTGCTCAGGATTCATTGATGAAGTAAATAAGTAAGAAAATTGTAGACAAAGGATGTGGTTCACCTGTGTTTTCAGAAGGCCTTTGATAAGGTGTGTAGGGAGGAACTGCAGATGCTGGTTTACACTGAAGGTAGACACAAAATGCTGGAGTAACTCAGCGGGACAGGCAACATCTCTGGAGAGAAGGAATGGGTGAAGTTTCAGGTCTTCTGGCTGAGTCGGGAGAGGGAGACTAGAGATATGAGGAAGATATGAGGAGATATATAGACAATAGGTGCAGGAGCCATTCCATGTGATCATGGCTGATCATCCACAATCAGTATCCTGTTCCTGCCTTCTCCCCATATCCCCTGACTCCGCTATCTTATGCCTAGACCGCGGGATGTTCAGTAACCCCAAGTCGGCCGATCTGAGGGACCTGGAGGTGGTGTGGTGGGTAAAGCAGATTTTTGATGTAGGTGAGGGCAAGCCCGTTAAGGGCTTTGTAAACATAAAGAAGGAGCTTGAAATTTCGGAACCGCACAGGGAGCCAGTGGAGAGCGACCAGAATCGGGGTGATGTGGTCCCTTTTTCGGGTGCCCATCAGGAGTCTCGCTGCGGCGTTTTGGACCAGTTGCAGGCGGGACAGGGAAGATTGGCTGATGCCAGTGTAAAGGGAGTTGCAGTAATCGAGGCGGGAGGAGATAAATGTGTGGATGATCTTTTCGAGGTCATCAAACCGGAGGAATTGTTTTATTTTAGCTATCGTCCGAAGCTGAAAGAAGCTAGCTTTTACCACGGCATTGACTTGTTTGTTAAATTTCAATGCCGAGTCAAACATCATAGAATCATAGAATCAAAGAAAATAGGTGCAGGAGTAGGCCATTCGGCCCTTCGAGCCTGCACCATCATTCACTATGATCATGGCTGATCATCCAACTCAGTATCCTGTACCTGCCTTCTCTCGATACCCCCTGATTCCTTTAGCCACAAGGGCCACATCTAACTCCCTCTTAAATATAGCCAATGAACTGGCCTCAACTACCTTCTGTAGCAGAGAATTCCACAGACTCACCACTCTCTGTGTGAAAAATGATCTTCTCATCTCGGTCCTAAAAGACTTCCCTCCTTATCCTTAAACTGTGACCCCTTGTTCTGGAGTTCCCCAGCATCGGGAACAATCTTCCTGCATCTAGCCTGTCCAACCCCTTAAGAATTTTGTAAGTCTCTATAAGATCCCCCCTCAATCTCCTAAAAGGTTTTTGATGTGAGGTATGAGTAATGGGGTAAGGCTTCCAAGGCTGCCTGCTATCATTTTGATTGAGTCCAAGGGGCCGAGAAGGATGACCTCAGACTTACTCTCATTTAGTTGGAGGAAGTTCTGGGCCATCCAACACTTTATATCCTCGAGGCAGTGGATACGGTTAAGTAGATTTGATCGGTTGTTGGGCTTCAGGAGGAGATAGAGTTGTGTATCGTCTGCACAGCAATGGAAGGAAATGCCATGCATTTGAATGACTTGGCCTAAGGGGAGCATATACAGGGAGAAGAGAATGGGGCCAAGGATGGAACCTTGTGGAACCCCGCAGCAGAGGCTAGCTGGGGAGGAGAAAGAGTTGCCTATGTTAGTAGGAGATGAATCAGCTCAGGGCAGCGACATCAATACCAACCCCGTACCAGAGATGGTCCATTAGGATGGTGTGGTCGACAGTATCAAAAGCTGCGCTGAGGTCGAGAAGGAGCAGGATTGCACAGTCGCCGGAGTCAACGGTGAGAAGTAGGTCATTATGTACCTTCAACAAGGCAGACTCTGTGCTGTGGTGGGCCCTGAAACCTGATTGGAAAGTTTCCAAGATAGTATTTTGGTGAAGCTAAGGCATAAGTTAATTTAAAATTACCTTTTCAAGGGCTTTTGAAAGGAAAGGCAGTTTTGAAATAGGTCTGTAGTTGCTTGGCAAGGTGGGGTCGAGGTTAGGTTTTTTTCAGGAGGGGCTGGACCACCGCGTGCTTGAACCAGGTAGGAACAGTGCCAGTGGCCAGAGAACTGTTGAAGATGGCGAGGATGCTGGGACCGGCTATTGTAATGACATCCTTCAGAAGGGCAGAGGGGACAATGTCGAGGGGGCAGGTAGTAAGTTTCATGGTGGTGACCAGTTTTACAAGGGAGGGTAGAGTAACGGGTTGGAAATGGTCTAATTTTGAAGAACAGACCAATGAGACAGCCAGGTCACGGATGGGAGGGGAAATATTCGATCTGATGTTCTTAACTTTGCTTGTGAAAAATGTGGTAAATTCCTCACACTTCTCAGGGGTCCCTGCTAAGCTGGCGCTGGGGGCAGGACATATGATACAGGTGATGGTACTAAAAAGGACCTTGGAGTTATGAGCGTTTTTGGAAATAAGGGCGGAAAAGTATTTTGTTCTTGCAGATTTAGGAGTGGGAGGAAACCGGGGCACCCGGAGAAAACCCATGCCGTCATAGGGAGAACGTACAAACTATGTACAGGGTAATCAGGATCGAACATGTGTCTCTGGCGGTGTAAGTCAGCAACTCTACATGTTACATATGCAATATTACATGTAGATGGGCACCTTGGTTAGCATGGATGAGTTGGGCCAAAGGACCCTGTTTCCGTGCTGTATTACTATGACTCTGTGTGCTCTAGAAAAAATGAAGTGAGTGTCATCCTGTGCGTATTTGTACGTGGAAATTGAACAACTGGTGTGGGGAACTGCAAGTGAACATGTAATAGGTCCTGATCATAAAAAGGGTCCTGATCCGAAACATCACCTATCCATGTTCTCAAAAGAGGCTGCCTGACCCGCTGAGTTACTCCAGCACTTTGTGTCTCTGAATACGTAATGCTTCTTATTTATGGTTATGCTTCTGCTATTCCTGGCTGTGTTCACTGCATCTATTGTTACCAGGAACAAGTAATTTTATAAATCTGATATTGATTTTTCAACCAAAGGACAGGGTTCAAAATCAGCCATACCTATATGGGATAGTGGAACAAATATGGGACCAAATAGCTACTCTTTTATGTTCCGAGTTTTGGGGAATAATCTTCGGTTTTGTCTTTGTCACTGAGCAACACAAGAATGACGCATCTGGAGTTATTTATGGATTTAAATTGTAATATGGAAATAATGAAAAATGCAGTAGATGCATTATTTTCTCTCTTGCAAGGTAAAAGTGTAATTAAAAGAGTAAAGACCTACTGCTAAATTATATACCAGTAAGGAAGGGGGAAGCAATGATGGAATGAAGATATATTGGAAATGCTGAAGTGCGAGAATGCTGGGAATACTTGATAGGTCAACCAGCCTAAGTGGCGAGAGATAACTGCCACAAACAGGAAAGGCTATTTATCTGATTTATGTTGAATTCAATGCTAACCTCAAAGCATTGTTCAAACAAGACCTAGGGTTTTCCTGGTGAACATTTGTCTCTTAACGAACAGACCAGATTGGATCATAAATTAACTCTTTTGGTATCCAAATCTTTCTATGTATAAAATTTAATTATCTTGTTTCCCTCCATCGTACTTGGGGCTACACATGGAAGTATACAATGGTGTAAAATGTTTGAGAACAAAAAGGTGATGCTGAAGGGGAAACAAAAATTTTTTTTCCTGATATGTATTGCAGGTTTTAAAAATATCTAGGGTTGTATGTCGCAGTTGTACAACTTCACCCCGGTGATCTGGATCTGAAACCAGAGCAGATTGTTAGCTTATCTACATCCTATGAAAGGGTTCTGAACAAAAAATTTTGGAAGTGCTGAGAGAAACATAGAAAAATAGGGGTGCAGGAGTAGGTCATTCGACCCTTTGAGCCAACACCGCCATTCAAATTATCATGGCTGATCATCTAAAATCAATACCCCGTTCGTGTTTTCCCCCCATATCCCTGGATTTCTTTAGCCCTAAGAGCTAAATCGAGCTCTCTCTTGAAAACCTCCAGTGAATTGGCCTCCACTGACTTCTGTGGCAGAGAATTCCACGGATTCACAACTCTTTGGGTGAAAAAGTTTTCCTCATCTCAGTCCTAAATGGCCTTCCCCTTATACTTAAACTGTGACACCTGGTTCTGGACTCTCCCAACATTGGGAACATTTTTCCTGCATCTAGCTTGTCTGATCCTTTAAGAATTGTGTTTCTATAAGATCCCCTCTCATACTTCTAAAGTGAATACAAGCCCAGTCGACCCATTCTTTCATCATATGTCAGTCCTGCCATCCCGGGAATTAACCTGGTGAACCTACGCTGCACTCCCTCAATAGCAACAATGTCCTTCTTCAAATTAGGAGACCAAAATTGCACACAATACTCCAGGTGAGGTCTCACCAGCGCACTGTACAACTGCAGTTAGATCTCCTTGCTCCTAAACTCAAATCCTCTCGCAATGAAGGTCAACATGCCGTTAGCTTTCTTCACAATGCCATTAGCTGCTGCACCTGCATGCTTACTTTCAGCAGGGCTGCCAACATTGGGTGAGAGTTGGGAGTGAGAAATTGCGAGAGACCAAGCCGAGCTTGAAATTGTGCAATCTGGTGCATACTGTAGCGAGTCCAGCGGACTCACTACAGTATGCTCCAGGTGTAAGGGATACCGGACCCTGAGTCCAGCCTTACACCTGGCCCCCTATTCTACCCTGATCATAGCTGCTTACCTGCCTAGGTTCCCTGTGCTGAAGACTCCCATTGTCCCAGCTTTGACTGCCCACCTAGTACTATTCCAGACCTTGACTCTGGGTGCACACTTAGCCTTGCTCCTAGCCTCTCTGCAATGACAATATATCTGGCCCACACATAAAGCCGTACATCTGACCCCCTGGACATAATCTTTTACGTTCAAGCCCTAATGCGGGTAATCTTTTATGGGGCACTTCACGGACCAAATTTTGTATAACAAAATTTGCTACATCCATTGGCTTCCTTGTTATCTAACATGCTAGTTACTTTGTCAAAGAAGTCATCAATTGGTTGAACACAATTTCTCATCTATGAAATTATACTCACTCAGCTGTATAAGTATTCAGTTACCATTTCCTTCATTTTCCTAACAAACTGTCCTGAAGTCATTCTCACCCCCAATATTTTCAGTATTTTGCTGTCTTCCTCTCAGCTGGGCCTTTTCTGAAATGCAAAGTCCAATAACTATATATTTGAGCAATATTATTCTATTAAATATGATCTTGAGAGTACATAATATTTTCTGTGGTATTCATAACAAAACAATGATAAAAAAATATCTTTGTTTTTATTGCACCTAACAACATGCATACATTATTATATCACAGTTAATATGTACCGAGGGCAAATTTTTGTTCCAATGCCTCCCATTCCCAATTACTTTTACATTGAAGTGATTGAAATCCAAGTGAAGTTTAAAGAGCATCAGAAAAATAAAACCTCTGGAATGGATGATATTCATTACGTGGTTAGTTGGAGTCAGTATCAGCACAATTAGTGTATTAAACTTTGAATCTTCAGTTGTCCTGGTTCAAGCTAAAACTAAAGACAAATGATAACCTCCTCACACATCCCCCTGCAAGTATCTCTGTGACTCTTTTAAAATATGCCCCTTCTTTGAACAAGCTCTTAAACATCGCATCTGAATCAGTTTCCATCTGATTACATTTTTTGAGGATGTTCATCTACGTGTTCAATTAATAAAACAACGAGATTGGGGACATTTCTATTCAACCTGTCAAAGGAATTTGGGGGGGGGGGTAAGAAATAGTCAGTGAGGCAAACAAACATAATAGTTGAGTGGCAAATTTATCTGAAGGAAATAATGGGTTATCGGGGCTGTATGTTGTGACAGACAGCCTGACACCTTGCATGCCATTTTAATATTACACTTATCCCATCCCCCTGGATATTCCGGATTAATGAATTAAGGTTTTGTCAACTAATTACAAATCAATAACATTAGCCAACTCCGAAACACAAAGCACTGAGCATTGGGATCCAGACATCACGGACAACTGGTGATGTCTGGACAACGGTTCCCCGCTCACATCTGGTGGTGCTCTCTGTGTGAACCAGGGGCCATGGAGCATTTTTGAAAGTGTGGGGGCTGTGTGATCACTGATCACTCGCTTTGGGGGTACCCAGCGAGGGAGTGGAGCAACCAAGTGGGGGAAGGGTGTGGGAGGGGGATGTCCCCCTTCCTACGGTAGGGACTTAAAAAAATTTGATGTATTAAAATCATGTTTTAGTGCATTGTAGAAGTATGATTTCAATGTTTTTTGTTTGAAGTATTTTTAAGAGGTAACTTTTTAAGGGTGGTGGGTGTATGTAACAAGCTGCCAGAGGAGGTAGTTGAGGCAGGAACTATCCCAACATTTAAGAGAAAGTTAGACTGATACATGGATAGGACAGGTTTGGAGGGTTATGGACCAAAAGCAGGTAGTGTAGCTGGGACATGTTGGTGGGTGCGGGCAAGTTGCACCGAAGGGCCTGTTTTCACACTGTATCACTCTATGATTACATTATACCTCCACCATGATTCAAAATCAAGTGGTCGAGTTTTATTGCCATATACTGAAGCATAGAAACATAGAAAATAGGTGCAGGAATAGGCCATTCGGCCCTTCGAACCAGCACTGCCATTCAATAAAATCATGGGTGTTCATCAAAAATCAATACCTCTTTCCTGTTTTTTTCCCATATCCCTTGATTTCGCTAGCCCCAAGAGCTAAATGTAACTCTCTTGAAAACATCCAGTGAATTGCCTTCCACTGCCTTTTGTGGCAGAGAATTCCACAGATTCACAACTCTCTAGGTGAAGAAAGTTTGTCCTCATCTCAGTCCTAACTGGCCTACCCTTTATTCTTAAACTGTGACCCCTGGTTCTGAACTGCCCCAACATCGAGAACATTTTTCCTGCAGTTACAGTAAGTGAAAATCAAGCAGGCAAGCAGGATGTTTTCTCCAACAACCCCCATTTGAAGGCCACTATCTTCCACCGTTTCTACCCAGTGCTTGGTACCTACTTCCAGCAGCCACTAGTTGTCCTCCAGGATGCACCGAGCTGCAGCCTGAAGGGCCTGTCCCACTTAGGCGATCTTTTGGATGACTACAAGCGACAGTGGCAACAATTTTTGCAGTCGGAGGTTGTCGTGAGGTGTTGTAGGTGATTGTTAGTCTAAAACTAGTCCCTGACAGTCGCCTAAGGAGTTGCCTCAGTGGGACAGGCCCATAAGTGCGTGGGAATAGCATAGATCAGGGGAGCCGCGACCAGCAGCGTCACTCGTTGTCCAGCCCAGATGGATGAGAGTGGGATAACATAGAACCAGTTTGAACGGGTGATCGAAGTCGGCACGGACTCGAAGGGCCGAAGGGCCTGTTTCCACGCTGTATCTTTGAACTAATTATAATATTGAACAAATCAAGACTTACCTATCGGATTTGAACATGAACAATATTATCCCAAGGTAGCAGAGTATTTGAATGGCATTTACTGCACAATCCCTGAGGTTATTCTTGGTAAAGTGAAGTGCAAAGTTCATTTTCTGAAGTTAATATGTAGTTTATATTTACCATCTTGCCTTTGCTTATTTGTTCCCGCGATACATGAATCCAAGACTTGCATTTATAGATGTACAAAATATCAATTTAAAGATAGATATCAACTAATTTCCCCAATTGAGTATGAATATCGATTTTCTTTAACATCCCCTGTCTCTCTGTCCCTGCCCCACCCGAATGGTACTAGCTTCAAAGTCGTCTTGTTGTGTCTCATTGTGTGAGAATGAACTACAGATGCTGGTTTAAACCGAAGAGAGACACAAAATACTGGAGCAACTCAGCGGGACAGGCAGCATCTCTGGAGAGAAGGAATGGGAAACATTTCGAGTCGAGACCCTTCTAAAGGTTTCGGGTTGAGACCCTTAGAAGGTTCACGACCAGAAACGCCACCCATTCCTTCTTTCCAGAGACGCTGCCTGATCCATGCCAGTCACCAGGGCGAATTTGGCACAGAGACTCTCACGGCAGCGGCGCAACGCATCCGACGGCCCGGGACTCTTGCACATAGGCTGCTCTATGGCTGGAGCTGCAGCGAGTGACTCACCAGCCCGGCAAACACTCAACAGCCCCGGCTCCCCGTCCGCATCTGTCCCCACCGCTGCTTCTACTTCCATCCCTCCCTCAGCCCCGGCTCTCCAATACCCGCGGTCCATGCAGTTGATATGAGTTTTGAAATTCTCGTTGATCACAGAATTTCTCACAATAGAGCGTGAGAAAGTTGTGATCAGCGCGATAGTGTGAGAATTTGTCGAAATGCGTGATTCTCATGCTCAATGCGTTAGTTGACAGCCCTGCTTTCAGTGACTGGTACAAGGACACCCAGGTCTCGTTGCACCTCCCTTTTTCCTAATTTGACACCACTCAGATAATAATAATCTGCCTTACTGTTCTTGCCACCAAAGTGGATAACTTCACATTTATCCATATTATACTGCATCTGCCAACTCACCCAACCTATCCAAGTCACACTGCAACCTCATAGCATCCTCCTCGCAGATCACACTGCCACCCGACATTGTGTCATCCGCAAACATGAAGATGTTACGATTCATTCCCTCATCTAAATTGTTAATATATATTGTAAATAGCTGGGGTCCCAGCACTGAGCCTTGTGGCACCCACTAGTCACTGCCTGCCATTCTGAAAAGGACGCGTTAATTCCTACTCTTTGCCTCAGTGCAGACGCTTCCTTATTAGACTTTCGTGTTCTATTTATGCTGGCCGGAAATTGGCTTCAGATTAATCATGTACCCAATATTAGGCCCACTGCATGTTTTAAATATGAGGAGTATTTCTGCCTCTTTTATCCTTTCAGGCAGGAAGTTGAAGACCAGCACTAATTGAGTGAGATGATTATTGTTTTCAACTCTCTAATCCTTTTATTAATTAACGTAAATCTTGTTCCTGGTTGGTGAACTCACAGCTAAGGTAAATGGGCCCTTCGTTTAACCTGTAATTTAGGCATTCTATAGTTTTATTAGTTCAGCTAAATATCCCCTAAGTTTCCTTGGTTTCAAGAAAAACAACTCCCAGCCTAGACGGGCACTCCACATAAATCTACTCTGCGTCCTCTTACCAGGGCTCTGTTTGTGGCCTACTATGGGTAGAACAGGGCATGGATATCTATAAAATTATTGGTTTATTATTCCAAGTGGTAGATGAGTGGTGAGGAGTTGGGAAATGGCATGTGACTAGAACGAATTCCACTAGGATATGGGTATGGTAGATAAGTGTAGAAACTATGATCTGGTTGGATTATTAAAAAAACACAAAAAAATAGGAGAATGATTAGGCCATCTATCCTACCATTTGATCAGCCCCAGGCCTCAAGCCCTCTCCTGTGCCAGTTCCCTACAGCCCCTAATTCCCTGATCTTTCAACAAAAATAATCTACTCTCTTTAAATGCCCCCCAGTGTCTGTGAGCTCCTCCCCATCAAAAAAGAGGAATCCCCCCTCCACTACCCCCTCCTCCCCTACATCCCAACTCCCCTACACTCCCCACTCCCCTACACTCCCCCCTCTCCTAACCCCCCCCTCCCCCAACCCACAACCCCCCTACCCCCACAACCCCCTTGCTCCCTGTAAAGAATGGTCTCTTACACACAGAGTCTTTACTACTATTTTATTCACTAGTCAAATACATCGCAGCCTTAGCTGTACGTGGTCTGTCACGGATGCTAGAGAGAGAGAGACAGGGGTGGGAAGGTCACAATTATACTGAATGGTAAGGGGAGTGGTTAGTGGTGGATATGTCACTATATTTAAAGGTATACACACATATCATCTACACTCCCCCTGCCCCCACAACCCCCCCTACCCCCACCATCCCTCCCTACCCCCATCATCCCCCCACCACCCCCTACCCCCTCCCCTACCCCACCATCCCCCCTCTTGTCAGCACCTGTCTAGAAGGTTAGATGACATTTATGTCGGATGATGAGATACATGGATTGGAGAGTTTTGAATGACCCTTCCCCCAATGTGAACTAATGTATTAATGGTATTGGATCAGTAACCAGAGATTTCAAATGCAAACTGGTAAACTGAATGAAATTTATTTAACTTCACTCGCTTCCTCCAAATCAAATGCGTAGCCTTGGTAACCAAGCTTTGCTTTGTTCCTTGTATGATAGGGTGGAACTGTCCTTGTTTAAATACTACGTAATTAAATCGCTTCCCTCGACTCTTTATCCAGTACGTTGACGACTATCACTGCTGCTCCCTTCTCTCATATTTTTAGAAAAAGTTCACTCTTTTCCCCATCTGCTTCCTGTACTCTTGGTCCATCTCTGGCTTTTCTCACTAATTACTCTACCTTCATCTTGGGGGATAGGTTTATGGTCAGTGTCCATTACTAGCCCACACACTTGCTCAACCATTCATCCCACCCTGTTTCCTGTAAAGATTCCATTCCATTATCCTGGTTTCCCTCTTCTGTCCTATATGTTCTGATGACGACGATGCCATTCATACTGGTGCTTTCTAGTTGTCTTTGTTTCCCCTCCATCATTGTTGACAGGATTCCCAACCTTTTTTGCTCCATTTCCTGAACGTCTGGTTCCAGCTCCTTTCCTACCCAGAACTAGAATAGGAATCCTCGTCCCATGATCTTCCCATGATCTTCCACTTTCAACCACACATTCCCTTCTCCTCCGCTATCAACATTACAAAGGGACTGTTCCATCAGTGACTCCCTGGGATAGGGAGATGACATAGAACCAGGTGTAGACTCGGTGGGCCCAAGGGCCTTTTTCCAGGCTGTATCTCTAAATTAAACTAAAATTTAGAGAGAATATGAGAGGGTGATCCTTTTTCATCCAGAGAGTGGTGAGTACCTAGAATGCACTGAAAGAGTGGTTTAAGCTGAGTCACTGACAGCATTTGTGTCTAGATGAGCACTTGAAATGCTTAGGCACGGAGGACTGTGGACCAAGTGCTGGGGGATGGGATTAACAAGGAAGGATGTCCACTGGTTGGCATGGACAAGTTGGGCTGAATGCATGGATCCATGTTGTACATTTTGAATCTGTAACAACCCCCCCCCTTTTTTTTCTTCCACTAGCTTGCATTACGGGTTATTCTCGATAGCTTATTAACCAATACCAATACCAAATAACCAGTAGGTCTTTGCGATGTGGAAGGAGGCCAGAGCATCCGGACTGAACGTAGACGTACTGGAAAACAGTCACCCAGCTTGCATTTGGATTCTCTGGTCCTGAGGAGACCACAGTCCAGTATCCCTAGATTTGAAGCTTGCTCTGCCTAAACAAAGCTATTGTTGGCGCTTTGACCCGTATTTGCTCACGGACCAAGTGTTTATTGATTTTTTGACTGCAAGGCTTACAGAGTTCCTTGAGACCAACGATACAGGGGATGTATCAGATTCTACGCTCTGGGAGACGCTTAAGGTGGTAATAAGGGGTCACATAATATCCTATGTAGTCTCCAAAAGAAGGGAACAGCGTCATCAATTGGTAGAAATTGAAAATGCACTTCTAACTCTTGAACAAACTTCCAGGAATTCTCTCCTACAAGAGGATTACAACAAAATCTTGAATTTAAAATATGAAGATAATCGTATTCTTAGTGAAAATGTTGGCAAGCTCAGCTCAACTCAAGCTCAGACAAAGACACTTTGAGTTGGGCGATAAACCAGAGAGGCTGCTGGCCAGACAATTAAAAGGGGAACAGGCGAGTCGTGCAATCCATAAAATCAAATCCAAAACAGGTGATTTGCTTACCAATCCTAAAGAAATAAACAACCGCTTCAAAGTATTTTACTCTGAATTATATACTGCTAAAACTCAGGCCACTAATGCAGATTTTGCAGGTCTCTTTGACTCCCTCAGTTTGCCAAAACCAGATGAATCAGCCAGGCTAGAACTGGACTCAAATTTCTTAGAAAGCGAGTTTGTTGAGGCTATTAAATCTTTTCCCTCCGGTAAAGCAGCTGGACTGGATGGATTTGGTTGTGAATTCTACAAAGCATTTCATAAGTTGCTTGCCCCACTTCTAATTAGGATGATCAATGATTCGATTAAGAATAACAGATTTCCGAAGTCCCTGTCTGAGGCAAATATATGCATCCTGTTAAAAAAAGACAAGGATAAAACTGAACCTGGCAGCTATAGGCCTATTGCTCTCCTCAACTTTGATCAAAGGACTATCACAAAAATATTACTAATAGACTGGGGAAGCATATTTCATCAATTATACACCCTGACTAAACAGGGTTTATTCTAGGTAGATTTTCATTTTGTAATGTGCGTCGACTCCTGAATAATCTATATAGTTCCACCAAGAGGGGGGATTCCAGAGTGGCCATCTTATCCTTAGATCCGAAAAAGCGTTCGACCAGATAAAGTGGCCCTATATGTTAGAAGCACTTAAAAGATTCCTTTATTGCATGGGTCAAAATGGTGTATCTTTGTCTGACATCAGCCATCCTCACTAATAATGATAAATCTGAACCTTTTGACTTACAACGTGGGGTTAGACAGGGAGATCCTCTGTCCCCCCTACTCTTTGATATTGCTCTGGAACCCCTAGCAATAGATATCAGGAGTCACCCTAACATCAGGGGTATTAAGGTGGGGATTGTGGAAAGCCGTGTGGGACTTTACGCCGATGACACTGCAAAAGCATCTGTCCCTCCCTTGTTAGATTTTATAAAATCATTTGGCAAGCTTTCCGGATACACAGTCAACTGGAGTAAGAGTGTGTTTATGTCTTTATCAGGCAGTATAGATTCAGATTTCCTTGAGGCTCTACCATTTAAGATAGTATATGACCATTTTACATATCTAGGACTCAAAATACCCCTAAACCCCAAACTTATATTCAAACTCACTATGCTGATATGATTACATAGTTAAAACTGAACATAGAGAAGTGGAGGATTTTACGTTTGTCTATAGTGGGGCGTATTAACGCTATCAAGATAGTGTCTCTTCCTAGATTTTTATATTTATTTCAGAACCTTCTAATTTTTCTTACTTCATCATTCTTTAAAAAACTGGACTCCATTATCCTTCCATTTATTTGGGGCTATAAAGCCCACCATATATCAAAGGCGCATCTTCAAAAGCCAAAAAATGAGGGAGGGAGGCATGGGATGTTGCCTGGATAAGAGTGTTCGCGATAAGGAGAGGTTGGACAAACTTGGATTACTGAAGGGCGACTTGATGGAAGTATATAAAATTATGAGAGGCATACATAGTCAATGGTTTTTCCAATGTGGAAATGTCAAAAGGGCAGCTGGATGGGATTTGTTTAAATATGTACTGATACAGACAACGTGGACCAAAGGGCTTGTGCTGTGCTGGTCGAAGCTCTATTCTACAAAAAAACGAAGTTTAAAAAGTAGCGCTGATGAGAAAGGTTTGCTCACATTCTTTTTACCCTTCTACGATCCAAGGTTTCATAACATTGCTAGATGGCACCACACGAGGAAACAAACTGCTTTTCATTCAAAACTTTAAATGGACTGACAGGGAAACATAATGAGGTGGGTAATAACTGTTTAATGTTGCTGTAGATGTGATGAAATGGAGTGGTTATGTTGTTACTGCAATGTGTTGGCTCAGTAATTGCATGTTTGTGCCATTAAGCAAATTGATCCCTTTTTGCATTGATTTCTTGCAGTGACACGATTCCACAGGTTGCATTTAACCTTTAGCCTAATGACCAGCATTGATATTGAATCTTGACACTGAGTGCAACAAGCTGTTAAATAATTGGACATTTCTAATGCATGAGAGGACAGTCTATCACAACAGGGTATCCCACAGCAGTCTGCAACCAATCTGCTTACACACACTCACACATGCACGCGAGGCTTCGGAGGCTCAATCCGAAATGCAGCTCAACTCTGCCTGTCTCGCCGGGTTAACCTACAGCTCTGCCTGAACTGATGGGACACCAGCGCTGCATCTCCGCGCTAGCTATATTTCCCGCAAGTCCAGGCATAGCTGTAGGTTAACCTGGCGCGAGAGGCAGAGTTGAGCTGAGTAGCGCTGCTTCTCTTCGCTGGCTGTGGGCCTGGGGGCACCATGCCCATCTGACGCCCGACATCTGTGGCTACCCCCGGGCGTGGGGCACTCAGGTGGGGACGGGACAGCGCCGAAGAGTGGCTGCGGATGAGGCACAGGTCTGTGCCGAGAGTGTTTCGGCACGTCCCCCTCCTCCAATCACCGTGCTCTATGCTCAGTCCCACCCCCCCTACTTCCACCTCTGACCGACACCTCCCTCCTCCAATCATCGCGCTGAATCATCATGTCCCGCCCCCATTGTCTGCTGACCGACGTCTCTCTCGTCCAATCGGCGCCGTCGATCAGCAGTCCCACCCCAGCTGTCTCGCGGAAAGCAGAGATTTCACCGGGTTTTAAAATCCGGATTACAAAAAGTGGGGGGGGGGGGGGGGGATCGTCCCCCACCTCTCAAAAAAAGGGGGGCGTATCCCCCCTGAACCCACCCGGATTTCCACCCCTGGTTTCAATAAGATCCTCTCTTATCCTTCTAAATTCCAGAGTATACAAGTCCAGCCGCTCCATTCTATCAACATATGATAGTCCTGCCATCCCGGGAATTAACCTGCTGAACCTATGCTGCACTCCCTCAATAATGACCCACAGTGACATTACAAAGTGATAATCTGAAATTTAGAAAAAAAAGCTGTAAACCCTGAACAATTCGGGCAACACCTATGGGAAGAGAAACAGTTAACCTTTCAGGTCAACAAGAGAATATCAATGTGAAAAGTTCTAGTTTATTTCCCCACAAATGATGCCAGAACTGCTGCCTTTTTATTATTGTCTGTGGTTGTTTTAGATTTTCAGCATTTGAAGATTTTTACTTTGGAACAGATAATCTGTTGGAGAATGGCCTTGAATAACTTTAGAAGGTAGTCTGTAAGTGGGATTGAATTCCTTTACCACGATGTTGCCAGTTGGCCGTATTACTTTCAAATCATATTTGGTCTGCGATGGAAAGTGTGTGGGAGGGGCGGTGAGCACGGTGCTGTGGGAGGGATGGGCGGTGAGGAGGGAGCACGGCGCTGTGGGAGGGAGGGAGGGAGGCCGCGGGCGGGGACCCGAGCGAGACCGTGGTCGGGCGTGGACTCTAGTGAAGCCGTGGGCGGGCGTGGATACGAGAGCCTGAGCGAGACCGTGGGCGGGCGTGGACCTGAGGAACCGATCGAGGCCGCGGGCAGGCGTGCACCCGATGGAGGCCGCAGGTGGACGAGGACCTGAGAGAGGCGGCGGGCTGTGGGACTTCAGTGCGACTGGGCTAGGCAAAGGGAGGGGGTTTCCAGAACATTCCAGCGTGGCGCCCCCCGCCGCGAAGAATCAGTGGTTTATGAAGATAAAACCCATGAGAGGGCGGCGGCCCCATCCCCTTGCGCCGGCGTTGTGACATCACTCGAAGCTGCTTGAAGAAGCTGTGAATTGTTTAAAAGGCCGTATTTTTAAAACTTTAATGATGAATAACTTTTGAAATGTAGCATGAAATGTGCAGTGGGGCAGTTTATTTTGTCGACGGGGTTAATGTGATTAATTATCTGTGAACGTTTCTGTGCTCGCGAGTGGCGTTTTAATGAAGATAGAAAGACACATAGGCATACACACACGTATACATACATAGAAGATGAGACTTTTAATAAGTACTAGACCAAGTGCAGAACCATTGGGTCTGCTCCCCCAATGCAAGATTTCACCACTCACCCGTTCTCCCAACGCAAACTGTTCCAACGCAATATTGCATCACTCACGCATAGTCCCCAACTGCGCAGTCGCGGCTCATTTCTCCTAATCCCCCAGCACTCCCTCCTCCTCCTCCTCCTCCCCCTCCATCTTCAAGGGGGTGGAGAGGGGGTACAGAGGGAAGGGGGTAGAGAGGTAGAGGGGCAGAGAGGGTGGGGGGTAGAGAGAGGGGGGGGAGAGTGAGGGGGGGTAGTGTTGGGGGGAGGGAGGGTAAAGAGGGAGAGGGGCGAGGGAGGGGGGTAGAGGGGGAGGGGAGTAGAGAGGGATGGGGTAGAAAGGGTGGGAGTGAGGGTAGATAGGGAGGGGGTATCTACCTCCACCACCCCTCTCCTCCTCCACACCCCTCCCCCCCCCATCTCCCTCTACGACCCCACTCCCCACCCCATCTCCCTCGTCCTCATTTCCCTCATCCTCCTCCCCTCACTCCCATTCCCTGCCCCAGGACCTACCCAGGTCGGAGAGCAGCACCAGGGCCTGGAACTCGGCCTGGTTCTCGTACTCGGTCCGGCCCTGGCTGTAGACTCCAGCCGTCAGCTTGGCCGCCGCCGGGTCTTTAGTGAAGGCTATGACTTCATCTCCATGCTTGTCCCTGGCCATGAACCCAGGTTCGTCCTTGGTTCCAGCGGCGGGTTCTTTCTCGGCCTCGGTCACAGCCCCATCCCAAGCCCTGGGCTCGGTTCTCACTCCAGCTCGAGCACCAGGCTCGGCTCCAGCCAGTGCCACCACCCTCGCCAGCAGATGTCGGGTGACGGCAGCCGCCGCACGAGCACTGGAGTGCCCCTCCCTCCCGGAGTGTCCCATCCTGCTTTGCGAGTGTATTGGGGGGGGGGGGAAGGTTTTGAAATAGGTGAGTTTTCAGGCTGTTTTTAAATCTTTAACAGATTAAAAAGTTTGTAAATATAGGTGGGAATGCGACAGGAAGATGTTTATCGCCTCGTCGGGAAAGATGTGAGTAGAATGTGTGAAAATGGGAAGGCTGTGGCCTAGTGTTTGGATGAAAATAGGAATTAACCAGATTGTGCCCAGATGACACATATATACATACACACAAACAAGAGAAGAGTTTTAGTAATATGGATATATAGATATAGATGTGCGAGGCAAGCTTTTTATTTACACCGAATGGTAGCTGCCTGGAGATACAATAGTGCTTTTTAAAGAGGCTTTTAGATAGGCCAATGAATGGGCAGGGAATGGAGGGATAAGGACCATGGCCAAGCAGAACAAATTTGTTCAATGTGGCATGGTTGACACAGGCACCATGGGCTGAAGAGCCTGTTCTTGTGTAGTAGATTTATATGTGGTTACAATAGACACAATTGATCTGTGGATGACACAGTTAACCTGGGCCTGCATTTCATCCTCCAGCACCTAGACCGCCGGGGACCTATTCAAGGATTTTGTTTGTTGATTTTAGCTCTGCATTCAACAACATTGTGCCAGAGCTACTACACTCCAAACTTTCCTAGTTGACTGTGCCTGAACCCCTCTGTCGGTGAATCACCAGCTTCCTGACAGATAGGAAGCAGCATGTGAGGCTGGGAAAGCACATCTCGGACCCGCAAACCCTCAGCATAGGAGCACCACAAGGCTGCGTAGTCTCTCCTCTCCTCTACTCTCTTTACACCAATGACTGCACCTCCACAGACACCTCTGTCAAGCTTCTCAAGTTTGCGGAAGACACAACCAGGTTTGGACTGATCCAGGTTTGGAAGAAATCTGCCTACAGACAGGAAGTGACACAGCTGGTGTCCTGGTGCCATCGCAACAACCTGGAGCTCAATGCTCTTAAGACAGTGGAATTGATAGTAGACTTTAGGAGAGCTCCCCCTCCCCTCACCCCACTCACCATCAACAAGACCACAGTCACATCTGTGGAGTCTTTTAAGTTCCTGGGAACCATAATCTCCAAGGACCTTAAATGGGGGGCCACCATCGACTCCACAGTCAAAAAGGCACAACAGAGGATGTACCTCCTGCGGCAGCTGAGGATGCACAATCTGCTGCAGGCAATGATGGTCCAATTTTATTTATTTTTTTAAATTATTTTTTATTAGAAGTTAATGCATATTGATACATATTAAGACAATTTAAAATGTAAGGAAAAAAAGAGAAACAAAAGAATTTACTATTCATCTCATACATTCTTAATATTTATAAAATTTACAGTCATTCTTGTTTATACTTCTACATATTTTTTTAAATTATTTTTAATAAAGAAGGAAATTAATAGAAAGAAATAATAAAAGAAATTAAAATAATAATAAAAATAGAAAATCAATAATATGAGTGGAGTTTTCAACATTCTATTCTACATTGGAGATATATCAGTGATCTATTATATATAATTCTTCATCCATTCCCCGTCCAGGTTTCAGTCAGGCCCTCGAACTGAGCCCATTTGTCCCATTAGATAATCAATAAATGGAGACCATGTTCCTCTAAACTGATCTAGCCTGTCCGAGAGGACAAGTCTTAATCTTTCCAAATGAAGTGTCTCCGACATTTCTGTAATCCACATTTTAATAGTGGGGTTGGTAGGACCTTTCCAAAATTTTAGTATTAATTTTTTACCAATTATTAAACTATAATCAATAAAAATTCGTTGTTTTGTTGTTAGTGATTGATCAGTTTCTAATATACCTAATATAATTAATTTGGAATCTGGATATAGATTTGTATTAACTACCTTCGAAATTATCTTAAAAATTTCTGACCAAAAATTAGTAATTTTAATACATTTGGTAAATTAATGCGTTAGGTTGGCTTCTAGGTGTTGACATTTGTCACATATAGCAGAAACATTTGGAAAAATTCTATTTAATTTGGACTTTGAGAGATGTAATCTATGTAAAATTTTAAATTGTATCAGAGAGTGTCTGGCATTTAATGAGCAGTAGTGTATATGTTGTAAACTTTCCTCCCATACTTCTAAACTAATTGATTGTCCTAATTCACTTTCCCATGCTTGCCTATATATTTCCGACGGTGGTGCATCATTTTCCAATAAAATATTATAAATATATGATATTAATTTTTCTGTGTTCGGATGTTTATTTAAACATTCATCTAGAATTTCTGTCTTTCTATTTCTAAATTCTTGTGTATTTGATTTAACATAATCTCTAATTTGTAAATATCTAAAATATTCTTTTGAGTGTAGTCCATATTTTTGTTGTAATTCTTGAAATGAAAGAAAAAGGTTTTCCCTATAGAGATCCCGTATCTTATTAATTCCATAATTTTTCCATTGTGAAAAACCTTTATCCATCCTAGAGGGTTTAAAAGTGATATTGTTTGCAATATGAAGATCCAGTGGTATACATTCCAATTTTAAAGATTTTTTTAATTGTTTCCAAATACGTATCCCATTTTCTATTATTGGGTTTCCTCTATAAGTTTTTTTATGTCATTTGGTATTAGCAAATATAATCAAGCTAATTTCAAAAGGTAGGCAGTCTTCCTTTTCCAATTTTAACCAATTCGGCTGTATATCTAATTCTTCCAACCAAAAATTCATATTTTTAATATAAACTGCCCAATAGTAAAACATAAAATTAGGCAACGCTAAACCTCCACTTATTTTTGCTTTACATAGATGTTTCTTATTTATTCTATGGCTCTTATAATCCCAAATAAAATTTGTAATTATAGAATCCACTTTCTTAAAAAAATTTTTGGGAAGATATATCGGGATCATTTGAAATAAATATAATAATTGCGGGAGAAAGATCATTTTTATTGCATTTATTTTACCTAACATTGAGATAGGTAATGTTTTCCAATATAGAATATTCTTAAGTAATTTATTCAATAAAGGTGGGAAATTAGATTTAAATAAAGAGTCATGTCTTTTTGTTACATAAATTCCAAGATATTTAATTTTTTCATTTGCTATCGTAAAAGGGAATCGTTGTAATATGTGTGAGTTATTTCCCATTATTGACATAAGTTCACTTTTATTCCAATTAATTCTATATCCTGAGAGTAGACCAAATTGAGTTATTAAATCTAGCAGGGTAGGTATACTAATTTCAGGCTTTGTAATATAGAGTAATACATCATCTGCGTATAAAGAAATTTTATTTTCCGTTTCTTTGGTTTCATACCCATATATTTCAGGGTGTAGTCTCACACGCTGTGCTAATGGTTCTATTCCTAACGCAAAGAGTAGTGGTGATAGCGGACATCCTTGTCTACAGCCTCTGAATAAGTTAAATTTAGTTGATAACATTTGATTTGTTTGTATTCTAGCTGTCTGATTGGTGTATAATAATTTGACCCACGTTATAAACTTTTCTCCTAGCTGGAAGGATTCCAAAACCGAGAATAAATAAGACCATTCAACCTGATCGAAAGCTTTCTCTGCATCTAATGAAATAATTGCTAGGTCTTTACTGGTATTTCTTTTTGAGTATATAATGTTAAATAATCGTCTCAGGTTATATGAAGAGTATCACTTTGGTATAAATCCAGTCTGGTCTGGGTGTATTATTTTGTTGATCACCATATTTAATCTTCGTCCTAATATTTTAGTTAATATTTTTTGATCAGTGTTTAAAAGAGCTATTGCTCTATACGATCCTGGGTCCTCCAAATCTTTATCTAATTTAGGTATTAATGTAATAATAGATTCATTTAATGTTCCAGGCAATTTCTGTTGTGTATAAATGTGTTCATAAAGTGTCTTTAACCGTGGTATCATTAAATCATCAAATATTTTATAAAATTCCGAACCAATTCCATCCGGTCCTGGTGTTTTACCATTTTTTAATGACCTAATAGATTCTTCGATTTCTTTAATTGTTATTTCAGCGTTTAATGATTATCTGTCTTCCATATCTAATTCCTTTAAATTACAATTTTTTAGAAATGTTTCTATTCCTATATGATTTTCTATCGTTTTGACTGAATATAAATTTTTATAATATTGCAGAAATCTCTCGTTAATGTCTTTGGTTTGTGTTAATAATTCCCCTGTATCTGATTTATCCCTATGGATTATTTTTTCTCCCTCCAATTTTCTTAATTGACGAGCCAATAGTTTTTGTGGTTTATCTCCAAATTCAAATTGTATTTGTTTTGTATATTGATAAAGTTTTACAACTTGGTCTGATTGTATTTTATTTAATTTATATTTCAATGCAGAGATTTTATTATGTTTAATCATGGTTGGATTAGCAGCGTTTTCTATATCTAGTTGCTTAATCTCTTTTTCCAATGCCTGCTGTATCCTCCGATTCTCTTTGTTATAGAATGCTTGAGAAGATATCATAATTCCACGTGTATATGCTTTAAAAGTTTCCCATAGTAGTAACGGGGATATTTCTGGTTTGTCATTTGTTTCAAAGAAGATCTCAATCTGTTTTGTAATGTATTCTTGAGTTGTTTTGTCCTTTAAAATTTGTGGGTTGAGACTCCATTGTCCTTGCTTCCCCATTTTTCCAGTTATTTTAATCATAAAAGATAATGGTGCATGATCTGAAATTATAATATTGTGGTATTTTGAATTATAAGTGAGTGGAATAAGTTTTGAGTCTACTAGAAAGTAGTCTATTCTTGAGTATGTTTTATGTACTGATGAGTAAAACGAGTATTCTCGTCCCGTTGGGTTTTCCATTCTCCAAACATCCATAATATTGCTCGAATCTATATATGCATTTATTAGATCGCTAGAATGCGATTTAGTTATCCGTTGTCTTGATGATCTGTCTAAGTAAGGATCTAATGTACAATTTAGATCTCCTCCAATTATTAAATTGTATTGTGGTAGTTCTGGGATAGTATTTAGTATTTTCCTAAAAAACGATGGACTGTCAAAATTTGGGCCGTAAATGTTAACAAAAATCATTTTTTGTGTATATAATTCTCCTGTTATGATAATATATCTGCCCTCCTTATCTGTTATAGTTGAAGTATGTTTAAATAAGGTACCTTTACGGATTAATATTGCTACGCCTCTTGATTTGTGTGTAAAAGAAGAATGATACACTTTGTCAATCCATTTGGCTTTTAATCTATGCTCTGCGTCTTTTTTTAAATGTGTTTCTTGGATGAATGCCACATCTGTTTTGAGTGCTTTTAGGTGTGCTAATACTTTACCTCTCTTAATTGGTTCATTAATACCTTTTACGTTCCAGCTGCAAAACGTTATTCCACCATTCCCCATATTCGTTTTTAAGTCTTGCATCATTTGTCTAAGGGGGTCTGTAATAGAGCAAATGGTTCAGCTCGACATGCCCGACCTTACACCCGAACTTCAAATAGATGAATTTCAATACCCTTAAGTGATGCTCACGCATATATCTCCTTTGCTTTGATTTACAACTCCAGTCAAATGTAAAATAATAATAATAGAAAGTGATATTAAAAAAAGGATAGATTAAGAGGTTAAAAGAGTGCCCAAAGAAAGAAAAAACTACATCTAAGATTGGTGCAGTGAGTGTTAGCCATTCTAACATGGCTAATAATCTAAGGAATTCCGTAGACGTTGTTTGTATCTTTCCAGCTCCTTAATATTATTAATTCATAAAAATATTTAACCTGGAGTAATAAAATCTGATGTATACGGGGTCTATCATTCAAGTATATAATAATATCTGTACTTGAAACAAATTAAAGATATATCATAAAATGTAATGAAAAGAAGGGAGGAAAAATAAAAAAGTTAAAAAAAAAAAAAAAATTTAAAAAACGAAAAAAAAGGGATGTAAATAAAATCAAGCTTTATATTCTATATGATTATGCTTAATAATTATCTAATTCTATTTAAATCAGCCATAAGTAAATATTAATCCCTGATTGAAGATTATCAACTTTAATTAGTATTAATACCGCGATGTAAATTAGTAATAATACTACGCCGAATTTTTTAGTATTTGTTAGTTAATATTAGTAATGTTATTACTCTAATTATTAATATCCATAAAAGAATGTCCAATCCATATCTCCCATCCGAGTCTCCAAGCCGCCTCCTTCTTCATCTTCTTTAAGTACCACAAGTCCATAGCCCATTCCAGTCGTGAGGGTACGATTTATTTATCAATGAGGTTCGTCTTAGAAACTTTCATTCAGTCTTCCTCTTGAGTCTTGATCCTCTTGGCAAAGTCCAGTGCCTCTGCTGGGTTTTTGAAGTAGTGTTCTTCCTGGTTGTGGGTGACTCTGAGAGTGGCTGGGTATCTCAGAGTGTACTTCACATTGTTCACTTCTCTCAGAATTCTTTTGGTCTCCTTGAACGCATTCCGCTTCTTAGAAACCTCTGCTGGGTAGTCTCGATAAATGCTGATAGAGTCTCCTTCGTATGTGAGGTTTCTGCTTCTTACTATTTTGTTCATCATCTCCTCCAAAACATGATCATACTGGACTTTCACTATCATTTGTCTTGGGGGGGCGTCTGGTCTTGTATAACGCCTCATTACTCTGTGTGCTCGGGCTAATAAAGGTTTCTGATCCAGAGATAAAACCTTTTGCAGTAAATTTGCAGTAAACTCTCGGGTATCTTGATTTGATTCTCTCCCTTCTCGAATACCTGCAATTCTCAAGTTCTGCCTTCGCTGGCGCCCTTCCAACTCGATACATTTTTCAGTTATTTTGCCCAGTTGTTCAGATAAGCGATGATTTTCTTTCAAGAGTGCTTTCATAGACTGAGTGTTTGTTTCGGCTATCTCCTCAAGGTCTTTTATAGTCGACGACTGCTCATTAAGTACAGTTTCAAAAGGTTCCAGCTCTTTTTCCAGGCTGCTTTTTTATTTTAGCATTCATCTCTTCTGCTGTAATTGCAGCTTATTCTGCTAACATTTCTGCAATTTCCTTTCGCAAATTATCAGATAGTTCCCGAGTAGAGGCATTAATTTCAAACTTTAACTTTTTCATCTCCTCCTTCATTTTTTCTATATCTTCTTTTGTTGCCAATTCCGATTTTAACTCTATTATTTCTTGTGTAAAAAAAGTTTTAAGTTCTTCCATCTCCGATTTTTTCTTTAACTTTTTAGACACATCTTCCTGGGAGGATGTCCTACCTGAGCCCGGTGCTTCAGTCAGGCCTTGTTCTTCTGCCGTTTTCGGTCTTCCATATCTGAGTTTGGGTTTATCCGCGGGTGGGCTGCGCTGTGTTGCCATTACGGTCGTGTGCCTGATAACGTCACTCACAGCAGTTCGTGCAGAAACAGCAGGCAGGGCTTTATCTCCCGGTTGTTTTTCCCGTTTTTTTCACGGAGCTGGCTGGCGTGCCTCCTCACTCCAGCATAGCGCCACCGGAAGTCCAATGATGGTCCAATTCTATATGCCATCTGAGAGTATGTCCTCACCTTCTCCATCATGGTCTGGTTTGGCTCAGCCACTAAGCACGACATCCAGAGGCTGCAATCAAGCGTTCGATCAGCTGAGAAGGTTATTGTCTGCAACCTTCCCTCCATTGACGAACTGTACACTGCAAGGGCCAGGAAGCGAGTGGGTAAGAACATCTCTGATCCATCTCACCCTGGCCACAAACTCTTTGAATCACTTCCCTCTGGAAGGCGACTCCAGACTGTCAAAGCTGCCTTGGCCAGACATAAAAACAGCCTTTTCCAAGAGTTGTAGCTCTACGCAATAACCAAAAATCTGTGGCCTCCTTTTGCTCTGGTATTTTATTTAATTCACATGTTTGATCAATAATGTTTTATTATTAATGTTTAATGTTTTGTGTGTCATTCCTAACTCTCACTGTATGTCATGTTGTCACTTGCGGGAGGAGCACTAAATCAAATTCCTTGTATGTGAATACTTGGCCAATAAACTTATTCAACTTATTCATTCATTCAAATGCCCAGAATCAGTACACTTTAAACAACATGCATGTTTAAAAGCCTGTTTACTGGAGTGCCTTGTTGCAGATCCCTGCACCTGACGACAGGAAGGACTGAACTGCCCTTTGGGTGGAGAATTCCAAAGATTCACTACCCTTTGAGAGAAATAGTTCCTTCTATCTTAGTTCGAAATGGCTGAACCCTCATCCTGAGATTATAATTCCAGATATCAGATGCTCCAAATGATCCAGTCAAGCCCTGGTAAGATTTTTTTTATCTGCTTAACTAACAGCTGTCCTAACTGGGGAGAATATAGTCCTTTTTACTCAATCTCCCTTTGATGGGGCCTCCTATTCTTAAAAGTCAGTGTAGTTTGTCTTTGTTATATTTTATCCAAAGCACGCATGTTCCTGTGCAGACCAAAACAGAATATTGTATTGTAGGTGTGGCCTCACCAAAATCCTATGGAAGTCTTCCTGTCGTTATTTACACTAAATGTTTGATTATGCAGCACACTTTTTTAAAGATCTACTCTGTGAATAACTTTGGAAGTCTGGCTGTGGCAGCTACTTTAAGCTAAAGAAGGCTTTGCATTAGTTAAGTTTAAGAAACAGGAGCAGGATTTGGCCATCCAGCCCTCAAGCTAGTTCCAGCTGAAGTGCCCAGCCCGAGGGCTGGGGCTGAATCCATGTCCATCTGACACAGGCTAGTGACCTGAGCCAAAGTGCCATGATGAAGAGCAATGCAAAACCATCCTATCCTCTCTGACTTGCCAGCACACTCAACTTACACACTGGTACTTCACTTAGCTCCCAGGACACATTCCAACAGGCAGGAGTAATAATGGGACTGGAGTTAAAATGGAGAACTATTATATATAACATTGCTGTGACCTGGCATGAATCCAGCAATGAATTATGCCTGGCCAAGTATGGCAAGGCTGCTTGTAAGGGCTGGTGTGGAGTGGGCATTGTTCAGCAGTGTGGCAACAGGGTGAGAAGGTAGGGCTGGACGGTATACCCTAGCTCGCACACAGAGCTGCCACTGTGGACTGTTATTGCCCTCTCCTGTATTGACTCTCCCTCTCCTGGACTCTCCCTCGGTGTGTCTGTTGAATGTAATGGAAACTGCTGTCTTCCCTTCTCTTTGCTCAGTTGCACATCTCTCCCCAGCCTGGCAAACATCTTACCACAGACAAACCTCTAGGCTGGGGCGAGTTACGTGGCCAAACAGAGGCAGACGGCAGGGCCTCACATCATAGTCCCAATGCCTAGATTCCCTGCATGGGTGCAGCAGTGGTGAAGGCAGTTGGTCTCGCCAGCTTTCTATCACAGAGCAAACTGATGGCATTTGCAATTCCAAGGGCTACGTACCTGTGAGTGTTGGAACTGAAGCAAGAGTGCTGTAACAAACCGGCACTGAGGCAAGCTATCATTGTAAAATCTGTTCCCTTGCCTCGTCTAATGCTTTGCCTTTATCACAATTTTTTTTGTACTTTGCTTATTCAGCCTTATGCCTTGAAGCATTGATGTGTACTGAACCCTGATGGGCAGAAAGATTCCTACTTTAACATCAATCAATGTGATGAAATGCCACTGCCACCGAGTGATACTCATTATTTCTGTCCTGCCTGTCCTGTCCTGGAGCACCAGCTGAAAGTATTAAGGGCCTGTCCCACATGGCGATTTTTTCGCGACTGCCGGCATCATTGACTGACATATCAGGTCACCAAAAAATTCGCGTCGTGACGCGGCATGATGACGTTTGACGCGCGGTGTTTTTTCAAGTCGCTGCTGGATTTTGAAATGTTCAAAATCTTTTGGCGACACTGATATGCTGCCGGGAGTCGCCGACAAAAATCGCCAAGTGGGACAGGCCCTTAAGCATTAGCTCTCCAGTAGCAGTGTTACCTGAGTTTGAATGGGCTGTTTGCCAACTAGACTCGCACTGGAAGACCTACCCAAATTGCAGTCAAACTCTGTTAATTGTCTGCATTATTTCAAAATCCCTATCAACCTTCTGTCCATATGCCTCTTAAATATGTTATTACTGTTCTTGCCTCCACCACCTCCTTTGGTAGCTCATTCAAGACACCATCTACTCTGTGTGCGCAAAATTTATCCTAAGATCATTTAATACTTCATTGAGACGAGGCTATACTGAGCAATTTCATTCTTTCTATTGATCCCTCCTGTGACATACTCTGTTCAAGCAGCCACATAGTTTCCTGCCACAGTCAATTAAACATTGTAGATTTGAGAATACCTTTTTTTAGGAAATTGCACTTTACTTCTGAAGGACTTTGAAATTAGTTCTGGAAGACTGCAATGGTTTAAGCAGGTCATCTAAAGTTTCTGTTATACTCCTGATAATTATCCAGAAAATTTCTTAGCTTATTATCTGCATGTCTTTATTTATTTGTTATTTTGCAAAACATTGCAGTCCAGAAAAGGAAATTGTGAAAAGCGGGAGAGGAAGGAGCAGTTGGGAGGTGCTGGAAATACTTCCCAATTTTATTCTGAGAGGCACAGGGGAAATCTTCATACCTGGATGACCTGTCCCTAATCCTGTAGACTTGATCATTGGCTTTACTCAGAGCCCTGTCAGTCTAATAAAAACTGGGCAGTGTTGCAATAAAAACATGCTGGGAGGACTCAGGAGGTCAGGCAGTATCTGTGGAGAGAATGACAAACAACATCTCAGGGCTCTTCTTCACACTGATGGAATATGGCGATAAAGCTGTAAAAGAGAGGTGGGATGGGGGCGAAGCCTGGTGGGTGATGGGTGGATACAGATGAGTTGGGGTGATTGTCAGATAAGTGGAATAAGTGACAAAAGCTAGAGGTCCAATGGGTGTCATAAAGAAAGAAGAGGAGGGGTGAAATGTAAAGAGAATGATATGTGTGGAAGGAGACAGGGGGAGGGTAGTGATGTGGGCAGTGTTGTAGTATGCATAAACAATTGGAGCCACAGTTTAAAAGCCTGGCAGTCATCTCAACACAAACTGAATTGAGTACCTAAGTAGAACTTGGAAAATCTGCTCTGGCTCAAACAATGGGGATATGTGTGTTGTTTAAATAAACCGTGACTGTCATGGTCTGAGCCTTTACAATACAGATAGTCAGAATAAAATTCTGTGGGAATGAAGACATGGAAAGGAACAATGACTACAAACAAATGAGCAGTTTGGTTCATGATCAATGCAGCTCTGTGGTGTGAAGTCTAAAGTACAAATGTGAGACCAGCCTCCATCCTCGATTAAAATTTGTTGCTTTAACTAACCCTCAAACGCTGCGCATTTTTTGTCACTACAGTTGGTGGGAGGAATTTAGACAACAGTGGAAAAGGCTCTACAAAACTGCTAGCATTGCAAGTGGTCTCCAAATTGTGCTGATTAATAAATATAAACAAAAATGTAAAAGTACAGATCACTCTCTTGTGTGCAGCTGCAAAAACTTAATATATTCTCTCCCTTGATCTTAATATTTTATAGCATTTAATCTTGACCACTCTTTGTGCCCCTGATATGTAAGGGCACGTGGGGAGGCTAACTGACAAAGATCCTGTTGGATTTAATGACAGTTCATTAGCAGTTTGCTTTATTTTTAGCTGCTTTCTTCCTGTATTCTGGCCAGAGTTGCATGTCTACAGCTGGGAATACCTGGTATGGAAGTCCCTAGTTAGGGACTGTGGGTAAGATCTCTGATATTTGGGAAAGATCAAGCACAGTGTGTGAGGTGGAGTAGGGAGGAGTCTGACTGAAGATTAGAACCCTGTGTTGGAGTGGGAGATTGAAGGCCCATGTGAAGGTTCTTAACCCGAAATGATGACTGCCCATTTTTCCTCCACAGCTGCAGCCTGAGCCGCTCAGTTCCTCCAGCTACTTTTATTTGCTCCAGATCCCATTATTTGCAGTCTCTGATGCCTTCATTTTCGGTTTCCTCCCACATTCCAAAGACGTACAGGTTTGTAGGTTAATTGGCTTGGGTTTGTATACTTGGTATAAGTGTAAATTGCCTGTAGTGTGCAGGCTTGTGTCAATATGCAGGGGTTGCTGGTCAGTGCGGATTCGGTGGGCCGCAGGGCCTGTTCCCGCGCTGTATCTCTAAACTAAACTATGTCGAAGATTAGGAAAGAACTGCAGATACTGGCGAGACAAGCAGCATCTCTGGAGAGAAGGAATGGGTGACGTTTTGGGTCGAGACCCTTCTTCAGAAGAAGATTAGCCATGGTCTAAATGAAAGGTGAACCAAGCACAGTGAGCTAAATGATCGACATCTGCTTCTGTTTGTTAAATTCTTTTGTTCTCCTGACCCACAAGAAATGTTGTTGGTATACTTGGCAGCTGGGGTTTTTTCAATTGCTGAGTTTTACCAATTCAAGGCAAGTGCAGTTGGCCAATGTTACTTCAAATTGCTGTTGAAATGTGAGGAATGGAGTCTTTCATTAATGGGTTGTCTGTCCAGATGTTTTGGTTAGTTTAGAAATACAGTGAGGAGGGGGACTTCTGGTGGCGCTATGCTGGGGTAGATCCATGCGCCAGCTAGCTCCGTGAAAATTCGACTGAAAGGGGGAGAAAAATGGGACGGGCCCGCTGAGACTTACCGGCTGCTTGCGTCGAGGGGTGAGTGACGTCATCAGAACGTGACTCCGGCCGTTTAAATGTCGGTAAAGCGCACACCCCCGCATAAAACCGTTACAAGAAGAACAGGCCCGACTGAAGCCTCGGCCTCAATTCCAGCGCCGGCCCAAGAAGAGCCTCCTATAGAGCTTCCAAAGTTAAAGGCAAAAACAATCGGAATGGAGGAATTTCGTAACATAGTTGGGGAAGAACTCTCAACTATGAAGGAGGAATTGAAGAATTTGAAGGTAGAAATATCAACTACCATCAGTAAAGAAATATCATCAGTACTGAAAGACGAATTAACGGAACAATTGTCATCTGTTTTCCGGGATGGACTATCCACTGCGAAGGAAGAAATATTTGGAAAATTGGACGAACACATACATGGTGGAGGTAAACTCTAACTTTCAAAACTTGAAACTCGAATTTAATAACAAGTTGGATCCTATTGTCGATACGGTGAACCAACATGGTGTGGCTATACGGGAGTTGGAAACACTAGCTGATTCAAGTGCTGAAACTACAAAAGCGATACTAACGGAGACTCAGCGCCTATCTGAGTTATTAAGTAAAGTAACTGAAAACTGTATTGATTTAGAGGGACGCACTAAACGTCAGAATTTAAGGATTGCTGGACTTACAGAGGGCAGAGAGAAGGATAAAAACATTTGTGATTTCATTGCTGAACTTCTACAGCAGACTCTAAAACTGGATGCAAAACCTGTGCTGGACCGAGCACACAGGGCACTGAGAACTCGACCGAACCCTGCCGCCCCCCCCCCCCCCCCCCCCAAGACATCTGATACTGAAGGTGCACTACAAGCATGTTTTAGAAGACATTTTGACGAAAATTGCCACCAACAGAAACTTAACGTTCCAAGGCGGCAACATTCGTATCTTCAGAGATTACCCTGCTGAGGTTGTTAAGAGAAGAGAACTTTTCAATGACACAAGAGCAATTCTCAGGAAGATACCAAACCTAAGATTTGGACTGCTGTATCCTGCCAAGTTGCGAGTCACCTACAAGAAGACAGAAACCTTCTTTACTGATCACAAGAAAGCATTCGAAGTCGCTCGGAAGACTCAAGAATCCTTGGGGGACTGAATATCGTCCTATGGCTTTAATAGCCGGCAGAGAATAGACTGGACTTTAAACTCTTATAACCTAAGACTTAACTTGGCTGAACAAGTCAATTTGCTATTAATTATTACTAATTATTACTAACCATTACTAGTAAAAAATTAACATAAATTACTATAAATAAGAAATTTAAGCAATATTTGATTTATGTTTAGCTTTAACATTTAACAAATATTTTGTAGGGGTGAAAAAATGTCCTACTGTTGGATTAATTTCCCTGGGACCTGTCCTGTTTGCCTCCCCTTTTTTTATATCATTTTATATTGGGAATTAAAAATATATATTTTAACTTATTTTTTACAAAAGCTACGAAAGTCCTTAGATTTTTTGCCACATTAGTGTGACTTTCACTAGCTACACTAACTGTAGATGTAGTTTTAGTGGGGTTTTTTCTTTTAATTTTCTACTCATTTTTCTTATCTCTAAATGCTACCTTATTATTAAGAATTTATTTTTCTTTAGGAGACACTTTTGGGAGAAACATCAAATAGACCCAAAACCCATCCATCTTACAGTCAGGTGGAACGCTGTGTTTAATGTGTTGAACCAATTACTTTTCTACAGACTATTTAATCCATAAAATGTAAGACACTACTATGAAAATTGAGGGTAAAGGAATTACTTTCTGTAGCTGGAATGTCAAGGGCGTTAAAGAACCAATTAAAGAGGTAAAGTACTCACACATTTAAAACTACTTAAGGCTGATATAATGTTTCTTCAGGAAACCCATCTTAAAAACGAGGCACACAATAGATTGAAAGCCAAATGGATTGACAAATCATACCATTCATTATTCTCTTATGTCAAGAGGGGTAGCTATTTTAATTCGTAAGGGTTTGCCATGCAAACATATCTCATCTATCATGGATACCGAAGGTAGATACGTTATATTAGTGGGTGAATTGCACTCAACAAGATTGATATTGGTTAATATCTATGCACCAAACTTTGATAACCCGTTATTTTTTAAGAAAATATTTAATACTATCCCAGAATTCAGACAGTATAATTTGATAATTGGCAGAGATTTAAATTGCACATTAGTTCCCTATTTGGACAGATCGTCAACTCAAAATAAAGTAAAATCCAAGTTGTGTGAACTATTAACCTCATACATAAACACTGCCAATATTAAAGATGTTTGGAGAATTGAAAATTCCTCAGGGCGAGAGTATTCATTTTATTCTCCAATGCATAAAACTTACTCAAGAATTGATTCTTTCTTAGTGGACTCCAAACTTATTCCTTACACCTATGATTCAAAATACTATAACATTATTATTTCAGACCATTCTCCCTTAACTTTTATGCTAAAAGTACAAGGAATATCGGAGAAGCAGACACATTGGAAATTCAATCCACAAATTTTAAATGACAGGGCATGTTATGACTTCCTCAACACGCAGATTAAAATGTTTTTTTCAGATGAGCGACCTTCCAGAAACATCGGCTTCCCTTTTATAGGAAGCTTTTAAAGCATTTGTCAGAGGGTGTCTTATCTAATTTCAAGCTTCTCAAAACAAGAAGAATCGCACTAAACAACATGAACTAGAAAGGGAGATAAGGCAGTTAGACTCAGAAAATGCGATCGCTCCTTCTATGATAAAACATAACAAAATTGCTGCTCTTAAATATAGGTTAAATCATATACTCCCAGCTCAAATTTTAAGGCTATTCCAGCATACTAAACAAATACACTTTGAATTTGGCGATAAACCACAGAAATTGTTAGCTCGTCAACTCTGTAAATTAGAGGACGCACGAACAATCTACAAAATCAGATCAGATTAGGGAGATTTGCTCACACTACCTAAGGACATTAATGATAGATTCCTGCAATATTATCAGACACTATACTTAGCAAAAACAACAGACAGCTCAGTGACCATTACATTTTTTTTGCAGAAATGCAACCTCTCAGGTCTAAATGAGAGAGATACAGACTTACTGGGCGCAGAAATAACATTAACAGATATTGAAGAAACTATCAGATCTCTGAAAAATGGGAAGACCCGTGGCTCCGATGGTTTGAACAATGAATTTTATAAAAAATTTAGTGACCTGGTCTCCCCACATTTACAGACTCTATATAGTTATGCTTTTAAGCAACACAGATTGCCACAAACTTTGACTGCATCAACAATAACACTAATTCCAAAAAAAGATACGGATCTTGAAGACCCAGGCTAGTATAGAGCCATAGCCCTTTTAAACACTGATCAGAAGATACCAGCCAAAATGTTAGCTCACATATTACGTTTGGTGATCCACAAGTTAATACATCCCGATCAATCAGGTTTTATCCTGGAACGATATTCATTCTATAACCTAAGACGTTTGTTCAATATAATACATTCAAATAGAATATTAAATTTATACTTATACTTATCCTTCAAAACTTTCAGGAGTTTGCTGCCAACTTACTCAAACAAGTACTTAAGCTGCTTGAAGCCCTGAGAATAGATATGGTTCACCGGGTCCGACATAAGGCTCAAGCAAGCTCAACTGCCTCCCCAAGACAGATTATTTTGAAATTCTATAACATTTCAACCCTGGAAGAAATTATGAAAAAGATTCCATATGGAGTGAATTTGATGTTTGGAGAAGACAAACTACGATTCTTCCGTGATTTTCCAGCTGAAGTCATGGAAAAGAGGGACAAGTTTACAAACACGAGAAGGCTACTGAAAGAGGTCTCGGGAGTAAGATATGGGATAGTTTATCCCGCGAAATTGAGAATTACTTATAACTCTGTTGAACGTGCATTCACGGATCCAGAAGAGGCATTTAAATATGCACAAAGTATCACAAAGGAGGTCCACTGATCATTAGGAGTTGGTCTCCCACAATAACACAGAGGAGAAACGGCGAAGAAAGGATTGTGTTTCTTTTTTTTTAACATACAAAAAAGACTGCTCTGGTTAAGATGGCGAACTTTCCTCAAGGCGTTGTCTAGCCATTTTATCTTTGGAATGTTAATTCAAGGTCGGATTTTATGTTTCATTTCAACAAAGGATTGGAAAAGAAGAAAAACTGGCGGAGAAAATAACTTGAGAATATGGAAAAATACTATCAGTGGACTTGTATATAGAAATTTATGATTTAAGAAACACACAATTACATACTAACATAAAATATAATTAATAAAATTGTGTAATATTAAGGCATAGCGTAATAATGGCTGATGTTTATTTCATGATGTAAATTACTTGCTAAATAAAAGAATAACGAGTTAAATATGATTGATGAGTATTAATAACACTAACAAATTTTATGGATATAGTAGATTTAGTCTAAATTGCGCGTAAAGCGGGGGGGGGGGGGGAGAGACTCAGATACTTGGAAGTTATCCAAGGGTCTGAATCTGGTTAACCGCTTGGAACCTGCTGTTGTCTGATACAAAAGTTTGAGACTTAATTGTAATAGATCTTGGCATATCGATAGATATGGATATATAATTAACATAATTACTGTTATATCTAAGTATATACTTAATGTTGGAAACTCTTTTTTATTTTGTTTTTCCTCTTTGAAGATACATTTCTAATATATCTATTGGAGTGCGTTTTATTTTATATATATATTTTTTTAACTTTGTATCGCTCTCTCTTCCAATTAACACATTGGTCAAGGGGGCAGAGCGAAACATATAAAAACATCTACGGAAGTCAATATGAATTTTTCTACCACCTGTTGGTGGTTTGTTTTTAATTATAATATCTTTATTTTTGGATATTATAATATCATTTTTTGTTTGTTAATTATCTTTTCACGACTCTACACTTTCTGGTCTTTTTCAAGGTCTATTCTCAAGGGGAGATGCCAACAAAATTTAACAGCTGGGCATGACCATCCTTCACCTAGAGTTATGAGGTTCTTGGTTGCACCAAATGAAGTAAAGGTATTAACATGATCCATAATGCAAGACGATAAACAAAATAAAACAGGAGGAATCACGTTCTGTAGTTGGAATATAAGGGGCGCTAATGAACCAATTAAAAGGGGTAAGATCTTTGCCCAATTAAAATCTTTAAACAGTGATATCATTTTCTTACAAGAGACGCATCTGAAATATCAAACACAGATAAGACTGAAGGCAAATTGGATTGGGCAAACATACTACTCTTCATTTACTTCTAAATCTAGAGGCACGGCTATTATCATTCGTAAAGGTATACCATTTAAATTAAAGAATACCATAGCAGATAAAGAGGGGAGGTACGTCACAGTCACGGGAGAACTTTTTTCTACTCCACTTACTTTGATAAATATTTATGCTCCTAATTTTGACAACCCCCAATTTTTTAGTAAAATTCTGGATACAATTTCAGAACTTAACTATGAAAATGTGATAATAGGGGGAGATTTGAATTGTGTTTTAGATCCATATCTGGATAAATCAGCAAAACAAAAAAGGATTAACATAAAATCTAAAACTAGTGAACTCCTAAATACATACATGAAAAATACCAATATGACAGATGTATGGAGGATCGCTAGCCCAGTAGGTAGGGAATATTCATTTTATTCAACGGTACATAAAACATATTCACGTATTGATTATTTCTTAGTGGACACAAAATTAATTCCATATACATATAATTCTAAATATCATAAAGTATTATTTCTGATCATTCCCCGTTAACGTTTTCTTTAAAATTAAAAGGAATGCCTGATAAAAAATCGTTTTGGAGGTTTAACCCCCAAATCTTACTCAACTCACAAGGTTGTACATATTTAAAAGAGCAGATGAGATTCTTCTTTGAGACAAATGATACACCAGATATTTCACCCTCCTTATTATGGGAAACTTTTAAGGCATTTATTAGAGGAACTATAATCTCATATCAAGCTTTCCAAAATAAAAAGAATAACACTGAACAATTGCAGTTAGAACAAGAACTTAGACAATTAGATTTAGAAAATGCCAAAGAACCAACTATAGATAAACATAATAAGATAACAATAAAAAATATAAATTAAATAAAATTTTATCGGCCAGAATAATAAGATTATTTCAAATTACAAAACAATAAAATTTCGAATTTGGTGATAAACCACATAAACTCTTAGCACGCCAACTGAAAAAACGGGAAACAGAAAATACAATTACTGAAATTAAATCAGACAAAGGGGAATTACTAACACTACCTAAAGATATTAATAAAAGATTTGCTCAATTTTATCAAAATTTATATACATCGAAAATAATATACATGCAAATAATACTCAGATTAAAAAAATTCTTAGACAATTGTAATCTTCCAAAACTAAATATGGTGGAACAAGAGGGATTAGGAGCTCAGATTACACTTCAGGTAATAGAAGAAACAATAAATTTGTTGAAGAATGACAAAACGCCAGGACCAGACGGCTTTAGTAATGAATTCTATAAAAGATTCCACGAGATAATTTCTCCACGCCTGCAAGATTTATATATACATGCTTTTAAAGAAAATAAACTACCAGAAACACTAACAAAGTCAACTATTACACTTATACCAAACAAGGATAAAGATCTAGAAGACCCAGGCTCATATAGAGCCAGAGCACTCCTAAATACAGATCAAAAAATATTAGCAAAGACCTTAGCGAGAAGATTGAGTAAATATGTTAGCAAACTAATAAACACGGACCAAACAGGGTTTATACCAAAGAGATACTCATTTAACAATTTGAGACGGCTGTCTAATATAATGTACTCACGTAATACTGAAGAAGAACTAGCAATTATTTCATTGGATGCAGAAAGAACTTTCGATCAAGTAGAATGGCAATATTTATTCAAAGTATTGCAAAAATTTAACATGGGAGATAACTTTATCTCATGGGTAAAATTATTTTATGATAAGCTGACGGCTAGAATACTGACTAATAATATATTATCACCGAAATTCCAATTAGCAAGGGGCAATAGGCAGGGGTGCGCACTATCGCCCCTGCTATTTGCACTAGTGATAGAGCCTTTAGCAGAAAGTATAAGAAGTCATCCGAATATTCATGGATATAATACCAAACACTCAAATAATAAAATTTCATTATATGCAGATGACATATTATATATTACAAATTCGCAAATTAGCATACCAAATATACTAAATTTAATAGAGGAATTTGGTTCTTTTTCAGGATATAGAATAAACTGGAACAAAAGCGAAATTATAACGATAAAACCTCAAGAGCCGACACATCTGTTGAAATTCCCCTTTAGAATTGCAACAGAAAAATGTAAGTATTTGGGCATCCAAATTACTAGGAAATATAAATCATTACTCAACACAAACTATATGCCTTTATTAACTAAATTAAATGGGTTGATTACATTTTGGAAAACACTGCCGATGTCCTTAATAGGCAGAATAAACGCGATAAAAATGATCTTCTTACCACAAATACTGTACCTATTTCAATCAATACCAATATACTTACCTAAAAAATTCTTTAAAAAACTAGATTCTGATATTATGAACTTCATATGGGATTATAATTCACACAGAATTTAAAAAAAAACACTTGTGTAAATCTAAAGAATCAGGAGGACTGACACTCCCTAACTTATTGTATTACTATTGGGCAGTGAATATTAAAAATATAATCTGTTGGTTGGACAGTTCTGCCCAACAGGTAGATTGGATAAGAATGGAGAAAGAGGATTGTTCCCCTTATAACATAGGAGCGATCCTTCTTTCCCCAATGAAACTGAACAATATAATATATAAGAAGAATCCAATTATTCACAGTATAATACGAATTTGGAATCAAATAAAATTAACCTTAAAATTAAGAAAATTATCGCTTCTTTCTCCAATAGCTAATAATCCCTCATTCAAACCATCCATTATTGATAAAACGTTTATCCATTGGGAAAGAATAGGAATTAAAACAATGGGAAATATGTATGAAATGGGAAAACTTTTATCATTCCAACAATTACAACTAAAATATAATTTGAAAAGTAATCAATATTACAAATATCTTCAAATTCAAGATTCGTTGAAAAAATATATACAAGGATATCAAACTCTAACCCCAGATTTATTGGAGGAAGGAATGGATAGAAAGGCAGAATCAAGCAATTTAATATCTTACTTATATAATATAATTCTAAATATAGAAACACCAACGACAGAGGCAATTAGAAGGGACTGGGAACAAGAGTTATTGATAAAAATTCTGAACGATAGATGGGAAAATGTTTTATTATATGTAAACAAATGTTCAATTAATGTGAGACATAACCTAATTCAATTTAAAATTTTACATAGATTATATTATTGGAAAACTAGACTGAAGAAAATATTTTCAAATGTTTCCCCCATCTGTGACAAATGTCTAACTCAAAATGCCACTATAGCACATTCCTTTGTCTCTTGTACAAATCTGTATAAATTTTGGAATGAAATATTTGGAATTTTTACAACACTATTTAACACAAAATTGAACCCCAATACAGAACTGATTATCTTTGGATCAATGGAAGAGGGAAGTAAACTAACTATATTCCAAGAAGCTTTTCTTAATTACGGTCTAATAACATCAAAAAAACATACTCAAATTTTGGAAAACGCAACCACGCCAACATTAAAAATGTGGATGTCAAACATGTCTGAAACGCTACATCTTGAAGAAATGAGATTCCTCCTACTAGGCAAAGTAGACCAATTCTTAAAGACTTGGTCTCCTTTTATCAACTTTTTACAAGCGTATGGTGCAACATAACATAACCTTAGAAATTAAATGGTTTAGAACCGGGTGACGGATGGGCAAAAATACGAAATAGGTAGATCTCTCCTCATCTCTCTTTTCTTTACTTTCTCCTTCTCTTTCAATCTTTTTAGCTTCTCATCTCTGTCCTTTATTTCTTTTGCTATCTGTTTCTAGTCGCTTGTCTATCTATTCCGTCACTCTTTATTTCTTTTTTCTCTCACTGATCTTTTATTATTAAATCAAAAGTACGAAGTTGTACAAGAGTGGAAATATGTATGTATGTATTAGGTACTCAAGTACCACACTATTGTACTTAACTCTAACAAAAATAAACAAACAAAAAAAAATACTTCAACAGTATCCTTTCAAAATTGCCTATGAAAAGTTTAAGTACCTTGGAATCTATGTGACCAAGAAATATACTTCTTTATTCAAATCAAATTTCCCTCCTTTACTTACTAAATTACACGGAAATATCCAATATTGGAAAACACTTCCCATCTCTTTAGTTGGTAGAATTAATGCTATAAAGAAGATTTTCCTCCCACAATTATTATACTTATTTCATATTCATATTTCATATACTTATATCAATTCATATTCATATTTCATATACTTATATCAATTCATATTCATATTTCATATATTTATATCAATTCGGATATATCTCCCAAAAAAATTCTTCAAAAAAATTGATTCAATTGTTACAAATTTGGGACTATAAGTATCACAGAATAAATAAAAAACATTTATGCAAGTCCAAAGTTAATGTAAGATTAGCTTTACCAAACTTTCTATTATATTATTGGGCAGTTTATATTAAAAATATAACCTGCTGGCTGGATGACATTGATCAACAGGCCGACAGGCTAAAGATGGAGAAGGAGGACTGCTTACCTTTTGAAATAGGCTCGATTCTTTTAACTCCTATTAATTTGAATAAAAAAACATACGGAGGAAATCCGATTATACATAGTGCTATACGTATGTGAAAACATTTAAAACCCACTTTAAAATTGGGTAATTTATCGCTTTTTCTCCTGATTGCAAATAACGCTTCTTTTAAACCGTCTGTTTTAGATGGATTTGTCCAATGGAAAACCCATGGAATTAAAACGGTGGGAGACCTTTATCAAAAAGGCAATTTTCTCTAATTTCAGGAACTACAGCAGAAATACGAGTTGCACGCTAATAATTTTTTTAGATATTTGCAACTCAGAGATTATGTAAAACTACACATGCAAGATTATAGATTTAGGGGTCCAGAAATCCTTGATGATTGTTTGAATAGACATCCAAATACAAAATAAATTAATATCTTATATTTATAATATCCTCTTAGATACTGAGGTTCCGTCTCCAGAATCATACAGACGACCGTGTGAGGACGAGTTGTTTCAACCCATAATAAGACACATGGAATGAAAGCTTACAATATATAAATCACTGTTCGTTAAATGCTAGACACTCCTTGATACAATTCAAAATACTATATAGACTACATTATTCGAAGGCAAAATTAAATAGGATTTTTCGAAATATTTCCCCTCTCTGATAGATGTCAATTTCAAGAAGCCAACTTATCACATACCTTTATAAAAATTCAAAATTTCTGGGTGGACATTTTTAAAATTATTTCTGAAGTTATCAATATCCAACTGGACCCACAGCCAAAATTAATAAGATTAGGATTATCAGAACATAGTACAAACTTTACGATCAGTCAGGGACAATTACTTGACTACAGTCTAATAACTGCGAAAAAATTAATACCAAAATTTTCGAAAAAAAAGAGCAGCCTCCACAATTAAAATGTGGATTACGGAAATGACTGGGACCTTGCAGTTGGGAAAAATAATACTTGTCTTAATTGATAAACTGGAATTATTTGTTACAATATGGTCTCCATTTATTGATTTTTTTAAAAAGTGAATTGGTTTAGCACAGAATCAGCATAGAAACCTGAGTTTGGGATCGGATGAATAGTTATACTCAACATTTCCTGGATCTATCTCCACAATCTTGTTATTGGTAGTTTTCTTTTGCATCTCCTTTTTTTCTATTAGTTTCTCTCATCTTTTTCTCTCTTTATCCTTATTCTATAAAAAAATTCTTAAACAAAAACTGAAGCTATGTAAGAAATCTGTAATTAAATTGTTGTTTACTATTATTTGTATACATGCTTCTAATAAAAATATTTTTTTTAATTGTAAAAATAAATAAATAAATACAGCGAGGAAACAGGCCCTTCAGCCCATCGTGTCCGCGCCACTAGCCTCCCCGTACACTAGCACTATCCTACACTCTAGGGACAATTTACAATTTTTACCAAAGCCAATTAACCTACAAACCTCTGTGTGTTTGTCATGTCGGAGGAAACCTGAGCACCTGCGGAAAACCCAAGCAGTCACGGGGAGAACGTACAAACTTCGTACAGACAGCACCTGTAGTCAGTATTGAACTCGGGTCTCTGGCGCTGTGACTCTATCGCTGTGCAACCGTGCCGCACTGGTTGTTCCTCTGGCATTTGCCAGGCATGCTGCTGATAACAAAAAAAGAAATGCTGGAAGAACTCAGCCAAACAAGAAGTATCTGTGGAAAGACAATCGTAAGATTCGTAGAATTATTCAGTGTGGAAATGGGCCCTTCATCCCAACTCATTTGAGCCAACCGATGCTTATCTAAACTAATCCCATTTGTCTGTGTTTGGCCCATATACGATGAGCGTTTCCAATCTATTTGCCTATCAATGTTTTATAAATTATAATTGTACATGGCTTTATGACCTCCACTAGCAGGTAATTCCATAAATGTACCACCTTTGTGTGAAAACATTGCTCCTCGGGTTCTTATTAAATCTTATTACATCCGTTCACACCTTGGCCCTCTAGTGCTTGATTCCAAAGCCCTGGGAAAAAAACTGCATTCACCCGATCTAGGTCTCTCATGATTTTATACACCTCTATAGGATCATGCCTCCGTTTCCCAGCTCCAAGAAATAAAGTCCTACTCTGGCAATACTAAACCACATCATGGCAAGCAACACCATAATTTTGGGGTAGGTTTTATTCTTGTTTTTTGAAACATTGGTTACAACGTATTTAAATAAAGGAGCACCCAAGGCAGTTAACTCTGATTTCATGTGCTTTTCGAAATACATTAATCTGCTAGGTAACGTAGCTGAATTGTAGTGCTGTAAGAGGGAGAACCCTATTGTAATAAAATATATATTCGGCTCTCGTGAATTTTGTAATATTTTTTGAGATCCAAAGATTTTTTTTTAAAGGATTTTCAGCTGATCAAGGTAGGTCTTTATCAAAGAGAACCTTGTGTTGTAAGAATTCAATTTTGATAGATCAAAGGGCAGTCACGGTGGCGCAGCGGTAGAGTTGCTGCCGTACAGCGCTTGCAGTGCCAGAGACCCGGGTTCGATCCCGACTATGGGTGCTGTCTGTACGGAGTTTGTACGTTCTCCCCGTGACGGTGTGGGTTTTCTCTGAGATGTTTGGTTTCCTAAGAATTAAGAATTCTATCTAACTGCACAAATACATTGATGAGATAAAATGTGTCAAGAATCAAGTGTGTTTTATTGTCATATATTCCGGATAGAACAATGAAATTCTTCCTTGCAGCAGCACAACAGAATATGTAAAACCCAGATTCTATAACGTCTATCCATGTACTCCTGAGGTGCTGCCTGATCTACTGTGCTACTCCAGCACTTTGTGACCATTTTTGTAAACCTGCATCTGCAGTTCCTGGTTTAAACTTTGGACTTTAGAAATACATCATGGAAACAGGCCCATCGGCCCACCAAGTTCGCACTCACCAGCGATCACCCTGTACACTAGGGACAATTTATACATTTTACCAAAACCAATTAACCTACAAATTGGGAGACGTTTGTGGGAGGAAACAAGAGCACCCGGAGGAAATTCACGAGGTCACAGCGAAAACGTGCAAACAGTATAGACAGCATGTGGTCTCGGTCGCTGTAAGGCAGCAACTCTACCGCTGTGCCACCATGCCACACCATAAGTGTGTTTAATCGTTTTTGTGCTGGTTCTTAATCCAAGATAAAAGCGTCTCAGATGGAAGAAGAATTGTGGATAGAAGAAGAAAATAAGTTGTGGTTATGACTGTCGGAGAAGGAATGGAATGAGGAGAGTGTGGTCCTACCAAAGTGGACAACAGGAGAGACATTGAAGGGACATCTATCTCATTTCATAACCTGTAGGCAGCCTGTGAACACCTGTGAGGTGGGGTAGATCGCCTTACCACAATTATTAAAGATGTCATTAGTGATTTGGTTCAAAGGTAGGGCAGAAACCTAATGAGAAAGATCCAAACCTAAAATTTAAGGTCAAAGCACCAAATGTAGGAAGAACTCAGTGGAGGGATGGACAGGTGATGAGAGAGGGATACAGGTGAAATGGGTTGGAGGGGAGGGGAATGAGGGGCAGAAAAGGGAAATGAGGATCATGTCATCTTTATTCCCCCCTTTTGTCCCTCCCCTGTCCTCTTCCATTTATATATCTTTATGGCTTTACATTTCACTCCTGTTTCCTTATCTTACATCACTCCCGAAGAGTCCACCAGGGACTATACCAACGATCCCCCAGAGCGCCAGTTGCAAGCTCTGCCCCCCCCCCCCGGACAAGGACGGTTAGCAGCAACTCAACAGTGCCCGCAACCCTGGAGACATGGGCCCCGACCCCACGCAGCAGCACGATCTCGCTCTCTCACCGGATGAAACGAAGGTCTGATAACAGCAGATCCACTCCCGACAATGGTTATGGCGAGTGCCCGATGACCTGGGCATGCGCAGTCGGAATACCGAACTTGCTTGCAGCCCGCCACACGGAAAGTGTTAACAGCTTGCTGCGGGCCGGATAAAATCTTGTGCGGGCCGGATGTGGCCTGTGGGCCATAGTTTGGAGACTCCTGCCCTGGAGCAATGCACGTCATTCGATTTATATCCATGCACACTGCCACAATGTAAAACTGCAAATGTTGGAATTTCTTTTAAATAGACAAATTATAGACAATAGACAATAGGTGCAGGTGTAAGCCATTCGGACCTTCGAGCCAGCACTGCCATTCAAAGTGATCATGGCTGATCATCCACAATCAGGACCCCGTTCCTGACTTCTCCCATATCCCTTGACTCCGCTATCTTTAAGATTTCTATCTAACTCTCTCTTGAAAGCATCTAGAGAATTGGCCTCCACTGCTTTCTGAGGCACAGAATTCCACAGGTTCACAACCTTATTCCCTACCCCTTATTCTTAAATTGTGGCCCTTGGTTCTGAACTCCCCCAACGTTGGGAACATGTTTCCTGCCTCTAGCGTGTCCAATCCCTTAATAATCATATGTTTCAATAAGATCCCCTCTCATCCTTCTATATCCCTGTGTATACAAGGCCAATCACTTCATTCTATCAACATACGAAAGTCCCGCCATCCCGGGAATTATCCTCGTGAACCTACGCTGCACTCCCTCCAGGTGTGGTCTCACTAGGGCCCTGTACAACTGCAGAAGGACCTCTTTGCTCCCTCACTCAACTCCTCTTGTTATGGCCAACATGCCATTAGCTTTCTTCACTGCCTGCTGTACCTGCATGCTTACTTTCAGTGACTGATGAACAAGGACCCCCAGATCTCATTGTACTTCCCTTTTTCCCAACTTGCCACCATTCAGATAATAATCTGCCTTTCTGTTTTTGCCACCAAAGTGGATACCCTCACATTTATCCACATTAAACTGCATCTGCCATGCATCTGCCCACTCACCCAACCTGTCCAAATAACCCTGCATCCTCATAGCATCCTCCTCACAGTTCGCACTGCCACCCAGCTTTGTGTCATCTGCAAATTTGCTAATGTTACTTTTAATCCCTTCATCTAAATCAGTAATGTATATTGTAAATAGCTGCGGTCCCAGCACTGAGCCATGCGGTGCCCCACTGGTCACTGCCTGCCATACTGAAAGGGACACGTTAATCCCAACTCTTTGTTTCCTGTCTGCCAACCAATTTTCTGTCCATGTCAATACCCTACCCCCATTACCATGTGCTCTAATTTTGCCTACTAATCTCCTATGTGGGACCATATCAAAGGCTTTCAGAAAGTCCACGTACACTACATGCACTGCCTCTCCCTTGTCCATTTTCCTAGTTACATCGTCAAAAAATTCCAGAAGACTAGTCAAGCATGATTTCCCCAAATGTACCTTGCACGTAAGGTCATCGGGTCAAAGGCCGTGACGCACGGAGCAGCTCAATCCTTCTAGAGGACATGGCAGGCTCCGGCATACACTGTTAACACACGAAACGCATACTTTTTTACCTGTTAAAAAACGGCGAAATGGTCAATTTGTGCACTGTAAATAATTGTGGAAGGTGACTGAGCACTCTGAACCAAATTCTCTAGTATCTTTGCTCTGAACCCGAGCACCAAGGTGTAAGAGGCCGAAGGAGCGCATCCCTCGGGACAGCACCCCCACTCTCTCCCAGGGGCCAGTTCTGTCCGGCTACGGAAGCCTTTGGCCCACCCGACTATCATGGTTTGTGGGCTGGCAGCGCCCACACACGGGGTCAGGTGGAGAGGGGCCGCGGCTCTGGGCAGCGGACACACGGGGACAGAAATCTGGCAACATCCCCGTCAGCTGCAGCAGAGTTGGGGACAGTCTGGTCCCTCCGCCCACCCAGAGTCACTGACCGTGCTGCACCGGACGCCGGCCCCCCCGGTCACCGACCCCCGACCACCCCCCACCCAACCCCCCCCCCCCGACCACCTCCCACCCTCCCCCCCGACCACCTCCCACCCTCCCCCCGACCACCCCTCACCCCCCATGACCACCCCCCACCCCTCACCCCCCACCCCTCACCCCCCACGGCCTAAAATGTAACTTTCGTAACCCATGTCTGGGAACTACTTAAAATTTTGCACAGATTTCAATAAAATATAATTGAGAAGGAAGTCAGAACTCATCAGTGCCAACATTTGCACATGAATTAATTAAGCTAAGTAGAAAATGAGATCGAAAAAGTATGCGCCATCTAGTTTCCAATGCTCATATTACTCCATGGGGATCCTAATTCTGTGCTGCAGTCCATTTAAACCATATATTGTTATACCATACCGCCTAATTAATGGGTGAGGGCAGTTCCTGTGGGTTCCCCCGTTTACTGAACCTCACTGACTGCCAGTGGGCAGAGTCTGGGTCACGGCCATAGTGGGACTGTGGCAGTGCCAGGCTGGGGGAAGGCTAAGGCATCTTCCACTGCGAGGAAAATGCCTAACCCTAACTCTAACTCGCCCCCCTTCCAGAGCTGCCCATGGCTTGAGCTGGAGCCGCTTTGCGGGCTCCGTAAGTGTGGGCGCTCAGCGTGTCCACCTCGGCCAGCATGCCCTTCTGGATCATCTTGGTGATGATAGTGGAGAGCAGCACTGCCCTGCACGCCGCCATCAGCGCCCCTATAGCGCCGACTCCATCAGCCCACTCGCTCGCTGCAACACCAGCTTACCGACAGCCCCACCGATCCTTAACGGCATCCACGGGCCGGTCCAACAGCCCAACCGACGCCTTGCAGTACTGACCGGCGGCCCGACAGCCCGGCTGACCGGCGGCCCTACAGCCCAATCACAGCACTCACCAGCCTACCAACAGCCCTACCGATCCCTCACAGCATCCACCGGCCTACCGACAGCCCGACCCATCCTTCACAGCATCCACCGGCCTACTGACAGACCGACCGATCCTTCACAGTATCCACCGGCCTACCGACAGACCGACCGACTGGCTGATCGACCGACCGACCGACCGACCGACCGACCGACCGACCGACCGACCGACCGACCGACCGACCGACCGACCGACTGACTGACCTACCCTAATCCTAACCCTAGCTCTACATTTTTATTTATCATTTTTATTTAACAGTTCACATCATAACTTTACAAAGAAATCAATTTGTCAAACAAAATTATCAGCAAGGTTAGCATTACCTTTATTCCTTTGAAACCTTGCTATTGATGTAATTAGGAGGCAGCCATGATCCCAGAGTGCTCGCTGCCTAGCTACCATGAAACAAAGCACCTGATTGGTCAATTGGCGTCCAACGCAATGTCAAACGTGCATTGATTGGACAATTACTACTCTGAAAATTGGAGGTTTTTCTCATATTTAAAAAATATGGCAGGTTTTGTTCTTGACGAGTTTCAGGTATGATTTCTATAATATTTTTACACAATATGTTAAACATTCAGGTAGTTCCGTGAGTTGGGTCACGAACCTGAACGAAAAAGCTACTCGGCCCACAGATTAAAGAGCCTATTGTAGGTATGTTACAAAACTTACCTTTAGCGGTGCTGCAGTTCTGTCACTGGCCGTGTGCGTGACTTTGGCGCCTTTAGGGCGGGGGGGGCGAACACCGACAACGGGGACCGATTTTACGTAGGGGACAGGTAAGAGAAAGCTGTTTATTTTTACATATAAACCTGCTTTTTTAGATGCCCTTAATCAACATTTAATGTTGCGAAACGGTGATTTAGTCCTCATACAAACCGGCAGAATTTTTCCTGACGATATTGGGTTTAAATTCACCGCAACCGCAACGTTCTAATCCATCGCGTTCCATAAAATCCCACTCGAAGCTATTTAAAATGCCCATTAATTTATGGGCATTAAACACTAAATTCCTTCAATTTGGCCTATAAATAAATGACAATTAGATTTAAAAATCATGTTATATTGTGAATTGTGTGACTGTTAATTGGACACTTAGGGTTTAAATTTTTTTAATTTTTTTCTTAAGAAATGGATAGATGTTTAGATCTAGTAATTGAATTTTGTAATTAGCTACAATTGAGTAACTAACTAATTGTATGCTTTCATTTCAGGTCATCCAAGTAAGATTGTTCATATTTGTTTCAGAATACTTCAATCTATAATAACTGAAAATGTAGTTCAGTTCTCTTAATTTTTAAGAAAGTTATGGGCTTTTGACTGTCCTCGATCACAACTTTTGTGTTAAGTCAATAGAAAAGCAATAGGAAACAAGTTGCTAATTTCCGAGTATGAAAATGGCCATAACCTTTTAATACTGAAGATATGAAAGTGAATTAGGTGTCAAATTAAACGTTTTTTTATGCTTCATCTGATGGGATAAATTGCAGACTTGATTTTTAAAATCTCAAAATTTTGTAACATTGCTACCTGTTGCACTATATCTGTTTATTTACGTGTGTACATATATATTCTATGTTATATGGACACACTGATCTGATCTGTATTTATGCCTGCAATATTCTGTTGTGCTGCAGCAAGCAAGAATGTCATTGTCCTATCTGGGACACATGAATTCCCTTGACTCTTGTATGCACCTCAATCAGGCTCCTGCGCTCCAAGTCTCAGCCTGTCAATCAAAGATACTAGCGCTCTCTGATCTTTGCTGTAAATCGCAGCCGGCCCAGCCCCCTCTGTCGGCACACGCATGTAGCCCCGCCCACATCTGCGTCACACACTCTAGGTCCCGCCCCCTTCTGCGTCACACGCGTTCGGCCCCGCCCCGCCCGCCGGGTCACGTGCGTTGTTGCGGTGACGCCAGATTCACCAGAGATCATAGAGCGGATTGACTGCGGCCCCGGAGAGGCGCTTGCTGGACGCGGCCGGCAGTGGCAGGTACAGGGGGTAGACCGGCCCACTGGGTACCGGGCCGGACCTGTACAACGCGGGGGTGGAGAAAGTGAGAGAAAGAGACACAGACGGGCCGAGAAACAGAGACCGCGGCCTCTGTCCGGGGATTCAGGACGGAGTGAGGCCCCGGTCCGGGGGTAACAGGCTGGGGGTGAGAGGGAGTGGTCGGTGTCCAGGCCAAGTGTACAGGCCCAGTTAGCGGGGGAAGAGGCCGTGGTCCGGGGTTTGGCTTGCCTTCGGCTAATACCCTGGGCAATAGGGCGAAGTTCCGCCCCGGAAGATAAAAGTTACAGCTCTTGAGAGGTAGGGGCGAGGGGATACAGTGTTTCTGTGTTTGTCCGAGTCGCAAGAAACCCTTAAAATAGAATTACTGTAAACCTAAAGGTCTCTAAAGTATATTCGGGGCAAAATAATGTGGAAAATATAGGAACTATTAGAGACATCAGGCAAACTGTGCGTGGAGGCAGATGGTATTCTAAGACAGTCAGGAGGATTGAGTGAAGGGGAAGGTGATGGGCTAGTGCCGGTCTTCATGAATAAAGTGGATAACTCAGGACCAGATGGGATTCATCCTAGGCTGCTACAGGGAACAATATTCCTGAGATGTATAAATCTTCACTGGACACAAATGAGGTACCAGGTGACTGGAGGAGAGCAAATATGCTCCACTTTTCAACAAAGGGAAAAGTCTGGTAATTATAGACAAGTGAGCCCAACATCAGTGCAGGGTGGGCTGTGCACCAGGTGCAGAACCACACAAATCCCTTCAACTTCAGAGTTCCATTCCTTCCTTCTTCCCACTCCTAAAGACTGTCTCCTTGCTGAGAGCTGAAAGCATTTCTGTGATTGCACGTAAGCATAGCCTTGTAATGCTACCCCACTCATCTCTCTGTCTCAAATAAAAACTGGGTACCACATTTGGCCAGCATTTCTGTATGACCTGCCACCTTCAAAGATCTGTACAACAACCCCCCCCCATCCCTTTGTTCCTGTGCACCCTTCAGCACTGTGCTACGAAATCTGTACCTACCTGTTCCTTGCCAAAATGCCACTTTCCACATTTTGCAGACTTGAACTCCATCTGCCACAACACCTGTCACAGCTGATTAACATCATCACTATTTATCACACTGTTGGCTACATTATCCAAGTCATTTATTATTTGGAACCCTGTCTGTATGCAGAGCCTATCTTTGTCAGTGCAGGCGACTGTTGTTGACAATTCGAACCTCCTTCAGCCACTGGCTTTTTCATTAGGCCTGCATTTTATTGAAGTTGGGTGACCCTTCTTTTGCTCAAACCAGCCTTTTCTGTGGTGATTTCTTCAAATCTACATTGATGACATCTGCTGTATTGCCTTTATTCACCATAGAACAATTGAATTTTATTTGTGGAATGTGACCTGCCTTTTCCAGGCCTTCCTTCTGCCCTGAGTTAACCCGGACCTGTCCAGGGCCAGGTGATTTAAAAAGACAACAACAAAAAAAATCCCGCCTGCCAGGAGCATGCAACAGATATTTGCTGGAGAGGCCCTTGCATTTGAATGTTGTTATATTTCACACTTCCCAGCCCTTAGTATCATCTCATATTGAGGTTGAGGGGAGGACGGACCCGGCCCTATCACCACCTGACATCACCTCGCACGCTGGGAGGCTGGCCCCCTTAACTAGGTGAAGATTTACTGCTGGTGTGGCCAGCGTATTAATTTATTATAGTCACATGTCCTGGAATACAATGAAAAGCTTTGTTTGCATGGTATAGACAATAGGTGCAGGAGTAGGCCATTAGGCCCTTCGAGCCAGCACCGCCATTCAATGTGATCATGGCTGACCATGCCCAATCAATACCACGTTCCTGCCTTCTCCCCATATCCTCTGACTCTGCTATTTTTAAGAGCCCTATCTAGCTCTCTCTTGAAAGCATCCAGAGAATCTGCCTCCACCGCTGAAGGAATTCTCTGCCTCCACTGCCCTCTGAGGCAGAGAATTCTACGGACTCTCCACTCTCTGTGAGAAAAAGTGTTTCCTCATCTCCGTTCTAAATGGCTTACTCATTCTTAAACTGTGGCCCCTGGTTCTGGACTCCCCCAACATTGAGAACATGTTTCCTGCCTCTAATGTGTCCAAGCCCTTAACAATCTAATATGTTTCAATGAGATCCCCTCTCATCCTTTTAAACTTCAGAATGTACAAGCCCAGCTGCTCTATTCTAGTCAAATCCTACTACGCATGAGTACAATCAAGTAATACACTGGTGCAACAGGTGGTGCAAAGACAAAAAGATAGTGTGAGTGTTATAGTGTTACAGAGAAAAAAGTGCAATAGTCACAATGAGGTAGGTTGGTAGATTAGGAATACCCCTAAGTACCATTCTGTAGTGTGATAACAGTGGTGAAATGGTTGTATGTGCTTCAAGCTTTTATCTTCGGTCTGATGGGAGAGGGAAGAAGAGAGTGACTGGGATGACAGTTGGATGCTTGGAGTGTAGATGGAGCCAACAGTTTGCCAATATCCCTTACCTAACACCGATCCACAACCTGGGCAGCTCTCCCTGCTTTCCACACCTCGTCCAGTGATCTCCGGCCCCGGTCTTGGACAGGAGGTGTGTGTGTGTGTTCCGGGTTGGGGTCTGTGACCAGTGTAGGACGTGGAAGGAAGCACTGACTGAGGGTGTGATTTGCAGATCCCACGTAGCGACTGACCTGATTCCTGCAATCATGGGCAGAATTTTCTTGGACCACATCGGGGGCACTCGTCTCTTCTCCTGCGCCAACTGTGATACCATCTTGACCAACCGCTCTGAGCTCATCTCCACGCGCTTCACTGGAGCCACAGGAAGAGCCTTCCTCTTCAACAAGGTGAGCAAGCTCCGTGTCAAACCCACCACAACCCCTCGGCACAGTTGCCAGTGGACCAAGCCAGAGATACTCCTTTAAATTCATATATGAGAGGCTGCCCACATAGGGAGCGGAGGGCGCGGGGTTGGGGATGAATAGGTGTGGAGTCGATGTGGGGGTTGGGGTTGTTGTGTGAGTGGGGTGCGCGGGTTGGAAGGGTGGGTGCATTTGTGGATTGAGTGCGAGGGTGATGGGTGGGTGCTGCGTGGTGGTGGGGTAGATCATTGGTGTGCAGATGGTGATGGGTCTGCGGATGGGATGTTTGGTGCGTTTGTGCATTGGTGGTTTGGGCGCAAGGGTGAGGGATGGAGGGCGTGCATGTTCCTGGAGCGGGATTATACATGTGTGAGGTGGAAGGGTGTGTGTGGTGTCTGCACGGCTGAACTGTAAATGGGTCGCGGATCTCTGACTGTCCTGCCCTGCCCTGGCCAGGTGGTGAACCTCCAGTACAGCGAGGTGCAGGACCGGGTGATGCTCACCGGCAGACACATGGTGCGAGACGTGAGCTGCAAGAACTGCAACAGTAAGCTGGGCTGGATCTATGAGTTTGCGACTGAGGACAGCCAACGCTACAAGGAGGGCCGAGTGATCCTCGAGAGGGCCCTGGTGCGGGAGAGCGAAGGTTTTGAAGAGCACGTTCCCTCCGACGCTTCCTGAGGGGCCCTTCTTTTAGACAGTTCTTTCTCTTCTGTTTTCTGGCTTCAAAGAAGGAAGAAATACTTTTATTTAAGAAACAGTTATCTTTCTTTGGTGTACAGTGTCAGCTTGGCATCCAGTCTGGCTTGTTGTCATGTGTCTGTGTACACACTGCTTTTACCTTGCAGCGTTACCAGTAGGCTGACTTCCATCTGCTTTGCTCCCGTTTTTTAAATTTAATTATTTTAGTACATTTCTCTAGCTGCCTGTTGTATGCTGGGTGCCAGCTCGCCTGAGCTTGTAAATCTGCCCTTTGTGATCTGGGCTATGCGGGGGGAATGGGAGCAAAGTTATCGTTCTGTTGGGTGGCAGTCCTGGACCGTGGATGATTGGGAGTGAGGTGGGAGCTCCTCATACCTGGATTTAGTCCAGTCTGAGGCAATACCCACTGCCTTGTACTCACTGCTACACTCGGGAGGGGAGGGGGGGGGGAAGGGGGGAATGGGGGGTGGAGGGGGGAGAGGTGGAGGTGGAAAGGTACTGGTTTCCTCTTGAGATCCTATGTAATGTGTCAAGAATTTAATAAACGGATAATATTCGTCCATGCTTGCCATTGTTGAGCTGTAACAGCACTTGTTCAGCACAGACACACTGCTTGTTTTCCAGGGGACCGATGGTGCAACAGGTGCTGCATTCCGGACCTACACTCTGGGCCACACTCTCAAGTCAAGTCGAGTTTATTGTCATGTGCACAAGTACAGTAATGTAGGAACAATGAGCTGCGTCACAGGCACATACTCAGACAACACAAAACATAAATTGTACATAATTACACACTAATTCTATCAGACAGTGCTAAACAATTGGAAGACCAGTCGAACAGAGTCTAATGTGTACAACGGAACTGCAGAAACTGGTTTACACTGAAGATAAGCACACAATGCTATAGTAACTCAGCGGGACAGGCAGCATCTCTGGAGAGAAGGTATGAATGACATTTCGGTTCGAAACATCACCCATTCCTTCTCTCCAGAGATGCATGATAGTCTAGTGTTTTCGTTGCTGATTAGGGTTGTGCAGATTGGTTCAAGACCCTAGTGCTTGTAGGAAAATATGTTCTTGAACTCCGTGGTATGTGACATCAGGCCTGTACCCCCTGCCTGATGGTAGCAGTGAAACAGGGAGATGGCCTGGTTGGTGGTAATTCTTGATGATGACAGTTGCTGCTGCCTTTAGCCAGCACCACATGTAGATGCTTTTCATGGTGTGGAGGGCTGTGCCCGTGCTGAATCTGCCAGTCTCTTCAACCTCTTGCATTCCCGTGTGTTAGAATCGCTGCACCGGATATGATGCAACTGCCAAGACATCTGTAGAGGTTTATAAGGGTATTCAGTGTCCTGCCAAATGACTCCAAACTCCTGCTGCAGACTTGCAGTGCCCACACTGCCTTGCACTCCCTCCCCCCCTCTTGTCTACATAGGCCAGGTTTCCAAATTTAAGGATGAATGTGCTTGTATTGGCAGCAGTGGGGAGCAGGTTCAGCGGGTTAATTCTTGGGCTGCAGAGGCTTATCTAGTGTCGAAATTCATTGGAGTACAAAAATAGGATGGGTGATATTTATGGAAACAAGATGGAGAGAAGAGTAGTGAGGGTATTTTCCCTGCGAGAATCAGATGACATAGTATTTCAGGATACGGTGAGCTTATCTGGGCTGTGTGGAATTTGAGTTGTGGATCATGAATTCGCCAGGCGAGACAGCTGTGGAGGCTTAATGCTTGCTTGTTTGTTCGGGTGGTACTGTAATGCAGCTAGTAGAGCTGCTGCCTCACAGCGCCAGAGACCAGGGTTCAATCCTGACCTTGGGTGCTGTCTGTGTGGAGTTTGTACATTCTTCCTGTGACTGCATGGTTTTCTTTTGGGTGCTTCAGTTTCCTCCCACGTCCCAAAGACACGTGGATTGTAGGTCAATTAGCCTCTGTAAATTGCCCTTGATGTGTAGAGAGAGGATGAGAAAATGCGATAACACAGAACTAATGTGAAAGGTTCATTGATGCTCGGCTTTGACTCGGTTGGTTGGAGGGTCTGTTTCCATGCTGTGTCTTTAGACTAAACTTAAACTAAAATAAAATTTCTTCAAGTGAATGTTAGCAAGTGAACCTTTGTAATTCTCTGCATTCATGAGTTATGAGGACATTCGACTCAAGCCAGTTCTGGTGATTAATTAGTACACTGTTGATTTGATTAATGTCAATTCCACATTCCTGCTGTCCCCAGGAATCCTTCGCCCCATTGCTCATCCAGAATCTTTTCCTTCCTTAACAATAGTAAAAGTTCTTGCTTCCAATTCCATTTGAGGAAGAGTTCAAAAGACGCATCGCCTATGTTTCACGTCATCACTATCTTTTATTTTTTAAATATGAATCCTAGTTCTGGGTTCCATTACGAGAGGGGGTCTTCAGGTCGGTGCTGTCGAGACATTTCAGGATCATGTGTTTTTCAGTCAAGTCCCCTTTCATACATACAACCAAACTCCTGTGAAGGGTTCTGCCCCAAAATGTCACCTCTTCTTTTTTTCTCACAGGATGCTGCCTGACCCACTGAATTACTCCAGAACTTTGTGCCCATCTCCAGTGGATATAAGCCTAATCTGCCCTCAATTCAGCCCACTCCTTCCTGGCATTAGTCTAATAAACTTCATGTCAACTGCTTCCAATGTATTTACATTTATCCTTCAGAAGCCTGCTACAGCGATGTGGAAATGGAGAATGCGGGTCACAGAGACAAGGGGTAAGACATTTAGGAGTGTGATGAGGAAAAGAACATTGGGCAGTGGAGAGTCACTGAATGTATTGAAGTTAAGAGGATGCAATTGTCACCTGCACTGAAACAATGAAATTCGACTTTGCTGCAGCTCTACAGAAATGTTAGATGCAATACATCAAATAGATATAGAATAAATTATCAGGTATTCGAGGTAAACTAGATCACGATGGCACACGCCAAACTATGTGGTGCAACCTTAATAGTGCAAGATCAATAGTTCTGTATGAGGTAGGGTTGTGCAGGTTGGTTCAAGAGCCTGATGGTAGAAGGGAAGAAGTTGTTCTTGAACCTGGAGGTAAGTTATCAAGTTTTTGAACTTCCAAAAGATAGTAGCAAGATGAGAGTGTGGCTTGGTTGTGCTCGTCTTTGATCACTGCTGTCTTGAGGCAGTGATCCCTGTAGATCCTTTCAATGGTAGAGGCCAATACCTGTGATGGACTGGCAATGTTTACTGACTTTCTGAAATCTTTAATCTTGGATATTTGAATTAGTGAACCAAGCTGCAATGCAATTGGTCTGTATGCCCTCCATCCTACAGAGGTTTACAAGATTGTTCTTTGACATGCCATATTCCCTCAAATATCTGAGGAAGTGGAGGTATTGATGAGCTTAATTTAATCAATGGTGTGTGGTCCAGGACAGATCATCAGATGCACACACACAGAAACTTGCTGTTGCTTTCCCTTCATGAAGTCAACAATCAGCTCCTTGGTCTGCTAATGTTAAGAGCAAGGTTGTTATTCTGTGATCACTCACCCAGATTCTGATATCCCTTCTGTACTCTTGCCTCAACATTACCCATTATTTGTTCAACTATGGTGGCATATTTGGGAAATTTAAAGAGGCCTTGGAGCTGCGTCTGGCTCTGCAATCATTGGTAGAGCAATAGACTGCCCACACAGCCTTGAACATTTCATAGTTCTGTTGTCAGTGCACATAACAAATAAACACTCTTGACGTGCCCTATGCTGAGGAGGAGATGATGTTACCAATCCGTATTGATGATGATCAGATCTGCTGATGAAGTTGAAGGTCCATTTGCACAGGGACGAGCAGAGCTACTCGGTTCCTTGAGTTGAAAAATGTCATGATGGCGTTGAATGTTAAGTTGCAGTCAGTGATCAACAGCCTGGCGTGTGTGTTCTTGTTTTCCAAGTAGTTCAGATATGGGGAGCCAGCGAGACGGGTGCAGTGAGAGCGGCGGTGAGGGAGCGCAGCACCGGGGAGGGGGAGGGGTACTGGGCTGTGAGCAAAGATACGAGCTCTAGTCAAGGATCCTATAGCGGTGTTGCTATATTGCAAGGATCCTATAGCGGTGTTGCTATATTGCAAGGATCCTATAGCGGTGTTGCTATATTGCAAGGATCCTATAGCGGTGTTGCTATATTGCAAGGATCCTATAGCGGTGTTGCTATATTGCAAGGATCCTATAGCGGTGTTGCTATATTGCAAGGATCCTATAGCGGTGTTGCTATATTGCAAGGATCCTATAGCGGTGTTGCTATATTGGCTCCAGTATATCTGGCTGTGAGGCAGCGCTACCCGAGGTCCGCCTCGCTCTCCCTTCCCCCGGGCCTCCGGTTCCGGCAGCGCGTTTCCGCACGGTCGCTTCCGGCGGCGCAGCTGAGAGCGGGAGGGTGAGGGGGAGGGGAGAGGGAGAGGAGGTGGGGGAGTGGAGGGAGGGAGGGAGGGAGGGACCGGAGCCAAGCGGGAGAGAGGGAGCAGCACGGGGGGGGGGGGGGGGGGGGAGGAGGAGTGGCACCACGAAGAGGAACAGAGGAACAGATGTGGATTGAGCAGAGGCGAGTGGGAAGGAGGCAAAGCCAGTGAGATACACGGTGGGCAGGAGGAGCTGGGCTGAGAGCCCAGAATCGCAGCTGGCTGAGGTGTTCTTGGGGCTGGAGAGAAGCACAAGTGGGTCCCGCTGTCGGGTGGATTGAAGGAAACGGAAGACCCGAGGGCCAGAGTGTCAGGTGAGATGATCCATCCTTGGAAATCCAACTTTGGCTCCCATCATGACCAATTTTCACTTTGACAGATAACACTGAGGACAGGCAGTCTGTGAAGAGAGGAGTGTTGTTGCTTCAGCTCAGATGTATGATCAGAATTGTGGAAAGTGCGAAATGAAATAAGTTATTGAGGAAAGATTGAGGGGAGATTGAAAGTGCAAAATGAAATAAGCTATTGAGGAAAGATTGAGGGGAGTAGATTGCAAACATAAAGTTGTGGGAGGGTAGGGAAAGTGCAGGAAAGGCTGAGGGAGGAGTAATGTCTGGAAGATGGTGGATTTTGCTGGCGAATGACAAAAGGAGTGTGAAGGGAATGTATAACTGGCAGATGAGGTGTTGCACTTTGTGAGGTCAAATGTAACAGGAAAATACACATTAAAGGCAGGAAGCTATATAAGTAGGTACAACTTTGAAAGTATATTTGGACCATTACTTGGACAGAAAAGGTTTGGAGGGATATGGGCCAAATACAGGCAAAGTGCAGGTACAGACAGATCGGGAGGAGTAACCTCTCCCAGTGCCGGAGAAGGGTCCTGACCCCAAACCTCACCCATCCTTTATCTCTAGAGATGCTGCCTGACGCGCTGAGTCACTCCCGCACATTTTGTCTATCTTTGATATAAACCAGCATCTGCAGTTCTGTTTCTACAACTTATTTTGGTATTGGTTTATTATTGTCACATGCACCCACATAGTGAAACATATTTTGCATGCTATCCAGTCAAATCATACTAGACCTGAATACTAACATTCAATAAACAAATACAACAAGTAGTGCAAAGAGAAAAATATAAGAGTGTAGACTATAGTGTTATGTAGTTACAGATAAAGTGTAAATTTAATAAAGTGCAAGGACTGCAATGGGATCGGTTGGAGACTAGATCTACGCCTATACCATATGAGAAGGCAATTCAATAGCAGGGTAGAAGCTGTTCTTGAATCTAGTGGCACGTGCTTTCAAGCTTTTGTATTGTCTGTTCAACACTAGAAGGGAGAAGAGGGAATGACCAGGATGTTTTTGATTATGTTCGCTGCTTTCCCAAGGCAATGTGAAGTGTAGATGGAGTTGACGGGAGGGGTTGTTGGTTTGTGTGATGGACTGGGCTACATCCACAACTCTGCAATTGTGATCACTGATGAGTTTTGAGGGGATTATGATGTTGTAAGCAGAGCTATGGTCGATGTATGCAAGGTATATGGATTGAACTGAGAAATTAGCTTGTTAAGAGTATACTACAGGTCCCCAATTAGGGAATGGGAATTAGAAGAGCATAAATGCCAGGAGATTGCAGGCAGCTGCAAGATTAATAAGACTGTCATAGAAGGGGATATTAGCTTTCTCAATAAGGACTGGGTCTGTTATAGTACAAAAGGCATAGACGAGTTGGAACTTGTCAAATATTTTCAGGAAAGTTTCCTCAAGCAATATGTAGAGGCCTCTGCACGGGGCAGGGCAAAACCTGATTTGCTCTTAGGCAATTCGAAAGGGCAAGTGACTGAGCCATGGTTGAACCGTTTGGGACCAGTGACACAGTTCTATTAGCGTTAAAATAGAAGGTAGACAAAAATGCTGGAGAAACTCAGCGGGTGAGGCAGCATCTATGGAGCGAAGGGATAGGTGACGTTTCGGGTTGAGACCCTTCTTCAGACTGATGTGGGGGTGGGGGGGCGGGAAGAAGAAAGGAAGAGGCTGGACAGTAGGCTGTGGGAGAGCAGGGGAGGGGAAGGAGGGAGATAGTAAGAACTACCTGAAATTGGAGGTCAGTGTTCATACCGCTGGGGTGTAAACTGTCCAAGGGAAATATGAGGTGCTGCTCCTCCAATTAGCGGTGGGACTCACTCTGGCCGTGGAGGAGGACAGAAAGGCCGGATTCGGAATGGGAGGGGGAGTTGAAGTGCTGGGCCACCAGGAGATCAAGTTGGTTAATGCGAACTGTGAATGGTGGTGCTGGCTCGAAGGGTGCTGACAAAAGTGCAGAGATCTCTGAAGCATTAATCGTTTCTCTCCACTCTCTTTGGTCAAAGGGTGATGAATCTGTGGAATTCATTGCCACAGATCGGTGAGGAGGCCAAGTCAATGGATATTTTTATGGTGGAGGTTGACAGATTCTTGATTAGTACGGGTGTTTGAAGGTATGAGGCGAAGGCAGGAGAATGGGGTTGAGAGCGAAAGATAGTTTGGCCACGATTAAATGGTGTAGTGGCCTAATTCTGCTCCGAGTACTTATGAACTTATTAACAGATGCTATGTGACCTGCTGCATTTTTCCAACGTTTTCTGTTGGTGTCTCTGGTTTCCTTTCACGGAATGGCTGATATAGCACCTGGTTTATCATTCAAACTCGGTGTGGGAGCTGTTTAATTGCAGCTGAATTCCTGGGAGTCTGAGGCGATCCCTCGGTGCTCCGAGAGCCAGCTGCCCACCCACCCACTGTGGCACCTGCACTCACACTGAGAACACAACAACATCCACTTCACGTGCCTGGCAGGGCAGCGAGTGGCTGAGTGTGGGGGGTGGCCGGAGAGGCAGCGGGTGAGATGTTCACTCATCACTGCTGCGCACGTCATGTACTTGGGAGGGAGCAGGGATGGGAACTGATCTGCTAAATGCAAACATGGAACATTGTGTTCAGTAAACAAGCAGAGATGGCAAAGGAATGAGAGGGATGGGCAGTAGAAACAAAGGGTGAGGCGTGGAGACACGGGTGATGGGGCTGTGCAAATGTACCGTGAAAACCAGGAGGAAATGTGTTATGCAGAAAGTGGTTTGGGTCTGAGGTCCCCAGTCAGGGACTGGAGCGGAAGCAGATACAACCGAAGCTCCAGAGGGAACTGATGGGAATTACAGTGCCCTCCATAATGTCTGGGACAAAGACCCATCATTTAATTATTTGCCTCTATACTCCACAATTTGAGATTTGTGAGAGAAAAAAATCACATGTGGTTAAAGTGCACAGTGTCAGATTTTAATAAAGGCCATTTTTATACATGTTGGTTTTACCATGTAGAAATCACAGCAGTGTTTATACAAAGTCCCCCCATTTCAGGGCACCATAATGTTTGGGACACAGCAATGTAATGTAAATGAAAGCAGTCATGTTTAGTATTTTGTTGCATATCCTTTGCATACAATGACTGCTTGAAGTCTGCGATTCATGAACATCACCAGTTGCTGGGTGTCTTCTCTGGTGATGCTCTGCCAGGCCTGCATTGCAGCCATCTTTAGCTTATGCTAATTTTGGGGATTAGTCCCCCTCAGTTTTCTCTTTGGCATATAAAAGGCATGCTCAATTGGGTTCAGATTGGGTAATTGGCCACTCAAGATTTGACATTTTTTTTTAGCTTAAAAAACTCCTTTGTTGTTTTAGCAGTATGTTTGGGATCATTGCCTTGCTGTAGAATGAACTGCCGGCCAATGCGTTTTGGGGAATTTGTTTGAACTTGAGTAGATAGGATGTGTCTATACACTTTAGAATTCATTATGGTACTACCATCGGCAGTTGTATCATCAATGAAGATAAGTGAGCCAGTACCTTCAGCAGCCATACACACCCAGGCCATAACACCACTGTGTTTCACAGATGAGGTGGTATGCTTTGGATCTTGGGCAGTTCCTTCTCTCCTCCATATTTTGCTCTTGCCATCACTCTGATATAAGTTAATCTTTGTCTCATCTATCCACAAGACCTTTTTCCAGAACTGTGGTTGCTCTTTTAAGTACTTCTTGGCCAACTATAACCTGGCCATCCTAATTTTGCGGCTAACCAGTGGTTTGCATCTTGCAGTGTAGCCTCTGTATTTCTGTTCATGAAGTCTTCTGTGACAGTGGGCATTGACAAATACATAGCTAACTCCTCAAGAGTGTTTCTGATCTGTTGGACAGGTGTTTGGGGATTTTTCTTTGTTGCAGAGAGAATTCTTCTATCAGCTGTGGAGGTCTTCCTTGGCCAGCCAGTCTCTTTGCGATTAATAAGCTCACCAGTGCTCTCTTTCTTCTTAATGATGTTCCAAACAGTTGATTTTGTAAGCCTAAGGTTTGGCCGATGTCTCTAACAGTTTTATTCTTGTTTCTCAGTCGCATATTGGCTTCTTTGACTTTCGTTGGCACAACTTTGGTCCTCATGTTGATAAACAGCAATAAATGTTTCCCAAGGTAATGGAAAGACTAGGTGCTGAGAGCTCTCTTATACCTGCATTAAGGAGGCAATTAAACACACCTGAGTAATTACAAACGCCTGTGAAGCCATGTGTCCCAAACATTATGGTGCCCTGAAATGGGGGGGGACTATGTATAAACACAGCTGTAATTTCTGCATGGTGAAACCAAACTGTATAAAAATTACCTTTGATAAAATCTGACAATGTGCACTTTAACCACGTGATTTTTTTCTATTATAAATCTCAAATTGTGGAGTACAGAGGCAAATAAATAAATGATGGGTGTTTGCCCCAAACATTATGGAGGGCACTGTAATTTGTTGGGTTGATGAAACAATTCAATACAATGTCCCAGTGTTGTACAGCGACAGACCCGTCCCCACTAGTCCTGTACCTGTATTTTGGGTGACGCTGACCTGTGGTCTTGTTCTTGCCCAGGATGGTGTCTCTGAAGGGGACTGTGATTCTGCTGCTGCTGTTCTTCAGCAGCCTGTTTGGCAGTGTCTTCATGCTGGGCCCGCTACTGCCCCTCATGCTGGTGTCCGTGCCGTGGTATCGCTGGGTCACCGACCGTGTTGTGGCCGTGTGGTTCACCTTCCCTGTGGTAAGTGAGCGCTGGTTCTTGCATCCTCTCTGGCCATTGTGTTGTCGTTCCCCTGCTCGAGCCCCAGCACCAGCACCGTCCCTGTGGAGGGTGCAGGTACCGGGAAAGGGAGGGAGCACCCCCCCTCCAACAGTAAACCTCCGGCAGTTTGCCCGGGACCTGCCGGCAGCTGTGCACCCCTGCCCAATGCCGCCCACTTACACTCTCTGCATGTCAGTGATTTACCTCCTCCCCGCCTGCCCTCTCCCCACTCATCTGTTCACCCCCCCCCCACGTTCCCCCTCCCGTACCTGCCTCCCCCTTTCCAGTTGTCCACCCGTCTCCTCCCCACCGTCCATCCGGCCCCCCTGCCCTGTCTGTTCCCTCTCTCAGCACGTGGGTGGGGGGTGGGTGGGTGCATGAGTGGGGATAGGTGCACGGGTGGGTGCACATGTAGGGAGAATGGGTAGGGAGGATTGGGGGTGCATGGATGGGGGGTATAGGTGGGGGGGTGGGCATGTAATGGTCTTGGCACCTGTCTGTCTGTCTGTTTGCCGCTGAGCCCTGCTCTGTTGACAGGCCCTGCTGGAGATGGTGTTCGGTGTACGAGTGGTGATCACGGGCGATGGCTTCATCCCTGGTGAACGCAGCGTGATCATCATGAACCACCGCACTCGGCTGGACTGGATGTACCTGTGGAACTGCCTGCTCCGATACAGCTACCTCCGCATGGAAAAGATCTGCCTCAAGTCGTCACTCAAATCCATCCCGGGCTTTGGTTAGTGCCCGGCATTGTCAAGTTGGGAGTGTGAGCAAGGAGCGGATGGGATAGAGCAGGGCTGGTGGATACTTGGCTCAAGGAGGCCGTGTAGAGAGTTGGCACAGTGGTGTAAATGAGAGGCCAAGACAGGGCGAGGAGAAAGGTCCTGTTTCCATCTGTGACAATGTAACTGGGAAGTGTAGATTGGTCAGAAAAGGTCAAGTGTGGAGTTATGGAAAATTTGTTTGAAGGCATAGTGGAAATTGGCCACAAATGTAATGAAACTGTGGTTCTGCATGGGTGCAAGAGGCAGCACCAATGCAGTCATCGATGCTTCGGTAAAAGGGTTGCGGGAGTGGGTCCGGTGGGACTGAAGCACAGGTTCGTGGTGGAAAAGGAGTCGCACAGAGTGAGTGCAGTGAAGGTTCACCATACGGTCTCCAAGGCTGAGGGGTTGCTGCAAGAGTAGAGGCTGGTATTGTCTTTTCTAGAGTTTAGTAGAATGAGAGGATTGTTCATTGGCACTTACACACGTCTGGCAGGACTGGTGCGGAGAGGATGTTTCCCCTGGCCAAGAGGTCTTGTGTCAGGGGCACAGTCTCAGACAGCAAGGTGCAAGGACAACACAAGTCTTGGATCAATACTGGGCTGGGTAATTGTACGCTTTCAGTCATCCTTGGAGAACATAAAACAGTGCAGCACAGGAGCACAATCTTCTTGCTGACCATGAATCCAAGCTAAACTAATCTCCTCTGCCTGCTGGTGATCCATATCCACCATTCCCTGCATATCCATGAGCCTATCTAAAGCCTCTTAATCGCCACCACTCCATGAATTCACTACTTTCTGTGTAAAGAGAAAACTTACCCTGCATATTTCCTATAAACTTTCCCCTTCTCACCTTAAAGCTATCCCCTTTAGTTTTTAACCTTTCCATCCTGGGATGGTTCTGACAGTCTTTCAATGCCTCTAATAATTTTATAAACCTCGGTTAGGTCACCCCTCAGTTTCTGATGCTCCAGTGGACATAATCCAAATCTGTTCCACCCCTCCCTACAGCTAATACCACCTGAATCAAGCAGCGTTCTGGTTAATCTCTCCCGGGGCCTCTCCAAAGCCTCCACATCCTTCCTGTGATGGGCAGCCAGAACTGCACACACCCCTCCAGAGGCGGCCCAACCAACATGTTATGAAGCTGCAGCATGACTTTCTAATTCTTGTTCTCGATGCGCCAAATTGTACCTGTTTACAGATGAACTAAAGTTTACAGATGACGTATGACGAGGAGGAGGCAGAAATAGCAAATGATTATTTGTTTAGTGTTCACCACGAAGGTCAAGTGGGCGGGCGTGTGACTGGCTGTTCAGCTGATCCACAAAACGATAAACATAATAAATTAGCTAGTCAACAGTTAAAAGCCCTGGTCCATGTGGCAACCCACCTATTTACGAACAAATTTGATGAACAAGGCAGAATAAAACAAATGCAATAAAGTACTCAACCGCTTCCTCTGGCAGCTTGTTCTGTAGCCCCACAACCCTCTGTGTGAAAAATTAAATCTTTTACCTCTCATCTTAAATTTATGCCTTTAGTTCTTCATTCCCCAACCGTGTGGAACAAAAAGACAATGTGCATTCACCCTAGTCCCCTCATGGTGTTATACACCTATATAAATCGCTCCTTGGCCTTCTGTGCTCCAAGGAATAATGTCTTAGCCTGCCCAACCTTTGCCTACAGCTTGAGCGTTGCCCTGGTGCCAGAGCCCAGGCAGCCTCCTTCCTGCCTGTCCAAGCACACAACTTGCTGTCATTGACTCTTCTGTCAATTTCCAGCCCACCTGCCTCACTACTGCTTTGTATCCTGTTTCCCTGCAAATCTAGTTGAAACCACCTTTGTAGCACTCGCAAACCTGTCTGCCACGGTATAGGTCGCCCTCCAGTTCGGGTGCAGCCTACCCTCTTGTACAGGTCACCTCTGCCCCAGAAGAGATCCAAATGTCCAAAAAACGTAACCTCTGCTCCTAGTAACTACCCCTCAGCCACGCGTTCAACTGTCCTGTCCTCTTAGTCTCACCTTCACGAGCACATGGCGCTGGGAGTAATTCAATGATTATTATCCTTGAGGTTTTGCCAAACTCCCCATATTCATTCTGCAGGACCTCATCCCTTTTCCAATCTATGCCATTTGTGCCAATGTACGCAACGTCTTCTGGCTGTTCACCCTCCCCCTTGAGAATGTTCTGCAGCTGTTCCAAGACATCCTGCACCCTGGCAACAGGGACACAACACACTATCCTGGTGTCCTGTTTGTAGTCACAGGATCTCCTGTCTGTCCACCTAACCAATGTGGCCCCTATAACAATCTCTGTCTACACCCTTTCCTGCAGTGCTCGGACCCAGTCTTGTGCTGCTGTTGCTGTTTTCCCTGAATTATAATAGTCACAGAGAAATAGGCCCTTCGGCCCAACTCGTCCATGCCAAACAAGATGCTCCATCTAAGCTAGTCCCATGTACCTGCATTTGGCCCAGAACCCTGTAAACCTTTCCTTACCATGTACCCATGATCCCCCCACGGTGTCTATAAAGGTATACTTGTTTCCAGGGGTCATACAGAGTGACGCTCCCTCCACTCTGTGCCATCACACCCTCCCAGGGTTGGACCCAGATTGAGGCTTCCTCTACATTATACTGTGACAAACTCCTGGGCTCAGAGCAGGCACGTGCCGTGAGTAATTACTCAGGGTAGGCAGTCAGCCGGCTTTCAAAAAAATCTTAAAACCGCGCATGCGTAGATTGTTCTCTTCGTAAAAAAAAAAAGTAACAATTCAATTTTCCCAAGGGTTCTAAATCTCCTTAATTTTTTAATTACTGAATGGGTGGGGGACGGAGGATGAAGGCAGGTGGAGAGATGGTGGGGAAAACGGGAGCACATCGGGACGTTGAATCAGTTGTCATCTTATGCAATGACAATACTAATTCAAGGGTCCAATTGGAGTGGGAGTTCCTTTCACAGCGTGTAGGGAGCCTGCGGCAGGGGTTAAATATGCGAGAAGGGAGAAGTTTTGAGAAGGAGGGGGACAGAGATCATATCAAACTCACTCACCGCTGCCGCAGCGCTCCGGGGAAGGACAGCAGAACTGGCCGCCACTTCCGGGGATAGAAACAGCTCGGGTGCGAACGGCCACCGGGACCCAACACCAGAACCGGCTGCTCTTCAGCGCCTTCTGATCACCTCTGGCAGTGCTCTTCGTCTGAACATCTCTCACCTGCCGTGTTAAAGAAGGAACTGCAGATGCTGGAGAATCGAGGGTTACACAAAAAGCTGGAGAGACTCAGTCTGATGAAGGGTCTCGACCCGAAACGTCGCCTATCTCCTTCGCCCCTCAGATGCTGCTGCACCCGCTGAGTTTCTCCAGCTTTTTGTGTAACCCCCATCTCTCACCTGCCGTTCGCCGGCTTCGCTCATGTCAACCGCGTCCCGCAAATCCTTAAATTCCCACAGCCAAGTAACCTAAACTGGACCCGTGAACGCGCTGTCGGAATTTAAGGATTTGCGGGAAGCCGGACGGCGAGCGGCAGATGAGAGATGTTCAGACGGAGAGCACTGCCAGAGGTGAGTGGGAACCAGCAGAAGGGGCTGAAGTGGCAGGGTCCCGGCGGCCACTCGCAGTCACCCGAGCTGCGTCCTTCCGCGGAAGTGGCGGCCAGTTCTGCTGTCCGTGTCCGGAGTGCTGCGGCTACCACCCGGGCTGATCCACTCCCAGGCCACAATAAAACCATATGGCAATACAGCACGGGAACAAGCCATCTCGGCCCTTTTAGTCCGTGCCGAACACTTAAACCCCCGTCTCACGGTGCGAGTTGGCCCACGAGTGACCCCGAATTTTCAATCGTGGTGATAACGTAGCGGGAACGTCGGAACTCGCACGAGCAACTTATCGACTAGTGGCGATAACGGCAGGCACTCGGGAAACTTGTTAACTCGTGGAAAAAATCAAACATGTTTGATTTTTTCCACGAGTCAAATTAACTCTTCAAGTTAAAAATGGAAACATTTAAACTTGTTGTAGTAACGTAGTGGCCCGTGCGTTTACCTTAGTGACTCGTAAGTCTACCGTGGGAACGTTTCATAATCTGTTCGTTCGCTCCAGTAAAGACTGACCCAAAGATAGACACAAAATGCTGGAGCAGTGGACCAGGCAGCATCTCTGGAGAGAAGGAATGGAGTCGAGACCCTTCTTCAGACTTACCCGAAACGCCACCCATTCCTTCTCTCCAGAGATGCGGCCTGTCCCACTCCAGCATTTTGTGTCTATCTTCGGCCTTTCTGCGATGATCTGCAACTTGTCCTTTATTACTGAGGCACCTGCCCCGTGGCTTTGTATTCGTCTCAATGAACGGCTGTAGGATTACACAAAAAGCTGGAGAAACTCAGCGGGTGCAGCAGCATCTAAGGAGCGCAGGAGATAGGCGACGTTTCGGGTCGAGACCCTTCTTCAGACCTGCTGACCTTCTTCATGCTGCAGCACCCGCTGAGTTTCTCCAGCTTTTTGTGAACCCTCGATTCTCCAGCATCTGCAGTTCCTTCTTTAACACGAAAGGCTTTAGGACGCGGTTAAAGACCTGCCGGAGGGGCAAGTCTGGGCAGTGAGTGGGTTGTATCCACGTGTGATGCTCCATCCACCCCCCGGGGCCGAGAGTGTGGGATTGTGAAGGAACTGCAGATGCTGGTTTGCACCGAAGATAGACACACACAAGAAGGGTCTCGACCCGAAACGTCGCCTATCTCCTTCGCTCCTTAGATGCTGCTGCACCCGCTGAGTTTCTCCAGCTTTTTGTGTAACCCATAGACACACACAATGCTGGAATAACTCCGAGGGACTGGCAGCATCTCTGGAGAGATGGGATGGGTGAGATTTCGTGTCGAGACCGTACTTCAGACTTCTCCAGAGATCCCGCTGAGTTTACTCCAGTAGTGGTGTTTATCCCGGTGGCTGGGAGCCGGGCTTGATCGACCCGCCGCCTCTACTTGCCAGTCAGTCGGGTGATCATCGCCCTCCGCCCGGAATGCAGCGGAGTTTTGCACCCAGTGAGTTGTCCAGCGCTCACGGTGGACGAGGGAGGACAGCAACAGGCCAGGTAAATGAATAGGAGCACATAAATGAGTCTAGCATTTCTTGTTTTTATGTTTTAATTTACAAGCCGCTTCACGCGAGGCAAGTTTTATTTTCAGTCCGAAGAAGGGTCTCGACCCGAAACGTCACCCATTCAACGATAGACACACACAAGCTGGAGTAACTCAGCGGGACAGGCCGCATCTCTAGAGGGAAGGGATGGGTGATGTTTAGATCCAAATGCTGGAGAATTTCAGCAGGTCGAGACCCTCCTGTCACCCATCCCTTCGCTCTATAGATGCTGCTGCACCCGCTGAGTTTCTCCAGAATTTTGTGTACGCTCGATTTTGCTGCATCTGCAGTTCCTTCTTTAACACTGCTGGAGTAATTCAGCGGGTCGAGATCCTTCTTCAGAAGACGAGCCCCCCCCCCCCCCCCCCCCCCCGCACCCCCAACCACTTTCCACCTCAACTTATGCCTGGGCACCAAAGCAGCTCAAGAGGCGAAACCTGAGCTCCGTCTCCCAACAATCTGAACAGCGGCTGCGGCCGGCCGGCACCCGGCATGGACTTCTCACCCCTCACACACTTTTACTCTCACCTAGTCCCATCTCACCTGCACTCAGACCGGAGCGTGGCAAATGGGTTACTGACCCCGATCCCCTCCTTCACAACGCCAGACTGCCCAAACACTGTGAACAGAGCTCTCCCCCCACCCCGGGAACTACAGTATTTAAAAACATAAAGCACAAAGAAATGCACTTACCATATTATTGGTACATTAAGTCCATTCTCCATTTGTTTGCTAAGATACTATTAAAATAATGGCAATCCATATTTGAACATCCCGCCAAGAAACTCGCGATGCGCATGCGCAGAAAGATGATGCACATGCGCAGTGCTGCAAAGGCAGAATTTCTGCTGCCTTCAGCTTCCATTGAATCTGACGGCTCAGGCAGCGCTGACGGCACGGGGGCTGCACAGAGCTTCCCGTGTTACAAGCGCTGCGGGTGAAAGGCACGGAGAATTATGCCTACCTAAGAGATCGATCTCTTAGACAGGCATAATTCTCCCATGCCTTTACTATTTATATTTAAAAATTGCCATTTCATAATTTTAGTCAGGGTAGGCAGTGCCTACCTTGCCTACCCTGACGGCACGTGCCTGGCTCAGAGGGACTGTGAGTTTGTGGACATGCCTGTTTTTAATAAATCGGATGACAATGTCTATGGTCTGACAAGTAAGTTTGCTGACGGCACAAAAATCTGTTGAGTTGCAGATCGCATTGAAGGTTGCCTGAGGTTACAGAGGAACATAGATGGAAAGTTGGGCGGGGCGGAGCAGTGGCAGATGGAATTTAATCCCAATAAGGGTGAGGTAATGCAATTTGGGTCATCTAACACAGGCCAGGTATATGCAGCAAACAACAGGGACTGGCAGCTTATATTCCAGGGCCCAGATGCCATAGATGTGGAGGAAAGGGAGGAGGGGCAGTTGCAATTTGTTTAAGGAGAACATCACGACAGTAGTGTGTGATTAAATTACTGAGGGTTTTTCCAGTGAGGCTTGGCGGGTGGATCTCAGAAATAAGAAGGGGATGATCACCTTGTTGGCTTTGTACTTTTGGCTCCCAAAGTAGAGGAACAAATATACTGTGAGATTGTGGAGAGTTGCGAAGATAATAGGGTTTTCATTGTAGGGGGTTTTAACTATCCTAATGTGGAACAGGCCTGGGAGTGTTAAAGGCTTAGAAGTGGTGGATTTTGTGCGTTTCCTACAAGAGAGAGGGTAAAGTTTGATCTGGATGATGGAGGTGTTAGTAGGGTAACACTTTAGGGTCAGTGACTGTGGTTCTGTTAATTTTTAAATCGTTATACAATAGGATAGAACTGCACCACGAGTTAAAGTTCTGAATTGGGGCACGGTGAATGTTGCTGGTGTTAAACAGAAGCTTGCAAAATTGAATGGTTTAAGTGTTTTGTGGGCAAAAGGCTGTCTGGCAAAGGAAGGCTTTGCAAGGTGAGATGGCAAAAGGTCACAGTATTCCCGTTCCTGCCAGAGATAAGGCAAGATAAGGGAGCCCTGGATAACAAGGGATATTGAGGCTGTGGTCAGAAGAAGAGGCGTGGGTTGGGTACAAGCAACTGGGATCACTGTGCTCACTGGGACTCTGTGTCTCCCCCCAGGCTGGGCAATGCAAGTGGCAGCGTTCATCTTCATCGAGCGGCAGTGGGAGAGGGACCAGGACCACCTGAAGGTCATGCTGGACTACTTCTGTGAGAGCCGGCAGCCCCTGCAGCTGCTCATGTTCCCCGAGGGCACCGACCTGACGGGTGAGTGTAACGGCCGGCTGAGACCCCCCTGCCCAGGGCTCCCCAGCCCATCCCTGGCCGTGGCTCCCCCCCCCCCCCCCCCCACCCCTCTCTCTGCACGGGGGCTCCCTCCCACCAGCCTGCGGGGAAATTGGACGGGATAAAAAGAGGGCTGTGATGAAAGTTGAATGGTAGGGAGGATCTGTGGGAAAGAGTTAAGTATGGGTGATGAGAGGGTGTGGGACGGGGCTGAGAGGGAGGAAGGAGTAGATGGGTGAGAGATGGAGAGAGTTGGAGTGATTAGGAGGTTGGGAGTCATAGAGCAGCAGATCAGACTGTCTGTGTCCCGTATAACTTTATATAGGACTGCACGGTAAACAAGTCGAATGCCTACAATCTCTCCCCATTACTGTCTCCTCCATACTCTCTCCAGCGAGATCACATCCCTCGTGTAGTGTGACAATAAATGCACTCAGCACTCCGTGCTACCTGACCAGTGCTTTATAACATTGCAGTGTAATGTCACAGCTCTTGTATTCTATGTGTCCAACCTGTGCAGGCAAGCATGTTGAATGCCCCCTTCACCACCCTATTCCCCTGAGCTGCTGCTTCAGGGAGCTGTGACTTGGCTCCCTCTATCCATCAACATCCCTTCTTGCCCCACATTTACTGTGTATGTCCTGCCTCTGTTTCCCAGAATTAATCACCTTGCACTGGTCAGGATCCGATTCCACCTGCCAGCACCCTGCTGCTGAATGCTCCACCTGATATTGATCCTGCTGTCATGTTGACAACTCTCCTCACTGTCCACATCACCTGCAAACGGACTAATCATTCCATGCACAGCGTGGGGGTTACAGGGAGCAACGGGAGATGTGGAGAATAGAAAATGCACAGAACCCTCCCCTCTCCTGGGAGCGTTATGTGCATGTGTGGGGGTGAGGGAGGGTGAGATTAGGGGGGGTGGGGGTGATGGTAGGTGGGGTTAGGGGGGGTGGGCGTGAGGGTGCGGTGTTGGGGGTAGGTGAGTGGGGGTGAGGGTTAGGGGGGTGGGGGTGGGTGGGATTAGGAGGGTGAATGTGGGGTTGGGGGTGGGTGTGAGGGTTAGGGGGGTGGGGGTTGTGTGTGGGGGGGGGGTTGGTGTGAGGGTTAGGGGGGTGGGTGTGAGGGTTAGGGGGTGGGGGGGGTGGGTGGGATTAGGAGGGTGAGTGAGGTTGGGGTGGGTGTGAGGGTTAGGGGGTGGGTGTGTGAGGGTTAGGGGGTGGGGGTGGGTGGGATTAGGGGGTGGGGTTGGGGGTTGGGTGGTCGGGGGGGGTGGGTGGGATTAGGAGGTGAGTGTGAGGTTGGGGGTGGGTGTGAGGGGTTAGGGGGGGTGGGGTGTGGGGTTGCGGGTAGGTGGGGGGGGATTACGGGTGGGTGAGGGTGTGTTGGGGGTAGGTGGGCTGGTCCCCCCTGGGCTGAAGGTGCTGTAACTTCTCCCCTCAGCTTCCACCCTAGCGCGGAGTGATGGGTTTGCTGAAGCCCGAGGCCTCCCCAAGTACGAGTATGTCCTCCCATCCCCGCACACACCGGCTCGCCTTATCGCCTTCATCGTCAACCAGCTGCGCGAAAGGTGAGGTGACCTCCTGCAATCCAACATCTCCACCTGTCACCCCTTCCTCAGCCCGTTCCTCCTTCCTGCCCCAGCTGCCCCCGCTCCACGCCCCCCCCCCTTTCCACATCACGCCTCTTCACTCTCCCCCCCCGCTCCCCCACCCCTCCACTGTCCCCGGGATATAGTTAGAAGAGGTTGTTTTCTCTGGAGCTACAGAGGTTGTGGGAAGACCTGATATAAGTATATACAATTATGAGAGGTCTAGATGGGGTAGACAGTCAGAGCCTTTTCCCAGGGTGGGAAGCGTCAAAGACTAGAGGGCTCCGCTTTCAGGTCCCCCAGTAACCCTTGCTTGCTTGCTTGCTTACTTCCTGTGCCTCAGGCTCCAACGTGGATGCGATCCATGATGTGACAGTGGCCTATCCCTACAACATACCGCAATCTGAGAAGGAGCTGTTCAGCGGCAACTTTCCCAAGGAGATCCACTTCCACGTCAGGCGGCACCCCGGCTTGCCAGCCTGCCCGTCACCCAGGAGGGGCTGCAGGAGTGGTGCCAACAGTGCTGGCAGGACAAGGAGAAGCTGCTGCAAACGCTTCTACCAGGGAAACCGCTCTCCTTCCGGGACCCTGGACCTGAGTCCGCAGCAGCATTCCTCGGATCAGAGCCCGGCACGGAGCACGAATCAGGAGCAGGATCAGAATCCAGATCAGGAACAAGACCAGGGTCCGGATCAAAATCAGGATCCCAATGTGGGTCAGGAGCGGGACCAGGGGTCAGGGCCCGGGACCAGAGGCAGTCCCAGACCAGAGCCGGGATCGGGGCCAGAGCCGCCGGCACAGGTGGGCTCCCAGCTGGGGTCCGTTTCGGCGCCGGGAGCGGACGAGGCCAGGTGAGTGAGAGCCGAGACGAGCCGTGGCAGGTGGTGAACCGGGGCCGGCGCCGGGATCAGAGGCAGCAGCAACAGCAGCAGCAACAGGGCAGCAGGGTGCCTCCCTGCAAGTCCAGGGCAGGGTCTTCCTCATCAAGCTGCTGTCCATCATGTACTGGACAGCGTTTGTAGCGGGCAGCGTGGTGCTGCTGTGGTCCTACACCGCTGGCGCGCTGGTACTTCTCCACCGTGGCCATCTTCTTCATCCTGCAGGAGCGGCTGTTCGGGGGCATCGAGATGATGGAGGTGGCGCTGCACAGGGAGGCGCTCCAAGAAGCACTGACCGGCCCCGTCCATCCGCCACCTGCCCAATGCCTGGACTTCCCACCGCCCGGCCAATCCTGGGCTACAGCCGCTGGGCTACCCCACCCCCAACCCCCATCCGTCCGTCCAATGCCTGAACTCCGGCCACAGGTTCAGCCAATACTGCCGCCCACCGCCCACCCCTCCCAAACCTGCCCATCCAATCCTGCCCCCTCCGTCCGTCCATTTCCCAGACCCACCATCCAGTCGCGGGGCTTCCCCGCATCGCTCCGTCCCTCTTCATGCGTTTGAAAATCAACAGCTCCAGATGCCTGAATTCTGATATTAGAAGGGCAGGTCAGCGGCGTCCCTGGCTGGAGAGAGAAGCAGAGTGGAGAAGCTGTCGGCAGAAGCTTGCCGCTGTACAGTTGCCCCCGCGTTGGAGCTGGGGACTGTTGTGGGGGGGGGGGTGGGGGGGGGGGGGGGGGGGGGGGGGGGTTGTCGGAGAGAGGGAGGTGCTGCACTACCTGGCCAGTCGCTGGGCTCTGTCTCCTGACCAACAACTCTACAGCCAGGACTCTCAAAGCAAAAGTTCGGGCGCAGAGCGCCGTGGAAGCTGCAAACCCAGATGGCAGCTTCGCTTCGGCAGCTCACCTGCTCTAGCACTGGGATTCAGCACATCTCTGTCAAGCATCAGTGGAATAACAGTTCTATGCCTGTCCCCAGCGGAGGGTCAGTGTGTGTGTGTTGTGTGTGTGTGTGGGGAGAGGGGGGGGGGGGTCAGGGTGCGTGGGTCTCTACTGTGTAAAACACATATGTTCCCACTGGTTTATCCTATGTCTAGTTTGCACATGTGCTCCAATGTGTTTCGTGCCCCCCTTTCCTCTGTCGGTCAGGTCTGGTGCCTGGTTGGGACTCACGGGGGGGGGGGGGGGGTGGGGGGGGGGGTCTGAGGCACTGGCTTGTATAACCTGTGCCAGGTTATGTGGATGAGGGGGTGCCTGCCAGTTGCTGCTGCTCTGGGCGGCAGGGCGGAGGGCTGGCTTCCTGACTTTTGTTATTTGGGGGGGGGGGGGGGGGGGGGAGAGAATCTCCGTTTTGCTTATGATCGGTCTCTGGAGCTCTGTTGAATGTGAGAGTCGACCGCTGGCTTCACTTTATACACGGATTGTATACTTTTTATGACAAGCACTGACACCAATAAATAACTTCACTTCACCTGGCCTGTCGGTTCAGTTCTCACTGCAACAAGGTCACGCACCGACCTTCCTCCCTCCGGGACCTGGGCTCCTGCCCCTGACAGAGGGACGGGATGGGACGGGCGGCGAGTTAACGCAGCCTCCCTCTGCTAGACCGCCTGGCTTTGCCTCGATCCGTCTAGGAGGTGCTGTGCAAAGGCTCAGATGCCAGGGGCTGCCCCCCGCCTACCCGGCGTCGTGTAATCCTGTCATTGGTACTGGACTCATCTGTGGACGTGTCACAAATGTCCTGCTTCTCTTTGCCTCATTACACACCTCTGGCGTCCAAGAAATGACGCGATGGCTGGGATCGAGACTTGAGTTGGGATTGCAACGGCCTCAGCAGAAGCCACTGGTTTCTTCGTCCTGTCTGCGTGATGAAACCAGCGGGCTGGAACACCGGCCTCTAACTAGTTATTTGTCCGCCACCCTGGCAGCTACAGAATTAAAACTCAGGGAATGGGATGAATCTGGAATTGAAACCAGTCTTTGGAGGGAAGGGTGAAAGACACAAGACTGCAGATGCTGGAATCTTGGGCAGAAAACAAAATGTCAGAGGAACTCACCGGATCAGGCAGCATCTGTGGAGGAAGCAAAGAAGCCGTGTCTGGTTGGGGCCGCTCTTCAGACCGATTGAACAGAGGGGAGAGAGGTGGAGGGAAGGTGTGGGGCAAGAACTGGCACGTGATGGTGGAGGGGTAACTGGCAGATGGGTGAGCCTGGTTTACTGATGTCCAGAGGATGAGTGGGCAACGCAGCGCTCCAGGGTCACCCTGCAGGCAACTGCCTCTACTCGGTGATATTTAGGGACGGACAGTAAATGTCTCCTATGTCTGTGGCCATAAACACTGCGTTCTCTAACACGGCCCTGCTGCTCATTGCACCCGTCTACAATAATCCCATTTGCATTGGGTTTGGCCGATCCTTAACACTTTAAGCGCTTGTTGAGATGCCTTTTAGCTGTTGTGAGAGTCTTTGTCTCCCCCACCTCCTCAGGAAGTTCAGATTGTAACTACCCTGGGGGGGGCAAGGTTTCCACTAGACCCTAAACTCCCTCTCACTTTAAACCTCTTGCCTTGGATACACTCACCAAGGGAAGAATTAAATGCAGGAAGGAACTGGAGATGCTAGTTTCCACTGAAGATAGACACAGAATGCGGGAGTAATTCAGCGGGTCAGGCAGCGTCTCTGGACAAAAGGAATAAATGAAGTTTCGGAACAAATCATAGTCAGCGCCAATGACTCAAGAAAGGTGGAGCGTCCGATGGTCCGTTGTTGGAAGTGGAAGACATCGGTGACAGCTGTGATTTGTCTTCTACCCGCTGAGTTGCTCCAGCTTTTTGTATCTGCAGTGTAATCCAGCAACTCCAGCTCCTCCCTACATGTAATGTTTTCCCTTGGTGAGTGTATCCAAGACAAAAGGTTTGAAGTGAGAGGAAACCGATTCCAGTCTCTCCTCATAACTGAATTACCCTGTTCCAGACAACGCCGTGGTGAATCTCTGCACCATCCCCAGTGCAATCACACCCTCTCTAGTGTGGCCACCGCTACTGTACACTCTACTCCCATGTGTAGCCTCATCGTGTATATGAGGTTGTAACATGTAATCCCTGCTCTCATATTCTGTTCCATAGTTAATGAAGGCAGACTGGTGATGTGATGAATCCTTTCTTGTACCTTTACGTGGAGCCGTCCCCGTGTGGATAATCAGGAGGCTGAGTGTCTGGGACACCAGCCACACACGGTTTACAGGACATCCCCCCCCCCCCCCCCCCCCCGGGAGACAGGAACCAAGATTCGAGGCTTGGTGTGAATACCCCCATTAACCTCTCCCGCTGCTCCGTCCCAACGTCACCCTCCGTCTCCTCGTTCCTCCAGTCCAGTCACGGTCCGCATGAATTGCGCGTCCATTCTGCATCCACTCATGCCCTGCCTGCTCTCTCAGCTCCAACCCATCGGCCAAGGCATGCCCGCCTCACATGCCAGGCCCCCAGGTGCTGATGATGCCCGCATCGATTCCTGTGGAAACCCCCTCCCATCGATCCAAATGTATGTGTTTACCCCGAGTCATTTCCCCTCTCCCTCTCTTTCTCTGTCTCAATACTTGACTGTGCATCTATCTAGGTTTTATTCTCTCAGGTGTCAACAGCAAGGCTGGTCCTTGAGACCTCATCTCTCACGGGGTCTCATGGACTGCACGTACTTCTGGTGAAGGTGTGTGGAGGGAGTTCCAGGATTTAAACCCAGAGACAGAGAAGGAAAGGTGATACGTTTCCCAGTAAGGACAGTGTGCGACTGAGAGGGGAACATGTGGGTGGTGGTGTTCCCTGCCCCTGCTGCCCTTTAGCCTGGGCAAGTCGTGGCATTTTGTAGATGGTGCACACTGACTGTGGGCTGGCGGTGGAGGGAGAGAGGGAGGGTGGCAGTGGGAGTTTAAGGGGGTGAGTGAGGGCAGATCGAGCGGCTGCTTCATCCTGGATGGTGTTGAGCATTTTGCTGCTTGTTGGATCAGCATTGTTAGGTCAGTTGAATAACCTAATGGATTAAGAAAGTAGCTGTTCCTGAACCTGGCGATGTGCAACTTCAGGCTTCTATACATCCTGCTGGTAACAGTGACTGGAGGGCATAGCATGGATGGTGAGGATCCTTGAGTATAGTTGCCACCTTCTTGAGGCAGTCCCTCGTGGATGCTCTCGATGGGGTAGGGGTGATGGACTGGGTGGCCCTCTAAGGTCACTCCAGCCAGTGGGTTGTTTCTCCATTAATGCACCTGAGCTCCAATGTTACCAGGGCTCCTCGATGCCAGATTCAGTCAGTCGCTGCCTCAATGTCAAGGTTCATTTCTCCATTGACATTTCAGAGGCTGAGAGCAATCTTCAGCATATCGTGACTTCCAGCAAGGTCACGCCAACCCCAGCTCCTCAAAGGTTGCTCCAGTTGCTGGTGGACGGAGCTTTACCACCTGTGGGCCAGGCAATGAGCTCCCCAACCCTCACAATGCTCCAATATTGGCCTGAAATTCACCGGCCAGTCTCTGAGCATCCTGCTGAGTGTTCACTCCTTCCTGCTAACCTTGCCTGTCATTCTTGTCCTTTTGTGACACACAGCACAAAAACAGGCCCTTTCGCTCACCTCACCCATACTGACCATGATACCCCATCTAAACTAGTCCCATAGGTCTGTGTTTGGCTCATTATCCTCTGAACCATTCCTGTCCATGTAGATGTCCAAATCTATTTAAAATGCTGTTATTGTACCTGCCTCAACCACATCCTCTGGCAGCTCATTCCATATATTCACCACCTTCTGAAAAGGGTAATATTAAATCTTTCCCCTCTCACCTTGAATCTAAACTCTCTAATTCTGGATTCCTTGACCCTGGGAAAAAGACTGTACATTCACCCTATGCATTCCCTGCATTATTTTATACACCTCTCGTAGTTCACCCCTCAGCTTCCTGCATTCCAAGGAACAAAGTCCTAGCCTGCCCAATCTCTCCCTAAAGCTCAGGCCCCGAGTCCTGGAAACACACTTATAATCCTCACTTCACTGTTTCCAGCTTTGTTGCATTCTTCCTGTAGCAAGGTATTCAAAGCTAAACAATACTCTAAGTGTGGTGTCACACAAAGTTTTGTTCAAATGTAATATAACTTCCCAACTTCTAAACTCAATTTTTTGCCTGGTGAAGTTCAGCTTGCCAAAAGCCTTCTTTGCAACCATACCTATCTACTGCAACCCACTTTCAGCGAACTATGTGAATGCACTAGAACCCTTGGCACTAGCACACTCCCTAGGACCCTACTGGTCACTGTGAAGATCTTGCTCTGGTTTGACTTCCCCAAATGCATCCCCTCATACTTATCTGAATTTGCCATTCCTTGGTCCGCTTGCCCAACTCATCAGGATCCCACTGTAATTCTTCCTGACCATTATTCACTGTTTACAATGCCACCTATTTTAGTGCAACCTCACTCATCCTGCCTTGTGCATTCTCAACCCAATCATTGACATAGATGACAAATAGCAGGAGCTCAGCACTGATCCCTGCGATACACCACTAGTCGCGGTCTCCCCAGTCTGCTTCCTATCGTGAAGCCAATTCTGTTTCCAATTAGCTGGCTCTCCCTCGATCCCATGTGATCTAACCTTCCAGAGCAGTTCTTGCTGATGTCCATATAGTCTGTGTCTACAGTCCTGCCCTCCTCAACCACCCGGTTACTTCTGCAAACAACTCAATCAAATTTGTGAAACATGATCTCCACGAAACCATGCTTACTTTCCCTAATCAGTCTTTCCAATGCATGCATATTTCATCCTTCAGAATACTCTTCAGTAACTTTCCTACCATAGATGTTCTGCTTACAGGGCTATAGTTCCCAGGTTTTCCTTTGCAGCCCTTCTTAAACAGATGTACAACATCAGCCACCCTCCAGTCTTCTGACACCTTGCCCGTGTCTAACAATGATATCTCATCAATCTCAGCCAGGACTTCAGCAATTTATTCTCTAGCTTCCCACAGTGTGCTTGAATACATCTGATCAGACCTGTGAGATTTATCTATCTTCATAAATCTTGGGACATTCAGTGCCTGTAGGTTTACAAGGTTAATTCCCGGGATGGCGGGACTGTCATATGGTGAGAGGATGGAGTGGCTGGGCTTGTATACTCTGGAGTTTAGAAGGATGGGAGGTGATCTTATTGAAACGCATAAGATTATTAAGGGTTTGGACACGCTAGAGGCAGGAAACATGTTCCCAATGTCGGGGGAGTCTAGAACCAGGGGCCACACTTTAAGAATAAGGGGTAAGCCATTTAGAATGGAGATGAGGAAACACTTTTTCACACAGAGTTGTGAGTCTGTGGAATTCTCTGCCTCAGAGGGTGGTGGAAGCCGATTCTCTTCATAGAGAGAGCTAGATAGGGCTTTCAAGAGAGAGCTAGATAGGGCTCTTAAAGATAGCAGAGTCAGAAGGCAGGAACGGGGTACTGATTGGGAATGATCAGCGTTGATCACATTGAATGGTGGTGCTGGCTCAAAGGGCCAAATGGCCTACTCCTGCACCTATTGTCTATTGCCCTCTCGACTGTAATAGAAATAGTCCTCGGAACATCTCCAATAACTTTCTCAAGTTCCCTTCATGTCTTTCTCTGTGGTAAAAGCAAGAGAAATATTTCTTCAGGTCCTGTCACTCGACACATAGATGATCGCATTGGTGTCTGAGAAGTCCTATTATCTCTCTCTGTCCCTAAATATGCTTATAAAATCTCTTTGGTTTCTCATAGTCATACAGTGTGGAAACAGGCCCTACGGCCCAAATTGTCCACACCAACATGCCCCATCTACACTAGTCCCACCTGCCCTTGATTGGCCCATAACCCTTTAAACCTATCCTATCCACGTGCCTGTCTCAATATATCTTAAATGTTATGATAGTACCTGCCTCAATTATCTCCTCCAGCAGCTCGTTCCATATACCCACCACCCTTTGTGTGAAAAAGTTACCCCTTAGGTTCCTGTTTAATCTTTTCCCACTCACCTTACAATGCCTGCTTGTTCTCGATTCCCTTGTTCTGGGCATTTACCCAATTATTCCCTCTTCCTTAATCTTATCTGCCAGAACTATTTCATGCAGTTGCTCCAAGACATCTGGGACCCTGGCACCCATCATGGAGTCCCTTTTGTTGCCGCAGCATTTCCTGTCTGTCTTCCTAACTATTGAGTCTCCCATCACCTGTCTGACTTCATCATTCCCTCCTGTGCCTCAGCCAGACCTAGTGTCCCAATCTTGACTATTGACTGTGGGCCAAAGGGCCTGTTTCCATGCTGTATCTCAAACCAAACTAAACTTACCCTACTACACGCAGCCCTTGGCCTGCACACACATCTTGTTCCAAAATGGCCGCTCCTGAGGGCTGCTCCATAGTGCCTGCCTTCCTTGGACACACCACTGGAACCAGTTGCTTCCAAACACTGATGGCTGCTTGTCAAATCACCCGCTGCTCCTCCTCTCAGCTGCTCATTAGACAATGCCTCACACTAACGGCTGCTTTTTAAATCCATTTCAATAAAAATCTAAAGTTCTGAAGAAGGGTCCTGGCCTGAAACGTTGTCCGTCCATCCCCTCCACAGATGAGCTGCCCACTCACTGCTGAAACTAATGACATAACAGCCCCCACACTTTGGATTAGATCCGTCTGTAAACCCTCTCAGGGGTAGTTGTTAGTGGAAAATCTAACCATCGGGCTGTGAGGGTAACTTGGGAGACAGTAGGTTCCCTTAAACATGTGTTGTTGTCTGTGTGGGCCCATAGAAGACGGGAATGGTCTTAAATGGACACTTCTCATCTGTACTGTGGAGAAGACCAAAGGATACACTACCATCTTGAAGATGACAACACTCAGGCCTTTTTCATCATAGCCGGTCTGAAGAAGGATCCTGACCTGAAACATCACCTAACCATGTTCTCCAGAGATGCTGCCTGACCTGCTGAGTTACTCCAGCACTTTGTGTCTTTCTTTGGTAAACCAGCATCTGCAGTTCCTTGTTTATAATAGCCAGGGACTTAAATCAGCTCAGCAACAAGAGCATGCTAATAAGGTGGATGAGTTGAAGGTGCAGATAGCGATTAATGACTATGCTATAGTTGGAATCACGGAGACTTGGCTCCAGGATGACCAAGGCTGGGAGCTGAACATCCAGGGATATTCAATATTCAGGAGGGATAGACGAAAAGGAAAAGGAGGTGGGGTAGCGTTGCTGGTGAGAGAGGAGATTAATGCAATAGAAAGGAAGGACATTAGCGTGGAGGATGTGGAATCGATATGGGTAGAGCTGCGAAACTCTAAGGGGCAGAAAATGCTAGTGGGAACTGTGTACAGGCCACCTAACAGTAGTATTGGAGTTGGGGATGGCATCAAACAGGAAATTAGAAATGCGTGCAACAAGGGTAACACGGTTATAATGGGTGACTTCAATCTGCATGTAGATTGGGTGAATCAAATTGGCAGGGGTGCTGAGGAAGAGGATTTCCTGGAATGTATGCGGGATAGTTTTCTCAACCAACATGTGGAGGAACCAACGAGAGAGCAGGCTATTCTAGACTGGGTATTGAGTAATGAGGAAGGGTTAGTTAGCAGTCTTGTTGTGTGTGGCCCCTTGGGCAAGAGTGACCATAATATGGTTGAGTTCTTCATTAGGATGGAGAGTGACAAAATTAAGTCAGAAACAAGGGTTCTGAACTTGAACAAAGGTAACTTTGAAGGTATGAGATGTGAATTGGCCAAGATAGACTGGCAGGTGATTCTTAAAGGGTTGACAGTGGATGTGCAATGGAAGGTATTTAAAGACTGCATGGATGAAGTACAAAAGTTGTTCATACCAGTTTGGCAAAAGAATAAATCGGGGAAGGTGGTGCATCCATGGATAACAAGGGAAATCAGGGATAGTATAAAAACAAAAGATGAGGCATACAAATTTGCCAGAAAAAGCAGCCTACCGGAGGACTGGGAGAAATTCAGAATCCAGCAGAGGAGGACAAAGGGCTTAATTAGGAAAGGGAAAATAGATTATGAAAGGAAACTGGCAGGGAACATAAAAACTGACTGCAAAAGTTTTTATAGATATGTAAAGAGAAAGAGACTAGTTAAAACAAATGTTGGTCCCTTGCAGTCAGAAACAGGTGAATTGATCATGGGGAACAAGGACATGGCAGACCAATTGAATAACTACTTTGGTTCTGTCTTCACTAAGGAAGACATAAATAATCTGCCGGAAATAGCAGTGGAACGGGGGTCAAATAAGAGGGAGGAACTGAGTGAAATCCAGGTTAGCCGGGAGGTGGTGTTGGGTAAATTGAACGGATTGAAGGCCGATAAATCCCCAGGGCCAGATAGTCTGCATCCCAGAGTACTCAAGGAGGTAGCCACAGAAATAGTGGATGCATTAGTGATAATTTTTCAAAATTCCTTAGATTCTGGAGTAGTTCCTGAGGATTGGAGGGTAGCTAATGTAACCCCACTTTTTAAAAAAGGAGGGAGAGAGAAAGCGGGGAATTACAGACCAGTTAGTCTAACATCGGTAGTGGGGAAACTGCTAGAGTCAGTTATTAAAGATGGGATAGCAGCGCATTTGGAAAGTGGTGAAATCATTGGACAAAGTCAGCATGGATTTACGAAAGATAAATCATGTCTGACAAATCTGATAGAATTTTTCGAGGATGTAACTAGTAGAGTGGATAAGGGAGAACCAGTGGATGTGTTATATCTAGACTTTCAGAAGGCTTTCGACAAGGTCCCGCATAAGAGATTAGCATACAAACTTAAAGCACACGGTATTGGGGGTTCAGTATTGATATGGATAGAGAACTGGCTAGCAGACAGGAGGCAAAGGGTAGGAGTAAACGGGTCCTTTTCAGAATGGCAGGCAGTGACTAGTGGGGTGCCGCAAGGCTCAGTGCTGGGACCCCAGCTATTTACAATATATATTAATGATTTGGACGAGGGAATTCAATGCAACATCTCCAAATTTGCAGATGATACCAAGCTGGGGGGTATAGTTAGGTGTGAGGAGGATGCTTGGAGGCTGCAGGGTGATTTGGATAGGCTGAGTGAATGGGCAGAAGCATGGCAGATGCAGTACAATGTGGATAAATGTGAGGTTATCCACTTTGGTGGCAAAAACATGAGGGTAGACTATTATCTGAATGGTGGCAGATTAGGTAAGGGGGAGATGCAACGAGACCTGGGTGTCATGGTACACCAGTCATTGAAAGTAGGCATGCAGGTGCAGCAGGCAGTGAAGAAAGCAAATGGTATGTTAGCATTCATAGCGAAAGGATTTGAGTATAGGAGCAGGGAGGTTCTACTGCAGTTGTACAGGGTTTTGGTGAGGCCACACCTGGAGTACTGCGTACAGTTTTGGTCTCCAAATCTGAGGAAAGACATCCTTGCCATAGAGGGGGTACAGAGAAGATTCACCAGACTGATTCCTGGGATGTCAGGACTTTCATATGAGGAAAGATTGGATAGACTCGGTTTGTACTCGATGGAATTTAGAAGATTGAGGGGGGATCTTATAGAAACCTACAAAATTCTTAAGGGGTTGGACAAGCTAGATGCTGGAAGATTGTTCCCGATGTTGGGGGAGTCCAGAACAAGGGGTCACAGTCTAAGGATAAGGGGGAATTCCTTTAGGACCGAAATGAGGAAAACATTCTTTACACAGAGAGTGGTGAGTCTCTGGAATTCTCTGCCACAGAAGGTAGTTGAGGCCAGTTCATTGGCTATATTTAAGAGGGCGTTAGATGTGGCACTTGTGGCTAAAGGGATCAGGGGGTATGGAGAGAAGGCAGGTACGGGATACTGAGTTGGATGATCAGCCATGATCACATTGAATGGCGGTGCAGGCTCGAAGGGCCGAATGGCCTACTCCTGCACCTATTTTCTATGTTTCTATCTATGTTTCTATGCTGCCAAAATACTATCAGCACGTTTCCAGTAACTCCTGAATTGACCTTTTGTATGTTAAGGATTATTATTCGAATCTCCCAGTCTACTTTGTTGCAGCCCTTGCACTGTTTACATCTCTGTACTTTCTCTGTAGTTCTGTAGCACCACAACACCAGACACTGCACTCTATTTATTTTTTCTCTTTTGTATTGTATGATTTGCACGGATAGCATGCAAAACAAGCTTTTTCATTGTATCTCAACTGATGACAATAATAAAGAAAAAACAATCAACCACCTTGATTAGATCCCGGCCTGTAACTCACACCAGGGCTCTGATGTTCCACATATAAACCCACCCCCACACCACCCGATTCCCTGGATTAGACCCAAGGCTGTGACCCACTCCCGGGGATCTGTTTGATTATGTAAACATGCCCCCCTCCCTTCCCCATGAACCCCTGGTTTAGTTCCACGCCTGTGACCCACTCCCGGGAACCTGATGTACTCACTCCTGCCCGGTGGACTGGGTGCCCCGGCCAGGTGCTGGCGTGTGAAGGGTTAAGGCCAGTGTCGCTGACGCTGTGGTCCCAGTGTTTACCTGTGGTGCTGTCAGAGGCTGGGCTGAGCTGGGCTGCCGCTGACCAGAGCTGATCTGCTGATCACACAGTGACCAGAGTTGCTGTGTCAGGGATCCAGGGGCCGCTGAAACTTCCAGTGGGAGTGATCGCTGCCCTGCTCTCCACGTCTCCGTCTCTGCGCAACACATGTGCGGCCTGAGCTGGTAAGCGCTTCAGGGGGTGGGCGGCGAGGGGAGGGGTTGGGGAGCAGAGGGAGGGTCAGTGGTCCATGGAGCTGCATCTGGGTAAGGTGGTGAGGACAGGGAGTGGGGAGGGGCAGGAGGAGATGGCAGGGAGGGAGGGAGGGAGGAGCATCACGCAGGGGTGGGCACGGATGAGAGGCCAGATGGGAAGGGCCAGAGGGGGGGAAGTAATTTGGCTGCGGGCAGAGGTTGGAGAGGGAAGGGATGGGCTGTGGATGGAAGGAAGAGAGGACAGATTTGGGGAAGGGTGTTTGGGAAGGAGGAGGGTCATGTGTGTATATAGAAGGGCACTGAGCACAGGAGGAGTTAGGGAAGAGGAGCGTGGGCTGTGGAGGGGATTAGGAAGAGGAAGAGAGTTTGGGAGTGGAGTAGTGGGGAGGCGGGGGTGGGGTAATGAGTAATAGGAGCAAGGGTATTTGGGGTGTGCAGAGGAGCAATGGGCAGGCAAAGGATGGAGGGATTGGAGGGAGGAGGGAGCGGAGAGGAGGATGGTGCTACTGTGGGGGAGACGGGTTTATGGGATGAACAGTGCGTGGGATGGACTGTAGGATATAAAGCTGGGCGATGAGTTCATGCAGTGAGACTGGGTCAGATTAGGTGAATGGGACACGCACGTCATGTGATAGGGAGACATGATCAACACCAAGAGAGGGGAGCAGGGTCAGGCCACTGGAGCCGACTCCAAGGGCAGCACTTCGGGAAGAGAACGGGGGGTCAGTGGCTGGTGACGAGCTGAGAGGTGACCAGTGACCAGTGACCAGTGCTGCTGTAATGCAGAGTCCGGGTGAGAGCCTGCTGGTGAATAGGTTAGTGCAGTCCACGTGGGTGGCGACGGAGAAAGGCCTGGTTACTGGGGGAGAGATGGGTGGTAATGGGCCAGGGAGACAAGATTAGTGGGGAGGGGCTGGATGAATGTGGGGTTGTGTCGAGGCAACAGTGTGGGGGGGGGGGCATGGTTACTGGGGAGAGAGGAGGTTACTGGGGTAACAGTGAGCAGGTGGAGGATGTGACTCTTGCTCCCCAGGCATAGTGTTATCTACCTCAATCGTCTCCCTCATAACCTCCCCTCTGCCGGGGGATCTGACCCATCCTCTGCAGCCTCTCCTCGTAACTGAACTGAACTGTTCTGTCCACTCAGCCCCCCCCCCCCACGAGCCACTGCTCTCCTAGTGAAGGGGTTTCCTCGGTGCAGGTGGGGAGGGAGATCTGGGATTTAAACCCAGGAATGGTGATGGATTTCCCAGTATGTATAGTGTGTGACTCGGAAGGGAAGCTGCAGGTGATGGTGTTCCCTACCCTGCCGCCCCTTGTCCAGGTTCTGGAGGTGCTGTAAGAGTAGCATGGGCAGGTCATGACATTTTGTAGATGATGCACTGTGGGCTGGTGGTGGAGGGAGGGAGGGGGGGGGAGGTTATGGTGGGGTGAGTAGAGTACACGGGTGGCACAGCGGTAGACCTTGACTATGGGTGCTGTCTGTACGGAGTTTGTATGTTCTCCCTGGAACGGTGTGAGTTGTCATCCCACACTCCAAAGATGTGCAGGTGTGTAGGTTAATTGGCTTCTGCAAATTGTAAATTTTCACTAATCTGTAGGATAGTGCTAGTATACGGGGTGATCATTGAGGGAGACTAGAGATATGGAAGGGCAAGGTTTGAAAATGACAGATCAAACTCCTTGTTCATTGTCTACTTTGATCTGTCAATTTCACACATTACCCTCCCATATCTCTAGTTCCCCTCACCCCTGACTCTCAGTCTGAAGAAGGGTCTCGACCCGAAACATCACCCATTCCTTCTCTCCAGAGATGCTGCTCGTCCCGCTGAGTTACTCCAGCATTTTGTGTCTGTCTTTGGTCAAAGGCAACCCTGGATGTGAGCGCAGGATGGAGAACTGCAAGTAGGGGAGAGCCTTCAGGGGTGCTGGAAGTGACTGTGGAAACAAGAAATTAGGAGGGCACAAAACGGGCTTGCAACAAAGCCAAGGGTTGCCGCTCTCAGAGTTGGATGAGTGGCAAATTCAGGTCGGGTTACCTGATGAAACATATAAAATTATAAAAGGACTGGACAAGCTATATGCAGGAAAAATGTTCCCAATGTTGGGCGAGTTCAGAACCAGGGGCCACAGTCTTAGAATAAAGGGGAGGTCATTTAAGACTGAGGTGAGAAAAAACTTTTTCACCCAGAGAGTTGTGAATTTATGGAATTCCCTGCCACAGAGGGCAGTGGAGGCCAAATTACTGGATGGATTTAAAAGAGAGTTAGATAGAGCTCTAGGGGCTAGTGAAATCAAGGGATATGGTGAGAAGGCAGGCACGGGTTATTTATAGGGGACGATCAGCCATGATCACAATGAATGGCGGTCCTGGCTTGAAGGGCCGAATGGCCTCCTCCTGCACCTATTTTCTATGTTTCTATGTTTCGGAATAAATCCGCAGCCAGAGGCAGCATGGTGCTCAGATGAAAAATGGCAACTCAACCACTTGTACACAAGCTCAACCACTCTTCATAGAGATGTACAGTGCAGAAACAGGTCCTTTGGCCCAACCTGTCCATGCCAACCATATTATCTACCTCAGCTGGCCCCATTAGCCTGTAGTTGGCCCAAGTCCCTCCAAGCCTTTCCTACCAATGCAAATGTCTTTTAAATCGTGAATTGTACCCACTCTACCACTCCGTTTGGCAGATCGTTCCACATAGTCACCACCTTCTGTGCTAAAAAGTTGTACCTCAGGTCCCTTTTAACTCTTTACCTTCTCACCCTCTTTTGGACCATTCACCTTATCGATGTCCCTCGTGGTCTTATAAACCTCTAGAAGGTCATCCCTCATACGTTACAAGAAAACGGAAGTCACCCCCCATCTTCGCTCCAAGGAAAATGGCCCCAGTCTGCCCAGATTTCACTTATAACTCCAGCCCTCCTGTCCCAGTGACATCCTTGTGATTTTTTTCTGCCTCCTTTCTAGATTAATGGCTTCCTTCCTATAGCTGGGCAACCAGAAGTATCCGAATGTGGTCTTACCAGCGTCTTGCACAGCTGGAACGTGATGCCCATCGTACAACTCCTGTGGTCAATTTTCTCCAGAGTTGCGGCCTGACTCACGGAGTTACTCCAGCATTTTGTGTCTATCTTTAGTATAAACCAGCATCTGCAGTTCCTTTTTACTTCATCCTGAGGGCACTGCTCTGCCCAGTGAATGCAAGTATGCCAAGTGCCTTCTGCACCATCCTGTCTACCTGTTTAACTTCCCAAAATGCAGCACCGCGCACTTGCCTGAATTAAGCTCCAATATAATACAACTAGTAAAGTTGGAAAAGGCATGAGTGTTGATGGTGTTGCGGATAGTGAGGAGGACAGCTATAGACTACAGGAAGACATTGATCAGCTGTTACGATGGGCAGAGCAATGTGCAAAGATAGACACCAAGTAACTCGGAGGCGCTGGCAGCATCTCTGGAGAAAAAGGATGGGTGGGGATTCGGGTGGGGACCCTTCTTCAGGCTCAATGGCAGATAGAATTTAGCCCTGATCACTGTGAGGTGAGGTGATACACTCTGGGATAGGTAATGGGGGTGTGGCATACACAATGAAGGGCCAGGCTCTGGGGAGTATTGAGGGAGCTCAGCACAGGGGCATACTGGCCTCCATGAGACAGGCACAGCGTACAGCAGGAGGTCGTAGAAGTCACATAAACCGCTGGTACTGTAAATACTCCTGCCGCATCTGTGGAAAGAGGAACAGAGTCCATGGTTAGTTTAGTTTAGAGATAGGTACAGGATGGAAACAGGCCCTTCGGCCACTAGGTCCACGCTGACCATCGATCAGCTGAACACTCGTTCTATTCCACACACTGGGGACAATTTTACAATGAACAGAAGTCAATTAATCTACAAACCTGCACGTCTTTGGAGTGTGGGAGGAAACTGGAGCACCCGGAGGAAACCCATGTGGTCACAGGGAGATCGTGCAAACTGCATAGAGACAGCACCCGTGGGCACCCGTAAGGCAGCAACTCTACCGCTGCGCCACCGTGCCGCTTCTGTTCCAGTTGTGGTGGCCACACCTTCATCAGTAGGTTGAGGTGGCACTGGAGAGGGTGCAGAGGAGATCCACTGGGACTCTGCAATCAGGAGGGGAGTCGGGACGGGCCGGGTCTGTTTTTCTGCGGGGGTTGAATTGACAGAGAAATACAACATGAGGGGGCAGGGATGGGGCCACAGCAGAGATGCCCCAAGCTAGTGGATATTGGTGCCAGGTAAGGGGGAAGTGGTTTGGAGGCAATCTTGGAGGAGGTTTACTCCCCACAGGATGGGGTTAATCTGGAATATACTGCAGGGGGGGAGGGGAGGCAGACACCTTCACAATGTTTAACACACATCTGGATAAGGTGGGCAGTCTGGGCACGGAGCAGCGTAGAGAGATGAGCCCGTGGTGGGTAAGGGCACAGTGGGCCGAAGGGCCCTAGTCCACACAGACTGACGTGGGGATCGATACGAGAGGGGGGAGGGTGAGGAGCGGGGGGAATGGGTCTGATGCAGCCTGTTCCCACAGGTTCCCACGGGGGGCGTTGCTGAGAGGCTGGCTGCCAAGGCCCAGGCCCAGGCTGCTGCTGCTGCTGCTTGGACTCCGCAAGCCCAGGGTCAACCTGATGCGTCGCAAGAGGATGAAGACCACCAAGGTGGTGAAGGCAGCCTGACCGGTGAGGAGCATTCAGGGCCACGGGAATAGTGCCAATAGAATTTATTGTGTGGTTATGTTGTCTGAGTGGGTGCATAGGAGTGTCTGTGTGAGGGGGGAGCGGGTGGGTGCAGTGTGCTTGTGGCTGTGATATTCATTGAAGTCCAGTTCATCTAAGTGACCTCTCTCTCCCTTCTTCTCTCTTTCCCCCATCTCTCCCCTCTCGCTCCTCTTCCCTCGCCCTCTCCCTTCCCCCTCCCCTCCCATCACCCTCCCATGACTTTCCACTCCCCCTCCCCTCTCCCCCCCTCCCCTATCCCTCTTTACCCCTCCTCTCTCTCTCCCCAGGCTGCCCCAAGAAGCCGTGTGCAGCTGAATCCCGGTATAGCCGACCAGTGTCTGAGCCATGGCCGGGGTCACCGTCTGCTCTCTGCCCGAGTCCCGTCTGATGTCTACCCCAGTGTCTGGCCCTGGGGGCTGCTCCCCCCGGCCCAGGGTGTGGGGTGGGGGAGGTTGATGCCCCCGCTCGGGGTTTGTACAACTGCATGAGTCACACCCGCGTGGCCACCCTGGTGTGGTTACGTGTGCCGTTACACATCGCGTGGTCACACTTCTACACTTGTGTGGGGACATGTTACATGCGTGTGGTCATATCTGCGTGTCACGCGTGTGCTGTCACACTCGTGTGCACCGTGGGTCAGGTATGAGCGTTCATGGATTTTGAGAGTGGGTTTCCATGCGGGTCAGGGACACACGTGTGCAAATGTATCGGTGGTGCCGAGTGTGGCTGTGCTCCCTGGCCTGGTGTCTTCCGCGTGCGTGGGGGGGGGGGGAGGGGGAGGGGGGGGGGGGGCGGGGTGACAATGGCCCCAGCTCTCACTGCTCCACCCCCGCTCAACATTAAACTGCTTGAACCCATGATCAGTTGCGTGGTTACTGCTCACCGCCCTGTCCCATCCCCTCCCACCCCGTCCCGCCTCATCCTCTCCAGTTCCATCCCGTCCCGCCTGCCGTAGAGGGTATGTCCAGCACCTGCACTGCACCCCAGGGACAGCGACAGCGACCGAGCCATCTGCACACCAGACCACACCTCTGGGTCTATCCACTTCATGATGTGGATGTGAAGAGGATGTTGCCACTAGTGAGAGAGTCTAGGACCAGAGGACACGGCCTCAAAATTAAAGGACGTACCTTTAGAATGGAGATGAGGAGGAATTTCTTGAGTCAGAGGGTGGTGAATCTGTGGAATTCATTGGCACAAAAGGCTGTGGAGACCATCAATGGGTATTTTTAAAGCGCCGGTTGACAGATTCTTCATTTTTAAGGGTGTTTGAGGCTACAGGGAGAAGGCAGGAGAGTGGTGTTGAGAGGGAAAGACAGATCAGCCATGATTGAATGACGGAGTAGACCTGATGGACCAAATGGCCTAATTCTGCTCTTATGACTTACGAACGTATGTGCCTGGTGGAAGGAGCTCCCGGACCTCACAGCACAGCAAGTGCCTGGAGCTAGAGGAGGTTCAGCAGGTCACACATCCCTAGGGACACGTGGGGACTGGAGGGCTTGAGTTATAGAGAGTCATAGAGTTACACAGCGTGGAAACAGGCCCTTCAGCCCAACTTGTCCACGCCGACCAACATGCCCCATCTACACTAGTCCCACCTCCCTGCGCTTGGCCCATATCCCTCTAAACCTGCGTAAGTGCTTCTTAAACTTTGCAATAGTACCTGCCTCAACTACCGCCTCTGGCAACTTGTTCCATACATCCACCACCTTTTGTGTAAAAAAAGTTACCCCTCAGATTCTTATTAAATCTTTCTCCGCTCACTTTAAACCTATGTCCTCTGGGTCTGAGTTAATGGGAGAGGCTGGACAGGCTGGCATTGTTGTCCCTGGGGTGAAGGATTGTAGAGGGTAATGAGCTCACGAGGATGTAGATAAGGTGTATCACATTTGTTTCCCCAGGATAGGGCAGTCTAAGCGGAGCAGAAGGATCTCGACCTGACACATCACCCATTCCTTCTCTCCAGAGATGCTGCCTGCCATACACTGAGTTACTCCAGCTTATTGTGTCTATCTAGGGCAGGAGGCAGCAGTCAGTGTACAAACACTGCTCGTTCACCAGTACCGCCCTGTGAGTTGAGCAGATACCCTTAGTTCACCAATGCTCGCTGACTGCATGGATGTCTGCAGCTACTGTCAGGCTCAGAGGTGGAATAAAATCTTCCACAAAACATCAGTTTAGAGCAGTAGAGTTACACAGCACCAATACAGGCCCTTCAGCCTAACTCATTCCAGTAGATCAAAGGACATGGTGGACAGCAGCATCAGTGTGGACGATACTAATATGCAGGGGCAGTTTGAGACCAAGGAGGAGGAGGTGTTGGGGCTTTTGAAGAGTATTAAGGTGGATAAATCCCCATGGCCTGATGGCCCAGGTTATTGAGAGAGGCAAGAGACGAGATTGGGGGAGTCTTAACAAAGATCCTTGCCTCTTCAGTGGCGCAGGTGAGGTTCCAGAAGAATGAAGAGTTGGTAATGTTGTTCCTTTAAGGGAAGTAGAGAGAATCCATGGAAATATAGGCCAGAGAACCTCATATCAGTGGAAATTAAGCTATTGGCGAGAAATCTTTGAGATAGGATTTACTCCCATTTGGAAGAGAATGGGCCAATTAGGGACAGACAGCATAGGTTTGTACATCCCAGATTGTGTTTTACTAACTTGATTGAGTTTTTTGAAAGTGATTGATGAGGGTAGTGTGGTGGATGTTGTCTACATGGATTTGATAAAGTCCCACATGGTAGGCTGATCCAGAAGATTAAGATGCACAGGATTAACAGTGATTTGATCGCATGGATTCAAGAGTGGCTTATTCATAGGAGACAGAGAGCTCTGGTTGAAGGTTTACATTTAGGCTGGACGTCTGTGACCAGTGGAGTTCCACAGGGATCTGAGCTGGGACCTCTGCTGTTTGTGATATATAAATAACTTGGACAAAAACATTGACAAATTGGTTAGTAAGTTTGCAGGTGATACCAAGATTGTTTGGGTAGTGGACAGTGAGGAAGGTTGTCACGGTATACAGTCGGGGAACAGAACAGCTACAGAAATGGCAGATAGAGTTTAATCTGAGCAGGAGTGAGGTGTTGCACTTTGGGAGGTCAAATATAAGGGGAACATACACAATTAATGGCATGACCTTTAATAGCATTGATGTAGAGTGAGATCTTGACATCCAAGTCCATAACTCCCTGAAAGTGGCAACACAAGTAGATCGAGTGGCAAAGAAGGCATATGGTAATGCTTGTTTTCATAGGTTGGGTATTGAGTATAAGAGTCAAGACATGATGCAGCTTTATAAGACTTTGGTTCTGCCGCATTTGGAGTATGGTGTGCAGTTCTAGTCGTCCCATTTCAGGAAGGATGTGGATGTTTTGGAAAGGGTGCACAGGAGGTTTAGCAAAATTGCAGGGAGAGGTTGGACAGACTTACATTAATTTCTCTGGAATGCCGGAGGTAGGTTGCTAGGAGACCTGATAGAATGAGAGGCAGAGACAGGGTAGACAGTCAGAACCTTTTACCCAGGATGAAACAAATCAAATACTAGAGGGCATTGCTTTAAGGTGCGTGAGGCAAAGTTTAAAGAGGATGTGTGGGGGGCAAACTGTTTACACAGAGGATAGAAAGTCCTAGGAATGCACTGCCTGGGTTGGTGGTTGAGCAGATATAATAGTAGCATTGAAGAAACTTTTGGATAGGCATGTGATTATGCAGGGAGTGGATGCAAATAGATTATATGGAGGCAGATAAACGATGGTCTTATAATCATGTTCGGCACAGACATTGTGGGCCGAAGGGCCTGTTCTTGTGCTGTTCTATGTTCATCCATGCTGACCAAGATGCCTATTTACGGGAAACCCATTTGCCTGCATTTGGCCCATATCCCTCTAAACCTTTCCTAACTATGTACCTGCCCAAATGTTGTTATGTTACCTGCCTCAACTACCTGGTCTGGCGCCTTTTTCCATACACCCTCCACCCTCTGTGTGAGAAACCTGCCCCTCAGGTTCCCTTTAAATCTCTCTATGCTTGCCTTAAACCTACGCCATCTGGCTTTAGACTCTCCTACACTGGGGAAGAGTCTGGTATTGGGGCCAAATCTACCACAAACCTCTAGGCCCTTCCTTCCATACACCCTCTGTCCATGTGGCAGGTCTCAGGACAACAGTGCATCCATTCATGATGGAGACAAGGAAGAATGTCTTGTAAGTGTTTGGAACTCTTTACCCCAGCAAGTCGTGGCTGCATTCAAAGCTGAGGCAGGGGTATTTGCAATCAGCAAGGAGGTCAGGAGGAAATTGATGGGAAACTGTAGGAATGGGGGATCAGCCAGGATCCCACTGAGTGCTGGAGCAAGGCTCAATGGGCAGAATGGCCCACTCCTGTTCCCATTTATGTCATGCCCTGCATGAATGACCACGTCAAGAGTCATTTATTGTCATATATCCCAGATAGAACAATGAAATTCTTACTTGCAACAGCATAACAGAATATGTAAGCATAGTACACTGTACATATTACACATAAAGACCGGGAATCTACAATTAATGCACTGAATGAGCATGTAAATATTACTGGTGGGTTACTAATGAGTGGGCAAACTCTAGGAGTTAATGACAACGTGAAAATATCATTAATGAATAAAAGTGCATGCAATTCATCAAGTGCACCCAGTGAGTGTGTAAGCACCAATAATGCACCAACAGTGCACCCAATGAGTGTGCAGGCACCGTAATGCATCAAGAGTGCACCTAGTAAGCATGTATAACGTCACAAGAGTACACCAAGTGAATATGCATCATCAGTCAGACATCAGTGGTACACTGAGAACGTGAGCATCAGTAGCTCACCAAGGGAGTGTGTGTGTATCAGTAACACAACAGTAGTGCACTGAGAGTGTGAGAATCAGTAGTGCACCACAAGTGTGTGTGTATCCGCAGTGCACTGAGAAAGTGAGAGCATCAGTAATGCACTGTGAGTGTGAGCCTCAGTAACACAGCAGTAGTGCACCGTGAGTGTGAGCATCAGTAACACAATGGTGGTGCAACACTCCCCTTGTGGAGTGTGGAAATTGCATTTCTCTTGGAAATAGAACTCTCCAATCTCTCCGGCGACGGGTGTGGAGGCATGAGAGTACTGATCCACATCCTGACCAAAACAAGAAGGGAAACACAGGGTGCAAGGTGAAAGCAGCACCTGAGTGCCATTGGAGCCCGGGCGGAGTAGTGCAAGGATGCAGGGATGGAGTGGTGCAAGGATGGTGTTGCAGGGATGGAGTGGTGCAAGGATGCATGGTGTTGCAGGGATGCATGGTGTTGCAGGGATGGAGTGGTGCAGGGATGGAGTGGTGCAGGGATGGAGTGGTGCAAGGATGCATGGTGTTGCAGGGATGGAGGTGGACCGGAGATAAACTACTATCAAGATTCGTAAAGCAGAAAGCTGCAGATGCTCAAAACTGCTGGGGAGAGGAACAGTTTACACTTCCGATGAAGGCACTTCAACCGGAAACGTTTTTCCTTTCCTGTGCTCTGCCTATCCTGCTGAATATCTCCAGCATTTTCTACACTATCTTCAGATTTCCAACACCTACACTTGGTGCCTTTCCAATAATGGTCTCTGGCGTGAAACGCTGATGTTCTCTTCGCATAGATATGGCCTAACCTCACAGAGTTACAGACATATACCGCCGTTCGGCCCACTGTGTCTATGCTGGCCATCATGCCATTCTACACTAGTCCCACTTGCCTGCAGTGATTTAATATTTTTCTATGCCTTGCTCATTCAACTGCCTGTACAGATGCCTCTGAAATGTTGTTGCTGTTCCTGGCTCCGCCACTTCCTCTGGTTGCTACTGGCAGATACCAACTAGATGTTGTGTGAAAATGTACTTATATTGCCTTTAAACCTCCTCCTTCTCATCCTTAAACCTATGCCATCTGGTTGTAGACACCCATACCACAGGAAACAGACTCTGACTACATTCCCTATAGCTGCCTCCTTTATTATATACACTTCCATTATGTCTCATCTTAGCTTTCTTCACTCCAGGGAAAACAGTCTCAGGTTGTTCTATCATTCCTTATAACTCAAGCGAGGCTTGACAATATCATTTCTGCGCCTTCTCTAGCTCACCTCACATCTTTCCATAGTGAAGCGACCTGACTGCACACAGTATTCCAAGTGCAACAAACACCCTGTGTAGTTGTAATGTGCTCCCAACTCTACTAGTATTCACTACCCCAACTGATGATGCCAAGCGTGCCGAACACCTTCCTTCTTCATCACCTTAGATTTGTTCACCTGCCTTTGGCACAACTTATCCATGCTTTACACGTGTCCCATTTACAAGTGTTTGGTCCATATCCCACTAAACCTTATCCATGTTAAAAGTATATCTGGTGAAACTACTTTCTCTGGCAGTTACATCTCTATACCCACCATCCTCTGTATCGAAGAGGTCTGCATCATCCTCGGTCTTCATAATGAGAAGAGTTGAGTATAGGAGCAAATAGTTCCTTCTGCAGTTGTACAGGACCCTGGAGAGACCACACCTGGAGTATTGTGTGCAGCTTTGGTCTCCTAATTTGAGGAAGGGAGTGCAGCGTAGGTTCACAAGGTTAATTCCCGGGATGGTGAGACTGTCATGTGATAAAAGGCTGGGCTTGTATTCACTGGAATTTAGGATGAGAGGGTATCTTATAGAAACATATAAAATTATTAAGGGTTTGGACACGCTAGATGCAGGAAATATGTTCACGATGTTGGGGGAGTTCAGAACCAGGGGCCACAGTTTAAGAATAAGGGGTAGGCCATTTAGAACTGAGATGAGGGGAAAACTTTTCACCCAGAGAGTTGTGAATCTGTTGAATTCTCTGCCCCAGAAGGCAGTGGAGGCCGATTCACTGGATGCATTCAAAAGAGAGTTAGATAGAGCTCTTTGGGCTAGCGGAATCAAGGGATATGGGGAGAATGCAGCAACGGGGTACTGATTGTGGATGATCAGCCATGATCACATTGAATGGTGGAACTGGCTGGAAGGGCCGAATGGCCTACTCCTGCACCTATTGTTTATGTATCTACGTCTATGTAAATGTTGCCCACTAGGTCCACTTTAACTCTCCCCTCTTACCAATGTCCTTTAGTTTTAAACTTCCAAACCTTGGATAATAAAGACTGTAACCATTCACCTTATTATTTTATAACCCACTAAATGGTCATCCATCACCTTTCTATGCATCAGGGAAAAGAAGCTCCAGCATATTCCTTTCAACTCACCCTCCTGCCCTGGTGAATCTTTTCTACACCCCTTTCACTTAAACACATTCTCCATACAGCAGAGTGATCAGAACTGCACAAAACACTCTAGATGTGGACTCGCCAACGTCGTGTACAGCCCATAACATGATATTCCAAGGTAGACACAAAATGCTGGAGTAATTCAGCGGGACCGGCAGCATCTCTGGAGAGAAGGAATGGGTGACGTTTCAGTCGGGACCCTTCTTCAAACTGGCATAGAAAGAAGGGTCTCGACCCGAAACGTCGCCCATTCCTCCTCTCCAGAGATGCTGCCGGTCCCGCTGAATTACTCCAGCATTTTGTGTCTATCTTCGATTTAAACCAGCATCTGCAGTTCTTTCCTACGCATATACCAGGACCGAGATGAGAAGGACTTTTTTTCACACAGAGAGTGGTGAGTCTCTGGAACTCTCTGCCAGAGGGTAGTTGAGGCCAGTTCATTGGCTATATTTCAGAGGGAGTTAGATGTGGCCCTTGTGGCTAAAGGGATCAGAGGGTATGGAGAGAAGGCAGGTACGAGATACTGAGTTGGATGATCAGCCATGGTCATATTGAATGGCGGTGCAGGCTCGAAGGGCCGAATGGCCTACTCCTGCACCTATTTTCTATGTTTCTATGTTGTACTCAATACCCTGACCCTTTTCACCATACACTTTCTACCTGAGATGGCACTTTCAAAGAACAATGTCCTGCACCCCGAGGCTTTGCCATGTACTGTGCAAGGCCTATCCTGGTTTAACTTACCAGAAACTCGACACGTTTCACTTTTCCGCCGATCCTTTGCCCATTTGCCAGTCTATCTCGACCTTAGTCAACCTTATTCACTGACCACCTTTATCTGCACATGTTGCTGCCACCTGTTGAGTATATAAGGTTTTTTCTATTGCTGTTTGATATTTCTGGCACCTGCAGATTTTGTATGACAATAAACGCGACTTGGGTTTGAAAATTAGAGCTTGAATTATGCGCAAAGCCATCGCTGACCCGGGAGTTGAGGCGAAGGGAGGTCCCGCCGCTGATGCTCCTCCCCCTCCCCGCCACACGGGGCCGCTGCTGCTGCTGCTCCTCCCCATCCCCGCCACACGGGGCCGCTGCTGCTGCTGCTCCTCCCCATCCCCGCCACACGGGGCCGCTGCTGCTGCTGCTCCTCCCCATCCCCGCCACACGGGGCCGCTGCTGCTGCTGCTCCTCCCCATCCCCGCCACACGGGGCCGCTGCTGCTGCTGCTCCTCCCCATCCCCGCCACTCGGGGCCGCTGCTGCTGTTGCTGCTGCTGCTGCTCCTCCCCATCCCCGCCACACGGGGCCGCTGCTGCTGCTGCTCCTCCCCATCCCCGCCACTCGGGGCCGCTGCTGCTGCTGCTGCTGCTGCTGCTCCTCCCCATCCCCGCCACACGGGGCCGCTGCTGCTGCTGCTCCTCCCCATCCCCGCCACACGGGGCCGCTGCTGCTGCTGCTCCTCCCCATCCCCGCCACACGGGGCCGCTGCTGCTCCTCCCCATCCCCGCCACACGGGGCCGCTGCTGCTGCTGCTCCTCCCCATCCCCGCCACACGGGGCCGCTGCTGCTGCTGCTCCTCCCCATCCCCGCCACACGGGGCCGCTGCCTGCGTCCCCGACGCCAGCGACGTTAGGACGCCGGCCCGGCCGTCGGCCGTGGTGACGTACCTGCATTTGTCGACTTGGCGGGAGCGAGTGGGTGCAGCGGCCGCGGGCGGGAAGGGGTTGTGGGTCCGGGAGGTTGTCTGGGGTGAGGGGTGTCTGGGTGAGCGGTGTCTGGTGTCTGGGTGAGCGGTGTCTGGTGTCTGGGTGAGCGGTGTCTGGTGTCTGGGTGAGCGGTGTCTGGTGTCTGGGTGAGCGGTGTCTGGTGTCTGGGTGAGCGGTGTCTGGGGTCGGGGTGAGGGGGGTCTGGGGTCGGGGTGAGCGGTGTCTGGGGTCGGGGTGAGCGGTGTCTGGTGTCTGGGTGAGCGGTGTCTGGGGTCGGGGTGAGGGGGGTCTGGGGTCTGGGTGAGCGGTGTCTGGTGTCTGGGTGAGCGGTGTCTGGGGTCGGGGTGAGGGGGGTCTGGGGTCGGGGTGAGGGGGGTCTGGTGTCTGGGTGAGCGGTGTCTGGTGTCTGGGTGAGGGGGGTCTGGGGTCGGGGTGAGGGGGGTCGGGGTGAGGGGTGTCTGGGGTCTGGGTGAGCGGTGTCTGGTGTCTGGGTGAGCGGTGTCTGGTGTCTGGGTGAGGGGGGTCTGGGGTCGGGGTGAGGGGGGTCGGGGTGAGGGGTGTCTGGGGTCTGGGTGAGCGGTGTCTGGGGTCGGGGTGAGCGGTGTCTGGGGTCGGGGTGAGGGGGGTCTGGGGTCTGGGTGAGCGGTGTCTGGGGTCGGGGTGAGCGGTGTCTGGGGTCGGGGTGAGGGGTGTCTGGGGTCGGGGTGAGGGGGGTCGGGGTGAGGGGGGTCTGGGGTCTGGGTGAGCGGTGTCTGGGGTCGGGGTGAGCGGTGTCTGGGTGAGGGGTGTCTGGTGTCTGGGTGAGGGGTGGCTGGGGTCGGGGTGAGCGGTGTCTGGGGTCGGGGTGAGGGGGGTCTGGGGTCTGGGTGAGCGGTGTCTGGGGTCGGGGTGTCTGGGGTCTGGGGTAAGGGGTGTCTGGGTAGAGGGGTGTCTGGGTAGAGGGGTGTCTGGGTAGAGGGGTGTCTGGGGTGAGGGGTGTCTGGGGTGAGGGGTGTCTGGGATGAGGGGTGTCTGGGGTGAGGGGTGTCTGGGTAAGGGGTGTCTGGGGTGAGAGGTGTCTGGGGTGAGGGGTGTCTGGGGTGGGGGCTCTGGGGTGGGGGTGAGAGCTAACCGCTGCTGTTCTCACTGCCCTCATGTGCCAGGCTGCTGATGCCCTTGGACAGGGGGAAAGAGCGGGTGGTGGTGCTGGTCGACATGGACTGCTTCTATGTACAGGTGGAACAGAAGGCCAACCCGGAGCTGAAGGGCAAGCCCTGCGCCGTGGTTCAGTACAAGACCTGGCAGGGGGGTGGGTAAGTCTGTACACACCCATACCCCAGGACCTTGGATGCCCCTGAACCAGCCTGTAGTGTGGGTGCCCTGCTCACACCATTGTTTGGAGATCACAGAGTCAACGAGTTCTACCCCACTGAAACAGACCCTTCAGACCCAATCTGCCCAAAGCGACCAAGTTCTCTAGCTGAGGTATTGCCCATATTTGGCCCGCCTCTCTATAACAGGATCAGAGGCAAATTCTTCATTCAGTTTAATAAGATCCCGGGTTTGTAAAAATGATCCTGATTCTGTAGTATATAATATAGTGGGGAAACGGATATAATACAGCAGTTTGGCCCATCATGTCCGTGCTGATCCAGTCTAATTGGGCTAGCGGAGTCAAGGGATTATAGGGAGAAGGCAGGTTACTGATTGTGGATGATCAGTCATGATCACAATGAATGGCAGTGCTGGCTCGAAGGACCAAATGGCCTCCTCCTTCTCTGATACCAGACACATTGCCTTGATCACCCCTCTTGCAGTGCGATAAAGATTCCAGCCATCCTCTGGAGGAAAACATTCTTCCTCAGATCCCCTCAACCCTCCTTCTTACTGCAAACATAGTTTTAGACCCCTTGTTCGGAGAAAAGTCATATACTTTTCACTATCTGCCCCTCGTAAATTCTGTACACCTGTGTCACCTCCTCTCCTCGGCCTTCTCTGCCCCAGGGAATACCAACCCAACCTCTCCTCTAAATGGATACTCTTCCCCCCCAGTCAGCATCCTGGCGCACTTCATGTTCCACTGGGGTAGTATACAATCCAACTGCACAAACATAGAGCAGCAGAACCCACGATGTGTGTGCTGATTCAAACTAATCTTCCCTGCCCACACATGATCCATATCTCTCCATGCCCTGCACATACATGTCCCTGCCTCGCAACCTCCAGTATGAGGTCTGGGGTGAGCCTCAGCCACCACCACCGGCAGCATTTTCCAGTCACCCACCGCCCCGCACAACTCCTTCAAACGTTTCCCTCTAGTCTTTGACATTTCCATCATGGGAAAGAGGTTCAGATGGTGGCAGATTAGGAAAGGGGGAGATGCAACGAGACCTGGGTGTCATGGTACACCAGTCATTGAAAGTAGGCATGCAGGTGCAGCAGGCAGTGAAGAAAGCAAATGGTATGTTAGCATTCATAGCGAAAGGATTTGAGTATAGGAGCAGGGAGGTTCTACTGCAGTTGTACAGGGTTTTGGTGAGGCCACACCTGGAGTATTGCGTACAGTTTTGGTCTCCAAATCTGAGGAAAGACATCCTTGCCATAGAGGGGGTACAGAGAAGATTCACCAGACTGATTCCTGGGATGTCAGGACTTTCATATGAGGAAAGATTGGATAGACTCGGCTTGTACTCGCTGGAATTTAGAAGATTGAGGGGAGATCTTATAGAAACTTACAAAATTCTTAAGGGGTTGGACAAGCTAGATGCTGGAAGATTGTTCCCGATGTTGGGGGAGTCCAGAACAAGGGGTCACAGTCTAAGGATAAGGGGGAATTCCTTTAGGACCGAAATGAGGAAAACATTCTTTACATAGAGAGTGGTGAGTCTCTGGAATTCTCTGCCACAGAAGGTAGTTGAGGCCAGTTCATTGGCTATATTTAAGAGGGCGTTAGATGTGGCACTTGTGGCTAAAGGGATCAGGGGGTATGGAGAGAAGGCAGGTACGGGATACTGAGTTGGATGATCAGCCATGATCACATTGAATGGCGGTGCAGGCTCGAAGGGCCGAATGGCCTACTCCTGCACCTATTTTCTATGTTTCTATGTTCTGACTGCCTACCCTATTTATACTTCTCATAAGTTTATAAACTTCTATCAGGTCTCCCGTCAGCCTCCAACGCCTGAGAGGAAACTATTCTAGTTTGTCCAACCACTCATGGCTCTAAACCAGACAGCATCCTGGTAAACCTCTTCTCCCAAGCCACCACATCCTACCTGTAAAGGGTGATCAGAACAGTGCACAATATTCCAAAAACAGCCTAGCCAAAGATTTATTAATCTGCAACCTCCTGAACCTTACATTCAAGACGCCCCCAGCGATGAAGGCAAGCGTACCATGTGCCTTCTAATACCATTCTATCTACTTCAGGGAGAAGTGCTTTATGGACCGAGTCCCCGAGATCCTTCTGCACATCAATGCTGTTAAGGGTCTTGACGTTAACTGTATACCTTCCCCTTACATTTGACCTCCCAAGGTGCAACACCTCATTTCTGCTCATATCCGTAACTGATCTGTACCCTGCCATTTCATTTCACCGTTCATTGTTTGCAACTCCACCAATTTTTAGTGTCATCTGCAAACTTACTAACCAACCCATCTGCATTTATACATTACAAATAACAGAGGTCCCAGTAGGAACCCCTGTGGAACTCCACTGGTCACAGATCGGTGGCCAGAATGTCGCACTTCCACCACAGCCCTCAGTCAGTAAGCCAGTAATAAATCCCTACGATCAGTTCACTATGAATCCCGTGCCTCTTAATCTTCTGGATCAGCCCACCACGGGGAACTGCATCCACATTTCTCCACCTTAACCTCTCCTGCCCACCCCTTTTTACCAGCTGGCCCTCATCCGCTCCAATCGTGAAGGGTCCATTCCCTTCACAGATGCTGCCTGACCCGCTGGGTTCCTCCAGCCATTTGTTTTTAATCAAGCTTCCCCCACCCCCCCCGTCTATTGCCCGCAAGTCCGTGGCTCACGACCCCCCCTCCCTCCGTCCCTCTCTGCAGGATTGTGGCCGTTAGCTACGAGGCTCGTGCCCAGGGGGTGAAGAGGGGCATGAGGGGGATGGAGGCCATGAGGAGGTGCCCAGGCCTGCAGTTGGCCCAGATCCCCGAGGCGCACGGCAAGGCCAACCTCAGCAGGTAAGGGGGCGATTGCCCCTCGCTTCCCCCGACCCCTCATCCTCGACCCCTAAAACCTCGCCCACCCCAACATCCCTCATGCCCTCTCCTGACCCTGGGCCTCCATGCCCTCCTTCACCCCACCCTCCGCTCCATGCCTCCTCATTCGCTTCCCCCACCTTGCTCTCCCTGGACCCCTCACCTCCACCCATGCCCCTCGCCCGCCGCTGCTCTCTAGGGGAGGGTGGACAAGGCTGATCCTCTGACCCCCGGCAGGTATCGGCAGGCGAGCGCGGAAGTGCTGGCGGTGCTGTCTCGCTTCGCGGTGATCGAGAGGGCCAGCATTGACGAGGTTTACGCCGACCTGACGGCAGAGGCCGGCCGGCGCCTGAAGCAGCCGGGACTCCTGCAGCAAGCGGTGACCCTGCTCGGGAGCACCTGCGTGGAGGGATTCCCCCGGGACAGGGACAGGGACAGTCGGGCCCCACCGCTCTCGGCCCTGCACAGAGGTGACGGGGGGGGGGGGGGTACGGCCATGGGGGGGTGATGGAGGGGGCTGGAGAGGGAGGGAGGGTTGGTTAGAAGAGCAGACAAGGGAGGGAGAGGCCAGTATGGGAAGGGGCAGTAAGGGAGGGACTGGTTAAGAGGGAGGGGGTGAGGGGCCTCCTGTATCCTCATGGAGCTGCGACGAGAGGGGGGATTGGCCAGGGTGGAGGGGTACCGGCACCGTCAGTGACCTCTGCTCCATGTATACCCCCTAGAGGAGTTGCGGCAGGGAGAGGTGGAGGGGGGATTGGCCAGGGTGGAGGGGTACGGGCACCGTCAGTGACCTCTGCTCCATGTATACCCCCTAGAGGAGTTGCGGCAGGGAGAGGTGGAGGGGGGATTGGCCAGGGTGGAGGGGTACGGGCTGGGTTGGGTGGGCATTGTTGGTGAGCCATGATCCTCTTTACCCCACCCCCAGAGGAGGCACGACGGGAGGGGCTACAGGCTTGGCTGGACTCATTGCCCGCGGACAGGGACCAGGGCAGCCCCGAGCTGCTGCTCACGGCAGGGGCACTGATGGTGGAGGAGATGCGGGCAGCCGTGGAAGCAGAAACCGGCTACAGGTGTTCAGCTGGAATCTCCCACAACAAGGTAAACCCAAACTGTGAGAGACGCGCATCTGTGGGGAGGGGAGGCGAGCGGAGGGCCTGGAGACCACAGAGACAGGCCCACTGCGTCCATGCCAACACTGGTCCCATTTGCCCACATTAGGTCCACAACCTTCCAGGCTTTGCCCATTTTAGGGGAAGACTGAGAGGCGGGGAGAAGGGGTGACCCTGAGCCTGACCCCACTCTGCTGTGTCCACAGGTGCTGGCGAAGCTGAGCTGTGGTCTGAACAAGCCGAACCGCCAGACTCTGCTGCCCATGGAGTCTGTGGACCGTCTCTTCGATACCCTGCCCATCAGCACCATGTGAGTCTCTGTCCGGGTCTCCTACTTCAACGTCCGTCCTTTCCCCACCCTCCCCTATCGCCCGTCCCCCCCACCTCCCCTGACGCCTGTCCCCACCCGTGGCACCCTCCTCCCCCAGGGCCTGCCTTCCCCTCCCCAGCACCCGCTCCGAGATCCTACCCCTCCTCCAGGATTGGTGGTGAGTAGTAAAAGGCGGGAGGGGGTGGGTTGTGTAGGTCTCCCTGATGCTCGCGTGTGGGGGTGAGTGGAGCTCCCTCTCCTGTGACCCGTCAACGGGAACACACCCCCTCCCGGCCCCCGTGTGACGGGGAGCAGTCGCGGTGGGCAGCGTGCGTGACGGGGAGCGTGGGTGACGCAGGCCGCGTGTGTTGGGCAGTGTTTGGCGATGGACAGTGGGGTGTGGAGCTCATGGGGGTGGCATGTGGGGGCAGAGGGTGGAAGGGAGCGTGAAGGGGTGGGGGTGGGTGGGGGGCAGAGTGTGGGGGAGGGGGTGGGTGTGGGGGGCAGAGTGTGGGGGAGGGGGTGGGTGTGGGGGGCAGAGTGGGGGTGGGTGTGGGTGTGGGGCAGAGAGTGTGGGGGGTGGTATGGTGTAGAATGTGGAGGTGGGGGTGGGTTGGTGGGGGGGCAGAGTGTGGAGGTGGGGGTGGGTTGGTGGGGGGCAGAGTGTGGAGGTGGGGGTGGGTTGGTGGGGGGCAGAGTGTGGAGGTGGGTTGGTGGGGGGCAGAGTGTGGAGGTGGGGGTGGGTTGGTGGGGGGGCAGAGTGTGGAGGTGGGGGTGGGTTGGTGGGGGGGCAGTGTGTGGAGGTGGGGGTGGGTTGGTGGGGGGCAGTGTGTGGAGGTGGGGGTGGGTTGGTGGGGGGCAGAGTGTGGAGGTGGGGGTGGGTTGGTGGGGGGCAGTGTGTGGGGGTGGGTTGGTGGGGGGGCAGAGTGTGGAGGTGGGGGTGGGTTGGTGGGGGGGCAGTGTGTGGAGGTGGGGGTGGGTTGGTGGGGGGCAGTGTGTGGAGGTGGGGGTGGGTTGGTGGGGGGCAGAGTGTGGAGGTGGGGGTGGGTTGGTGGGGGGCAGTGTGTGGGGGTGGGTTGGTGGGGGGCAGAGTGTGGGGGTGGGGGTGGGTTGGTGGGGGGCAGAGTGTGGAGGTGGGGGTGGGTTGGTGGGGGGCAGAGTGTGGGGGTGGGTTGGTGGGGGGCAGAGTGTGGGGGTGGGTTGGTGGGGGGCAGAGTGTGGGGGTGGGGGTGGGTTGGTGGGGGGCAGAGTGTGGAGGTGGGGGGGGTGGTGGGAGAGGGGAAGCGTGCCGTTGGTGTCCGGCCTGGGGCATTGGGTGGTTCGGCACTGACGACCTGTCTGCCTGTTCCCCACCAGCCGTAACCTGGGTGGGAAGCTGGGGGAGTCCGTCTCACAGCTCCTCCAGGTGCACAACATGGGCCAGCTCCGAGCCTTCTCCCAGGCACAGCTGCACACTAGCTTCGGGGTCAAAACCGGGTAAGAGCGGGCACAGCGAGCGGTGGTCGCAGGGTACGGGGTATCAAGGGGTCCCTGGGTAGAGGGCATCAAGGGGTCCCAGGGCATGGTGGGCATCGAGACAGTGCCAGGATGGGGGGTCACCACAGAGTATGACCTATGTCCTGTTGCACCCCCCCACGCCAATCCCCCTCCACCTCGCCTCCCCATTCCCACCCCCACTGCACCCTGCCCCTCCTGTCTCCGTCCCTACCCTGCCTCCACCACCTCCAACCTCCACCCAGATACTTGCCACACCCTGTCCCCAGCCCCTCTGTACCCGACCACACCCTGCCTTCCCACCCCCTTCCTGCCTCTGCCCCCATTAAGTCCCCCCACTGCCCTCCACCCCCAATAGCTTTTAAAAGAGCAGCCAACAAGACTACCTTAGATGGGGCATCTTGGTCAGCATGGAGGAGCTGGGCTGAAGGGGTTTTGTCTGGGTTTCAGGAGCTGGCTCTTTGACCTGTGTCGGGGCCTGGACTTTGAGCCGGTGAGGCCCCGGTACTTCCCCAAGTCCATCGGGTGCAGCAAGAATTTCATGGGCAAAGAGGCCCTGACCATGTGCGAGCAGGTGGGTCATTACACAGCCACCCTCACAACAGTACAGCACAAGAACATGACCTTTGATCCACCATGTCTGTGCCGAACATGATGCCAAGACCAACACTTATCTGCCTGCACATAATCCATATCCCTCCAGTCCCTAGTTTTCCACATGCCTTTCCAAAAGTCTCCTATATGCCACAACCACCACCCTGGCAGCATATTCCTGGCACTTACCAGCCTCCATGCAAATATAACCTCCACACATCACCTTTACACTTTGTCCCTCTCATCTTCAAGTTATGCCTTCTAGTATTTAACTTTCCGTTCTGGGAAAAAGGTTCTGTTGTCTACCCTATCAATGCCTCCCATAATATTACATACTTCAACCTGGTCTTGCTGCAACGTCTGGCATTCCAGAGAGGAAAACCTCTTCCTATTGCTCATATGCCCAAATCCTGGCAAATAAGAAAGGATACACAGTGCCTGAGTAACTCAGTGGGTCAGGCAACATATCTGGAGAACAAGGATAGGTGACGTTTCGGGGGGAGACCCTCCATCAGTCTGAAGGGCCCTGACCCCAAACGTCATCTATCCATGTTCTCCAGAGATGCTGCCTGGCCCGCTAAGTTATTTCAGCACTGTGTCCCTTTGTGTAAAACCAGCTGAACCACCTTCTGAATCTCAAACTGCCCTTGTCTATTAGTATTCTCCACACGGATCTCACTGTCCTCTATGTCCTCCTTGGCAAAAACAAATGCAAGGTACATCCACAGCCTCCAACCACTCAAATTCCTTCCTTTATCCTTGAGTGGACCTACCCTCGAGGTCCTGCTTGTTAATCTTCTGCTGACACGAGCCATATTTGCTTCATATACCTCCGGTGGTGGTGGGTGGGGGGCTGGGTGTTGGAGTTGGGGAGGAGGTGAACAGTGGGGTGGGGGGCTGGTGGTGTGCAGTGGGGTGGGGTAAGGGAGGGGGGTGGACAGTGGGGTGGGGAGGGGTCACCTGTCCATTTGCTGGGATGGTGCTGACCTCTTGTCCCTCCTGTGCAGGTGAAGCATTGGCTGCTGCAGCTGTCGACGGAGCTGGAGGAGAGACTGCTCCAGGATCAGCAGCAGGTGGGTGGGTGGGTGGCTGATGCCCACAACCTCTGGCCGCCCACCTGGCAGAGTACCACCCACACTCCCTCCGCAAAGACCCTCTCTCCCTGCCCCGGTGCCCCCTCCTCCCCTCAGGGTTACCTCACTCCACTCTCTTGCGGTGTGGAGCGGGTTTGGACGGCGTGTGGTGGGGGCAGCAGGGGTGTTGGACCTGCCCGGGGCGGTGGGTATCCCTGTGATGTGTGCGCTAAGGGGTTGGTAACTGGGGTGGCGGAGGCTGGAAGATGCGTGCCAGCTGAAATATGGCGGAGTCTGGAAGGTGGGTTTAGCCCTGGGAGTGGGGGCCAGGCCTGAATGGTGGGGTGTTGGTGCGCTGGGGTGTGGGTTTGGATGGGAGGGGGGTGCCTTAGCAGCGGGGGTACCTCTGGTGTGGGGGGTTTGGAGAGGGGTTGAGCCTGCCCTGGTGATGGGTACCAGAGGCTGGGTGCCCGGCGGAGGGGCTACACCACTCACCCTGTGCCTTGTTGTAGAACGGACGGACTGCGCGGCAGCTGGCGGTGGCGTTGCGGCTGGAGGAGGAGCGCCAGTCGCGCAGCTTCTCCCGCTGCTGCCCCCTGGCTGGGCCCGATGCCCAACGCCTGGCCCAGCGCGCCTGGACCCTCATCCAGGCCTGCAACACGGCCCAACCCCCTCAGGCAGCCTGGTGAGTGAGGAGGGGGACGAGGTGGGGGAGGATAACGGGGACGGGGAGGCTGGGTCTTGGACTGTGAGGAGGGGTTGGCTGCAGGGGAGTTTGTCTTGGGGGGGGGGGGGGGAAGAGCAGGATTTGATGCGGGGGGGTCTGTCATGGCGGATTTGTCCCGGTGTACTGACCCTGTCTCCGTTGGTCACTCCACAGGTCGCCCCCTGTGATTGGCCTCTCTCTGTCGGCCAGGGATTTCCTGGAGACCTCGGTGGTCTCGGCCCGCGGCATCACTGACTTCCTGACCGGCTCCTCCTCCCAGTCCCCTGGGGCGGGGGCAGCGCCGAACCCAGGGAGAGTTGGGGGAGCCCAGAGCCCGGTTAGAGGACTGGGCCCATTCGGAGCCCACAGAGCTGGCACCATCACATCCTTCTTTGTGCATGCCCCCACCAACAAGACCTGCCCCTCCCCTGACCCTGTAACGCACACCCTTCCCGCACAACCCTCCTCACTCTCTATTGCACCCCTCACCTTCCCCCCACCGCTCTCTCCCACACCACCACCAGTCCCCGAGACACCCCCCAGCCCAGCTCCACACCCCTCCCCCTCTCACACACCACCCCTGGGCCGCAGAGACAGTGAGCATACCGGACCTGCAGAGATGGATCTTCCAGGCTTGTCGTTCTTCAAACGCAAGGCCCTGGCCCGATCCCCTGGCCAGCCACCACCGGACCCTCCCCTGAGCCCCAGTCTCCCCACTGAGGTGCTGGTGCGCTGTGCAAGGTGCGGCGAGTCCACCCTCCCCTGGCAAGAGGCAGAGCACAAGGATTTCCACTTTGCCCTGGACCTCCAGAGGTCCCTGTCGACCCTCCCACCTCCCAGCCCCCCGGCCCGGACCAAGCAGAAGGCAGTGGACCAGCTGCGGGCTCCAGGCAAGCGGGCCCGGACTGGCAGCAAGACCCTGGACTGGTATTTTCAGAAAGCACCTCCCTAGAACAGGCAGGGGGGCGGGGTTTTGTCACTTGGTCCCGAGCCATAAGTTCATGTTACAGGAGCAGAATTAGTCCATTCGACCCATCGAGTCCACTCTGCCATTCAATTATGGCTGATCTATCTCTCCCTCTCAACCCCATTCTCCTGCCTTCTCCCCATAACCCGACACCCGTACTAATCAAGAATCTGTCAACCTACACCTTAAAAATATCCACTGACTTGGCCTCCACAATATCCCCCCATTTCCTGATACTTTGGCATGAAATCAGATCAGTTGTGGGTGTATTTAAAGTATTGTATTTTTATATATAAAGTATTGTAATTTTAATATAAATTCCTGAGATGTCCAGTGTTCGAGTGTGACACCACTGTGGTTTCTTTTTGATGCTTCTGGCTCCTGAATGCTGCTGCTCCCTTAGTGTTGAAGTGATTAGTCTTGCACCTTTGTGGTTGTTCGAGGTTAATCTGTGCAGTCCCAGGGCATGTCAGTGCAGACACGATGGGCTGAAGGGTCTGTTTGTGTACTATTTTGTGATGTGGAGAACCCATGGTTTTGCTGGGCAGCAGAGCGGTAGAATGACTGCCTTGCAGAGCTAGAACCGGGTTCTATCGAGTGCTTGTCTGTACGGAGTTTGTACCTACATGGGTTTTCTACAGGATCTCCGGGTTTACTCCCACACTCCAAAGACGGGGAGGTTTGTAGGTTAATTGGCTTGGTATAATTGTAAATTGTTCCCGGTGTGTGTGTGTGATATCATTAGTGTGCAGGGATGGCTGGTCGGCACGGACTCGGTGGGCTGAAGGGCCTGTTTCCACACTGCATCTCTAAACTAAACTAATGTGCACTGTTTATCACCATGGGGTGAATAGATGATAGTGCGACTGTCTGACAATTGGGCGAGGATTGTAAGTTTACCTTCTATTCAGTAAAGCACAGGTCTAGGCGAGGAGAGTGGGCGGACTTGCCATAGCCCTGCCTGCTTAACTGGTTTGTCCAGCTGGCGTTTTGCAGACTCCGCCCCCACTGCTGCTGCTGCTGCTGCTGCTGCTCGGTGACACAGCCGAGAGTGAGCGAGGAACAGAGCTCCTTCACTGACAGGAGGTTGCATCAGCTGCTGCCCCACCCAAGCTGCTGAACCGGTTCTTATCTTTGCCCACAGCACCTGGGTGACACTGGGTAGTGGGGCTCTATCCACTTCCCTCCACAGAATCTGCCTGGCTCACTGAGTTCCTCCAGCACTTTGTTTATTTTTGCTCAAGCTTGCCTCTTCATCATTCAACTCTTGATTAACACAAAACCCCACTGATTGGGGAATCTCTGTGAGCCCCTTAGCCCATCATGCTCAGCTCAGCCTATCAACTGCCCAATTGTCAGACAGCAGCACTATTGTCTATTCATCCATGGTGGAAAAGCAGGAACGGGGTACTGAGTTTAGATGATCAGCCATGATCATATTGAATGGCGGTGCTGGCTCGAAGGTCCAAATGAACTACTCCTTTCTGTTTCCATCCCGGCTTCCTGCCTCAGATGTTTTTCAGTAAACAGTCTCTGCCTCCCCCTCCCAGACAGGCAATGGTTTTGATGTTTCCGATTAATCCGCTATTGGAACTTACTAAAGTCCTCCCCTGATTAATATTGCTGATTAAAGGCCGAGTTATGTCATCTTTAATTTTCCCACCAATCACCCACTCAGTACACCTCCCCTCCTCCCTCCTCAAACACCATGGATCATCTCATTCTAAAGATGCCAGTCTGGCAATAGTCTCCCCCCCTATCATTTATTATAATTATCTCGACCTTCATTAGCTGCAGGGATAGACACACAAATACCTGCATTCCCGGGGCACGGGTTAGACACGGTGAAATTCCTTCCTGGCCCAATCAAAGCAAGGCACTAACCTCACCATCCGCGCACCAGGTGACCTCTGGCTGCAAGGACAAATACCCACCTCTCCCCACACTCCCACCAAGCTCAGCACTTAATCTCACCATTTTCCTTCATGCATTTACAAAACAAATACCTTGTCTTTTCATTGTTACATAATACTTTCAATGCACTTTGCCCTCCGAGTTTTCTTTTCAATTAGCAAGTCAGAGAAACTATCACTTAAAATCATTTATTAAAAGGCAAATATCTCTGTACATCTTTATATACAGAAATAATGTACATAATGACCTATATCACACAATGGAAAACATTGTTGTAAGCACTTTTTCTGCTGATTCGCTCCCCAGCCCAACTAAAACTCCCTCTTCCTCATGCCACACACCCTTGGGGAAGGGAGAGCACTGTGAATAATAACTGATGTCCCAATGTTGATTTATGAGAATTACCGGAAAATGTTGGCATGACCATATATTTTAGAAGTGTTAAGATAAAGAATATTTTGAAATTAAGAAAACAATCGGGGTTAGGCACACTCAAGTTCCCTCTACACACTCATAGCCACGGAGATATACAGCATGGAAACAGCCCCTTCGGCCCAACTCGTCCACTCCCAGGACACAGGAGTGAAGCCCCTTCTAGACTGACCTGTCGCAGATTCGGTTATACAGTTCAGGACCCAACTCACCCAGGCCGACCAAGAATTATCAGTGTTTGACCCATATTCCTATAAACCTTTCCATGTACCTGTCTCAACCACTTCCTGCCAGCTCCTGCCATAGATGTACCACAACTCGCAGGGTTAGACAGAGTGAAGCTCACCCTATATGTCCTGTCACCCCCCCCCCCAGTAAAAAAGGTTGGTCACAGAATGAAGCTCCCTCTTCACTGTCCTGTCACAGTGCACCAAACATAGGCAAATGGAACGAACGTCGGCAGCCATCTTGATTGGTATTTTGGGCCAAACGACCTGTTTCCATGCTGTATAACTATGGCACACTGCCCCATCGCACACTCCTTTGCCATTGCCGCATCGCACACTCCAGGGGCATGGGTTAGACACAGCGAAACTTAGAAGCCATATCAAAAGAAGGCACTAACTCCTTGCTTTAACCTGCTATCATCTGTGCAGCAGCTTTTCGCATTCAGACACAGCACGTGATTTTATCTCACCCGGTCCTGTGCTACCCAGCTCTGTCTGATGGGACAAGGTAGCTCCGTGAACTGCACAAACAGGCAGGCAATCCAAAGAGCTGGGCTTGGATTTAAAACCAAAGAATCAGAGGGCTGTGAGAGCAGCCAGATAAGGAGGATAGTGTGGACTTATCCTGCAAAGACACGTGCTGAGGGTGTTCAGGTCTGGGCGTTTAATGGGGCTGAAGATGTGATCCCCCATGATCTTGGGCCAAGTGCAGTTGGAGTGGGTCTGGCACCTCGGGCTGGAGAGCAGCTATGCCGGGACAATCCCGGGATCGCTTGCTTTCAGGTCTTCTGCTCCATGATGACCTTGGTCACATGGCCGATGCCCTTCGTCACTCCCTCGCGGAACAGCAACTTCGCGCCCAACTTCAGGTACTCCGGGTGCTTGATAAAGCGGAAACGCACAACTGCCCGCTCTCCCGTTCTCAGCTCCTCCTGAAACACACAACGGTGCGGGTCACAGACCAGAGGAGAGGCTGGACAGATCTGGATTGTTTGTTTGGAGCGTCAGAGGCGAAGGGGTGACCTGATCAAGGTATATAAAACTACAATTGGTGTGGATAGGTAGGCAGTCAGAACCTTTTTCCCCAGTGTGGAAATGTCAAAGAGGGCAATAGCATTAAGGTCAGATGGGAAATGTTTAAAGCAGATGTGCAGGGCACGTTTTCTTTTTTACACACAGTGGTGGGTACCTGGAATGCGCTGTCAAAGGTGATGGTGGAAAGTGGTGTTAAGGAGGCATTTAGATAGAAACATGTATATGAATGGATAATTCATGAATGGACAGATGAGGTTTTCTTGGCATCATGTTTAGCCAAAGGGCCTTTGCATTCAGGGTAGGGGTCAGGCGAGCGCAGTGCTGCAAGAGTGGGTTGGTTCAGGCTGACACACTCACCTTGCCGTGGATCAGCTCCACGATGGCGGTCTGCCGCACGTTGCCAACGTGCACCGTCACCTGAAAGCCCCTGCGGAAGGTCTTGGCGTGAAACAGCAGCACGATCTCGGATTCGAAGAGCGAGCTGACGGTCGGCTGCATCTCCAGGCTCAGCATCACCATACCCTGTGGAAGGCCAGGGTTACTGCCCACACCCACTGTCCCCACCCTTCCTCCCACCGTTCCCCCTCCCCCTGCTGAGAATCCTCTCCTCCTTGCCCTGACCCCACCACCAACCCATGAAACAAAAGTCTATCCTTCACCCAGCCCCATCCCACTGCGGACCGATCCTGGCAAACAATGGACTAACCCCCACTCTGCACTGATTGCACTCTGGCCCAATCCCCCCCACCCCCACCCCGTTGTTTCTCTTGGCAACCATTCCCAAAGTGGGCATCTCTCTGTCCCAATTCCCACATGCAGTGTGCCAAGGTGGTCTGTCCACATTCGGGGTACAACTCCAGGTTGGTTCCAGCCATGTGCGAGTGCCCGTGAGCCGGGGCCGTGCCCCCTCCCCCATGCGAGCCCGCGACAGACACCCACCTTCCGCAGCAGGGCCCTGTCGAAGTTGCCCAGGGCCAGGGTGGCAGCCTGACCCGCTCTCAGCACGCGGCAGCCCGAGCGGTTTCGCTGGATGCTGCACACCGTCAGTGGCAGGAAGTGCCCGCTGTCCGTGGGGCCCACCACCAGCCGCTCGCCCTCTCTGCAAATGCCACTGGGGAGGGGAGAGCAAAACCAGACCCAGTCATTACGATGCAGAGGGCAGATCACAACTAACAGTGCAACCCATCAACTCGTATCCTCGGTTCCCACTAACTCCAGCCTCACTGGAGGCAGCCATGAGCACAGCCACACCACGGTGGTACTGGCTGGTACAATGTCCCCCTGGGGCCGGGGCTGGGGCAGGGCATTGCTGAGCAGCTTTAAAACAGCAGATGGAGAAGGGTCAACAGCCAGAAGGTGGGCGTTTCTGTACCAATGTCTATGGCTGTCTGAAGATGGGTCTCGACTCGAAAAGCCACCCATTCCTTCTCTCCAGAGGTGCTGTCTGTCCCGCTGAGTTACTCCAGCTTTTTGTGTCTATCCAGGGCTGTAAATGGGACATGGATCTCAGGCAGATTTTAAAGAGAAGCACGACATTAGAGGTGAGAATTTCCAGATGATTCCCAGTTCCACATACAGTGATGCAGAAATAAGGGAGTTAATATGCGAGTAGTGAGAAGGTGCAAGAGGGAAGGCTTTGGATCTGTTTGTATGCGACAACTGCACCACCATCCACCTCACCCGAGACTGCCAAGAACTGACCCATTCCATCCCTGCACCATGCTGCTGCTTGTGGATCTTCACTCAAACTGAGAACAGTTACAGCAGAGACGTCATCTGGGAACATTAATTCTTACCTGTACAGGGTCCCACCAACGACTGTCCCCACATCAGGTACAGAATAGATTTCATCCACCTGTACAAATGGGGAAGCAACGAATAAATGGGGAAAACTCACACAACCCAATCCCCCTCCCAGTCCTCCACACTAGCCTGTGTACATCTTTAATGCTGTACCACCTCCTTACTCACCTAAACCGCAAGCCTGGCACCTGCACACACCCCGCCCTTCCCCCTGAAGTATCAGGCACATTCACCAATGCTGGTGTTTAAAGAGGACAAGGGGAGGTTTGTCCACAAGAGCAGAGTTGAGGGCTGTACCGCAGGCTGCTGCACGATTTCACAACACAGCAGAGAAACCCCAGTGGGCCCCTAACCCAGATTCCAGCTACGTTCCAGTGGAGAGGGCCACAGGCAGGTGGTACTAAAGCAGGGCTGCACTGCTGAAGTAGCTGGCTTTAGACTGAAACATCAAAGCCTGGCACAGCTGCCAACCTTTTTGAAATTTAAGCTTCAATTAACATCAACTGGGAATAGTGGGGCCATTTTGACCCTGCTGCATGTTAACCTGCAACGTTCCCTCAGTTGCCGAAGGATCTAAAACACAATCCACAAGCACAGAACCAAGTGATGAACTCTGGTCTTACGCTTTACCTGAAACTCAGTCAGCTGCTGCATCAGCTCCTCCTGCTCCTTACTGTTGGTCAGTGGAGGCAGCACATTGAGGAAAACCTTCAGCAGGTCCAGGTTTACCCCGTTCACACTGGACAGTGTGAAGATTGGAGTGATGCTAAACAGAACAGATATGGACATTACCAACACATGCTGCATTCCTCTCAATGCTCCTTGGCCTCTCACAGTGCCACAGCTCGACAGCAGCTAAGGAGTAATTGCCGAGCTATCGTGGGCGACCTCACCAAGGTTTACTCTTCCCGTTTCCGTGGAAGGGCCGAGCTGGGCAGAGGCTTCCTGGGGAGGGCCACGGTGGGACACGCCATCTTCAGGCTTGGATCTACACGGGCCCACGCTACTTCGTGCCAGTGAACAGAACAGGCACTGTGCACATGATGAGGGTAAAACGGTAGATGTTGTCTATATGGACTTCAGTAAGGCCTTTGACAAGGTTCCACATGGAAGGTTGGTTAAGAAAGTTTAATTGTTGGGTATTAATGGTGGAGTAGCAAGATGGATTCAACAGTGGCTGAATGGGAGATGCCAGAGAGTAATGGTGGATAACTGTTTGTCAGGTTGGAGGCTGGTGACTGGTGGGGTGCCTCAGGGATCTGTGTTGGGTCCACTGTTGTTTGTCATATACATCAATGATCTGGATGATGGTGTGGTAAATTGGATAAGTAAGTATGCAGATGATACTAAGATAGGTGGTGTTGTGGATAATGAAGTAGATTTTCAAAGTCTACAGAGAGATTTAGGACATTTGGAAGAGTGGTCTGAAAGATGGCAGATGGAGTTTAATGCTGATAAGTGTGAGGTGCTACATCTTGGCAGGACAAATCAAAATAGGACGTACATGGTAAATGGTAGCGAATTGAGGAATGCAGTTGAACTGAGGGATCTAGGAATAACTGTGCATAGTTCCCTGTAGGTGGAATCTCATGTAGATAGGGTGGTAAAGAAAGCTTTTGGTATGTTGGCCTTTATAAATCAGAGCATTGAGTATAGAAGTTGGGATGTAATGTTCAAATTGTACAAGGCATTGGTGAGGACAATTCTGTAGTATGGTGTACAGTTTTGGTCGCCAAATTATAGGAAAGATGTCAGCAAAATAGAGAGAGTACAGAGGAAATTTACTAGAATGTTGCCTGGGTTTCAGCAACTAACTTACAGAGAAAGGTTGAACAAGGTAGGTCTTTATTGTTTGGAGCGCATAAGGTTAAGGGGGGGACATGATAGAGGTCTATAAAATGATGAGAGGGATAGACAGAGTTGACGTGTATAAGCTTTTTCCATTGAGAGTAGGGAAGTTTCAAACAAGTGGATATAATTTGAGAATTAAGGGGCAGAAGTTTAGGGGTAACATGAGGGGGAACTTCTTTACTGAGAGAGTGGTAGCTGTGTGAAATGAGTTCCCAGTGGAAGTGGTGGAGGCAGGTTCGATTTTATCATTTAAAAATAATTTGGATAGGTATATGGATGAGAAAGGAATGGAAGGTTATGGTCTGAATGCAGGTAGTTGGGACTAGGTGAGAATAAGTGTTCGGCACGGACTAGAAGGGCCGAGATGGCCTGTTTCCGTGCTGTAATTGTTATATGGTATGTGACAGCAAGGGCAGAGGGTTGTTTATTGTTGAATAGGTGCCCTATTCAGAAGAGCAAGCAGGGTCCTTCAGCTCCCACTTTACAGCGGTTATGCACACACGGGGCTAGGAACCAGTGCTGAGCCATCGCCAAAGCTTGGCCTTGAATGATTTGCTGGCTGACACAAGGGGGGGAGGGCCTGGAGTTAAGTGTACGCCAGGCTGGGCACAGATAGCATTTCACCTCCACCAACACATCAAGATGCGTGGCAGTGTTCACCATTACCACTCTCGACAATAGGCTTTTATTTTATTCCCTGAACGGAACCACTGTGGTTAGCCCTGTATCCTCTAGATCATTGCCGTTACCCCACTTTACCAAGTGGAGTTTACAGGCCACTCTGCCCTGTACTGTCTGCCCTGGAACAAGCAATGGTCATGAGGAGCATTGCAGAAGTGTGTCCTCACTCCTTCTTCTCCTTGTACTCATCCAGCTTCCCCGGAAACACACGGGGCTCCTCAGGAGCTGTCGCCACTTCCTCACACTCGGGTCATAGAATCACAGTAGGTACAGGTGTAGGCCATTCCAGGCAGCACCGTCATTCAATATGATCATGGCTGATCAGGTCAGAGTCCCCTGAGTTTGCGACTGGTCCGCCGGAACCCCCCTCCCTGTGGCCCGCTCAGCTGTCGTGTCCCAGCCCGACCTCCAGTATCTCACCGGGAGACCACACTGACCCGCACCCCAGGTTGCAGGACATCCATTCCCACCTCAACATAAAGTCAAGAGGCTGCGATACTGCCCTGTGAACGGCGGGGGGGGGACAGGGTGGCACCTTACCTGGGCGACTGAGCAAACTGCTGGGCAGCTGTTACGGCGTCGTCACTGCTGGACACCAGCAGCGGCACCTTGTTGCACCCGGGCTGCTTCAAGACCATCTCCAGCTGTCTGACGGTGCGCTCAATGGTGCTCTTGGTGCACAGGTCCACTTTACTGATCACAATGAAGAAGGGCACCTTGAGAGCCATGGCCAAGCCCAGGTGCTCCCGGGTGGTGCCAGCTACAGACACGAGAGATAACAGGGCTCACACAACCTCAGTCAGAATCACAAATTGTTAATCATCAAGCCGGTAGCGAGGCAGAGGAGAGGATGTAAGGCGTGAACAATATGTGCAACATGGATAGGGTAGAGAGCAGGAAACAGTTTCCCATGGCACAAATGGATGTTTTAGGTTAAGGAATAAGATTCATGGGGAAATAAGGAAGAATCTTTCCCTCCAGCGAATGCTTGGAGTCTAGAACGCACTGGCTGCAGGGTGGTGGATGCACGGAGTCTGACGGCATTAATCTGGATGAGCTCTTGAATGACCAAGGCAGAGGAGGCTGCGGATCTAGGGCTAGGAAGTGGGATTAGTATCAATGGGAACATGGTTGGTATGGACATGGTGGGCCAAAGTGCATGGTTCCTGATGATTAAGGTTCAGACTCGCTGGATGCAGGCCAGCAGTAGCAGCGGCACTGGATGCACCTTGTAGCGAGCATAGCACAGTGCAGGATAACCAGTGGTCCCAGCACACATGCTGCAGTGGGGGGAGGTGGGCGACCCTCTCATCCAAACTCTCACATTGTAGGGAGGTCACTGGGAAGCAGGAACAGGTTTGCTCCCTGGAGAGCAGAATCGGAGGGCTTTGCTTGAAGTCGCACCCCCACCACTCCAGCACCAGTCGGGGAAAATTCATGCCTGCCGGGCCCAGTTGCTGTCTACAGATGGAGCCCTCCACCCAGAGAGATTGCTTCACCCAGGGGTCACTGGGACAAGTTGCATCCAATCTCCACAACTAAACATATCTCTGCAGACCTCACTGGGCGAGGATCAGGAGCTGGTGATCACATGAATTGTTGGTGGGGCTGCACTTGGTAGTATGTCGCTCGGTTTTAGTCACCCTCCTAGAGGAGGGATGCCATTAAGCTGGAAAGAGTGCAGAGAAGATTTATGAAGATGTTGCCAGGACTCGAGGGCGTGAGCTATAAGGAAAGGTTAGGCAGGCTAGGACTTCATTCCTTGAAGCTCAGGAGGCTGAGGGTTGAGCTTAGAGAGATGCATTAATCATGGGGAGTTTAGATAGGGTGAATGCACAGTCTTTTTCCCAGGCAATCAAGAACAAATCAAGAACTAGAGGGCTGAAGAAGGGACTTGACCCGAAACGTCACCCATTCCTTCCCTCCAGAGATGCTGCCTGTCCCATCTGCAGTTCTTTCTTACACAAGAAATGAAGGGTATTGGCTTAAGTGAGAGGGAAAAAACTTAATAGATACTCAAGGAGGGAAGCTTTTTGCACATAGAGGATTGTGGGTATATGGAATGAGCTTCCACAGAAAGTATTTGAGGCAGGTACAATAGTACATGTAAATAACATTTGGACAGGAGCGTGGATAGGAAAGGTTGAGATGGTTATGGACCAGGGGCGGGCAAAGTGGGACCAGCTTGGATGGGGCATCTTGGTCGGCACGGACGAGGCCGAAGCTGTCACTTGGTGCCCAGAACTGTCTCTACTCCCACCTTCCACCCCCCAGCCCAATTTTGGCAAAACATACCTATGCCCGTGTTGGCACTGACAACAAGCATGGCAAAGTCCGGGCAGTAGCTGGTGAGACCAAAGATGGTAGTCTTCAGGTACTTGTGGTGTCCTGCCAAGTCGATGAAAGTGATCATTTTGGAGGCACTTTCACAGATGACCTCTGCTGTGCGCGAGTCGCTGTAATTGACCACCTTCAGGGAGGGACAACAACTGGTTACAACACGGAGACCCCAGTCTGAGCCCGACACTAACAGCGGTGAGGAATCTCGCAGATTTAAGGTTCACTCTATCCTGACCCCAAAAATGGGACTCATAGTGGGAATGGGACCCTATTTACTATCCAGTGAGGTGAGCTGAGATGTGATATCCCATCTCCATTCACCACCACGAACTGCCACCTGCTTGCGAACAACAAGGGTGATTGGAGTCTGGAACACACGGCCAGAGGGGTGGACGCAACTTTTAACAACTATATGGACACACACTTGAATTAGCAATGCGTAGAAGGCGATGGACCAACTGCTGTAAATGGAGTCAGTGTGTAGATGGGCGCTTATTGGTCAGCGTAGATGTGGTGGGCCAAAGGGCATGTTTCTGTGCTGGCTAGGCCAATAGAACTAACTGAGAGTCCATTCAATGCATTGTACTACCCTTCCCCGACCAATGTTGGGTGGGATAACACTTGCCCGATGTTCCCACTCTCCGCCCTGCACGTTTGCAGGACGTTTCATAAGGACCCTCCTGAATCTCCACCCCCAATCCACTGGCAGGCAGCAAGGGTTGGAATGGCCATCCCAGCAGCCCCACACTTCACCACGGGGCTGGGAAGGATGGCAGCATTTCCTCCAGGGTCCCGGTCCAGACGCGGGCTTCTACAGGCCAGGGAGGTGGGGTGGAGGATCTACCTCTCCTTTGCTGTTGAATCCCAGGATCTCGAAGCTGATGCTGGATGTGCGGCCTGACTGGATCTCGTGCAGGTGCCTGAAGAGGTTGAGCCGTGCCCTGCCGCGCCCGTTATCCAGCTCGCCCTGCGTCAGGACCCCCAGCAGGGTTGACTTCCCGGAGTCCACATTCCCGAGGACAGCCACTCGCAGGTCGAGGAACTGCAGGGAAATGCAGGGCACAGGTTACACCCGCCAGACCTCCCCCATTGCGCAATCACAGCCTGACTCAACACAGCCGCGCCGGACCTTCCTGCTCACCGCACCAGGACAGCACACACCCTTCACCCAGCTGCAACCTGCTATCTTCAGGCATGCCATTCAGTCCATCATGCCCGTGCTAGCTCCATAGGCCAATCAATCCCATAGCAAGATATTAACTGGTTCTTTCACGTGATCATTGGCGACCACTAAATGCTTCCATTATTCTCAGATTTCCAGCACCTGCTGTCTGACATCTTTAGACCTTGGATGATGTCCCTTGCAGCGTGTCAGGCCCTGCTCTCCAGCACCCGACGTTACAGTGCAAACATCCCACTCATTCCAAGCCTTCCACAATCAGCTGGCCCGTTGCATCCATGATGCATTCAGCTACTGGGGACCATCCACTTTACGAGTGGACCATTCAGCGAGGGACCCGCTCCTGCTGGTGGAGGAGATACCCACCAGCAAGGTCAACAGGCAGAGGACGATGTGCCCTACATTTGACCAATTTGGGGAGCAGGCATGATTCAGTGGGGCCTGGGTCCAGAACAAGCGAGGGAAGCAGCCCTGGGCCGATACCTGTTGGTCATCAGGAACTTTCCGAATCAAAACCTCAGCAATCCGCCGGGGGGAGTCTACGTCATACGCAACGTTGCACTCGCGCAGAATTGTGATGTCCGCTCCGACCCTGCACACAAAACAACAGCACTCAGTTATAGCAAGCCAGCGCACACTGCACTGGGCACTGACCTCCTTGGCAGGGTCCAGTTCCACACCCTCCCCCTCCCTCAGCCCACTCGACTGCCCCGAGGGAGTGAGCCCACATACTTCTCTGCCATCCTGCGCAGGGTTTTGAGTGAGGCCTTGAGCTCGTCCTCGGACAGCCCCACCAAAAGACCGTTGTCCTCCACCCCGATCTGATAAACGGCCTCGCCGCGGCCCTCCTGGAGACGCCACTTCATCTGTGTGACCAGGTGTTCAAAGCGGTACTGCGATGGATTGACCAGCTTCAGCTGAGGAGGCAAAGCATACATTACTAGGGCAGCCAGAAATAAACGGAGGAGCGCAAACATGCAACTCAATTCAGCAGTGAGACTCCTGCAGCCCTGCAAACATTTCCACCACGAGTACAAGCTCATTCTGTAGATGGTCTACTAATAGACACCATACCCGCCAACACACCTCAACTCTACCTCTACCCATGCCCACACTGTACACAGACACCCATCACCCCTCTCTCCCCTCACCCGACATAGCCTCCCTCTGCCTCCTCAGCACTCAGCCCAAACTCATGAGGCCACATGGGTAGAAACAGGAAACCAAAATAGGGGGCGGCTACAAAAGGTGTCAGAGGGAGAGAGAGAGCAGCTCATTTCAGAGAGGAGAGAAAATAACCACATAACACTCACAACGGAAACTTGTAGTAGCAGTAGGAAGGATATAGTACTTTTGTAATTAATTCAAGAGTGTTGTCATGTCAACAAATGTGAGCACGCTCTGACACTTATTTTTCTTCAAGTAGCTGTTTGCCTGTCAAGCTGCACCTCTTCCATCAGTGGCTGCTGCCAATCCTGTACCCCAGCACCAGTTTCCAGTGCTGTCTACACATTCCTAGATCTGGTTAGAACCTGACGTTCCATCAATCTCCAAGCCGCTACAGCCATTCTGGTAACAGTTTGGAAGATTCACCGGCCTCTGAGTGAAGGAGTTTCTTCTCCGCTCTGTCCTGAATGGCTGACTCCTCCTTTATATGTGCGCCTGATTCTGGACCAAGCTGGGAAAACAACTCTGCATCTACCCTGTCAAGTACTGTGTGCATTTCAATAGGATCACTGCATGGTCACCAAACACACAGTGCCTAATCTCAGCTGCTAAAATGGCAAGACGGATGTCAGGGATTATGGGGCAGAGGCAGGAGAATGGGGCTGAGAGGGAAAGATAAATCAGCCATGATTGAATGGCGGAGTAGACTCGATGGGCCGTATGGCCTAATTCTGCTCTAAGAACTGATGAACATGGGCTTACCTTATACTCAATGTTTCCTTCTTCTGCCTGTAAAGAAAAGGGAAGCATGATTCAAGAGTCAAGAGTGTTTTATTGTCATTTGTCCCAGATAGAACAATGAAATTCTTACTTGCTGCAGCACAACAGAATATGTAAACATAATATATGATAAACGAGAGAAAAGAAAAGCTCAGTGTGTATATATATATATATATATATATATATATATATATATATATATATATATATATATATATATATATATATTTTGTGAGTGTGTGTACATACACACATACTCAAAAAACAAACAAAATAGTGCCATAACAATAGTCTATTGTAGTTCAGTTGAGGTTGTAGTGTTTAATAGTAAGATTAAATGAGAACTTACCAGTTTGAAGTTTGATCTTTATTTTATGAGGAATTACGATGAGGGATTACGTGACGACCCGGCCAGCACGCATGCGCGACATTCTTCAAAGCAGTGGTGTGAAATCACAGATACCAGAGTAGACTAATATAGTAAAATAAGAGAGAACTTTCATACCAGTTGAACTTTATAATAGAGGGTTTTGATAGCGGAGGGCACATAATCCCTCATCGTAACTCCTCATAAAATAAAGATCAAACTTCAAACTGGTAAGTTCTCATCTAATCTTACTATTTTACTTCGGAGTCACGTGAGTGACTACGTGAAGATTTCAAAGCTCTATGATTTCATGCCCTGGAACGAGTCCATGCTCACACACTGCCATGCTAGGAAAGGAGGATGAACGTATTTCAGACATGACACTGTGCTGAAAAACAAAGAAGGTATTTATTCATACCAAAATAATATATCCCCACATTGGGTAATTTATTTTACAGAACTCAAAATTTCCCCCTGCAAACATGTCAGGAGCGGCCACGTGTTTATTATAAAAGCATTGAAAAGTCTGTTCATTGCTCCAACCCGCTGTGGCCAGGATGTGGTCCATAGGAACTTCCATCATCCTAGCCACCGATGTAGATGCAGCCCTGGTGGAGTGAGATTTGAAAACATTAGTATTCACCCCCGCTGCATCTAATACCACCCTTAACCATCTGGATATGGTTTGCACTGTGACTTTATGGTGAGGGCGTTTATGGCTTATGAGTAAAGCCCTCTCCGTGCCCGTAAGAGTCTTAGTGACTTCTATATATTGTAAAATAAGTGTCACAATGCAGAGTCGACTATCTGCAGGATAGGCCAGAAATTCTAATTTTTGGCCAGATGAACCGGGTCGGTCTTGTTTAAGTAACCCTTGTATAAGAAAGGTTATCTTGCCGTTTGTGATATACATGGCGTCCATACTTAATTTGTGTAAGGACTGGACCCGTTGTGCTGATACAAGTGCCATAATCATTACCATCTTGTATGTAAGTTTGTCCAAGGTGAGCACCGTCATGGGTGTCCATCCTCGTAACATAGTTAAAACTATGCTATGCGTATGGGTGTATCTGGGCCTGGGGGGATTAGAGTTAAATATACCCCTCATTAGTTTAGATACTAGTGGGTGTGATCCTATAGCCAGGTGATCACTCCCTCTGCCCAGATAATTTGATAGGGCACTCCTTGCACAATTAATGGCACTGTAACTCAATCCTTCATCGAAATGAAGGGTAGCCAGAAACTCCAGCACTTCAGTGATGGTGGCTGAGTCATATGTAGTGTTCGTCCTGGTGCAGAACACTTCCCATTTCCTGACATATGTCAGGTACTGTCTTCTGGTGGACTCCCTGCACGACGCTGAGATGGCATTGATCATTCTGTCGGAGAGTCTGTATCCCAGAAATAGCCTGTTCAGAATCTGCAAATTAATAAATTCATGCGGTCACGACATGGATGGCTTTCCCCTGTAACGGGATGTACCAACAAACTCGGCCGTTTGTTTATCCGTATGCAGGGTTCTGAGGCCATCTTTTGTACTGCTGGGAACCATGGTTGGGTAGGCCAGTCGGGAACAACCAAAATACCCGTTACGGAGTCTTGTTTAATTTTAAGACCCGACTGATGAGGCAGAAGGGGGGAAAATGCATAGCAAAACAAATCCCCCCCAATGCAGCGAGAAAGCGTCCATCGCTGCTGCCCCTGGGTCTGGTTCCCAAGCAACATATGTTGGTAGTTGGTGATTTAGTCTGGATGCAAAAAGGTCGATATCTGGTGTCCCATAACGTTCTATAATATCTGTAACCACTTTCCGATCCAACATCCATTCTATGTTGTCGTTGAATTTGCGTGACCTGGTGTCTGCCACTGTATTTGGCTTACCTGGAAGGTAAGTGGCTGAGATCCAAATCTCTCTTTCCAGACACCAGTGCCAGATATTATTAGCCAATTCATCACATGATATCGACTTTATTCCACCCATATGATTAATATAGGCCACCACTGTGGTATTGTCAATTTGTAACCTTACATGCAACTGGTGCATATCTGAACAGTAGGCCCCGAGTCCATGAAATGCTCCCAGCATTTCTAGATAATTAATCCCTAGTGCTTTAAACAGGGTTAATTCTTGTGCACTCCATCTGCCTCCACAACTTGTGGTGGTATTAGTTGCTCCCCAACCTTTAGCACTGGCATCAGTCTGTAATGTAACCGAGGGATTCATGACAGTGATGGGGTTAGAACAAAGCTGAGCATTTTCTATCCACCAATTTAATCCTGATTTTGCTTTCCCTGGTAGTTTCATAGGCCTATCAAACTGGCCTGCATGATTTTTGAGAGCTAAGATTTTTGCTCCATGAAGGTTTTGATAATGGAGTGGTCCAAATTGTGCTGCTGGGAATGCAGCCACTAATTTCCCAATCACTCTGGCTACTTGCCGAATGGATGGTTCCCTGATGCCAGTGAGGCTTCTGCATGCTTCTATCAAGTCCATCACTTTGTTAGGTGGCAAGGTGATAGACATTTGCACAGAGTCAATAGTGAACCCCAAATAATCCATGGTAGTGGAGGGTTCCAATTTTGATTTATCTGGATGTATGATAAATCCCAGCTTTTGAAAAAGATGTTTTGTGGCTGATACTGCCAATGTAGCCATCTCCAAATTCTCACCTACATAACGATATGGTTGTGTTCCCTTAAATAAGCTAATGCTGGTTTTAATAATTTTGTAAACAGCCTGGGTGCTGATGACAACCAGTTGGGTAAGGCTTTATACTGCCTTAGCTGTCCCATCCAGACAAATTTCAGGTATTTACGATGATCCTTGTGTATTGGTACTGAATAATATGCATCTTTAAGATCGATGCAAGCCATGTAGTACCTATCAGAAATTAGCTGTTTAGCTGTGACAAACGTGTCCATTTTGAAATGGGCATACTGAACGGAAGTATTTAGTTCGGTCAAATCTACAACGATGCGGCAACCGCCATCTTTTTTGTTTTTTGTAAATATATTTGATACGAACTCTTGAGATTCTCTGATTGTCTTCTCAATTACCCCTTTTGTGTTTAGTCTTAACAGCTCAGCATGGCCTGCTGTTCTTTCTTTTTGTGAAAGTATGAACTTCCGGCTAGGCGTATGCTGAACTGGGATACAATCCCAGTTCGTATACAAATTCAATTTTATAACCCTGAATACTTCCGAGTATGTAAGGATCAGAGGTAAAAGTGCACCACACATGATGAAACAAGTGCAACCGTCCACCAACTTTTGATGAATCTAAACATGCAATGTTTTTGAGGGGACCAGACCCACCTACCTCCGTGGTTACCGCCGGTGTTGTGTGGGTTGTCTCTGCCCTTGTTTCTTCAGTTGTTGTGTTGCTGCGTTGTGGGTTGGCGCATTTTCCAGGAAGGCCGGGCTGGGCCATGGTCTAAAAAAGACCGCTGTGCAGGTGGGCCAGCCTTCGAGCTTTCACCACCAGATGGTCTATCATAGTACTGTTGTCTGGTGGATGTGTAGGGGTGCTGCCGCTGCTGATAGTAGGTTTTTGAGGTGCTTGGTACCTTGATGAGGCCTATAGCCTTGGCCTCCTCATCCAGGTCTTTCACCTGCTTCGGGAGGTTGTCCCCAAACAGCAGATTAGGCGGCTGAGTGCTACTGGTCCTGCATAATCCCGCAAATTTGGGATTAAGTGCAGGCTTGATGATGCTCTTTCTGTAACTGTTAATCTCGAACTGAGTATTACACAGTAATGCTAAAGCATCTTGTAGCTCTTCAGGCAAATCAACCCCAATAGCTGTCCTGGTCACTGCTGTGATTCCAGCAGCCAGCAGTTTAAGGATCCTCTGGAGCTTCACCTCCTGGCTCCTTATAGAAGGGCTCATGTTGCCCCAGATGGGGTTGTTGACTGCTGGTACATTGAGAGAGTTACAGTTCTCTGGAGCGAGATATTTCTCAGCCGTAGTATTAATGGCTTGTTCCTGCAGCTGGTTTGTGGCCATGTAATTTATACTGGCTGCCAGCTTTGGGTGTATCGGCAGTCCTTTTTGTGTTGGTACAGCATGTTTGTTTACCATGCCCAACAATTCTTCTGGCACCCCTAACACAGTTGGTTGTTCAGCCATTGCCCCTTCTTCAGGGTCAGCCCAGCTCTGACCCCTAATGCTCCCCTGCGAAGAGGGTGAGACATTTGACTCTGCCCCTGCCTAAGCAGGTCACGCTGGAGCAACTGCTCCACCAACCGCTCCATGCGGGAAAGACGCCCGACGTCGCTATCTGCGAACGGGGTGTCTTCGGGTCCGGACCCAGCCGAGTCAACGGTCCCGTCCGACTTCCGGGTGGTTTTGCCGCCCGACCGCGGCGCACCTACGGTCTTAATCGGCGAGAAGTCGGGAGCTGCTGGTAACACCTGCTGGCTGCTTTCCATAGCAGCAGATTTTGCCGCTGTTCTCTTGGATTTGCACGACTCCATAGTGCTTTTTCCTCTGAAAAACAAAATACACCCAGTCGCACACGCTCACCAGACTGGTGAGACTTACCTTCAGTAAGTTTTTAAACTTACGCTGGAGGAGCGGCGATATGTCGTGCATGCATGCTGGCGGGGTCTTCACGTAGTCACTCACGTGACTCCGAAGTAAAATAGCCTGATGGCTGAAGATTTCCATAGGTCATAGGCACTGAGCACTGAACATCTCCGTCAAAACAAAGATCCCCAAGTGTAGCCATTCCCACAATAATCACTTCCACAGAACAACAATGAGAGGCCCCTGGTGAATTTGTTACACAGCCAGCACTGGGACTTCATTCAACCTGGGTGTGTAAATTAAAAGGCTCAATGTAGAATGTTCAAATGGCTGAGGTCAGGCCACAGAGGCAACAACAACCTCCCCTCAGGCTCAGACACGGGCACTGAGCTGTGCAGAAGATGATGGTCATTAGGCAGGTTTAGCTAACTCAGTATACGGAGGTGGGTTATTGATGCACGGCTTTTACCTGCGCAGCAAATGCCAAAGAGGAAGAGAGTGGGCACCAGGGCAACAGGAAAGGAGTGACTGACAAATGCAGTCACAATGGCTAGAGGAGAGGTAATTGTGAGAGGACAATCAACTTCTTTCTGGATGAGCAAAGGTAAACCTTGCTAACCACCTGTTGTGAAGGAATACGAGTGGTTGCCACAAGTTCAAGTTACACATTAGTTCCCAGTTTTGTAGCACAGCTGATTATTCATAGACACACATTTATTCCCGATTTTGTAACAAAGATGATGATTTGTTCCTGCCGACAGGGCCATATTTCACTACCCACATGAAGCTGACTGTGAACAACTGACTCCAAAAGTCCCAGGGATCAAAACGTTTGATGATTTACAGTGCTGGACTGCATGTTCCTCCTAGCCTCCCCCCACTCGGAGATTCAGGAGATGACCAACAGGCCGGGCCACCATGGCCAACCTCGGAATGAGATCATCGAGCCTGGTCAGGGGACAGGGCCGTGACAAACACGACTCATGGGTGCACACATGTCCATTGCCCCCTCCCCTCCCCAAGGTCACTTGGGCGCAGGGACACCTTGCCGACAGGTCCCAAAACACTCCGAGACGACGGAAGCAGCTGTACAGCAAGGTAGCGGAACAAAGGTCAACTCGAGCAAATAAACCACAGATGATAGAAACCCCAAATAAACCGCAAGTGCTGTGAGCATTAGGGTTGCACACGTTTAGAGAGAGATAGAAACAAGAATCAATGCCTTGAGGTAACAATCCTTCATTCAGGACCTGGAAAATAGAGAATAAGCCCCCATCTCCACCCCTTTCTGCTTACTGCAGAGACCGTTCCCTCCGCAAAACTCTCTAATTAACTCGTCCCATCCCACCCAAACCACCCCCTCCCCAGGCACTTACCCCTGCAACCGCAGGAGATGCAACACCTGTCCATTTACCTCCGCCCTCAACTCCATCCAAGGACCCCCGCAGTCTTTCGAGTTGAGGCAGTGTTTCACTTGCATCTCCTCCAACCTTATCTACTGTATCCACTGTTCCAGGTGTCAACTCCTGTACATCAGCGAGACCAAGCGCAGGCTCGGCGATCGTTTCGCTGAACACCTCCGCTCAGTCCTCCTTAGCCTACGTGATCTCCCGGTTGCTCAGCACTTTAACTCGACCTCCCAATCTGCCCTGGGCCTCATCCATTGTCAGAGTGAGGCCCAGTGCAAGTTGGAGAAACAGCACCTCGTATTTTCCTTGGGTAGTTTACACCCCAGCGCTATGAACATTGACTTATCTAACTTCAAATAGCCCTTGCTTTCCTCCTCTCTCCATCCCCTTCCCAGTTCTCCCATCAGTCTTACTGTCTTCGACTACATTCTATCTCTCTCTCACCCACTCCCCTGACATCAGTTTGAAGAAGGGTCACGACCCAGAGATGCTGCCTGTCCCGCTGAGTTACTCCAGCATTTTGTGTCTGCCACCTGAGATTGTTGACTAAAGGGGCAATCTGTATGTGATGCCAGAGAACATGGGGCAATGTCTTACATGAATACCTCTCAGCAGCTCAGGCAGCATCTGTGGAAGGAATGGATAGATGACATATTGTCAAAGCCCTTCTTCCAACTGATTATCAGACTGTCAGTCTGAAGAAGGGTCTCGACCCGAAACGTCACCTATTCCTTCGCTCCATAGATGCTGACTCACCCGCTGAGTTTCTCCAGCATTTTTGTCTACCGCCAGTCTGAAGACAGTCAGTCTTGACACTTTACCTGATCTTCCCATTCCCTCCACGGATGTTGCCTGATCTGCTGAGTTCCTCCAGCACTGTTTTTTGCTCAAGACTGCAGCATCTGCAGTTTCTTGTTCGAGAACGCAGGGCGGGGATGGTGACATTCTTGAACAAATTATCATCAAAATAGGGGAACTACGTGCCTTAGTTGGCTTTAGTCCCCATGACCCGACAAATTACTTTCCAGGATGCTATAGGAGTTTGCCAAAGCTCTGAGAAACATTTTCAACTCATCTCTGTTCACAGACAACTAGTGTACAGCAAAGGTACACAAAATGCTGGAGAAACTCAGCGGGTGCAGCAGCATCTATGGAGCGAAGGAGATAGGCAACGTTTCGGCTGAAATGTGGTTCCTATATTCAGTGATTACTAGCTGGTGAATCCAAAGTCAGTGGCATGGAAAGTATTAGAAAAAAAATTGACAGCACATATAGGACTTTCTTTTTGGCGTTGCATCAGCTTTATTTGTACTGTAATCTACAGTTCAACCACTCCCCACATTGCATGTTTTGTGCTTTAAGAGGTGTTTTTGATGCAAATCATATAAAGCAAAAGATTGATAATCCACTGCCTGGTTATTTGGAAATCCTGATGATTCAGTATTGAGCTCATCGGGCCCCGCTGCCCATGCCCCTTTAGCCACTACCTGGCTCCCACTCCTTGCACTCCCATTAACTTCAGTGGCCCCCCCTTTCCAAGCTCCCTTTAACCTTACTGCTCACTTCCTGCTCTCACTTTAACGGGGCTCCACTTCCTGCTCTCCCTTTAAACAGGTTTGTTGGAAAGTTTATCATCGGAAAAAAAATATTTAAAGGGTGTGGACCGACTAGTATCCAATAGCCTAGTAAATGTGCTAATTCGGCAAAGTCCCAGATGTCCAGAATTTTGTGAATTTCACTGTATTTTTCTAAATGCCTGCCATCACAAGCCATTAGTTTCCCAAGCAACCTCAGCCATCCTCTCCCTCACATCTTCATTTATTGAAAATCCGAACTACTTCACAAACATAAAAACGTCATATAATAGTCACCCATTCATGGGGACCCTTTCACATTACACAATGCTAGATCCGAAATAGCTTTTTCCTGGTCAGCTCCTCAACATTCTGATCTGGAGATCTCTCATCATTCCAGGGGTTTATCCTCTACATTTCCAGGAGTAATTGGCATTGTCCATTACACTCCCCCTCCAGTAAAAGCCTCCTTTATTACTACATTACCTGAACCTCTTATTCCCTTACAGTTTGTCACATTACCTCTATAGTTTAGTCACGGAACTCCCCTGCTGAGCCAAGATCTGTACAACTCCCTTGTTCACAGCATTACCCCAACCTAAATACCAAATGCCCTGGAATATTTGGATCCCCCTCAGGTACACGGCAGTAATAAAAAAAAATCAAATTATAGTCATTTACCAGTAATTCCTCAATGGAGGTGCTCATTCAACATCCATTAGACACAATGCCTTTGAATTTGCCCCTTAGACATGTCTTAATCCCGGCTGCTGATTGTTTTGTTTTCACAGCATAAATATTTTGCTTTCCACATTTCTCTTATTTATAGACAATAGACTAAAAGGTGCAGGAGTAAGCCATTCGGCCCTTTGAGCCAGCACCGCCATTCAATGTGATCATGGCTGATCATCCACAATCAGTACCCCGTTCCTGCCTTCTCTCCATATCTCTTAACTCTGCTATCCCGAAGAGCTCTATCTAACTCTCCCTTGAAAGCATCCAGAGAACCACCCTCTGAGGCAGAGAATTCCACACACTTACAACTCTGTGTGAAATCTTTTTCCTCATCTCTTTTCCAAATGGCTTACCACTTGTTCTTAAACTATGGCCCCTGGTTCTGGACTTCCCTAACATTGGGAACACGTTTCCTGCCTCTAGCGTGTCCAAACCCTTAATAATCTTATATGTTTCAATAAGATTCCCTCTCATCCTTCTAAATTCCAGAGTATACAAGCCCGGCCGCTTCATTCTATCAACATATGACAGTCCTGCCATCCTGGGAATTAACCTCGTGAACCTACGCTGCACTCCCTCAATAGCAAGAATATCCTTCCTCAAATTAGGGGACCAAAACTGCACACAATACTCCAGATGTGGTCTCACTAAGGCCCTGTACAACTGCAGGAGGACCTCTTTGCTCCTATACTCAACTAATCTTGGTATGAAGGCCAACATGCCATTCGCTTTCTTCACTGCCTGCTATACCTTCATGCTTACTCTCATGGTGACTGACTGATGAACAAGGACCCCCAGACCCCATTGTACTTCCCCTTTCCCAACTTGACGCCATTTAGATAATAATCTGCTTTCATGTTTTTGCCACCAAAGTGGATAACCTCACATTTATCCACATTAAACTTAGTTTTGTTTCTCAGCATACTGACCCCACTATCTGGTTCCCATCCCTCAGCTGAGCTACTTTAACTACTCCTGAGGCCCTCCCTCACTGTTGTAGCAGTTGAAGGATTATTCACCCATCACTGTACCCCACAGACCACAACTCAAAGCCACGACCCTCACCCAACCTCTGGACACGGCCACCACGGTGCTGAATCTGTGGAATCCATTGCCACAGACGGATAAGTCAGTGGATATTTTTAAGGTGGGGTTTGGCAGATTCTTGATTGGTAAAGGGTTATGATTGATTGGATTATGGGGAGAAGGCAGGGGAATGGGGTTGAGTGGGAAAGGTAAATCTGCCATGATTGAATGGCAGAGTAAACATGACGGGCCGAATGGCCGAATTGTGCTCCTCCAACTTATGAACATGAACCCAGCGCCATCATAGGATGTGGGTTTCATCATCCTTCACCGCCCACTCGCATCCTCCAGGCACCAGTAACCTCACTACCGGTCCCTCAGACCACCGCCACAACCCTCCTCATGACTCTCTCTTCACCCCCCTCTGTCCCTCTCCTCGCCCTCTATCCATCCCTCCTTCTCGCTCCCCGCCCCCCCCCCCCGGGTTCCTATTTTCCCCTCGGTCTCTCTCACCTCGGGCGGGAGGAAGGGCGGGTTGTTGCGGCCCCTCGGTTTACTCTTTGCCTTCTTGTGCCCGGTCTTGATCGCCGCGCTGCCTTTGCCCCTCTGAGATGGACAGGGCGCCGGAGGTGCGCTGGCGGAACCAGAGCCGGGAGTCGGGGCGGATGTCAGGCCGCGGCCGGAGGACACTCTCGCCAGGCCGGCGCCGCGACTGCGTCCGGCCGGTGCCCGGGCCGTGGCCGAGGGTGGCCGCACTGAGCCGCGGCCCGGGGTCGGGGTCGGGCTCCCCGCCCCTGCCCCTGGGCCCGGGACACCCCCAAACAGCTCGCTCATCCGCGGCTCCATGGCAACAGGCCCCGCGCTGCCACTCAAACACCAACTGTCGCCCAACCGCCGAGCATTGCGCCTGCGCACCCACAGCCGTCTACCCCACCAAAACACACATCACTGCGCCTGCGCGTAGCTTCCCCCCGACAAAAACACACATCACTGCGCCTGCGCGGACCCAGGCAAAACACACATCACTGCGCCTGCGTGGACCCGGACAAAACACACATCACTGCCCGGACACCGATTGCCAACGCAAAGGCTTATTGCGCGTGCGCGGTCACCCCCTCCCTGGCCGCCGACACACGCATGCGTCCAGCAGGATCGCTGCGGCTGCAGGAGGGCGCTCGGTGCTGGAGTTACCCTGGGGGCATGGAGACTATATTTCACTCCTCTTGATCTGACACCCCATGTTTCCTTTCCACCCCCAGCCTTTGTCACTTACTCCACCCACCTAACAATCAACCCCTTCACCTGTACCCACGGTCTCCTGCTCAGAGTAGGGGAATTGAGGACCAGAGGACATGGGTTCAAGGTGAAGGGGAAAAGATTTAATAGGAATCTGACGGTGTTTGGAACAAGCTGCCAGATGAGGTAGTTGAGGCAGGGACTATCGCAACGTTTAAGAAACATACAGGTACATGGATAGTTACACAAAAAGCTGGAGAAACTCAGCGGGTGCAGCAGCATCTAAGGAGCGAAGGAGATAGGCGACGTTTCGGGTCGAGACCCTTCTTCAGGCTGCTTCAGGTAGTATTCATAAGTATTCAGACCCTTTGCTATGACACTCAAAATTGAGCTTTGGTGCATCCTGTTTCCATTGATTATCCTTGAGATGTTTTGAAACTTGATTGGAGTCTAACAGTGGTAAATTGCCTGGAGCAGAGCCTGCCAACACCAACAGAGAGGTCATCACAGACACCACAGTGAAACCACAGGGATTGAACCTCCGTCGCAAGCAATGGCTAATCCTGAACAGAATCCACACCCTCCATGCAAGAACAGCCCATCACCTGCATAAGTGGGGGATGACAGACAGCCCTGCTTGCAACTATGGACATCCAGACCATCCCACACATCGTGAATGACTGCTCACTGAGGCTTTTTCCTGGTGGCATCAAAGCCATCCACCCAGTAACTGATGCTGTCCTGGCCTGGGTATCTACCCTTGACGTACAATTTTAGGCTGTGCACGCCATACTCAAGAAGTGGCAAATTAAATTGATTTGACATGATTTGGAAAGGCACATGCCTGTCTATACAAGGTCCCACAGTTGACAGTGCATGTCAGAGTAAAAACCAAGCCATGAAGACAAAGGAATTGTCCGCAGACCTCCGAGACACAGATCTGGGGAAGGGTATAAAACAATTTAAGGATAAGGGGGAAGTCTTTTAGAACCGAGATGAGATGATCTTTTTTCGCACAGAGAGTGGTGAGTCTGTGGAATTCTCTGCCACAGAAGGTTGTTGAGACCAGTTCATTGGCTACATTTAAGAGGGAGCTAGATGTGGCCCTTGTGGCTAAAGGGATCAGGGGGTATGGAGAGAAGGCAGATACAGGATACTGAGTTGGATGATCAGCCATGATCATATTGAATGGCGGTGCAGGCTCAAAGTGCCGAATGGCCTACTCCACCTATTTTCTATGATTCTATACATTTCTGCAGCGTTGCAGGTCCAGAAGAGCACAGTGGCCTCCGTCATTCTTAAATGGAAGAACTTTGGAACCACCGGGACTCTTCATAGAGCTGGCCGTCCAGCCAAACAGCAATTGTGGAAGGACCTTGGTCAGGGAGGTGACCAAGAACCCGATGGTCACTCTGACAGAGCTCCGGTTCCTCTGTGGAGATGGGAGAAACTTCCAGAAGGACAACTATATCTGCAGCACTCCACCAATCAGGCCTTTATGGTAGAGAGGCCAGAGAAGTCACTCCTCAGTAAAAGACTTATGACAGCCCGCTTGGAGTTTGCCAAAGGGCATGACAAGATTCTTGGTTTCAGCAGACCAGAGATTAAACTGTTTGGCCTGAATGCCAAGCGTCACGTCTGGAGGAAACCAGGCACTGCTCATTACCTGGCCAATACTATACTTAAGGCGAAGCATGGTGGTGGCAGCATCATGCTGTGGGGATGTTTTTCAGCAGCAGGAACTGGGAGACTAGTCAGGATCGAGGAAAAGATGAACGGAGCAAAGTACAGAGAGATCCTGATCGAACATCTCTGGAGAGACCTGAAAATAGCTGTGCATCGACACACCTCATCCAACCCGACAGAGCTTGAGGATCTGCAGAGAAGAATGGGAGAAATTACCTAAATACAGGTGTGCCAAGTTTGTAACATCATACTCAAGAAGACCTGAGGCTGTAATCGCTGCCAAAGGTGCCTCAACAAAGTGCTGAGTAAAGGGTTTGAATACTTATGTAAATGTGATATTTCAGTTATTTCTTTTTGCAAAAATGTCTAAACACCTGTTTTCGCTTTTATTATTATGGGGTATTGTGTGTAGATTCATGATTAAAAAAATGAATTTAATCCATTTCAGAATAAGGCAGTAATGTAACAAAATGTGGAAAAAGTTAAGGGTTCTGAATATTTTCTGAATGCACTGTAAATGTAATGAGCTGTCAGAGGCAAGTACAGCAACAATAAAAGATTTTCCCAACCTCTCTCCCTGCAGTTCAGAGCCTTGAGTACTGGAAATATTCTCGTAAATCTTCTCTGCATTCTTTCCTCTTAATGGCATATTTTCTATACCAGGGTGACCAAAAATGAACACTCTACTTACTAAAGTTTTGTACAACTGTAACATAACATCCTATCTTCTATACTCCATTCCCTGACTGATGAAGGCAAACATGCCTAAATCCTTCTTCACCACCCTATCTACCTGTGATACTACTTTCAAGGAACTATGTACATGTACTAGAACCCTCTGCTCCACAACACTCCCCATAATCCCTACCATTCACTGTGATAGCCCTGCCCTGGTTTGACGTCCCAAAATGAAGCACTTCACAGGTATCTGAATTATACTGCATTTACCATTTCTCAGCCTACTTGCCCAGTAACCTGCTTCTTGATAACCACCTAGTTTTGTGTCATGTGCAAACTTAGTAATTGTGCTTTGTACATTCCCATCCAAGCGATAAAGATGACAAACAGCAATGGGCCCCAGCGCGGATCCCTGAAGCACACCGGTAGACGCCACCATTGGGGCCATATCCTCTTCTCACTGCTACCATTGGGCAGGAGGTACAGAAGGTCGTTGTCCCACATCACCTGGTTCAGAGTCTTACAGCACAGAACCTTCTCCCCAACCTGCCCATGCCAACCAAGACCGTCCCGTCTACACTTGTCCCACCTGCCCTTGTTTGGTCCATATCCCTCTACACCTTTCCTATCCATGTACCTGCCCAAATGTCTTTTGCATGCTGTTACAGTACCTGCCTTAGCTACCTACTTCTGGCACATTGTTCCATATAGTCGCCACACCGTGTGGAAAAAGCTGCCTCTCAGATTGCTATTAAATCTTTAACCTCTCACCTTAAATCTGTCTTCTGGCTCTTGATTTCCTTACTGGGTAAAAGACTGCAAATTCTTCCTATCTTTCCCCTTCATAATCCTATACATGAATGTCACCCCCCAGCCTCCTGAACTCCCAGAATTAAATCTTGGCCTGCCCTGCCTCATGATCAATCAGGCCCTCAAATCCTGGTAATATCCTTGTAAATCTCCACACTCTTTCCATCTTAACAACATGCTTCCTATAATAGGGTGACCAAAACCGATTACAATATTCCGAATGCAGCCTCACCAACGCCTTAACAACTGCAACATAGGATACCGTACTGGTCATATGACAATAAACTCAATCGAATTTGAGTCATGTGAAGATACAAAGTGCGGGAGTAACTCAGCAGATCAGGCAGCATTGGCGGGGAGAACACGGTTTAGGGTGGGGCCCTTCTTCAGACTCTGGAGAACACGGATATGTGATGTTTCAGGTCAGGACCCTTCTTCAGACTGACACACTTTGTGTCTTCTTATGTAAACCAGTAGCTGAGTTTCTCCAGCTTTTTGTGTAACCCTCGATTCTCCAGCATCTGCAGTTCCTTCTTTAACACAGTATCTGCAGTTCCTTGTTTCTTCTTCCGACTTAAGTCACAGTCGACTTGACTCAAGCACGTTAGTGAGAGAACCCAGATGTCTGCGTGTGTTGCTGACATTCCCAGACAGATGGAGGCCTTGGTTATATCACACAGCTCTCCCTTTTAAAATCAAACTTTATTGAAGGAAAGCGATTGAAGATTGCATCAGAGAAGCACTGGGACCCTGAGCAAAATTCTGCAGATGCTGGAAGTCCAAAATAAAAACAGAGAGCACTGCAAACACTCAACGGGTCAAGCAGCACCTGTGAAGAGAGGAATCAGGTTCATGTTTCAGGTCAGCGAGCCCTGTGGACCGGTCAATCGACCAGAGACGTTCACTTCATCTCCACGGCAGGTTGCTGGCTGAATATTTTCAGCTCTCTCTGTTCACGTCATCATGACTTGAACCCACTTGGTCTGCTTCTAGTGTGGGTTGTGTCCAGAATATTTAAAACAGGTTCATTCAGATGTCTATAACTATGGAGAATCACAGGTCTGGTTTGGTTCGCTGGGAGAGTGACAACCATTCTCCTGTACGTAGTGTTTGAGGGAAGACTGCGCCCAGTGGCAGCTGCAAGGGCTAGCCTATGTTACGAGGTGTTGGATGAGAGCAGCTCCCTGTCGTGTCAAACGGGTCTGCAGTCAGACGGGAGCAGTTTGGTGATTGCGGGGCCAGGCCGGGGCCGTGCCCCTGTCCCCTCTCGCTGCTTCCTGCAGGAAGTAGTCAGCGAGGTGCAGGGTGAGGCCTAGGCCCTGTCCCATCACAGCAGGAACGGGGAGGGAGGGGAGGGGATGAATGGGCACTAACCCCGGGGGAGAGCGAGGAACTGGTTGATGAGGCACAGGCCCTGGGGTGAGGGAGCTTCACTCCGAATGAGGGAGCTTCACTCCGGGGGCAAGGGAACTTCCTGAGGATGAAGGAGTTTCTCCCTCTGCTCATCCTGCCTGCCCTTCAGCCTTTCGACTGTCTGCCAGCCCACAGAGCAACCCCCCCCACCCCCCCCCAGTCCCCACATTGCTGTCTAACATGGTATGTGACACCCCCAACTCTACCACCATCCCCCCTGCCACAGGTTGCCATTATTGCCTTACAGCACAGAAAAAGGCCATTAAGCCCATTGAGTTCATACCGGCTCATAAGCACCCTCAGTCCCCACTCATTCTACCCGCCCTCCCTCCCCTTTCTCCCGCATATTCTACTTCTCACCGTAATAGAGGTAATATACAGCAGCCAATTAACCCCTCACCCCGACCCGCACATCTCTGGGATATGGGAGGAAGCAGAGCTCCCGCGGGAAACCCACACTGTCACAGGGAGAACATGCAAACTCCACACAGACAGCGGCCGAGGTCAGGATTGAAAATGGGTCTCTGGAGCGTGAGACAGCAGCACCTCCCCATGCCTTTTCCCCTCTCCCCCCTGGCCCAACCGGCCCATCCTGTCCAATCCACCATCCCCCTCTCCAGGGTCCTGTTCAACAGTAGGGGGCTTGCCAGAGAGAGGATTGTGGCCAGCACGAAGTCGAGGGGCTGAAGGTGAGGGAGGGGAGGGTGGGTCCCTAGTTCTGTCCCAGGATGGAGTGCCGATGGGACAGGTCGACGCTGCTGGAACTCAGACCCCGGGTCTCGGACAGGTTACTCCGGGAAGCCTGTAGAGCAGAGAGACTCCGTTAGTGGCAGCCCCCTGGGGTCCAGCTCGTCCAAGGGGTGGAAGGGGCCTCGGGAGACAGCAGGAACCAGGGAACACAGTCGCTCCATAGGGTCTGCTGTCCCTCTCTCTTCCAACCCAACCCACCCCATACCATCCCCAACACCCCAAATTATCCAAACCACCCTCCGCACCCCACCCAACCCACCTACATACACCACACCGTTCCATCGTCCAAACCACTCTCCCCAATTCACGTACCCCATCATCCACTCCCCGTCCCGATGCTACTGCCCCACCACGTGCCATCTCTCCTCCCCACTCCGCCCACTCCTCGCCACTTGGCCCTCTCTTGCCCCTCCACCATGCCCCTACCTCCTCACCCACCCTGTCCACCCTCCCCCTCTCACACATTCATGTCCCTGCCCATATTCTTCACTCGTGCTGCTCCCCTGCTTGTACCCTCCTCCCCGTGTGGTTCTCCCTGCTCTCCCCACCCCAGCTCACCGCCAGCCATACCTGAAAGAGGTCGTCTCCGCTCCGGTTCAAGTAATTCAGCGAGGATGCTCGCTTCATGCTGTGGGCACAGAGGGAGGGAGGGTCAGACTGTGAGAAACCCCTCCCCACCCCAGTCAAAACATCCCCCGCAGCATGCCCAGCGAGGGCGAGGAGAGAGAGAGAGAGAGAGAGAGAGAGAGAGAGAGAGAGAGAGAGAAAGGAGTGAGAGTGAGAGGAAGATGGAGAGAACGAGAGAGAAAAATTCAGGAGACCATAGAAGGCAGTAGAGGCCAATTCACTGGATGAATTTAAAAGAGAGTTAGATGGAGCTCTAGGGGGCTAGCGGAATAAAGGGATATGGGGACGAGGCAGGCATGGGTTACTGATGGTGGATGATCAGCCATGATCACGATGAATGGCGGTGCTGGCTCGAAGGGCCAATTGGGGGGGGGGGGGGAGAGGGACAGAGGGACAGAGGGACAGAGGGACCTCAGTGACCCCTTTCCAATGTGGGAAGTGATTTTTTTCATTTACAGTAATGAACGCCTGCTTTTGTTAAAGTCCACCGCACCCTCTCTGGAGGGAAGCCCCTCCGGTTACCCCCAGCTGGTTCCCAGCCCCCCCCCCCCCCCCCCCCCCCCCCCACAAGTTGCCCGTGTTAGGATCCCAGCCCCCGCTGTCTGTACCTGGGGTTCTTGGGCTCAGGTGGCCCGTTTCCCTGCAGCTTCTTCACCAGCATCTCACTGCTTCGCTTCAGCACGTCCCGGATTTTCCCAAAGGAGCCACTCCTCCGCAAAGACCCGCTGCCGTCCTGGTGCGGAGCAGAGAAACAGACAGGGCTGCTGTCAAATGCGGTGTCGTTAAACCTCCGCTACCCTTACCCTGCCTCACACAAAGGGCCGCACGGAGAAGGGCCATCATCTCTGCCGAGTCATGGTTATCCCTCCATCTTGCCGGACCAACAAGATGCTGGGGTCCACAATCCAGCACATGCAGATGATCAATTCGGTCAGGGTGGTTTCATGAACGGCAAGTCCATTCAACCAGAGTGGAATGGAACTACAGATGCTGGTATCCACCAAAGAGAGACACCAAATGCTGGATTAACTCAGCGGGACAGGCAGAGAAGGAATGGGTGACTTTTCGAGTCGAGACCCTTCTTCAGTCTGATACTGCCTGCCCTGCTGTTATTCCAGCATTTTGTGTCTATTGTCTGTCACGGATCAAAAAACATGATCACAGGCTCTTCGGCCCAAATCATCCATGCCGACCAGGATGCGTCCCCTTTGCCCCCGTTATCCCATTTTTCAAGCACCCGTTTAAATATCTTTAAACATTGCGATTGTTCCCGACTCTACAGCTTCATCTGGCAGATCATTTCTTGAAACCTCCACCCTGAAAAAGTTGCCCCTCATGTCCCTTTAAAATCTTTCCCCCCCTCACTGTAAACCCGTGCCCTCCCTAAGCCTAGAATGGGAAAAAGATTGTAACCATCATCTTACCTACTTCCGTCATGATTTTATTAGATCACCCCTCAGTCTCCTGAGCTCCAGTGAAAACAACCTCAGCCTACCCTACCTCTCCTTATAACCCAAGCCCTCCAGTCCCAACAATATATATGATGTTATAGAGGCGTATAAAATCATGGGAGGAATAGATCGGGTGGACGCACAGTCTCTTGTCTAGAGAACCAGAGGACATAGGTTCAAGGTGAAGGGGAAAGATTTAGCAGGAATCTGACGGCTAACTTTTTCCACACAGAGGGTGGTGGGTGTATGGAACAAGCTGCCAGAGGAGGTTGTTGAGGTAGGGACTATTGCAATGTTTAAGAAACCATTAGGCAAGTACATGGATACGACAGGTTTAGAGGGATGTGGGCCAAATGCAGGCAGGGGAACGAGTGTAGATGGGACATGTTGGTCGGTGTGGGCAAGTTGGGCCGAAGGGTCTGATTCCACGCTGTATGACTATGACTCCGGTCCCGTGAATCTTCTCTGCAACCTTTCTAGCTTCATGCCATCCTTCCTGTAGCTGGGAGGCCAGAACTGTACTGAGGCACACACAGGCTATCGAGGGAGAGCTAGAGCGGTGATGCATTTGGGTTTTCAGGTGGTGTTCATCAAGATGTCACAGAGCAGGCTGGTGCACAAGAGCTCACAGCCTTGGGGGAGACATGTTGCTTGGGCTGTCACACTGACAAAAGAGTGGGAATACAGGCACAGGAGACTGCAGATGCGGAATCTGGAGCCACTAACTATCTGCCGGAGGAACTCAGCGGCTCAAGTTGCCTCTGGGAAAGAATTCGGGTGCTCACCATTTTGGGTAGGGACCCTGCATGGGAGAGTAGGGGCAAGCAGCGGAGCGCCCGGGATGGGTCCTCAACTCTCGACTGTTCATATGAACGATCCCAACCTTGTGGGTGACCGGAACGGATATGGGAGGGCCGGTGACCATGTGATACAGAGACTGCACAAAGCACAGGTTAGCAGGCAGCTGCAGAAACAAAACCGCATGTTGACCGTCGGAGGATTGGAGGTTGGAAATAGGCAAGTATTGTCCCGGTTGCACAGGATGTTGGGCACAGTTTTGGTGCCTTTATGTGACAAATGATGGACTGGTAATAGCGTTCTGGAGAGGGGCTGATCCTAAGATCCAGGGTGAGGGGAAGATAGTGTCAGACATGCAGAGATACAGCAGGGAATCAGGCCCTTCAGCCAGTGAGTCTGTGCTGACCACCCATTACTGATGCAGCACCCATTCCCCACCCAGCCAGCAGCCGCTGAAGTGGTTGGATCTGTTCTCCCTGGAGGAGTGATCCTCGTGACAGAAATGCCGCCCGCGGGGTCTGAGAACGGCCTCAGGATGTCGGTCATAGTCACACGGAACGCAAACTGGCCCAGCGGCCCACCCTGTCCACGCTAACCAAGATGAGCTCGCAGAGAGGGGCAAAGCAGACATTCCCGGTCCCAGAGGGTTGTGATAGCCACATCACAAGGGGGGGGGGGGCGTCGCGGGGGTGAAAATTAAAGGGGAGATACATTTTAAGAGAAAGATCGTGGAGTGCGGGCTCTGGGGAATGACCCAGAGGAGGAGCGGAGGCCAGGGGCAGCAAACAGGGCCCATTGAATGGAGGCCACCTGCTGCTGCTTTAGACTCTACTTTAGATTTTAGAGATACAGCATGGAAACAGACCCTTCGACTCACCGAGTCCATGCCGAGCAGCGATTACCCCATACTGTAGCACTATCTTAAACACTGGGGACAATCTATGATTTTACCAAAGCCAACTAACCTACAAATCTGCATGTCTGTGGGAGGAAACTGGAGCACGTGGAGAAAACCCACGAAGGTCATGGGGAGAATGTACAAACTGTACAGACAGCTCCTGTAGTCAGGATCGAAGCCGGGTTTCTGGAAACGCAAGGCAGCAACTCTACCGCTGCACCACTCAGCTGCCCTACTCCTGATCCCGACTCACTGCCCCTCCAGTCCCCGTTCCCCCCCCCCCCCCACTGTGTTTAACATTGCACCGACCAGAGGTGCAGCTGTGTCAGCCACGAGCAAGGAGTGGTACCAACCAAGGACTCATCCTCTCCCCTCCACCCAGCCCGTGTCCAGGGGGGACAGCGAGAGGCACGGGGAGGGGCATATCACCAGGGCCTGGTGTCCTAGTGTAAACCACCCCCTCTCAACCGTCCCACCCTCTCAGCCCTGCTCCGGTCCCGGACACTCGCTCTTCACAGGGTGGGTGGGGTGGGGAGGGCAGAATGAGTAGGAAGCTGGGAGGACAGCAATAAAGAGGAGAACAGGCGGAGCACAGACAGCAGGCCACTTTATTTCCAATTCAGGTCATTACAGCCAGTGAAAATAACACACAAAAACAGAGCAGTCCGAAGAGAATCACATACAGGCACAAACCTTCCCCAAAGACAGAGGTGGAGGCAGGAGTGGGGAGAGGGAGAAAACGCAGGGCCAATGGGCAGAGTGTATGAGGAGGAGAGAGCTGTGGATATGGAGGGAGCGTGTGCAAGAGGAGACGGGGAAAGTGCCGGGAGATGGGGAGAGCGCACTGTGAGAGGCGGAGAGCGGGTGGGGACACAATGAGAGAACACTGTGTGCGGGGACTGGATGAGCATGTGACGAGGCAAGGAGAGCGCACTGCGGAGAGCCTGGTGAGATGGAGCGAGACCGCGGTGTAGCTGAGGCAGTGCGAGCGGCAGGGAGAGTGCGGGGAGACAGGGAGAGTACACTGGGGACATTGCCGTGGGCAAAGAGTGCAGGGAGACAGCGTGGGAGAAAGATGAGGAGAAAGTGGAGACGGACTGTTGGGGGCGGGCGGGGGGAGAAACTGGGGGCGAAGGTGAGAAAGACAGGGGCAGGAGAATGAGGGTGGGGAGAAACAGGGAGGGGAAGCAGAGAGAGAGAGAAAAAGTGAGAGAGTCAGAGAAAGCGGGCGAAGGTGAAGAGAATGGGAGGCAGTGAGAGACGGATAGAGTGTGATCGTGGCAGAGGGAGACAGAATCATCCCTTTTGTCAGTGTTGCAGTGAGAACAGCCACGGGAGCGGTGGGCAGTGTTGTGGGGCCTGTGTTGCTGGGCTGACTAGACCTCCATGCACCAGCATGTCCCACGTACAATGGAGCTGCTCGAAGGAGCTGAGGTTCTGGTTCCAGGTTGGCACTGAGGTGTGGACTCTGGGCTGTGACCCTGTCCCACCCCTGGGACCATGCCGGGCTGAGCAACACACCAGCGCGCCCGCCCCACTCCTGCCCCCCTCGCTAGGTGTCGGGACCATTCCTCTGTGCTGGGTTTCAGTAGGGGTGGTCTTGGCCTCCAAGTGACAGCCATTACCCCTCGGGCTGGGTGAGGGCCGGAGTCCCTGGCCTCTCCAGCATCCTTCCTCATCCCAGATGCACCAGGCCTTCCTCAAGCTGTCCCTGTACTTTGGAGTGGAGGCACCCCTTCCCTCCCCCCCCCCCCCCCCCCCAGACAGCATCACTGGGTGGGGCAGAGGGGGTAGGGGGGAGCAGTGACTGTGGACTCTCTATTGGTTTCCCAACCCCTCGGGTCTCACGGAAGGGAGGAAACCCACAGCCTACCGAGCCCCCTGGGGAGGGAGGAGAGTGCTTCCCCTCGGGCAACTGGCCCACTTCTTGTGAGGTGGCCATCTCTCCAGTGCCAGACAGCACGTAAACAGGCCCTTCGGCCCAACTCGTGCATGCTGACCAAGCTGCCTACCCGAGCTAGATTCATATGCCTGTACCTCACCCATATTCCTCCAATCCTTTCCTGTCCATGTACTCGACCAACTGTCTTTTACACCTGCCTCCGCACTTCCCCCGGCAGCTTGTTCCATATACGCACCACCCTCCATGTGACAAAATTGGCACAAAGTGTTCTCTTTAAATCCTCCACTCTCACCTTAAACTTATGCCCTCCAGTCTGGGAAACACTTCTATGCCCCTCACAATTTTATAAACCTCTTAAAGGTCGCCCCTCCGCTGCCTTCACTGCAGGGGACCAAGCCAAGCCTGCAGTCTCTCCTTGTTGGAGATCGTGAGGCGAGGGGCTGGAGCCGGTGTCATGTGCTGCACCTTGCCGTGGCTCTGGGGAAGGTCCTGTCCGTGCAGGGCCCAGTGTTCTGTTCACAATGAGAGCAACAGCGGTGCTGGAGAGAGGGGCAGGGGGCTCCTTAACATGGTGGCGCAGCAGTAGAGTTGCTGTCTTACAATGCCAGAAACCTGGGTTCAATCCTGACCGGGTGCTGTCTGTACAGAGTTTGCACGTTCTCCCTGTGACCGCATGGGTTTTCTCCAACTGCTCCGGTTTCCTCCCCATTTCAGAGATGTGCAGGTTTGTAAGTTAATTGGCTTCTGCAAATTGTAAATGGTCCCTAGTGTGTCGGACAGTGCTAGTGAATGGGGGGGGGGGGAGAAAAAATGAAACTAAATCGCTGGACTTGGTGGGCTGAAGGGCCGTAAAGTCTGAAGGTTTAGTTCAACCAGTCATTCACTCACCCAGCCCCAACCAGGAAGCCAACGCTACCATGAGCAGGGGCGGTGGACAGGCCAGGTCCGCCCTGCGGGCAGAGCACAAACCCGCTGGGGAGCTCCATGCCGTGGTACTGGTTTAGTGTAGAGATACAGTGTGGAAACAGGCCCTTCGAGTCCACACCGACTAGCGATCGCCACATACACTAGTTCTATCCTACACACTTGAGACAATTTACAGAAGTAAATTATCCTACCAACCCGCACGTCTTTGGAGTGTTGAAGGAAACCGGAGCAGCCAGAAAAAACCCCACACAATCACAGGGAGAACGGCCAAACTGTGTAGAGACGGCACCCGTAGTCTGGAACGAATGCTGGTCTCTGGTACGGTGAAGCAGCAAATTCACTGCTGTGCCACTGTGCTGCCTAAAGTGACCAGGGTCACCTTGTCCTGCACTCTGCTACTGCTGAAGGAGGAGGCTGGTGCACCTCTCCCGGGATGTGACGAGGCACCGAGTCCCTGCCACAGTTCACAGACTGTGGACCCAGTTTACACCCACACGGGCTGCAGCTCTGCCTTCACACACAGCTCAGGCAGTGTAGCATTGGCCTGAGCATGCAGTACACCTCAGAGTGACAGAGCTATGCAGCGTGGAAACAGGCCCTTCGGCCCACCTCGTGCATGCTGAGTGAGTTGGCCGAGTCCCCTAAACCCTTCCCGTCCTATATCTGTCCCAAAGTCTTCTGAACGTTGGGGAGTCCTACCCCCTTCACTGTGGGTGGGTCAACGTGCTGCTTGGGCCACGGAAACATTCGGCCACACCACATTCATCCGCGGGTCCCGGGAGGGCCTCAGTGGAGGGGATCTCCATCACCACCGCTGCCAACCCCTCCATGCAGAGGGTGCACCGTGCCATGCCCAATCTGTGCGCTCAGAGCCCTCAAAGACATAGGTGGGGCGACAGAGCAGCCTCTGTGGGAAGTGGCTGGGCCGTGCACGTGTGGGCCGAATGGCCTGTCTCCATGCTGGGCACAGTCAAGGAAGAAGATGTGATTGAAGGAGGGTGGGCAGGGTGGATGCTGAGAGGAGTTTCTTCTGGTTGGGGCAATCCAGAACCTGGGCTAAATCCAGATAACGCAGAGAACATCCGGCAGGTCGAGCAGCATCTGCAAAGGGTGAAGCAAGACCTTCCACATGCACCACTGGGCACATAAACCGGAAACATTAACCCTGTCTCTCTCCTTGCCGATGCGGCCTGAACTGCTACGTTCCAGTATTCTCTCGACTTGTATCGGATTTCCAGCATCTGCAGGCTCTTGCTTTCCTGGAACTGGGGTTATAGTTTTGAATATGGAGCGACCCACTGAAAACGAGATACCTGGAGTAGGGGTGAGTTGTGGTGAGGGGGGGGGGGGGGTCTCCACTGTGGGGACCGAATCTTTCTATATATTGACACAGGAGACTACAGATACTGGAATCTGGAGCAGCAAAGCTCCCTCTACACTCTCCCGGGGTCAGACAGAATGACGCTCCCTCTACACTGTCCCATCACACTCTCCTGGGGTTCGGCTCAGAGTGACGCTCCCTCTATTTCGTCTTGTCGTACACTCACAGGACAGGGTTCAACATGGAGTAGGTGGTGTGGAGTGGAGGTGACATTGGGAGCTGGTGGTCACTGCTCACTGGCCATGGGGTGGAGATTGCTGAGGGTGGGAGAGTTGCAGCCCAGTGCGGTGGTCTCCCCGTTACCCCGGCCAGGAACACAGCCATAGCTCCAGGTCTGCGGTGGGGATTCGGATGGGATTGCTTCCCTGACCAGCCGGGCTCTGGGACACTGCGGGACACATGCGATCACACTGCCAACACAGGATAGGTAGCCCACACTCCGTCGTAACACTCACCTCCCACCCGCCCCCTACCCCCATCGGACCCAGGCACCCTCCCCCGACACGCATCAGCCAGGGGGAGCCCCCCTGGGTTCCGGGCAGCCCAGAGTGTGAGTGGAGGTCCGGGCCGGGGGGGATGTGGAGAGCGGGCCTGTCCGTGGCCCTCGCTGGGTTGTCGGGGAGAAGCAGAGTCCGGGCGGCGAGAGAGGAGCAGCAGAGAGGCGGGGCGATGGGGGAGCGGGTCGCTGGGCACCACAACATCCTCCCTGGGCCAGGGGCTGCTCACTAGGCCTGGCACACAAACAGAGACAGCAAGAGAGGGAGAAAACACAGGCACGTGAATAAATCAAACAGGAGTCTGGGGAGGAGGGGGGGGAACAGATGCGTGGGGAGGGGAGGGGGACAGACATGTGGGGAGGAGGGGGAGACGTGGAGAGTGACAGACATGTGAGGGGTGGAGGTGTAGAGGAGGGGGGAGGGGGGAGACAGACATGTAGGGGAAGGGAGAGGACAGTATGTCAGATACTGGGAACAGAGGGGCAGATGGGAGGGGGCCCTGTCCAGGGAGGACAAGGAGACTGATGGAAGAAGGGGGGGGGGGGGACGACTGTGGATGGGATGGACATTGGGTTGTCCCAGTGCTGTACTGTTTTAGGTGGAAGAGAGTGGTCGAGTCAGGTGGATCGGGCCAGGCAAGGGAGCAGAGGAGGGAGCGAGTGGCCTTGGGAGGGAAGTGGCAGAAGAGAGGCGGCGGCACAAGGACGGGGTGGGTAGTGGGGAGGGCAGCAGAGGAGGGGGGTGAGTGTGGGGTGTGTACATGGGGAGAGGGTGAGTGTGGGGTGTGTACATGGGGAGAGGGTGAGTGTGGGGTGTGTACATGGGGAGGGGGTGAGTGTGGGGTGTGTACATGGGGAGGGGGTGAGTTTGGGGTGTGTACATGGGGAGGGGGTGAGTGCAGAGGGTGTGTACACGAGCAGGGGAGGAGCAGTGGAGGAGGTGGCAGAAGGGTGGGCTGAGGAGGGGTGGGTAGTGGAGCGGAGGAGGGAGAGGAAGCGGGTGAGTACACAGGGAGGGGAGAGGCAGGGGAGGGAGGTGGCAGGAGGGTGGTGCAGGTGGGTCAACTGCAGACAGACGGACAGAGCTCTGACTTCCCTACACCCAGATCAGTAACCCCCTCACCCCTGACATCCGACAACACCCCTCCCCTCACCCCCCCTTTCCACAAGCACCCCCCGGTCCCGGCTCCGAGGGGGTTCTGGGTCAGTCCCCGCCCCCTCTCTCCCCCAGGCTCACACTGGGACGGTAAAGCAGCCCCAGGGCTAGTAGTCGCCACATAGACTCACCCCGGTCCACTCCACTCCCACGCTGACCTCCTCGCTGCCCACTGAACCCCCCTCGTACTTCACCGGGTTGCCAGCCAGGCTGCGTCGCCGGTCCACCGCCTCACCGTCCTTCAGGATCTCCACCACACGGGTCTGGTGGATGGGATCCAGACCCTGCGACACAGAGAGAGGGAGAGAGAGAGAGAGAGGGAGAGTGAGTGGGTGCAGCACGCTTCACGAAGGCAGCAGTGAAGTCTGCACTGAAACAACTGAAGGCTGGAGACTTACAGTGGTGGACTGCAACGCGGCAATGGAAGCACAGGGAGGGAGGGAGGGAGGGGAGAGAGAGAGAGAGAGAGAGAGAGAGAGAGAGAGAGGGTCAGCATCACACAGATTACAGCAGCACAGCAAGCACAGGATCCCACAGCACCCACAGAGAAACACCCAACACACACGTCCCCAATGTCACCTGGGGACCGCCCAGTCACTGTATAACACAGGTACAGTATTGGTGGGGACGAGACTCCCCTATTCTGGGGATAGAATAATTAGGCCATTCGGCCCATCAAGTCTACTCTGCCATTCTATCATGGCTGACCCATCTCTCCCTCCTAACCCAATTCTGCTGCCTTCTCCCCATTAACCCCGACACCCGTACCAATCAAGATTTTATCTGTATCTCTGCCTTAAAAATACCCATTGACTTGGCCTTCACAGACTTCTGTGGCAAAGAATTCCACAGATTCACCCTCTGACTAAAGAAATTTCTCCTCATCTCCTTCCTAAAAGAATATCCTTTAATTCTGAGGCTATGACCTCTAGTCCTAGACTCTCCCACCAGTGGAAACATCCTTTTCACATCCACTCTATCCAAGCCTTTCACTAATAGGTACATTTCAATGAGGTCCCCCCTCATTCTCCAGCGAGTAGAGGCCCAGTGCCGTCAAATGTTCATCATAGGTTAACCTACTCATTCCTGGGATCATTCTTGTGGACCCTCTCCAGTGCCAGCACATCCTCAGATATGGTGCCCAAAATTACTCACAATGTTCCAAATGGGGCCTGACCAGCGCCTCATAGAGCCGCAACAACCCTGTTTTTGTATACAAGCCCTCTTGAAATACATGCTAGCTGTATAACACGAGGGAGCAGTACTTGTGGGGACACTATGATCACTCCATAACTCTGGTGCAGGCCCTGTGGTGGGGAGCACCCTGTCAGTACCTACCTGTTTGCGGGAGCGTGTGGCACACTCCTCCAGGGTCTCCGCAGCCTCCAGCTTGCCCTGGCGTCGGTACAGAGCGCCCAGGTTCCTCAGCGTGGTGTTCACTGTGGGGCTATGAGGGAGACTGGGTTAGTGGAGCTCTGGGGCAGACGGGTGGTGACTGTGGGATCAGGACCTGGTCTCATGCTGACCATTCACCGTGTGGTTAATGCAATGTGGACGCTGCCCACAGCACACCGCCCCCCCATATCCCACGGCACCTGCCCCCAAATGGCCATGAACCCCCCCCCCAAAAAAAAACTTACAGCGCATCCCACCAAACCCCAGCGTTCAGTCCAGTGCCAGTCCCCTGGGCTCAGTCTGGATCGGGACGGACTGCAGGGGAGGGGCCGGCAGCACAAGGGGAGGGGGTTGGGACGGGTCACCCTCACCTGTTGACCTTGCAGGCCTTGTACCAGCCTCCATACTCGGCATAGGGCGCGCTGTCCTTGTGCCGGCCCTGAAACACAGCAACGGTGTGAGCACAGCCACACGGCACCATCCGCAGGGATGGGGAGAGACCGCTTCACGCGCATGGAGTGGGGGGAGAGGGGGAGAGAGAAGGCAGCCTTGCATGGGACTGCTCAGGGGTGTGGGGATGGAGGGGAGAGAGAGGATTGTCGTGCATGGGTGGAGTTGAGAGAGGACGGTCTCGTGTGGGATGGGGGGGTAAGAGAGGACAGCCTCGTGTGGGATGGGGGGGTAAGAGAGGACGGCCTCGTGTGGGATGGGGGGGGGGCATTCTCGTGTGGGATGGGGGGGGGGGGAGAAAGAGGACAGCTTTCTGTGTGGGACTGCAGGTGGGGCCTCGGCTGGGCTGCAAACAGTGGGTGGGGTTGGGAGGGTGCAGATGGTTGTTGTGTGTTGGCTGCTGTTGGTGATCTCAAGAGGGGTGAACAGGGGAGGTAGATGTGGTTAAGGTTGCGAAGATGGGGGACGTTGGGCTGCTGGGGATGGGGCGAGGGGAGCGTGCGTGCGTCATGAGACGTGGGATGGGCGAGAGGTGGGGAGCGGCACGGCTGGGTGGGGTCTAGACTGGGCAAACACCAATGCTCTGGGTTAGGAGGATGTCTGTGTGGCGGTGTGGGGAGGGTCGTGGGTGGGGGAGGCCAGTCTACTGGGCCAGCACAGCCTGGGGGGTTGGGCTGGGACAGGCTCACCTTGCTCAGCTCCTCCCGCTCCTCTGCGTGCATCCAGATGGGTTTATTCTCTCCTGGGACAACAAGAGCAACATTGCAGCTACTATATAGAAACGAGGAACTGACATACCAAAGATAGACATAGCGTGCTGGAGTAACTCAGGCAGCATCACTAGAGGCCTATCCATAATCTGTAGAGATACTGCCTGACCCTGCTGAGTTACTCCAGCACTTTGTGTCTACCTATTCCAGCGACATCTCCAGCTCTGATGGACAGGCCCACGCATTGATACAACCCCCTCCTCCTTCATCACCCCTGTCTTGGCCGTGGAGACGAGCAGTAACACAACACAGTGTGGGGAGGAACTGCAGATGCTGCTTTACACCAAAAATAAACAAAAAACTGCTCCAGTAAAAAAAAGAGAGACAGAGAGAGACAGAGAGAGACCACTGCCCCCTTGCCTTCAGCCGCTGCCTTCCGTGTGGTGAAGGTGCACCATGATGCTGCTCAGGAGAATGTTCCAGGACCTCAGCCCAATGACGGTGTGTGACTGGGAGGGGAACCAGCAAGCGGTGGTGTTCCTTGCCCTTGCCGCATGTGGCAGGAGGAGGGGGGCATCTGGAGACTTTGTGATGGGGCTGGGAGGACATCAGTGGGCAGTGAAAGCATTGCAGGGGGGGGGAGGTGAGAGAGGTACTCCAACTGCTGACCCATGCCACCACGGCCATTATTGGACCTACCGTTGACTGATCCAAACTCCTTCTCGTGGGCCCGGGTCAGGATGTCCTTGTACAGGGTCTCTGCCTCCTTGTACTTGCTTTGCTTCAGGTAGCAGGAGGCCTGTGAGAGAGAGGCCAAGGTTAACCCCTCCCCAGATCGGCCCCCGTCCTCCACAGACCCCACTCCCCCAATCCCCAAACCCACTGCCACTAACCCGCCACCCCTGACCCCACCCCAGCCGCCCTGCCAAACTGACCCCTTCCCCCCTCCCCTGCAACCACCCCTAAAATTCCAAACCCCACCCTGCCACTGGATCCTTGACCTCCTGGACCCACAGACCTTGTATACCCTCCACGATCATTCTCAACACCAGTGTCCCTCAGCCACTTGCTATCCTCCCTGTACACTCATGACTGTGTGCCTGAAGTCTGCTCTGACTCCATTTACAAGTTCATAAAGGATGCCACTATTGTGGAGGAAGGGACTGCAGATGCTGGTTTAAACTGAAGATAGACACAAAAAGTTGGAGTAACTCAGCAAGACAGGCAGCATCTCCAGAGAGAAGGAATGGGTGATGTTTCAGGTCGAGCCTTCTTCTGGGCTGGATCCCAAACAATAACGAAGCAGAGACAGAGAGGTCAGTAACATGGTGTCAAGACAACATCCTCTCCCTCAATGTCTGCAAGAGGAAGGGGCTGGTTACTGATTTCAGCAAGCAGTGGAGGACATGCCCCAGTCAGCATTAATGGTGCTGAAGTGGAGATGGTCATGAGATTCTCGTTCCCCGACATAAATATCACCAACAGTTTGTCCTGGCCCAACCACATGGGAGATATGGACAAGAAACCACACTAACACCTCCACTGAGTCTGAGGAGGTCCGGTCTCCAACGACTCTAACCAACTTCAGCTTTGGGAACAAGATGGCAAGACATTGCAGAGAGTTGTGGATGTAGCCCAGTCCATCACACAGACCAGACCTCCCCACCATCAACACTTCACTACCTGTTCTACAAGAGTATGGACTGCATGTAGTCGGTATAGTAGCAGTTGATCTGACTGGATGGCACAAAAACAAAAGCTTTTCCCTGTATCTCGATACACAAGACAATAATAACCTACATCAGTACCAATGAATGGTCAGCTCACCCTCACAACACAGACTGTCTAATCTCTCTCCACCAACATCTCAACCCCCTTGATAACTGCCCCCCCCCCCCCACTTGAGTCGTCCCACCCCTCTCACCTTCCTCCCCACCATCCGTAAAGGCGACTGCGGCGGTCTCAGTAGGCCCGACTATGGGTGGACATGGGATGGGGACTGGACTTTGTGCCTTCCCTCATAACGGGAATCATTGTGGGGAAATGTTTTTGATGTTTAAATCTCTTTATTATTGTTATGTCTGTATTCTTTTTTTCTATGTGCTGCATTGGCAAGAAGCATTTCACTACACCAATGGTGCATGTGACCAATAAATAACCTTTGAAACCTTTGACCATCCCCTGCTCCTTTCCCTCCCCCTATCCTGTTCTCCCCTCCTCCCCACCTTCCACAGCCCCCCTCTCCCGCTCACCAGGTTGTTCTTGGTCTTGGCCACGTTGGGGTCGTCGTTGCCGAGGCGGCTCTGGTAGATGTCGAGGGCGCGCCGGTAGTAGTACTCCACCTCCTCGTACTTGCCCTGGTTCTGGCAAAGCAGCGCCAGGTTGTTCAGCTGCTTCGCCACGTCTGGGTGGTCTCGGCCCAGGACCTGCAGCAGCGGCCGTCAGAGGATCAGAAACGACCCGACACACCCACGTACGCACCACCACCCACACGTACACACTCATCCACACCCCTGCACAACTACTCGCACCCCCGCACACCCCCGTACACACCACACAAATGCACCCCCACACATGTACTCGCACCCCCGCACATACACTACATATCCACACCCCCTCACATGTACACACACACACACACACACACACACACCCTCACACGTACCCGCACCCCCCCCCCCCACGTACACACACACACCCTCCCATGTACCACACCAACACACACCCTCACATGTACACGCACCTACAGGTACACACCCACCTTCTCGCGGATCTCCAGCGCCCTCTTACACAGGGGCTCAGCCTCCTTGTACTTGCCCCTCTTGCCGTGCAGGACGGCCAGGTTGTTCAGGGTGGCTGCCACCTGT